>JASDDO010000016.1:46210609-46810609 GCA_030015575.1 Agapanthus africanus
AAAAACTTGTATGTAATATTCTTTTATTTGGGGCACTTCCAGGTAGCGGAAGTTGTCACCCTTTGTATATTATTTACTTTTCCGCATTAGGATAGACCCAAGGAGGGGAGCACAAGTAACCGGGTTCTGGGGTCCAGTGGGAGACCAACTCGAGGAGTCGAGTCCGGGTCTCCTAACCCTAGAATTGGCAGGGTTGCTTGCTGCTCTCGTAGGGGTCTAGGGGTGTGGGATTGGCTATTCATCACGACCGTGGAATCCGTGTTTTATACTGGCTCGTATTGAAAACACGGGCGTCCTAGTATATCCAATATTTCATATGTTTATTCTGCTGCGATATCTGTGATGTGATTCTGTGATGGATATAGTATATAGTATATATGATATATTATATAGACGTTACTTATGTTTTACACCCGCGCTAGCCCTGCCCTGCTCTGTCGTTAGTTACCTAACCTAACGGTGCACGAGGGGACATCGAGGTGAATGCGGATGGCATAAGTGTACGTCATATCTATCTGTGATGTTTAGGTATTTAAATGATGGGACTTCATTAATGTGATTAATGAAAGATAAGAAACCTAAGATGTTGTGGAATCGAATTTTAAAATAAAACAGGTAGCTACAGTTCTTGCTTTGCACAGCGGTATATATGATATACCCTGCACCTTATTCGATGAGGAAAGGACCGAGATCCCTTCACCGGGAGTGACTCCTTTAGCAATAACTGGCAGATGCTACACACTCGGTTTGCTTTTGACTGCTTTTGGTTTTTTGCTTTGCACAGTGATATATATGATATATCCCGCACCTCATTCGACGAGGAAAGGACCGAGATCCCTTCACCGGGAGTGACTCCTTTAGCAAAACTAGAAAATCCTCAAAATCACTCCATTTCAAAACTTCATTTGATTCTACAACGATATCGAGTTCATTACGCAATAGGTTTTCAGAAAAACCTGACGTAGCCCTCCGTCATTTCAGATATAGACTGTTTAGTATTCGTGCTGCGTTTGTTGGCCTTTGTCAAGGCGTAGTGTGCGGTAGCTGAATAGTGCTTATCTGTTTATGCATGTGATGCAGATTGTTTCAGGGTAGTCGTACGACCTTGTTGGCCTTTGTCAAGGGTCGTGCGGG
This sequence comes from Agapanthus africanus, assembly GCA_030015575.1. Taxonomy (NCBI): domain Eukaryota; kingdom Viridiplantae; phylum Streptophyta; class Magnoliopsida; order Asparagales; family Amaryllidaceae; genus Agapanthus; species Agapanthus africanus. The sequence goes on from JASDDO010000016.1 coordinate 46,211,744, forward strand.
TGGGTTTGATTCAATCAAGAAATGACGGGTTGAACTTGACTAGCATCCTGTGATTTGTTGGCCTTTGTCAAGGTCATAGGACACTAGGGGCAAAATATTATCGGGAATTTCAAGTGTTGAAATTTGCAATGAGATTGCATACCTTCTATGAGATAGTTGGATCCCGATACCCACTGCGAGTAAGAGTTACTCCTGGGAGAGTTTTACACATTGCAATTAGCTGATCAAGTAGGTGTCTAGAAAGGTGTCAACGGGGTTACGCCTCTGGGAAAACGAGGTTTACATTAATTAGGTTCGTGCGAAAGCACGGGGGACCTCCCTCAAAGTACCGACACTGGCCTGGCTGAAAGATTGGCGAACTTGTAGTGTGTAATTAATCCCGGCTAGTCTTTCCTTTTAGGGTTTGGAGGAAGATTTGATAAAAAGCAGTGGGAGCCATCCTGATTAGATAAGATAATTACCAATCTGATCTTGCACGAGCATACGCTAAAGTGTTTTCTTCCCTCTCTCTCCAGGTAGCGACCAGTTCATGCCTTAATCAAGATAATAATATGGATGTATTGACCGAACCCGCATGTTATACTGTGCTGGGGAACGTTGGTTCCGTTCTTTCCTATAAGAGTTATAGGAATGAACAGGATATAGGGGAATACCAGGATCCCCATGCCACCCGAATGAAGAAAGTACATGTTGATGCATTTTCTTCGGGTGTGTTCGTTACTGAGAACCGTTTCTCCATTTGCTCTACGTCCTGGGTATTAGATACCGGGTCAGGATCCCATATATGTAATCAGTTACATGGGCTTAGGAAAGGTAGAGAACTTGGAGAAGGTGATAAAGACATTAGAGTTGGAAATGGTGCAATTGTTGCAGCTAAGACTGTCGGGGAATATCATCTTGTATTACCAACTGGTAATACATTGGTTCAGAACGAATGCTACTACATGCCGAACCTGATATGCAACATTATATCGGTTTCTTTGTTGAGTAAAGAGGGATATAATTTTGTATTACAGGACAATGTTATGAACATTTTCCATAGCCAAAAGTTGGTTGGATCAGGCACGTTATGCAATGGTATTTATGTTCTAAATCAATCAACAGTTCTGAGCATAACAAACACACACAAGAGGAAGAGTTCAGAACTGAACGAATCCTTCTTGTGGCATTGTAGACTGGGTCACATCAATGTGACACGACTAGCTAAGTTGCATAAAGATGGATATTTAAATCCGTTTGAATTTTCATCTTATGACACTTGCCAGTCATGTCTCAAAGGCAAGATGACCAAAACTCCGTTTACGGGACACGGGGAAAGAGTTACCGAACTCTTAGGACTTATACATAGTGATGTATGTGGTCCCATGTCTACACATGCCAGGGATGGTTCTTCGTACTTCATTACATTCACTGACGATCTCTCTAGATTCGGATATGTGTTCCTGATGAAACACAAATCAGAAGCTTTTGAGAAATTAAGAGAATATAAACAAGAAGTCGAGAACCAAACCGGAAAAAGTATTAAAATCCTTCGATCTGATCGAGGAGGTGAATACTTGAGCAATGAATTCCTGGACTTCCTAAAAGAGAATGGGATTCTCTCTCAGCTGACTCCTCCATATACACCACAGCACAACGGTGTATCAGAACGGAGGAACCGCACCCTATTAGATATGGTGCGCTCTATGATGAGCACAGCTGAATTGCCTATTTCCTTCTGGGGTTATGCGCTGAAGACAGCAGCATACCTATTGAATCAAGTTCCATCTAAATCTGTACCTACCACACCATATGAGATATGGAGTGGGAAGAGACCATGTCTTAAACGAGTTAAGATATGGGGTTGCCCGGCCTATGTCAAAAGACAAAATCCGGACAAACTCGAGGCACGGTCAGTTCTATGTAAGTTTGTGGGATATCCCAAACATTCACATGGATATCTTTTCTACCATACAGAGGAACAAAAAGTGTTTGTTTCTCGACATGCCACCTTTTTGGAAAAGGAATTTCTTGCAAAAGAAATTAGTGGCGGTAAGGTAGAACTGGAAGAAATTCCGGCTACACAAACTCAAACTGAAGATTTAGTGGAACCAGAGGATTCAGTAGCTCCCGACGAACCTCAGCCTCTCCGCCGATCTAGTAGGGTTCCTCGCCAACCTGAGAGATACTACGGTTTTCTCATGGATGGTGGGAGCGAGGATTGCATCATGGAGGATGATGACCCAACTAGCTTCGAGCAGGCCATCACGAGTGGGGACTCAGTGAAATGGCTGGATGCTATGCGGTCCGAGATGGATTCCATGTACACCAACAAAGTATGGACTTTGGAAGTTGCTCCTGAAGGGGTAAAACCCATTGGGAGCAAGTGGATCTTTAAGAAGAAACTTGGTGTAGAAGGGAAAGTGGAGACTTTCAAAGCTAGACTTGTAGCAAAGGGTTTTCGTCAAAGACCAGGTGTGGACTATGACGAGACCTTTTCTCCAGTGGCTATGCTTAAATCCATCCGGATCATGCTTGCCATCGCTGCATATCATGATTACGAAATCTGGCAAATGGATGTTAAGACCGTCTTTCTAAACGGTGATTTCGAAGAGTGCGTGTACATGACTCAGCCAGAGGGCTTCGTAGACAGTGGGAGCAGCAGAAAGGTGTGCAAGCTGCTTAAATCCATTTATGGATTAAAGCAAGCGTCGCGGAGTTGGAACATCTGCTTTGACGTCGTTATCAAAGAGTTTGATTTCGTCAAAAATCCAGATGAACCATGTATCTACAAGAAGGTGGCAGAGAGTAAGGTTGTCTTCCTCGTATTGTACGTGGACGACATACTCTTGATAGGAAATGATATTCTTATGCTACAATCGGTCAAGCTCTTCTTATCACAAAGATTCTCAATGAAAGATCTTGGTGATGCCTCCTGCATATTGGGAATTAGGATCTATAGAGATAGATCCAAACGGATTTTGGGATTGTCCCAATCCAGGTACATTGACACCATACTAAAGAGGTTTAGTATGGAAGAGTCCAAGCGTGGGAACATGCCCACGATCTCTGGAGTCACTCTCTCCAAAGAGATGTCTCCCAAGACTGATTTGGAGAGAGCTCGCATGCAAGGGATACCCTATGCTTCGGCAGTAGGCTCTATCATGTATGCGATGCTATGTACCAGACCCGATGTAGCATACTCACTAAGTATAGTGAGCAGGTATCAAGCTGATCCTGGAGAGAGTCACTGGACAGCTGTGAAGAGCATTCTCAAGTACTTGCGATGGACTAGAGATATGTTCTTGGTGTATGGTAACGGAGAACTCCAAGTGGAGTCCTTTACCGATTCAAGCTTCCAGAGTGATAAGGACGACTCTAAGTCGCAGTCGGGCTTTGTCTTTACCCTTTACGGAGGGGCGGTTAGCTGGAAGAGTTCCAAGCAGGAAACCGTGGCAGACTCGACGATGGAGGCTGAATACATCGCTGCCAACGATGCTGCCAAAGAGGCTGTCCGGATCAAGAAGTTCATTACTGAACTTGGAGTGGTTCCATCCATTGAGCATCCAATACCTTTGTATTGCGATAACAATGGAGCAGTGGCTTTGGCCAAGGAACCCAGGTCCCATCAGCGATCCAGGCATATTCTGAGGCAGTATCACCTGATCCGGGAGATAGTTGATCGCCGGGAGATCGAGGTCAGGAGAGTTGACACGAAGAACAACACGGCGGATCCACTCACGAAGGCCATTCCCCAGATAGTTTGAGAGACTCTTCGGGATGCTCGGTATGCGATACTACAGCAGCTGGCCCTAGTGCAAGTGGGAGATTGTTAGTTGTATGTATGCCCTAGAGGCCAGTATTGTACAGATGATGTATATTATATTGGATGCTTGGACATATATAGAGATGACTTTCTTGCTCGATATGATAGTATGCTATCTGGTTACTCTTTATCTTAACATGTACACTAGTCTCTTTATACTGTCTTATAGTTACATGTTGGTAAAGCCCTTAGGATGTGTACTTGACTACCTGGACTATGATGCAGATCATACTAGTGGGGACATGGTAGTCCATAAGTACATCCTTCAAGGTCCCTAGTCGTAGGTGTATCGAGACGGGGCATCGATATACCAGAGTAGACTAGCGTATACGCTTCTCGACCCATGTGATGGGCGATGGATGATCCCATATCCATTGGTGTTTGACATCAGAGATGGTATACGGGTGCTCAGTGGAGACTGGGTACACTGGACGGACTCGCCGAGAACTCCCAGATGGTATTATACCTCACGTCAGATGGCAGTTCTCAGGTGACACTTGTACAGGTTAGTCTGTAGACCCGAGATCGTCATAGAGTCTTGTGTGATTCCCACTGTGCTTTGATCTCCACCTTACCACGTCCATGAGGGCGTGCAAAACGGTGGTCTTTGGGTACAGTCCCGAGTCACTTGGAGGCAATGAGCGATAGGAGGGGTTTCGTCTCTCCCGGTATTGGGGGTTGATGTTGCGCTGTGCTCGATTGGCCGTAACAGGGAAGTCCCTGGCCAGGGCTGATCAGAGATTTGCTGGTAAGTGTTACCAGTAGTTTCTCGACCCGTTATGAGCCTCACATCGGCACGACTTATTGGGTTATTGGGGTCTGACGTTTACCACCCCTAGACTTGATATGCGACATATCAGACGATCAGACCGGACTGTACGGTAAGTGTTACTGGTCGGATTCGCAGGAGTGTGAGCGGGCTAGCTCGTCGATCTTCTGATCGCTCAATACCCGGATGACCGTTATGTTTAGCAGACCGCTTGCGGCTTGTGGGTGCTTGATATGATCATCATCTGCTACCCCGGCCTATTGACGAGTCTTTAGAGTCCTACACAGAGGTTTCCTGGCTCAAGCAAAATGAAATAGGAGCGCATATGAGATATGTGCGGGACCGAGAATGATGCGTGTATGTGATACCGTATTTGATTCTCGCGATTAATGTTTCGAATGGTCGTATGAGATATGACCTAGTTATCGAATCATTGATTCGATAAATCGATGCATTGAATACTAGTCGGTTATGTGCGACATGACCGGATCATTGAATCAAGTGTTGATTTAATGATTTAATGTATAATTATATATTTGATATATTACTTTGCATTAACTAGTATAGGTTCACTTTAAACGGATTTTTCTCACTTGATATGCACATTGTATATGTGATATATTTTTGTGCACCTTTTTGTATCATGTTTGATGATACTTGATCATATGGTTAAATGAATAGAATTAAACCATGGTTATTTTGTAATTAGGGTTTTGCATATTTATTTATTCATTTATTTGTTTATTTATGTGGATAAATTCAAGATGAGAATGGTGGCAATTCTTGTTTTATGTTGAAGCTTCTTGAACCCTTGACTTTTGCAACCATTCTTGTCATCTTACTTAACCCTAACCCACTTAATTCACCATGGTTTATTCTCTACACTTAACCTTAGTCAAGTTATGATAAGTATTGAATTGATTATTTCATTTAACACAAGACTTATCATAACTAGCTCATCTTCTTCTTCTTCTTCAAGCTTGCTACATCAATGGCAACTTGAGTTTTAGTGAGAGAAATCCAAATCTAAAGTGAACCCACCTCCTATTTCTTCATCCTCTATCTCTTGCCAAGTGGTTTTGGGTGTTTTCTTCACAAGTTTCACTACTTGGTGAAGTCGGAGCTTGAACTAGTGCAACCTCGACGTAGATCGTCTTTGACACGAAGCCGACGACCTTGCTCGCCCGTTTTCCGATGAAGCCGACGAATGAGTCGAGGATTCATGATGGACAGCGAGGGCATGACCACGTGGAGCTAAGGAGGTGGAAATCCGGATCTACAAAGGTTGTAGCATCTAACCTATAGTTAAATAGTTAACTAGTTTTCCGTTTCGCCTAGACATCTAGCAACGATCCGTTAACTAGGGTGTCTCGGCACCATAATTTTTAAAATTGGCATGTTCGATGCCTTGTGAGACCTCTATAGGGTGCCTAGGAACCTTTCAGTCTTGCAGGTGGCAGGGACTTGGGGCGAGGCCGGTTGTTCAGCTCTTATCCCCAGGAGGGTCAGAGGTCATTATCGGGATGTTTCCGGTGCGAGAGTACTTATCATCGTGTGCGAGATTGTCCTGTACCACGTAATGGCGAGACCGCCGTACCACACGTCACTTTACCACCTTCACCACCCCAGAGGGCGTTGCCTCTTGTACCTGCTGTTGCTCCGCGTCAGACTCATGCACAGAGAGGTCGTGGTCACGGAGGGTTTGCTCAGAGAGGATGAGGTGGACGAGGCAGAGGACAGCCAGCTGCCGGCAGGGGACATCCAGTTGCTAGTAGGGGACCGCCAGTCGCAGGTAGAGGACAGGCACGGGTTTTCGCTTTGACGCATCAGGACTCGCAGACATCCAATGCAGTGGTCTTAGGTACTCTTTCAATATGTTCTGTTGACGCACACGTGTTATTTGATCCGGGATCCACGCACTCGTACGTTTCCACACACATCATGCCGATTTTGGGTAGAGAGTCCGGTTTGCTTGATCAGCCGCTTGCTGTGACCATTCCTGTAGGCGAGTTGTTTGTTGCTAGACACGTGTTCCGGTTGTGTGTTATCCGTATTGGTGAGAGAGAGTTGCCTATCGACTTGATCCTTCTTGAGATGTTGGACTTCGACGTTCTCTTGGGCATGGACTAGTTAGCCACGTGCTATGCGTCTGTGGACTGCTGTGAGAAGACAGTTAGGTTTTGTTTTCCAGGCAAGTCGGCTTTTGTTGTGCAGGGGGACCGTGGTGCCGCCCCTCATAGTTTGATTTCGTCTCTTCGCGCTGGACAACTTCTGAGGAAAGGATGTCAGGGATTTCTAGCCCATGTTTGCGATACTAGAGCTACAGAGGTTCCGTTGGACCAGGTCCTGATTGTTAGTAAGTTCCCTGATGTTTTCCCCGACGAGCTTCCTGGGGTTACCGCCTGAGCGCGATATTTTTTTCTGCATTGACTTGATCCCCGGCACGGGGCCTATTTCCATACCGCCTTATCGAATGGCCCCAGCAGAGCTTAGAGAGTTGAAAGATCAGTTGCAAGATTTACTGGATAAAGGGCTTATTCGACCTAGTGTGTCTTCTTGGGGTGCTCCGGTCCTGTTTGTCAAGAAGAAGGACGACAGTTTGCGCTTGTGTATCGATTACCGCTAGCTGAACAGGGTTACCGTACGGAATAGATATCCCTTGCCACGCATCGATGACTTGTTTGACTAGCTTCAGGGTGCGGGATACTTTTCGAGGATTGACTTGCGATCAGGCTACCATCACTTGCGAGTTCGGCAGGAGGATATTCCGAGGACGAATTTTCGCATGCAATACGGGCACTATGAATTTTTGGTGATGTCGTTCGGACTCACCAATGCCCCAGCAGCGTTTATGGACTTGATGAACCGCGTTTTCAGACCGTATCTTGATCAGTTCATCATCGTGTTTATTGACGACATTTTGGTTTATTCCCAGAGCCGAGAGGAACACGAGCAGCACCTGCGGATCACGTTGCAGACTTTGAGGGAGCACCAGCTGTTTGCGAAATTCTCCAAGTGCGCGTTTTGGCTTGACAGCGTAGATTTCTTGGGTCACGTGATTACATGTGATGGTATATGTGTAGACCCGAAGAAGATCGAAGCCGTTCAGCATTGGCCCAGACCAGCATCAGTTACAGAGATCCGCAGGTTTCTAGGACTGGCTGGCTACTACCGACGATTTGTACAGGACTTCTCCCGTATTGCTGCACCGTTGACCGGGTTGACCCGGAAAGGAGTTCCTTTTGATTGGACAGAGGCGTGCGAGCATAGCTTTCAGCAGTTGCAGACTCGTTTGACTACGGCGTCGGTGTTATCATTGCCTTCAGGATCAGGCGGATTTATGGTCTATTGTGACGCTTCTCGAGTGGGACTAGGGTGCGTATTGATGCAGCACGACAGGGTTATCGCGTATGCTTCTCGGCAGCTGAAGAAAAACGAACAGAACTACCCCACTCACGATTTGGAGATGGCTGCAGTGGTGTTTGCACTAAAGATCTGGCGACATTACCTTAATGGTGAGTCAATCCAGATATTCATGGATCACAAGAGCTTGAAGTACATATTTCAACAGCGAGACTTGAACCTTAGACAGCGTCGATGGATGGAGTTAGTGAAGGACTACGATTGTGAGATCCTTTATCACCCGGGAAAGGCGAATGTATTGGCAGATGCTCTGAGTAGGAGTCCCGGGGGTAGTCTATCTTGTTTGAGCGCAGTGCAGAGGCAGTCGTCGGCAGATTGGCAGATTTTATGCGACAGACGAGTGCAGTTCGAGTTCACTCCGATCGGGGGACTGCTTGCGCATGTCCGTGCACGTCCACAGTTGCTTGACCGTATCCATGAGGCACAGCCCAGTGACGACCGTCTTTCAGAGATCAGGGAGCAGATTAGACAGGGCAGAGACTCCGAGTTCATGATCGATGACCAGGGGATACTGCGATTTGGGACTCGACTATGTGTACCAGATTCTGAGGGACTGAGGCGTGAGATTCTCGAGGAGGCGCATCGATCAGTGTACAACGTTCATCCAGGTTCCACCAAGATGTACCATGATCTGAGAGATGTTTACTGGTGGGAAGGGATGAAGAGGGACGTCATAGACTTCGTGTCGAGATGCCTGACTTGTCAGCAAGTCAAGGCCGAGCACCAGAGTCCTGCGGAGAGCTACAGCCGTTGCCCATTTCGGAGTGGAAATGGGAGCAGATTTCTATGGACTTCATTGTGGGTCTACCCAGGACTAGTCGAGGGTATGACTCCATTTGGGTGATCGTGGATCGTTTGACGAAAGCGGCTCACTTCTTACCGTTGAAGACCACTTTCGGATTTCCTCAGTATGCCCAGATATACATCGACGAGATCGTACGACTGCATGGAGTCCCGACATGTATTATGTCCGACCGAGGCACCTAGTTCACCAGCCGACTATGGAAGAGGCTTCAGAAGGCTTTGGGCACCCGCTTGAGTTTCAGCATAGCATTTCATCCGCAGACCGACGACCAGTCAGAGCGGACTATTCAGACTCTCGAGGATATGCTCCGAGCGTGCGTTTTGGACTTCAGAGGTAGCTGGGACCACCATTTGCCCTTAGTAGAGTTCTCCTACAACAACAGATTCCAGGAGACTATTTAGATGGCACCATTCGAGGCTCTATATGGGAGGAGATGCAGATCACCCGTCTGTTGGACAGAACTCAGCGAGAGCAGTGTTTTGGGGCCGCAGATTGTTGAGGAGACGAACGCGAAGATCCAGTTGATTCGCGATAGGATGAGAGCAGCCCAGAGCAGGCAGAGATCTTATGCGGACCGTCGTCGGTGCAGACTTGAGTTTTCTGTTGGCGATCATGTGTTCTTGAGGGTCTCCCCAATGAAAGGTGTGATGTGATTTGGGAAGAAGGGGAAGCTTAGTCCCAGATATATAGGCCCCTTCGAGATCCTCGAGTGTATAGGTGTTGTTGCGTATCGGTTAGCTCTTTCGCCCGGTTTTCCAGACGTTCACCACGTATTCCACGTTTCGATGCTCCGCAAGTATCTTCATGATCCTTTGCATGCGATTCAGCACCCGACGATCCAGCTGGAGCGCGACCTTTCTTTTGCAGAGCAGCCGGTGGTCATCCTGGATCGGCAGGTGAAGAAATTGAGATCAAAGGTTATACCGTCCGTCAAGGTCCTTTGGCGTGGCCCGAGCAGCGAGGAGGTCACCTGGGAGACCGAGGACGAGACGAGGAAGAAATATCCCCATCTCTTTGAAGGTACGCGTAGCTAGATTTTTTTTTTAATTCGGGGACCGAATTTCTTTAAGGGGGGAAGATTGTAACGCTTTGAAATTCGTTAGATTAATTTTCGCGTTAATTAGCAGTAATGCGTGTTTTCACAAAACTTAGCTAATAGCTTTTTCCACTTAAACTAGATTAAATCAAGTTGTAATTGTGAAAATATGTGTTTTTATATATAAATGTGTTTTATTAATTATAATTTATCTTAGTGTTCACTTAATTAGAAATTTTTCTTAACTAATTTTCCTAAGCCAAAATTAGTGTAGCATGCACATTTTCACCTTAGGCCAATTTTGTAACATGTCTACCATTTCAATTTGTTTTTCATTTCATTTCTTTTAAAATAAAACCCTTGATAATAAAGCTAATAAAAGAAAAATTAGAAAATGAGAGAAAAAAGAGAGCATGGGGGCATTTATTAAGGCATGTGGAGTTTTGGCTTGGGAACACTCTCTCTCTCACACACTCTCTCTCCTCTAACCACTACCAGCAGCAGCAAGTCCAGCAGCAACAACAACAAAGCCCTCCCCCTTCATCTCTTCTCCTTCTCTCATCAATTCCTTACATAATCCTTCATTAAAAAGAATCCATCCACCCTCACACCAACCTCACTTTAATCACTCCTTTGTGGATTTTTGGAGCCAAATCTGAACTCTAGGGGTCAAGACCAGCAAGTGTGCCACTACTTGACCTATTGTGAGGTATAAAGCCCATTTTAATCACCTCTTTACTAAACTTGTTGCTTAATTAGCTAAAAATGGTGTTTTTGTGCGTTTTAGTGCTAATGAGATGGATTAAGTGAAGTTTAAGATAAGTTAGGGTTTTTAAGGTTTGATTAACTTAATTATGTGCTATTAATGTTGTTTAAACCAAGTTAACTTTTCAGGTTACACTAAAATACCATTTTGTATCAAATTAGTGTTAAATTAGCGTTTTTGTTAAGAATTGTGCTCTTTTGTGATCTGCTTTCAACCCGGTTGCTTCAGGCAAAAGTTCCAATTACTGGAGCATGCACACTAGACCTAGACCACACACACGAAGCACGTGAACCCAATTCCCCAAGTTGGCCGCAAATAAATAGGTTCTGGCCGCAAATTGCGGCCAGATGTGGGAACTGGGTGTTGGGGTTTGGTCTGGGTGAGTCTGCTATGTATTTAAGGTCTTTGGTGTGTGCAACTTTTTCTAATTCTGTCTGTATCGAAATCTGGAGAATTATACCGTATTTTAATACTTTTGAGTTTGCGCGACACGTGTGTTATGTGAGTGGGTTTAGCGTTTGCTGCGTGTCACAGCGTGTCGGGGTAGTTTCATACTCGTATACACACGTTTTAGCGTATCGGATGCATACGCGTTTAGTTCGCGACGTGAGTTTTTCGTTTGGTTTTGATATTGCGTTTTTGTAGGATTTTAGCTTATGTGTACACTTTGTGTAATTTCTAAGTTCGCAGGTGGGTACGTCGGACGCCGCAAAGAAAAGGAAACAAGTAGTCGGCTACACTTAGCACGAGACCACGGTGAGTAGATTTAACATCTACGGGGAAATCGCCCGTATGGCGTTAAGCGTCAGGGCTTGATAGGATTTTGTAGTCATGTGTATATATTTATATGAATATTGCTTGTGCATAGGTACTCTTGTAGCGTACCCATCTTCTGTTGGATATAGAAATAGTAGTTATGTAACACCACAGTGTCACTAACGGTTCAAGCTGCACGAGCACTATTTGTACGTTACATCCACTCCGTTAGTGATTACCAGGACACTCGCACTATAGTATTACTACGATCCATATATCAGTTTGATTACTGCATCACTGATGATTAGACATGTTTCTGTCGCATAGTGTACACTCATTCTTGCGTATATACCACTTATACACTTATATTGGCACATATACAATACTGTACACTCATTCTTGCGTATATACCACTTGTACACCTATATTGGCACATATACATGTTGTACTGTCACGACCCGAGAATTCGTCTCGTGACCGGCACTTAACCACACAACGTCTACAGGCGTAGCGCGGCTAAGTAAGCCGAACCCAGAAATCAAAACCAATAAATATAGAGTGATTTTAAAGCATTTTGTAAAAACAATCGTACATGTCCGTAAAACTTCCATTTATTTAGTAGAAATCCTTTTTAAGTTCACAAGTTATAAGTTTTATAATTTTGGTAACATTTCCCGTTTAAAACATTAGCCCCGAAGGTCGGGTAAAAGCAAGGTGTAGCAGAAATAACAAGTGACATGAATAAAGCATCACAATATGATATACGACGCCGTAGCGAAGAATACACAGTAAAACAAGGACAGTATCATAAAAGATGAGACTGCAAAAAGTAAAGTCGGCTCACATGCGAGCTCGACACCAGAATATAAAATCATACATATCGTCCTCACAACTGTCTCTAAGTCAATACAGAAGGTAGATGGAGAGTACTAGATACATCAATATATACAACTGAAAGATAACAGATACCGTACAAAACCCACCTATCAGCAAAAGACTATCTCTGCTCAAAAGGGGTATCTGTGCCAAAAGATGAGGTAACAGCCAGCCGTGACTACTCCCAAGGGCAACCTGCAAACACTGTGGCACAACGGGGGTGAGTTGCCAACTCGTGAATAGAGATAACATATAAAGGTAATCGCAAGCATGCACATATAGCGTGGCTCTACTAATGCCAGCAGATAATATCAATGCGATGTGGCAGTATGCATAATAATAATGCCAGTCCTCTATCAGGTGATATACTACAGGATGAGATGTGATAATGAATGCTGAGCATGGGGATATAGTATCTACATGAAGTATCGAGGTGGACTACATAAGTATGTATGCACCACAAATCCCAACATCTCAACGCCGGTACTCCATCGGACCTCATATCCTGTATATCCCTGAAAATCCCGAGTGCCCAACATCGGCACCCAAATATCATAAATACTCGTGTCTAGCATCGACACGCAAAACATCCGTATCGGGCCTCCGTCAATCCGGGTCAGCCCTCTCTCAAGTATATACCGGGAATCCGTCAGTCCGGGTCATCCCTCTCTTAATATATCGGGCGTCCGTCAGTCCGGGTCAGCCCTCTGTCAATCCATCGGGCATCCGTCAGTCCGGGTCAGCCCTCTATCAATCCATCGGGCATCCGTCAGTCCGGGTCAGCCCTCTATCAATCCATCGGGCATCCTTCAGTCCGGGTCAGCCCTCTATCAATCCATCGGGCATCCGTCAGTCCGGGTCATCCCTCTATCAATCCATGCCTCAAGCACCGAGAAAACACGGGGTGACGCCCCAAAATATCATGTCAAGGGAACCGGGTTTTTAAATGATTACTTATTTGAAAAGGCCACGGTTCCCAAATCCAGAAATCATATGAAATCCCAACAATAATACAAGTAACTGTGATGTGATAGGTGCATCAAATATGTATATCAAGTCATGTCACATATAGATGAGCTACAACAATGTACGACAGTATGATCATGGCAGTTCTATCAGTTCTAAGCAATATATATATATATATATATATATATATATATATATATATATATATATATATAACAGGGAATGCAATATGCGATGACAATCCATGGTATGGTATATGCAGTATATAACAATAAGGTCCTATCAGCCCTGACACATAACGCCATGCGGGCGATATCCCCGTAGATGTGAAATCTACTCACCGTGTCTCGCGCTAAGTGTATCCAACCACTTGCTTGCCCTTCTTTGCAGCGTCCGTCTCACTGGCCTGCGAACCTAGAATCACATAACATATATCACGCATAAGCTCATTTCACAAAAACGCGACACTACGGTCCAACTAGACTCTCGTGTCGCAAACCAATCGCGCGTGTGCGCGATACGCTAAAACGTGTAATCACGCGCCACGAAACTACCCCGACGCGCCGCGATACGCAGAAACCCAAACCTACTCACGTATCACGAGTGTCGCGAAGGTTTAGAAAACGGCAAAATAGGTATTTGGTCCCAGATTTTGCTACAGAACTAATCTTACAAAAATATATATACCAAAGGACCCTACTCACAAGCAGACACCCACAGAACCCAAAAAACACCAAAACACCCCCTGTCTGGCCGCAATTTGCGGCCAGAATGGTGATTTCGGCGGTCGGAGTGGGGAGTCAGGGGGTCGGGTTTCATCTGGGGTATCAGCACTACTCCACTATGCCACAGTCCTCCCAATTTCATTCTGAACTCACCGGGTCAATAGCAGTTCCAGAAAACTCACATTTTGCCCAAATACGACATTGCATCAAATATGAAAACTGGAGGTATTTTAGTGTAATAGGGGTTCGACTAAGTTAACATGGTCTCAACAAACCTCAAGCATCCTACTGAAACCAATCTACACCTCAAACGCACAAAGTTCCCACTAAACACCCCATATCGCACTAAAACACACTAAAATCCTTTAACCGATGCAAATATACACTAACTAAACAAACTAGGGAATAAGTTTAGGAAATATACCTCATACTTAACCCTAGGGAGCTGCAGGAAGAAGAAGAAGTGAAGGGAAGAGGCTGCACTAGGAGCTGGGGCTGCTGCTGCTCACTGCCTCTGCTGTTGCTGCTGTTTGTGCTTGCTGCTGCTGCTGTTGGAAGCTTGCTGCTGCTGTTACTGTGCCTGTTGCTGCTTCTGGAGCTGAAGGTAAGTGTGTTATGTGAGTGTGTTGGTGTGTTGTGTATGTGAGAGTGTGAGAGTGTGAGGGACTTGAGAGAAACACAAAAAGAATTGAGAGCCACCACAATCATCACACAAAAGTCATCCCTCTCTCTCTCTCACCTCATTTAATGCAAGCATGGCTTGAGCCATGATGCACCCTCTCTCTCTCTCTCACAAGTCAACACTAAAACTAAAATTCAAATTAAAGCAACCTCTTAACTAATTAATTAAACTTACTTAAACCCCAAAAGAATTAATCCTACAATTAACCCACCATGGTTAATAATTATGGTATTTACTTGATTTAAAAACCCTAGTTTACATGCACATGTTTGTGCAAGCCTAATAAAATTTTGGAAAAATATTTATTAAATTAGGAAAAATATTCAAAACACAATTTGGTAAACTTTTTTTTAAAAAAGATTATTTAATTATAATTATACACTAACCCTTATCCTAAGGTGTTACAATCTCTCCCCCTTAAAGAAATTCGTCCCCGAATTTCAAAAATCTAACTAAGGTTACCTTCAAAAAGATGGGGATACGTCTTCATCATCTCGCTTTCGGGGTCCCAAGTGACCTCTTCACGGTTCTGACCACGCCAAAGTACTTTAACTGATGGAATGTCCTTCGATCTCAATTTCTTCACTTGTCGATCCAAGATCATTACCGGCTGCTCTGCATAGGAAAGATCGCGCTCAAGCTGGATCGTCGGATGCTGAATCGCATGCGAAGGATCATGAAGATATCTGCGGAGCATCGAGACATGGAATACGGGGTGCACGTCTGGAAAGCTGGGCGGAAGGGCTAACCGGTAAGCTACTGTACCGACACGCTCGAGGATCTCGAAGGGGCCCACAAATCTGGGACTGAGCTTCCCCTTCTTCCCAAACCTCATCACACCTTTCATTGGGGAGACCCTCAAGAAAACATGATCACCAACAGAAAACTCAAGTCTGCGTCGCCGACGGTCCGCATAAGATCTCTGCCTACTCTGGGCTGCTCTCATCCTATCGCGAATCAACTGGATCTTCGCTGTCGTCTCCTCAACGATCTGCGGCCCTAAGATACTGCCCTCTCTGAGCTCCGTCCAACAAGAGGGCGACCTGCATCTCCTCCCATAAAGAGCCTCAAATGGTGCCATCTGAATAGTCTCCTGGTAGCTGTTATTGTAGGAGAACTCTACTAAGGGCAAATGATGGTCCCAGCTACCTCCGAAATCTAGTACACAAGCTCTGAGCATGTCCTCAAGAGTCTGGATGGTCCGCTCTGACTGTCCGTCGGTCTGCGGATGAAATGCCGTGCTGAAACTCAAGCGAGTGCCCAAAGCCTCCTGAAGCCTCTGCCATAGTCTACTGGTAAACTGGGTGCCTCTGTCGGACACAATGCACGTCGGTACTCCGTGTAGCCGCACTACCTCGTCAATATAGATCTGGGCATACTGAGTAAATCCAAAAGTCGTCTTCACCGGTAGGAAGTGAGCCGCTTTCGTCAAACGGTCCACGATCACCCAGATAGAGTCATACCCCCGACTAGTCCTGGGTAGACCCACAACAAAATCCATCGAAATCTGTTCCCATTTCCACTCCGGAATGGGTAACGGCTGTAGCTCTCCCGCGGGCCTCTGGTGCTCAGCCTTGACTTGCTGACAAGTCAGGCATCTAGATACAAAATCTGCAATGTCCCTCTTCATTCCGTCCCACCAGTAAACATCTCTCATATCATGATACATCTTGGTAGAACCGGGATGGACGCTATACACCGATCGATGTGCCTCCTCAAGAATCTCACGCCTCAGTCCCTCAGCATCAGGTACGCACAGTCTGACTCCAAACCGTAGTACTCCCTGATCATCGATCATGAACTCGGAAAAT
Organism: Agapanthus africanus; assembly: GCA_030015575.1. Lineage (NCBI taxonomy): Eukaryota > Viridiplantae > Streptophyta > Magnoliopsida > Asparagales > Amaryllidaceae > Agapanthus > Agapanthus africanus. The sequence continues at coordinate 46,228,164 of JASDDO010000016.1, forward strand.
CTGCCCTGTCCAATCTGTGCCATGATCTTTGAACATCGGTCATCACTGAGCTGTGCCTCACGTATGCGATCGATCAACTGTGGGCGTGCACGGACATGCGCTATCTGTCCTCCAATCGGCGTGAACTCAAACTGTACACGGCTGTCGCATAATATCTGCCAATCTGTGGATGACTGCTCCTGTACTGCTCTCAAACATGATAAACTACTCCCGGGCCTCCTGCTCAAAGCATCCGCTACCACATTTGCCTTGCCCGGGTGATATAAGATCTCGCAGTCGTAATCCTTCACTAACTCCATCCATCGACGTTGCCGAAGGTTCAGGTCCCGCTGCTGGAATATGTATTTCAAACTCTTGTGATCCGTAAATATCTGGCACGACTCGCCGTATAAGTAATGTCGCCAGATCTTAAGTGCGAAGACCACTGCTGCCATCTCCAAATCATGAGTGGGGTAGTTTTGTTCATGTCTCTTCAATTGTCGCGAAGCATATGCGATCACCCTATCGTGCTGCATCAACACGCATCCCAGCCCCACTCGAGAAGCATCACAAAAGACCACAAATCCGCCCGATCCGGAAGGTAAAGATAACACCGGTGCCGTCGTCAGCTGAGTCCGTAACTGCTGAAAACTGTGCTCGCACTCCTCCGTCCAATCGAAGGGAACTCCCTTCCGGGTCAACCCGGTCAACAGTGTAGCAATACGTGAGAAGTCCTGCACAAAACGCCTGTAGTAACCGGCCAATCCCAAAAAGCTGCGAATCTCCGTCACTGATGTGGGTCTGGGCCAACGCTGAACGGCCTCGATCTTCCTCGGGTCTACACATATACCATCTCGTGAAATCACGTGACCCAAGAAGTCCACGCTGTCCAGCCAAAAAGCACACTTGGAGAATTTCGCATAAAGCTGGTGCTCCCTCAATGTCTGCAATGTAATCCGCAGGTGCTGCTCGTGCTCGTCACTACTCCGGGAATACACTAAGATATCGTCAATGAAGACTATAATGAACAGATCCAAGTAAGGTCGGAAAATACGGTTCATCAAGTCCATGAAGGCTGCTGGCACATTGGTGAGTCCGAACGACATCACCAAAAACTCGTAATGGCCGTAGCGCGTACGAAAAGCTGTCCGGGGAATGTCCTCCTGTCGAACCCGTAGCTGATGATAGCCCGATCGCAAATCGATCCTCGAAAAGTACCCTGCCCCCTGAAGCTGGTCGAACAAATCGTCGATACGCGGCAAAGGATACCTGTTCCGCACTGTCACCCTGTTCAGCTGGCGGTAGTCGATACAAAGACGCAAACTGCCATCCTTCTTCTTGACGAACAGGACTGGAGCACCCCAAGGAGAAACACTGGGTCGAATAAGTCCCTTGCCCAGCAAATCTTGCAACTGCTCCCTCAACTCTCGAAGTTCCGCCGGGGCCATCCGATAAGGCGGTATAGAAATAGGCCCCGAACCAGGAACCAAATCAATACAGAAAGAAATGTCGCGCTCGGGAGGCAACCCAGGAAGCTCGTCAGGGAACACATCAGGAAACTCGCTAGCAACCGGAACCTGATCCAATGGAACCTCTGTAGCGCGAGCATCGCAAACATAGGCGAGAAATCCCTGACATCCCTTCCTCAAAAGCTGTCCAGCGCGAAAAGAAGAAATCACACTGTGAGGGGCGGCACCACGGTCCCCCAACACAACAAAACCCGACTCACCGGGGAAACAGAATCTAACTGTCTTCTCGCGGCAGTCCACAGAAGCATACCACGTGGCTAACCAATCCATGCCCAAAAGAACGTCGAAGTCCAACATCTCCAGAAGGATCAAGTCGACAGGCAACTCTCTCTCGCCAATACAGACGATACAGGATCGGAACACGTGCCTAGCCACAAACGACTCTCCCACAGGAGTAGTCACCACAAGCGGCTGATCAAGCAAGCCGGACTCTCTACCCAAACTCGGCACAAAGTGCGTGGATACGTACGAGTGTGTGGATCCGGGATCGAACAGTACATGTGCATCAACTGAACATACAGGGAGGATACCTGAAACCACTGCATTGGACGCCTGCGCGTCCTGATGTGTCAAAGCAAAAACCCTCGCCTGTCCACCACCTGTGACTGGCTGCCCTCTGCCTCGGTCACCTCGCCCTCTCTGAGAAACTCCTCCACGCCCACGACCTCGCTGTGTATGAGTCTGGCGTGGAGCAATGGTAGGTACGACAGGCAACGCTCTCTGGGGTGGTGAAGGTGGTAATGTGACATGCGGTGTTTTCGCCTCTCTCCGGGGTAACTCAGGACAATCCCGTACACGGTGGTAAGAACTCCCACAGCGAAAACATCCCGACGACGGCCGCTGACCATCCTGGGAATAAGAACTGAATAACCGGCCCCGCCCTGAATCTCTGCTGCCTGCAATACGTCTATCACGGCGCCGAAAAGGCTGTCTCTGTGCTGAAGTATCCGCACGAGCTCTCTTCGGCTCTGGAAGTGCCGAAGTCTCAACAAGGTGCTCCTCGACCACTAGGGCTGCGTTTACAGCTGCTGCATAGGTCTCGTAGAGCTGCGCGCTGATCGCGAGGAACACTGGTGAAAGCAAGCCTCGAACAAATCTCCGGACTCGCAGCTCCTCGGTGGCCACTAAATGTGGGGCGTAGACTGCTAGCTCTGTAAACAGTACGTCATACTCTGCCACTGTCATCCCTGGCGTCTGGCGCAAGGACTCAAACCTGCGTGCTCGGGCATCTCTAACACTCCGGGGAAGGAAACGGGCTAGAAATATGGTCACGAACTCCGTCCAGGTCATAGGAGGAAGACCTGCTGCTCTGCCCTTCTCAACTGAATCACACCATTTCTGCGCAAGACCTTCCAGGCGAAAGCTCGCGAACTCGACCCATCTCGCATCTGCGCATCTGAGGGAACGGCATATCCTGGCCATCCTGTCGATGAAAGACTGTGGGTCCTCGGCTGTATCGGTGCCTGTGAAAACCGGAGGCTTCAGCCTCATGAACTCTGATAGCGATACTGTAATCACCTCCGTGGCTGCAGGGGCAACTGGCTGTGCGGTAGGTACCAAAGCGGTCTCTGGAACTGGTGGAGCTACCTCTGGTCGCTGCGCTCGAAGCGTCTCAACAAGCGATCCTATCATCTGACGCATCTCATGCATGCTAGATCCCACCGTCTGGCGCATCTCCTGCATACCAGCCCCTAGCGTGGCGATCTGCTCTGTCACGGCAGGAATAGCCTGCTCGGGTACAACGGGTGCACTGCCCGGATCAGTCCTCGTCTCGGACGAGTCAACTCGAATCTCGGCCCTCGCGGCCGCTCTCTGTGCCCTCGTAGTCTTAGGCGGCATAATGGCTGAAAGAAAATATGGATTCGATAAGAACACGGAAATCGAATCGCAAGAATATAAGGAGGGATCAAATCAATAAGTCCTAAGGTCGCGTAAGCGGAGTACCGTGTCGTGAGTACGCCGCGGAACATACGCACGCTACGCTACCCTGCTGCAGCTACCTACTCCATCATACCAGGGTCATCCTACACTCCGAAGGTAAAACCTACGCTCTGATACCAACTTTGTCACGACCCGAGAATTCGTCTCGTGACCGGCACTTAACCACACAACGTCTACAGGCATAGCGCGGCTAAGTAAGCCGAACCCAGAAATCAAAACCAATAAATATAGAGTGATTTTAAAGCATTTTATAAAAACAATCGTACATGTCCGTAAAACTTCCATTTATTTAGTAGAAATCCTTTTTAAGTTCACAAGTTATAAGTTTTATAATTTTGGTAACATTTCCCCTTTAAAACATTAGCCCCGAAGGTCGGGTAAAAGCAAGGTGTAGCAGAAATAACAAGTGACATGAATAAAGCATCACAATATGATATACGAAGCCGTAGAGAAGAATACACAGTAAAACAAGGACAATATCATAAAAGATGAGACTGCAAAAAGTAAAGTCGGCTCACATGCGAGCTCGACACCAGAATATAAAATCATACATATCGTCCTCACAACTGTCTCTAAGTCAATACAGAAGGTAGATGGAGAGTACTAGATACATCAATATATACAACTGAAAGATAACAGATACCGTACAAAACCCACCTATCAGCAAAAGACTATCTCTGCTCAAAAGGGGTATCTGTGCCAAAAGATGAGGTAACAGCCAGCCGTGACTACTCCCAAGGGCAACCTGCAAACACTGTGGCACAACGGGGGTGAGTTGCCAACTCGTGAATAGAGATAACATATAAAGGTAATCGCAAGCATGCACATATAGCGTGGCTCTACTAATGCCAGCAGATAATATCAATGCGATGTGGCAGTATGCATAATAATAATGCCAGTCCTCTATCAGGTGATATACTACAGGATGAGATGTGATAATGAATGCTGAGCATGGGAATATAGTATCTACATGAAGTATCGAGGTGGACTACATAAGTATGTATGCACCATAAATCCCAACATCTCAACGCCGGTACTCCATCGGACCTCATATCCTGTATATCCCTGAAAATCCCGAGTGCCCAACATCGGCACCCAAATATCATAAATACTCGTGTCTAGCATCGACACGCAAAACATCCGTATCGGGCCTCCGTCAATCCGGGTCAGCCCTCTCTCAAGTATATACCGGGAATCCGTCAGTCCGGGTCATCCCTCTCTCAATATATCGGGCGTCCGTCAGTCCGGGTCAGCCCTCTGTCAATCCATCGGGCATCCGTCAGTCCGGGTCAGCCCTCTATCAATCCATCGGGCATCCGTCAGTCCGGGTCAGCCCTCTATCAATCCATCGGGCATCCGTCAGTCCGGGTCAGCCCTCTATCAATCCATCGGGCATCCGTCAGTCCGGGTCAGCCCTCTATCAATCCATCGGGCATCCGTCAGTCCGGGTCATCCCTCTATCAATCCATGCCTCAAGTACCGAGAAAACACGGGGTGACGCCCCAAAATATCATGTCAAGGGAACCGGGTTTTTAAATGATTACTTATTTGAAAAGGCCACGGTTCCCAAATCCAGAAATCATATGAAATCCCAACAATAATACAAGTAACTGTGATGTGATAGGTGCATCAAATATGTATATCAAGTCATGTCACATATAGATGAGCTACAACAATGTACGACAGTATGATCATGACAGTTCTATCAGTTCTAAGCAATATATATATATATATATATATATATATATATATATATATATATATATATATATATATATAACAGGGAATGCAATATGCGATGACAATCCATGGTATGGTATATGCAGTATATAACAATAAGGTCCTATCAGCCCTGACACATAACGCCATGCGGGCGATATCCCCGTAGATGTGAAATCTACTCACCGTGTCTCGCGCTAAGTGTATCCAACCACTTGCTTGCCCTTCTTTGCAGCGTCCGTCTCACTGGCCTGCGAACCTAGAATCACATAACATATATCACGCATAAGCTCATTTCACAAAAACGCGACACTACGGTCCAACTAGACTCTCGTGTCGCAAACCAATTGCGCGTGTGCGCGATACGCTAAAACGTGTAATCACGCGCCACGAAACTACCCCGACGCGCCGCGATACGCAGAAACCCAAACCTACTCACGTATCACGCGTGTCGCGAAGGTTTAGAAAACGGCAAAATAGGTATTTGGTCCCAGATTTTGCTACAGAACTAATCTTACAAAAATATATATACCAAAGGACCCTACTCACAAGCAGACACCCACAGAACCCAAAAAACACCAAAACACCCCCTGTCTGGCCGCAATTTGCGGCCAGAATGGTGATTTTGGCGGCCGGAGTGGGGAGTCAGGGGGTCGGGTTTCATCTGGGGTATCAGCACTACTCCACTATGCCACAGTCCTCCCAATTTCATTCTGAACTCACCGGGTCAATAGCAGTTCCAGAAAACTCACATTTTGCCCAAATACGACATTGCATCAAATATGAAAACTGGAGGTATTTTAGTGTAATAGGGGTTCGACTAAGTTAACATGGTCTCAACAAACCTTAAGCATCCTATTGAAACCAATCTACACCTCAAACGCACAAAGTACCCACTAAACACCCCATATCGCACTAAAACACACTAAAATCCTTTAACCGATGCAAATCTACACTAACTAAACAAACTAGGGAATAAGTTTAGGAAATATACCTCATACTTAACCCTAGGGAGCTGCAGGAAGAAGAAGAAGTGAAGGGAAGAGGCTGCACTAGGAGCTGGGGCTGCTGCTGCTCACTGCCTCTGCTGTTGCTGCTGTTTGTGCTTGCTGCTGCTGCTGTTGGAAGCTTGCTGCTGCTGTTACTGTGCCTGCTGCTGCTTCTGGAGCTGAAGGTAAGTGTGTTGTGTGAGTGTGTTGGTGTGTTGTGTATGTGAGAGTGTGAGAGTGTGAGGGACTTGAGAGAAACACAAAAAGAATTGAGAGCCACCACAATCATCACACAAAAGTCATCCCTCTCTCTCTCTCACCTCATTTAATGCAAGCATGGCTTGAGCCATGATGCACCCTCTCTCTCTCTCTCACAAGTCAACACTAAAACTAAAATTCAAATTAAAGCAACCTCTTAACTAATTAATTAAACTTACTTAAACCCCAAAAGAATTAATCCTACAATTAACCCACCATGGTTAATAATTATGGTATTTACTTGATTTAAAAACCCTAGTTTACATGCACATGTTTGTGCAAGCCTAATAAAATTTTGGAAAAATATTTATTAAATTAGGAAAAATATTCAAAACACAATTTGGTAAACTTTTTTTTAAAAAAACATTATTTAATTATAATTATACACTAACCCTTATCCTAAGGTGTTACATGTACATCCATACTCGCATATATATATATATCTTGTGCATCCATGTCTACATATATACAAACTCTTGCACATACATAGATGATGCTGACTTTGATTTGAAAAGTTGGGGACCGCATGAAACGTTTTCAACTGGATCCTTTTAAAAGAGCGGTTTCACCTTTTACTCATAGTACGATTTTATGGGGCATACGACACGTTGCATGGATTTACGCATTGAGTTTTGGATTCATGTGATTTCCGGATTTGAGAACCGAGGTATTATTTTAAGAAAATATGTACTGTTTTGAAAACCCGGTTTCTCTTGATATGATATTTCAATGCGTCCACCATGCGTTTTCTCGGTTCTGAGATGTGTGACATGTGAACCCGAATCGAGGAGCTGGATGAGGCCGATTGCGGGTACATGGTGGACCCGGTATGGTACCCGGGGCGAGAACGGATCTGTCGTGCAGTAGGCGATGAGCCTGGCAGAGGGACCACTACCTACCGGTGATTGGTTGGATCTGGCGGTTATCCGGAGGATACTGATCAGAGTCGAGAGATGGATACGGGCCGACCCGTACTGCCAGGGGCGAGAGCCGATTCCGCAGACGGAGCGCGTGGGCCGATCCGAACTGACGGAGCCCGATATATGAGGATTTGCGTGTCGATGCTGGACACGAGTATTTCATGATGTTTTCGGGTGCTGATGTTGGGCACCCCACTTCTATGAGATTTATAGGATTGAGGGCCGGATAGAGTGACGGCGCCCGAGTTATCGGGATTTTGGGGGGTTTTGGTAGACACCGGGATTTTCCACGTTGATGATCCGTATAGATGATATTTTTATCCCATGCTCAACATTCATTGTTATGCATTGCATCATGTAGTCATAGTACCTGATAGAGTAATTTGCATGATTATTGCGTACCCAGCTCATCATATAGATGTTATCTGATTGCACATGTTAGAGTATCGCAGTACGTGCATACTCGCGATTAGCTTTATATGTTATTTACTATTCACGAGTTGGCAACTCAACCCCGTTGTGCCACAGTGTTTTGCAGGTTGACCCTCAGAGTAGTCGCGGCAGGGCTACATTATTGTATCTTTTTGTTGCGGATCCCGCTACAGTTCGGCGTGTGGGCCGTTTTGAGTTTAGGTGGGTTGCGGGTATCCGTTTATTTTCCATTTGTACACACTATTGTATCTAGTACTCTCTATCTACTATTTCATGTATTGACTTAGAGACCAGTTGTGAGGACGATGTTGTATATTATTTGTACTCTGGTGTCGAGCTCGTGTGAGCCGACTTTATTTATGCAGTTTTATCTTTTATGCTGTTTTGCTCATATTGTCCATTTCATCGCTACGGCGTCGTATACTTTTCTTGTGGTGGTTGTTTCTGCCGTTGGGCATGATTGCTCCCGTTTGGGAATGTTTTATCCTTATTGTCAGTCATTTTACTTACATCATGTTTTGTACCCGTTTTCGGGGCTAGTTTTTACAAAGGAGGTGCTACCGAAATTTTCAAGAAAATAACTTAAACTTTAAAGATTTTACTCAAGGTTTTCTAAATGTTTTAAACTAATGTTTTCTTCACTCACTATTTAATGGTTTTGATTTCTGGGTTTCGGCTTACTTGATCGCGTTGCGCCTATAGACGTTACGTGGTTAAGTGCCAGTCTTGAGCCGAACTTTGGGTCGTGATACATAAGGATGAATATGAGAATCTGTTCGAATTTTCATCTTATGATACTTGCCAGTTTTGTCTCAAAGATAAAATGACCAATACTCCGTTTACTGGAAACAGAGAAAGAGTTAGTGAACTCTTGGGACAGATACATGATAATGTATACGGTCCTATGTCTACAAATGCCAAGGTTGGTTCTTGGTACTTCATTACATTCATCGACTATCTCTTAAGATTCAGAAACGTGTTCCTGTTGAAACACGAGTCTGAAACTTTTGAGAAATTCAAGGAATATAAGCTTGAAGTTGAGAACCAGACGAGTAGAAGTATTAAAGTCCTTCGATGTGATCAAGGAGGAGAATACTTAGGCATGGTGTTCCTAGAATATCTAAACAAAGAATGTGATTCTCTCTCTCAGCTTACTCCTTCGAGTACACCACAACACAACGGTTAGTCTGTAGACCCGAGATGAGATATGGCACGCTCTATGATGAGTACTGCTGAGTTACCCGTTTTCTTTTGGAGTTATGCACTTGAGAAGCTGCATACCTATTGAATCGGGTTCCGTCCAAATCAGTGCCTACCACTACATATGAGATATGGAATGGGAAGAGACCATGTCTTAAACGAGTTAAGATATGGGGTTGTTCGGCCTATGTTGAAAAGCAAAATCCGGACAAGCTCGATGCAAGGTCAGGACTGTATAAGTTTGTTAGGATATCCCGAGCATTCGTAAGGGAATATCTTCTACCACTATGAGGAGCAAAAGGTGTTTTGTTTCACAGCATGACACCTTTTTAGAAAAGGAATTTCTTGTGAAGAAATTTATAGTCATGAGGTAGAACTGGAGGAAGTTCCAGCTAGACAAACTAACAGCTGATGAATTGGTACAACCAAACGATTCAATAGTCTCCAACGAACCTCAACCTCTTCGCGAATCTGGTAGGGTTCCTCATCCACTTGAGAGATACTACGGTATTCTTGATGACAGTGGGAGCGAGGATTGCATCATGAGATGATGGCCTAACTAGGTTCAGGCAGGCCATCATGAGTGGCGACTCTGTAAAAAGGCTGGATGCTATACGATCAAAGATGGAATCCATGTACACCAAAAAGTATGACTTTGCATGTTGCACCTGAAGGGGTAAAACCCATTGGGAACAATAGGATCTTGAGAAGATTCTTGGTGTAAATGGAAAAGTTGAGACTTTCAAAGTTATGCTTAAGTCCATCAGGATCAATGCAAGTATCGAGGAGTTGGAACATCTGTTTTGATGTGACAGTCAAAGAGTTTGACTTCATCAAAATAGTTGATGAACCTTGTATATACAAGAAGGTTGTAGAGAGTGAGTTTGTCTTATACGTATTGTACATAGATGACATACTCTTGATAGGAAATGGTTTGCTATGCTACACTCGGTCAAGCTCCTCTTATCACGATAATTCTCAAAGAAAGATCTGGATAATACCAACTACATCTTGTGGATTATGATCTATGGTGATAGATCTAAGTGGATGTTGGGAGTGTCCCAAATCCAGGTACATTAACACCGTACTAATGGGGTTTAGTATGGAAGATTCTAAGCGTAGTGCTTCGCCCACTTACTCATGGATCACTCTCTCCAAAAAGATGTCTCTCGAGACCGATTTGGAGAGAGCTCGCGTGCAAGGGATACCCTATGCTTCGGCAGTAGGCTCTATCAGAGTATGCGATATTATGTACTAGACCAGATATAGATGACTCACTAGGTGTAGTGACCAGGAATCAATTGGATCTTGGGAGAATCACTGGAAAGCTGTGGAGGACATTCTTAAGTACTTGAGAAGCACTAAAAGAAAGTTCTTGGTTCCAGCTTCCAGAGTGATAAGTTTGACTGAGAGTCAGTCACAGGCATTGTCTTTACCCTCAGTGCAGGGACGGTATGTTGGAAGAGTTCCAAGCTAGATACCGAGACATACTAGACGATAAAGGATGAATACATTGCTACCAATGATGCTGCCAAAGTGGCTGTCTGGACATTTCTTGTTCATGAGAAGAACAAGGTTCCTACCATTGAGCGTACAATAACTGTTATTGCGACAACAATGGAGTTGTGGCTTAGGCCTAAGAACACAGGTCCTATCATCGTTCCAGACATATTCTGAGGCAAGTATCACCTGATCAGGGAGATGGTTGATCTCCAAGGGATCGAGGTCAATATAGTAGATATGAAGAATAACACAGCGGATCCACTCACAAAGGCCCTACCCCTAGAGATACTTCTATGGGATGGTTGAGTATGGGATACTACAACCACTGCTATATTGTTGGGTATTAGATACTACAACAGATGTCCTTAGTGCAAGTGGGAGATTGTTAGTTATATGTATGCCCTAGAGGCCATTACTGTACATGCGATGTATATTGTAGTGGATGCTTGGACATATATAGGGAGGACTTTCTTGCTCGATATAATAGTATGCTATCTGGTTGCTCTTTATCTTAACATGTACACTTATTGTCTCTCAAATACATGTTGATAAAGCCCTTAGGATGAGTACTTGACTACCAGGATTATGATACAGATCATACTAGTGGGGACATAGTAGTCGATAAGTACATCCTTCAAATGTTCCTTGTCATGGGAGTATCGAGACAGGGCATCGATACTCCAGAGTAGACTAGCGTATACGCCTCTCGACCCATGTGATGGGCGATGGATTATCCTATATCCATTGGTGTTTGACATCAGAGAAGGTATATGGGTGCTCAGTGAAGACTGGGTACACTGGACGGACTCGCCGAGAACTCCTAGATGGTATTATACCTATCGTCGGATAGCAGTTCTCTGGTGACATTGGTACAGGTTAGTCTGTAGACCCGAGATCGTCATAGAGTCTTGTGTGATTCCCACTGTGCTTTGATTTCCACTATACCACAGTTAAGAGATCGTGGAAAAAGATGGTTTTTGGGTACCGTCCCGAGTCACATGGAGGCAATAAGTGATAGGAGGGGTTTCGTCTCTCCCGGTATTGGGAGTTGATGTTGCGCCGTGCTCGATTGGCCATAACAGGAAATCCCTGGCCAGGGTTGCTGAGATTTACTGGTATGTGTTACCAGTAGTTTCTCGAACCGTTATGGACCTTGCATCGGCATGACTTATCAGGCTATTGGGGTCTGACGTTATACCACCACCTGGCTGTGATATGCGATATATCAGACAAAGAGACCGGACTGTACGGTAGTTTTACTGATTGGATTTGCAGGAGTACGAGCAGGTTTGCTTGTTGATCTTCTGATCGCTCAATACCCGGGTGGCCGTTACGTTTAGCAGACCGCTTGCGGCTTGTGGGTGTTTGATATGATCATCACCTACTGCCGGCGTATTGACGAGTGTTTAGAGTCTTACACGGAGGTTTCCTGGTGTAACATTTTCAAAAATATAAAATATTAATTTTGGGAATTTTTAAGATTTAATATTATTTTATTGATTATTTTAATATTAAATTAATAATTAATGCAAATAAATGGAGAAAAATTATGAAAAATTATGGAAAATTCTAAAATGGGTTAATTATTGGAATTATGACATTTTTAAGTTGTTGTGATCATTTTGACACTAATTTAGTGCTAATCGCGATTAAAATCGCTAATCGGGTTTTTCGGCAGTTTTGTGCAAAACTTGCACATATCACATTTTCTAAACTTGTGCATTTTTCTAGCCATGGATTTCTTTTTGTGTTCACTATTGAGGTGAGAAGGTTTGGTTTAAGGATTAAAAGGAAAAGAAAAGAGAAAAGAAAAGAAAATGAGGGTAGGTGAGAGAGAGAGGTGGACTTTGACTTATACCCTTTGCCATACCCCTTCATTCCTCATTTCTCTCCCTCTTCTTCCTCCTACTGCTGCTGCCCCTTCCTCATCTCCCTCCCCTCTTCAAAGCCTAAAAACATCTCAAAAACAACCCCAAAACCCTAGGTCCGTTTCATTAAAAGTGTGCACGAGCCCGAGATCTACAAGATGGACTAGGAAAGTTGCTGTTTTGGTGCTGTGGGAAGATTCTTGAGGTTCATGTGAGGTAATTTCTTCTCAATTAGAGTGTTAATTGTTGTATTTAAGGTTTAATTCAAGTTTCTTATCGATATCGTGTGATTTTGTGCATTTTGGACCAAACAAGTGAGGGTAAGGGAAAAGTTGAGTTGTGACTTTGCAATTGAGCTTAGAAGGTGACCTTAGACCCTATATGGACTAGAAAACCAGACCAATCCCACTGGAAAACTAAAAATACGGAATTACGGGACTTCCATGTCGGTTTTTGTGAACCTGGAACTTGCAGGAAAATCTGGAACACACTGGGACTTTTTCAGGGAAAATCAACAATACCAGGGACCAAATTGAGACCATAGGAGGCCACCCTGACCAAACGGACCCCATTGGGCATAGGGGGGCCGGAGAGGCCGGTTTTGGGAGGGTTGTGGCCGGCCAAGTGGTGAGGGAATGCTTCGGGGTTGGTCCAGTAGCTCAAATACATCATATATAGCACCCTAGAGTTGTTTATTTGCCCTGATTTGGCCTGAGATGAAATCTGGGATCGTTTTCTTGGGTTGCTGCCTTACTTTCAGTATTTGGTGTTACGTATTTTGATTTCCACATTTTGGTGTTTGTACGTTATCTCGATCGTGTGACGTTTGTACGACTGCATCGAGTGATTTCGGGTTGTTTTGCGAAGGCTAACCGTAGGTTCTAACCTATAAGCCTTTTGGCGTATCGTGTTGGTTTTAGCGTATCGTTTTGGATTTAGTGTGTCGTTTCAAGTGTTGATTTGGTTTTGATGCGATGCGATACGTGTGATATGTGTAGGTACACCGCGACGATCTGAGGCGATGCGGAAGATGACGGTGACATCGACACCGACACGCAGGATTCAGGTGAGTAGATTATATCTATATGGGGAAGTCGGGTAGATGGCGTATAGCACCCCCGCAGTCCGTAATTAGTAGTATGTAGTATATTTATGTGTTGGATAGTTATAGTGTGTTATGGTTAGTTAGGGGTAGAAATAACCAGCATAGCTCCTAGTTGCGAACCATAGGATAGATTTGCACCCACACGTATACACTTGTGTGTTTCTTGTACTTGCACCGTGTTTGATGATATGGGATGACTTTGGAGATGAGTCGATGGTGTGGGCTTGTGCCGTGAGATCGGTGATGTGATACGATTCATATGTGGGATATGACTTGTGTTTCTTGCGGGCTTGGGATATGTGTTTACCCCCGCATGCATACTTCATTGATGGTATCGATTGTACTAGACATAGAGTAGTACCCCAGACTTTGGATCTGATGATAGTGATACCTATTTTGTGATGAGACAGTGAGATGTTGAACCCTACCCAGCTATTGGGGATGCCGTACGATGATTTACCGTACGAGCCGATATTGATGATAGATCTGCACTCATAACTCGAGGATATCTTACGATATGACATTGAGGCGGGATCACCGACTATATATCTATATATATATCGACTCAGATGTTAGGCGGTTTCCTTACCTATAGTTCAGCTTGTTAGTTCAGCCGTATAGTTAGTGTAGTTGTTAGAGTAGATTTGACTTCTTACCTATTTCAAAAACTGACGAATCGTGGGTATTTTTAAAGACAGCTCAAGGGAATCTACGGATATTTCAAAAATGACGTATCGTTTCATAAAAACACCGTAGCCCCTATTTTCAAAACCCCATAATTCGTGTTATTTCAAAAGGCACCAATTGTAGGACTTATGTTAGATTAATGCAGATTAGTTTTAGTTACGTCCAGTTTCAGCTCCCACTCCCCTTTTGTGGTTCGTTTTGCATCGCATTTTTATACTATGTTTCATACTCCAGTATTAATATCATGCTGTTAAGACACCAGCACCATTACCGATGATGCGTATGTACCACGTACACTTACTTGCCGGCTCACACACATCTTCATCGGTAATTGCCATGTCACGTACACCTTAGAAAATATATTATTGCTTGGCATAGCCTTTTAGCTAGTAGTTTAGACATTGTAGTTATTACCTGCTACTTCCTGCATACTGCTATTCATTGTTATGCCGCATTCATGGATTCTCATACATATATTCACTATTTTGCATGCTATTGAAGTTTGGATTTGGATTTCTATTAGATTTTCTGGATTTGGAGGAAAACCGCAAAAACACAAATAAACATATTCTCTCTTTTAAAATAAAAAGTGCGGTTTTCCCATGATGTATGAGTCGTCCACCATGAGTTTGCTGATGGATTTGGAAACCCGATTCGAGGAGACGGACGAACCGTTTCGGGTACATGGTGGACCCGGTAAGGTACCCCGGGGCAAGAAGCGCGTGGTGATGACGATGTGAGCCTGGCAGGGGAGTACGACCTACCGGTGACTTTACCCGACACGTCGGATATCCGGAGGATACCGTCGTGGTCTTGAGATGGATGGTAGGGGCCGGTCTGGACTGACGGCGCCCTAGATATTGTGGTTGAGACCTTGAGATATCAGGATATTGGGATTTCGTTTGTACCGATGCTAGGCACAGTTTTATGCTGATTTCATTGTGGTACCTTATTTTTAAAATACAGGGGAAATCTCACTAAAGTATGAAAACAGTTGTTTCAAGTGAATGTATTCTGTTTTCACGCATTCATATCTCATTCATATGCTATATTGTTATCTGAGGCACTGACACAGACACATGAGATTGCACTCGGGTTAGATATTTACCCTAGCCTTGCTATAGGCTGCATGTGTTATATTGAGGATTTTCTATATTGATCGTATTGACCTAGGATTATGTCTTGTATTCGGTTTCTGCTTGTAGATGTTTCTATTCACGAGTTGGCAACTCACCCCCGTTGTGCCACAGTTCTTGCAGGTTCTGTCGTACAGGTTCCAGTGCGGCATTTCTGGCACACTTTATTCTTGCGGGTGATTTGCTTTGGTAGGTGGATTCTTTCGTATCAAGAATCACCATTGCATGTATTTATTTCATTGTATCTAGAAATTGTCCATCAACCAAAACTTGTATATTCTTTCAGACTTAGAGACAGTGTTGTATTATTTCGACCTTAGAGTCGCGCTTAGTAGTATTGCGGTTTCTTTTTGCCTTTGAGTTTTTCTTTGGATTTGATCCTCGCCACTTGGCGTTGTATATTATATCATTGTGTGGTTGTGACCGTCGATTGACGAAGAGCTAGCTCCCGCTTGGGGATGCCTTTATCATTGCATATATATTGTTATTCTTGTTTTACCCCATTCGGGGCCAGTTTTACAAAAGAAACTCTGCCGAAATTTTTAGAAAAGACTGTACACTTTTAAAATGCATATTCGGCTTAGTTATTTAAAAACCTTGATTTCAAACACGTTTTTCTTCACTTCTTTAAAACCAGTTCTTTACTTATTCTTAAAAATGGTTTTAGATTTCTGGGCTTTTGGCTTACTTGGATCAGATGGAGTCCTATAGGCTTCATATGGTTCAAGAGCCAGTCACGTGTTCTTTCGGGTCGTGACAAAGTTGGTATCAGAGCGCTAGGTTGACCTTGGTTCGAGTCTAAGTTTGACTATGTGGAGCCTAGGGAGTTGTTTATATACGGAACTTAGGCTTGACCTTACGGAACTTAGACTTGGTCGAGGGGGTGTAAACCCGAACTTTCGTCGTTTTAGGATGACCCTTGGTTGATGGATTAGGTGACTAAAGTAGAGTGAGGTACCGTTGGTATGTTCCGCGGCATACTTACGACACGCCACTCCGCTTAAGGAACCTTAGGATGTGCATATTTTTGAGATCAGTGATTTTCTCCATATCCAGGATTATACATCCATTTGAGATCCCCGATTCTATTAGTTTCATGATCATACCTTCATTGATACTGTTCCTTCCTATGATCATGTATCCACTTTGGATTTGTTGTTTCCTTTCTTGCCATTGATGTGCTCTCTTTGGTACTCGATTGAGATTCC
Source organism: Agapanthus africanus (assembly GCA_030015575.1). Taxonomy (NCBI): domain Eukaryota; kingdom Viridiplantae; phylum Streptophyta; class Magnoliopsida; order Asparagales; family Amaryllidaceae; genus Agapanthus; species Agapanthus africanus. The sequence continues at coordinate 46,244,638 of JASDDO010000016.1, forward strand.
TGTCACCATGTTTGAGCGCAGTTTGGGCTGCTGCTAGGATTGCGGCCGGTGTGAGCTCGTTTGGTACGAGAGCCGACCCTTGTGTTTTCTGGTGACATGGGAACGTCTCGAGTTAGTGTTGGTGATTTCGACCTCTAGTGGAGGCGAGTACTTGGATTTGCACCGGATGATCGGGCCATTGTTAGAGCTGCCAGTTAAGAGAGAACTGTTGGTGTACAGCATACCTCAGAGATTGTGATGTCGCCTACCGTGCAGACAGATGGACCAGCTGTTGCTGAGATTGACAGGATGTCGCTTCCGAAGCTTACGAGCTGAGATTGACGGAGCTTTCAGGTAGATATGAGACAGATGATAGCTAGTCTACCCGATTGAGAGACGAAGGTGATTCGTCCGATTTTGTGCCGGAGCGGACCCAGATGAGTTGAAGAGTTCCAGCGTGAAGAGTCTTACTCGGATCTAGAGCGGACCGACTCAGAGATGACCGCCTATGTATTGCCTTTCCTGGAGGATTGAGGCGATGTTCGGCGTACAGGCGAATGAGCCAGTTGCTGCTGCAAATAACGAGATGTCGCCCAGATGGTTGGAGCTACTGCAGCGTGAGCATATACTTAGAGAGATGATAGCGAGTCGCTAGTCACCTGAGGATGAATGACTAGGGCAAGTGGTCCGTTCGTTTACCGATGCAAGGTCATCAGATAGATTGTTTCCAGCTAGAGACGACTTCACGCAGGTTCGTTGAGAGTCGATAGAGACGATCGAATGTCAGGAGCCCATTTTCCAAGTTTAAAGTATACGGAAAGACATGCAGGTGATTCTATGGACCCTCTAGAAGAATGAAACCCTAACTCGACTTAATGACCGTGTGACAGCCTTCGAACCTTAGGGTTTACGGCGGTTCCGCGGCGCCATTAGTGAGGCTTGGGTTTGCCCTTCTACGGCTGGACCACCGACGCTGTGGCATGTACTCGATACTATTAAACTGTGCCCGAGATGTGAGCTCTTGGGGGATTATGAGGTTCTGACGAGTCGATCGGATGATTCGACATCTTTCGGATATCGTGATGGGACACTGCTTGGGAGACTCCAGGTGCGAGCATAGCCGTCGGAGCGCAGTTCGTGTAGCCATGATGAGACGAGTCCGAATCAGTCGACATTTGACGCAGAGTGAAGAGAAGAGTTCGCAAGATATTTCGACGAGATGATGTCCCACTCCGCTGACATCAGAGATGCGATACGCACCCAGAGGCGTGGTATACGGATATATCTTCCAGAAAGAAGCGCGATAAGTATGCAGCCGTTCCGGAATAAGCTTTAGCTTCAGCATTGGATGATGACTTCCGGGCATTTCGGCAGGATTGAGATTTGAGAAGGGAACCTCGACAGGACCTTTCTGGAGTACGATACGAGAAGACCTAGACCAGGAGTGGTCGTGTTGCGCACACACAGCAGGCCAGAGTTCGGCATTGTCGACGAGGTAGTTGACCAGGATTGGATAAAGGAACTTACCCAGATGCGTTGCGAATTGATCAAGGACGGACGAGTGATGAGTTTTCCTCCGATGGTAGGGACGTGTTCCCGAGGACCTGTTCGACCAGACAGCTTCTACAGAATGATGAAGCTACAGAGTACGCGATTTCGAGTCCGTGCGAGAGACTTCAGATGGGTCAGAGCTGATAACATTGCAGTGCGCAGATAGAAACGTGACGTCGCAAGACGACGATAGAGACAAGTGAAACAAGAGGTTCGTGTAAGACACTGACGAGCTGTCATTGCTTCCCGTCGAGACTAGAGACCTGATATGCTTACAGAGACGTTGGGATGCGACCGGTTTCCGAGAAATGTTGTGCTGAGGACACAGATGCCCTTTGAGCGAGAAGAGGTTATGCAGGAGAGCTAGCCTCTGTACAGATCGGCATAGGCATGATTGGAAGAGACCTTGAGCAGGATTCCTTCCAGGATATTGCTGCAATGATGTTTGCACCCAGGATCAGATGTGTGACGTGCATTCAGAGAGCCAGAGGCCGACGTCAGTGATATGCTGCCTTACGAGTGGTCGTGAGGATCGATCGAGAGATGACCAGAGAAGTGCCAGAACGGAATCGTCCCCGTTAGCCACCTGACAGGGCCGATGAGCCGATTGACTGTGAGATTGGTAATCCGTAGAGAAGATAAGGACCCAGAGTCAGAGGACGCCAGACCGTGAGTAAGAGGCAAGTAGATATCCCGCGCTGCTAGCAGTGGATGCACCTACTCCTTCTCGACCTCGAAGGAGGGACTACCGATGACGGTATTTATGATTTGTGATTTTGTGATTTGATATCACATATCCGTCATTTTGGATTTCGGTATTTTGGGCGTTCTGTTTGCATGATTTAGTTTTGATGACTGAGTTTCATGATATTGGTTTCATGCACCCACTGGATATTTATATATTTTGCGCTGAGTTGTTATATTTGAGATATTGATTGAGATTTCATGCCTACAGTATGCAGTGATTTGATTTGCACTTCCAGCGTGGTTTTCTTGCACCTTTAGTGTTTTGATATACGGTTTTGGTGCACGCCAGGTGCACTAAATCGGGATTCTTCGTGCATGTCACATGCACCTGAGTTATCTTTCTGCCAGGCACACACGTTGCCTACGACAGATGCTTCGTGCACACCCGTTGCACTTAGATGTTGTTTTGTGCACCTATTTAGCACATAGATGGATTTTTGATTTCCGTGCGCACCAGACGCACAGGATTGTGTTATGTGCATTTTTGGGATTTATTCCTTTTGGAGCAGTGCACTTTTATGATTTCGGATATTTGTTTTCATACTGAGCAGGACTAGTCAGTGGACGGTACCTGGATATATTTTGCATGCATTGATAGTTGAAGGGATTTCCAAAGAGCGAGCTATAGTCTCAGTATATACTTACGTGTCCGATATGACACGAAACGTTTTAAAAACAAGGGAACCCTTCTGATCGTTTTCAAAATGGCGGAACGTGCTTATTAAACAAAAGATATATATATACCTATATGGTTATTTTCTTATGAAAAACGTCCGCCACTGTGCAGTGTTAGGTGCATCGCACAGCGACTTAAAAAGATTTGGCATGCTTTTGCATCAGCTATTTACATGTATAGATTGGATGTCTACATGTGTAGTTCTGATCCATATCATATCGATTTTGTATTGGATTTGACATTGTGTTTTTACCCTGACTCCGATGATTGCGGGATGCTTGATGGAGCGTTGTTTTTGAGTTATCTGCTCAGTACCTTTGCGCATGCATTGCGCTGTGACGTTCTATGTGTTGATGATTTCGGAGCCCCGACGACTTGGGATTTGTATCGAAATGTTTTAGTACTTGGGGGTTTTAAATTTAAATTCGGGGACCGAATTTCTATAAGGGGGGTAGATTGTAACATTTTCAAAAATATAAAATATTAATTTTGGGAATTTTTAAGATTTAATATTATTTTATTGATTATTTTAATATTAAATTAATAATTAATGCAAATAAATGGAGAAAAATTATGAAAAATTATGGAAAATTCTAAAATGGGTTAATTATTGGAATTATGACATTTTTAAGTTGTTGTGATCATTTTGACACTAATTTAGTGCTAATCGCGATTAAAATCGCTAATCGGGTTTTCGGCAGTTTTGTGCAAAACTTGCACATATCACATTTTCTACACTTGTGCATTTTTCTAGCCATGGATTTCTTTTTGTGTTCACTATTGAGGTGAGAAGGTTTGGTTTAAGGATTAAAAGGAAAAGAAAAGAGAAAAGAAAAGAAAATGAGGGTAGGTGAGAGAGAGAGGTGGACTTTGACTTATACCCTTTGCCATACCCCTTCATTCCTCATTTCTCTCCCTCTTCTTCCTCCTACTGCTGCTGCCCCTTCCTCATCTCCCTCCCCTCTTCAAAGCCTAAAAACATCTCAAAAACAACCCCAAAACCCTAGGTCCGTTTCATTAAAAGTGTGCACGAGCCCGAGATCTACAAGATGGACTAGGAAAGTTGCTGTTTTGGTGCTGTGGGAAGATTCTTGAGGTTCATGTGAGGTAATTTCTTCTCAATTAGAGTGTTAATTGTTGTATTTAAGGTTTAATTCAAGTTTCTTATCGATATCGTGTGATTTTGTGCACTTTGGACCAAACTAGTGAGGGTAAGGGAAAAGTTGAGTTGTGACTTTGCAATTGAGCTTAGAAGGTGACCTTAGACCCTATATGGACTAGAAAACCAGACCAATCCCACTGGAAAACTAAAAATACGGAATTACGGGACTTCCATGTCGGTTTTTGTGAACCTGGAACTTGCAGGAAAATCTGGAACACACTGGGACTTTTTCAGGGAAAATCAACAATACCAGGGACCAAATTGAGACCATAGGAGGCCACCCTGACCAAACGGACCCCATTGGGCATAGGGGGGCCGGCGAGGCCGGTTTTGGGAGGGTTGTGGCCGGCCAAGTGGTGAGGGAATGCTTCGGGGTTGGTCCAGTAGCTCAAATACATCATATATAGCACCCTAGAGTTGTTTATTTGCCCTGATTTGGCCTGAGATGAAATCTGGGATCGTTTTCTTGGGTTGCTGCCTTACTTTCAGTATTTGGTGTTACGTATTTTGATTTCCACATTTTGGTGTTTGTACGTTATCTCGATCGTGTGACGTTTGTACGACTGCATCGAGTGATTTCGGGTTGTTTTGCGAAGGCTAACCGTAGGTTCTAACCTATAAGCCTTTTGGCGTATCGTGTTGGTTTTAGCGTATCGTTTTGGATTTAGTGTGTCGTTTCAAGTGTTGATTTGGTTTTGATGCGATGCGATACGTGTGATATGTGTAGGTACACCGCGACGATCTGAGGCGATGCGGAAGATGACGGTGACATCGACACCGACACGCAGGATTCAGGTGAGTAGATTATATCTATATGGGAAAGTTGGGTAGATGGCGTATAGCACCCCCGCAGTCCGTAATTAGTAGTATGTAGTATATTTATGTGTTGGATAGTTATAGTGTGTTATGGTTAGTTAGGGGTAGAAATAACCAGCATAGCTCCTAGTTGCGAACCATAGGATAGATTTGCACCCACACGTATACACTTGTGTGTTTCTTGTACTTGCACCGTGTTTGATGATATGGGATGACTTTGGAGATGAGTCGATGGTGTGGGCTTGTGCCGTGAGATCGGTGATGTGATACGATTCATATGTGGGATATGACTTGTGTTTCTTGCGGGCTTGGGATATGTGTTTACCCCCGCATGCATACTTCATTGATGGTATCGATTGTACTAGACATAGAGTAGTACCCCAGACTTTGGATCTGATGATAGTGATACCTATTTTGTGATGAGACAGTGAGATGTTGAACCCTACCCAGCTATTGGGGATGCCGTACGATGATTTACCGTACGAGCCGATATTGATGATAGATCTGCACTCATAACTCAAGGATATCTTACGATATGACATTGAGGCGGGATCACCGACTATATATCTATATATATATCGACTCAGATGTTAGGCGGTTTCCTTACCTATAGTTCAGCTTGTTAGTTCAGCCGTATAGTTAGTGTAGTTGTTAGAGTAGATTTGACTTCTTACCTATTTCAAAAACTGACGAATCGTGGGTATTTTTAAAGACAGCTCAAGGGAATCTACGGATATTTCAAAAATGACGTATCGTTTCATAAAAACACCGTAGCCCCTATTTTCAAAACCCCATAATTCGTGTTATTTCAAAAGGCACCAATTGTAGGACTTATGTTAGATTAATGCAGATTAGTTTTAGTTACGTCCAGTTTCAGCTCCCACTCCCCTTTTGTGGTTCGTTTTGCATCGCATTTTTATACTATGTTTCATACTCCAGTATTAATATCATGCTGTTAAGACACCAGCACCATTACCGATGATGCGTATGTACCACGTACACTTACTTGCCGGTTCACACACATCTTCATCGGTAATTTCCATGTCACGTACACCTTAGAAAATATATTATTGCTTGGCATAGCCTTTTAGCTAGTAGTTTAGACATTGTAGTTATTACCTGCTACTTCCTGCATACTGCTATTCATTGTTATGCCGCATTCATGGATTCTCATGCATATATTCACTATTTTGCATGCTATTGAAGTTTGGATTTGGATTTCTATGAGATTTTCTGGATTTGGAGGAAAACCGCAAAAACACAAATAAACATATTCTCTCTTTTAAAATAAAAAGTGCGGTTTTCCCATGATGTATGAGTCGTCCACCATGAGTTTGCTGATGGATTTGGAAACCCGATTCGAGGAGACGGACGAACCGTTTCGGGTACATGGTGGACCCGGTAAGGTACCCCGGGGCAAGAAGCGCGTGGTGATGACGATGTGAGCCTGGCAGGGGAGTACGACCTACCGGTGACTTTACCCGACACGTCGGATATCCGGAGGATACCGTCGTGGTCTTGAGATGGATGGTAGGGGCCGGTCTGGACTGACGGCGCCCTAGATATTGTGGTTGAGACCTTGAGATATCAGGATATTGGGATTTCGTTTGTGCCGATGCTAGGCACAGTTTTATGCTGATTTCATTGTGGTACCTTATTTTTAAAATACAGGGGAAATCTCACTAAAGTATGAAAACAGTTGTTTCAAGTGAATGTATTCTGTTTTCACGCATTCATATCTCATTCATATGCTATATTGTTATCTGAGGCACTGACACAGACACATGAGATTGCACTCGGGTTAGATATTTACCCTAGCCTTGATATAGGCTGCATGTGTTATATTGAGGATTTTCTATATTGATCGTATTGACCTAGGATTATGTCTTGTATTCGGTTTCTGCTTGTAGATGTTTCTATTCACGAGTTGGCAACTCACCCCCGTTGTGCCACAGTTCTTGCAGGTTCTGTCGTACAGGTTCCAGTGCGGCATTTCTGGCACACTTTATTCTTGCGGGTGATTTGCTTTGGTAGGTGGATTCTTTCGTATCAAGAATCACCATTGCATGTATTTATTTCATTGTATCTAGAAATTGTCCATCAACCAAAACTTGTATATTCTTTCAGACTTAGAGACAGTGTTGTATTATTTCGACCTTAGAGTCGCGCTTAGTAGTATTGCGGTTTCTTTTTGCCTTTGAGTTTTTCTTTGGATTTGATCCTCGCCACTTGGCGTTGTATATTATATCATTGTGTGGTTGTGACCGTCGATTGACGAAGAGCTAGCTCCCGCTTGGGGATGCCTTTAACATTGCATATATATTGTTATTCTTGTTTTACCCCATTCGGGGCCAGTTTTACAAAAGAAACTCTGCCGAAATTTTTAGAAAAGACTGTACACTTTTAAAATGCATATTCGGCTTAGTTATTTAAAAACCTTGATTTCAAACACGTTTTTCTTCACTTCTTTAAAACCAGTTCTTTACTTATTCTTAAAAATGGTTTTAGATTTCTGGGCTTTTGGCTTACTTGGATCAGATGGAGTCCTATAGGCTTCATATGATTCAAGAGCCAGTCACGTGCTCTTTCGGGTCGTGACACCTGGTTCATGCGAAACGGAGTATGAGCACATATGTGATATGTGCGGGACCGAGATTAATGCGTGTATGTGATTCCGCATTCTATTCTCGCGATTAGTGACATCGTAGGTTATATGTGCTATATCCAAGTTATCGGATCAAGTGTTGATTCGATAAGTTGTTACATTTGATATTAGTCGGTTATATGTAATATAGCCGGATTATTAAATCAAGTGTTGGTTTAATAATTTAATGTATGATTATATATTTGTTACATTACATTACATTAACTAATATTATCTCACTTAAGTATTATTTTTCTTACTTATGATACATTGATATATATATGATATATGTTAAATGTATTGTTTACTTTTTCTCACTTGGATTGTGCGCTTAGTATATATGTGATATATATTAATGTACAATATATTGTGTCATGCTAGATGCCACATGTAACATGGGTATATGAGACTTACATAAAGCTTATGATAATCTTAGGTTTTTTATTTATCAAAGTAAATCACATAATTAGTGGATATTGGACAAATGGTTGAAGCTTGTAGAAGCTTGTGGAACCATTGACCAAGTCCACTAATTTGTTTTACTATAGATATTTATTTAACTTAACCATTACCATTAGCCTTAGTTAAGTCTCTACAAGGGTTAATATGGGATATTGACTCACCCATGGTTGCTACTCTCTCTCTCTCATTTTTGATTCTTCATCACTTCTTCTTCCTCAAGAGAAAAAGCTTGCTAGTTTTTTCTAAGTGATGAAACCTTGTGAGAAAAATAAATCTAAAATGAGCCCACTACCTACTTCATCATCCTCTATTACTTTCCATTTAGTTTAGGGTATTTGCTTCACTAATCTACAATTAGTGAAGAGGAAGCATGAGCTTGCGTCTCCTCGACGTAGATCATCTTCGGCCTCGACGACATCAAGCAAGTTTGTTCCTTACATCTCGTGGAGCCTTTCTATAGTCCGAGGAGTTCACTACTTGGAGTGAAGGGACTACTACACGGAGCATTTGAAGTGAAGGACCGGTCTACAAAGGTTGTATTCCTTATTCTCTTTAGTTCGTAAAGTGTTTACAATCTAGAAAACTCAAAGTCTCTAGTTCGATCCTCGTTCGGGTTCTTTAGCTCTCTAGAAATTTTTTAAATGGCATGATCGATGCCCTAGTAAACACTGTGAGGGTGATAAGGAACCCTGCATATACGCGGGATCCTTAATCCGGTATATCATACCTAGGACGTAGAGGATACTAAGAAATAGTTCTTGGTAATGAACATACCCGAAGAATATGCATCAACATGCTTATTCCTCGATTGGGTGGCATGGGAATCCGGATATTCCCCTATTTCCTGCTCGGACTTATAACAATTATAAGATAGAGCGGAACCAGCGTTCCCTAGCTCAGTATAATAAGCAGGTTCGGTCAATGCATCCATATTATTATCTTGATTAAGGTGTGACATGGTCGCTACCAGGAGAGAGAGAGAAGAAAACACTCAGCGTATGCTCTTGTAAGATCAGATTGGTTATTAGTTTATCTAATCAGGATGGCTCCCACTGTTTTTATCAAATCTTCCTTCAAACCCTAAAAGTTAAGAGTAGCCGGGATTAATTACACCCTACAAGTTCTCCAATCTTTCGGCCAGGCCAGTGTCGGTACTTTGAGGGAGGTTCCCCGTGCTTTCGCACGGTCCTAATTAAAATAAACCTCGTTTTCCCAAGGGCGTAACCCCGTTAACACCTTTCTAGATACCTACTTGATCGGCTAATTGTAATGTGTAAAACTCTCCCAGGAGTAATTCTTACTCGCAGTGGGTATCGGGATCCAACTATCTCATAGAAGGTATGCAATCTCATTGCAAATTTCAACACTAGAAATTCCCGATAATATTTTGCCTCTAGCGACTTATGACCTTAACATGGTCAACAAATCATAAGTGCTAGCCAAGTTCAACCCGTCATTTCCTGATTGAATTAAACCCACCCGCATGATCCTTAACAAGGTCAACAAAGTCGTATGACTACCCTAATCCAATCGCATCATATGCTTAAGCAGATAAGCACTAATCAGCTACCGCACACTACACCTTAACAAGATCAACAAATGTAGCACGAAAACTAAGTAGCACTTATCTGAAATGACGGAGGGCTACGACAGGTTTTTAAGAAAACCTTTTGCGTAATGAACTTGATATCGTTGTAGAATCGAGTGATTTTGAAAAAGAGTGTTTTTGAGGCTTTTACTAGTTTTGCTAAAGAGGTCACTCCCGGTGAAGGTATCTCCGCTCTTTCCTCATCGAATGAGGTGCAGGATATTTCACAAATACCACTGTGCAAAGCAAAAACTATAGAAGCAATCAAAAGACAAACCGAGTAGGTTGTAGCATCTGCCAGTTTCGTTAAATAGGTCACTCCTGGTGAAGGGATCTCGGATCTTTCCTTATCGAATAAGGTGCTGGATATTCTACAACGAATACCGCTATGAAAAGCAAGAACTAGAGCTACCAGTTTTTAAACAAGTTTCTACAACATCTTTAGGTTTTTTTTATTTCATTAATCTCATTAATGAAGTCCCATCAATTATGCTTCCCAAGCATCATAGAAGAAACGAAAGCAGCAATAGTTATTATATATCATATATATAATATAGGCATTCATCTCAGAACATATCAAGTGATCACATCAGAGAATATCAGCAGCAGAAGAACACATATGAAATATTGGATATATTAGGAATTCCGTGTTTTAAATTAAGCCAATATAAAACACGGATTCCACGGTCGCGATTAATAGCCAAACCCACATCCCTAGACCCCTACGAGAGCGGCAAGCAACCCTACCAATTCTAGAGTTAGGAGACCCGTTCTTGACTCCTCGAGATGGTCTCCCACTGGACCCTAGAACCCGGTTACCCGTGCTCCCCTCCTTGGGTCTATCCTATTGCGGAAAAGTAAATAATATACATCAATGGTGACATCATCCTTAACCCGAAAGTGCCCCAATAAAAGAATATTACATACAAGCTTTTACATGAATGAAAATGAAAAACTCTCATCTCACATAAAAAACCCCGGCTATTCAAAACACGACGATCCAATATAACATATCACAGCAACACATAACCTCATATGTCATCAACGTAAGTAAATATGCGTATCCCAATTGTTGTTGACATATAGCAATGAAACCGGCGATACACCACATATTACACTTACGGTCGCAGAAAAGAAAGTGAAAAACTACAATAATTGGAATTCGCAACCACCTTAGACATTATAAACCCAATGTATCACATACTTTGGATTTCATGCCTTACCAAATGAATTCCTTAGAAATCACATGCCTAACAATTATAAACCCCGCATTTTAGTCTCGATATTGAAAACACTTTCCAATAACTTATCGGCTAATTCAACAAGATTCCCGATAACCTGATCGAATGCTCGTCGGAAACTTTAGTAGACGACCGCAGCCCCGATGTTGTCGACGAAGTGCACTAAGGCGGAACACCGCAGCCGCGAGCACCCGAACGTATGCTTTTGGCGACGTGGTTCTCCTACAGTTACGTGGTCGGGGCTATGGGGCATGGCTATCTAGTAAGGTTACCGGGTGAGTATCCGTGTACACTACGTAATTGTGACGGACTTTTGATCCTCATCAAAATTCCGTGGCAACCGATCAAATGAGACTAACTTGCTAGATTTATAAAATTCAAACTAGTTATCACATAACTAAATTTGTGGATTCCAAATATTGTATCACAATCACAGATAGCTAGACGATGTTAAACTTTTCGATCGAATAAACAAACACCCAAAATTTCCCAAAGAGCTCAACACTTGAGTAGAGTTCAAAATGTACCCAGAACATGCCACATCACCTATGAACCATCCGTAGAATGGACGACCCATGCCTCACTCATGTCGCCGCGGAACTACGGAAAAATCTAGGGTATGACCGCGATTCCGCAATCCAAAAAGTCCAGTTTGGGGATCGTTCTTCTAGAGGGTCCACAGAATCGCTTGCATGATTTTCTAAAGATTTTAAACTTGAAAAAAATCCAACTCTTGGAAAATTTCTAGCTAAGGAAAATATGCGTTATTGATATCCGTCCGAACTTTTTAACGTCGTCTAAATAACCCGAATACATGTTAGAATTACGACTACGAATTGCCTTTGCAGAAAGTTAACATCACAAGCAAATTTAGTAAAAACAAGCAACACCTGAAACACCAAAACCCAGAGACTAGAACACTGAAAAAAATTGAAGCCATAATTCCATAACAGGGCTGGCTTGCTCGGTTTTTGGGGTGATGTGGCCAGCCAAAAACAAGCCAAATTACTTCAAATTTTTATAGTGTTCATGTTATATCACATACAATATTCTGCAGTTGCTAAAAAAATTTTTAGAGGCCATTTAAAATTCGACAGAAACTGGATTTCGTTGTTTTAAGTTTCGGAGTAGTTTCAGTTTCGTAATCTAACAAACATTGCCTAATTCTCTAGCTTGGCTCTCATACCACTGTAGGGTTCCGTAGGGCGGCAGCAAGGTTTCGGGATGCATCGTCCATGCCATTTTCAAAATTTTGCCGTACTAAAGAACCCTAACCCTAGAATCTTAACTAGAGAATTAAAAAAAACAACATGCAAACAACTTTGCATCTAAGTGAATGAAGAATACAACCTTTTTAGACCGGTCCTTCACTTCTAAAGCTCCGTGTAGTAGTCCCTTCGCTCCAAGTAGTGAACTCCCGAACTCTAGTAAGGGTTCATATGAAGAAATGAACAACCTTGCTCAATGTCTTCGAGGCCGAAGATGATCTACGTCGAGGAGACTCAAGCTCATGCTATCTCTTCATTAATATGTGAATTAGTGAAGCAAACATCCTAAACTAAATGTCTAATAGTAGAGGATGATGAAGTAGGAATTTTGCTCACTTTAGATTTTATTTTCTCACAATATTTCATCACTTGATCAAAAGCAAGAGAGCTTCAAAGAGATGAAGAAGAAGATGATGAATAATGAGATGAGGTTAGAAATGCTACCATGGGTGAGTTTATGTCATACACAAACTCATGTAGAGAATAAACCATGGTATGAGAATAATGGTTAGGTTAATAAATATCTTAAGTAAAACAAAGGAGTGGACTAAGTCAATGAAACCTACAAGCTTATACAAGCTTCAAGCCATGATAAAATCTCCACTTATTTTGAATTACTTAAATATAAATATAAAGCCACATTAAACCTAGCATGGTGTGAGTCTCATATATCCATGTTGCATGTGTAACCTAGCATGACACACTAATATATATCACATATATATTTTGTGTGTAAAAAGAAAACAATACAATTAAAATATATCACATATATATTAATGTATCATAAGTGAGAAAAAGAAATGCTTAACTGAGATAATATTAGTTAATGTAATTTAATATATCAAATATATAATGATACATTAAATTATTAAATCAACACTTGATTTAATAATACGACTATATCACATATATCCGACTAATATCAATTGTAACAATCCATCGAATCAACAATTGATCCGATAAACCGGCTATATCACATATAACCGACCGATATCACATATCACGAGAATAGAATGCGGTATCACATACGCGCATTAATCTCGGTCCCGCACATATCACATATTTGCTCCTACTCTGTTTCGCATGAACCAGGAAACCTCTGTGTAGGGCTCTAAATACTCGTCAATACGCCGGCAGTAGGTGATGATTATATCAAACAAGCGATTTGCTAAACGTAACGGCCACCTGGGTATTGAGCGATTAGAAGATCAACAAGCAAGCCTTCTCATACTCCTGCAAATCCAATCAGTAACACTACCGTACATTCCGGTCTCTTTGTCAGATATGTCACATATCACAGCCTGCAGGTGGTATAACGTCAGACCCCAATAGCCTGATAAGTCATGCTGATGCAAGATCCATAACAGTTCGAGAAACTACTGATAACACTTACCAGTAGATCTCAACAACTCTGGTCAGGGGTTTCCTGTTATGGCCAATCGAGCATAGAGCAAAATCAACTCCAATACCAGGAGAGACGAATCCCCTCCTATCGCTCATTGCCTCCATGTGACTCGGGACTGTACCAAAAAACCACCTTTTTCCACGATCTCTTGACCGTGGTATGGTGGAAATCAAAGCACGGTGGGAATCACACAAGACTCTATGACGATCTCGGGTCGACAGACTAATCTTTACCAGTGTCACCAGAGAACTGCTATCTGACGATAGGTATAATACCATCTAGGAGTTCTCGGCGATTCCATCCAGTGTACCCAGTCTCCACTGAGCACCCGCATACCTTCTCTGATGTCAAACACCAATGGATATGGGATCATCCATCGCCCATCATATGGGTCAAGAAGCGCATACGCTAGTCTACTCTAGAGTATCGATGCCCTGTCTCGATACTCCCACAACTAGGAACATTTGAAGGATGTACTTACCGACTACCATTGCCCCACTAGTATGATCTGCATCATAATCCTGGTAGTCAAGTACTCATCCTAAGGTCTTTATCAACATGTAATAGAGAGACAATAAGTGTACACGTTAAGATAAAGTGCAACCAGATAGCATACTATCATGTCGAGCAAGAAAGTCCTCCCTATATATGTCCAAGCATCCACTACAATATACATCACATGTACAGTAATGGCCTCTAGGGCATACATATAACTAACAGTTCCTACCATTGAGCGTCCAACAACTGTTATTGTGACAACAATGGAGTTGTGTCTTTGACCTAGGAACGCTGGTCCCATCAACGATCCAGATATATTCTGAGGAAAGTATCACCTGATCAGGGAGATGGTTGATCTCCAAGGGATAGAGGTAAGGAGAGTTGACGCGAAGGATAACACAGCGGATCCACTCACAGAGGCCTTTCCCTAGAGAGACTTTTATGGGGCGTTGAGTATGGGATACTACAACAAATGGCCTTAGTGCAAGTGGGAGATTGTTAGTTATATGTATGCCCTAGAGGCCATTATTATACATGTGATGTATATTATAGTGGATGCTTAGACATATATAAGGAGGACTTTCTTGCTCGACATGATAGTATGCTATCTGGTTGCTCTTTATCTTAACATGTACACTTATTGTCTCTCTATTACATGTTGATAAAGCCCTTAGGATGAGTACTTGACTACCAGGATTATGATGCAGATCGTACTAGTGGGGAAGAGGTAGTCGGGAAGTACATCCTTCAAATGTTCCTAGTCGTGGGAGTATCGAGACGGGGTATCGATATTCCAGAGTAGACTAGCGTATACCCTTCTCGACCTATATGATGGGCGATGGATGATCCCATATCCATTGGTGTTTGACATCAAAGATGGTATACGGGTGCTCAGTGGAGACTGGATACACTAAACGGATTCGCCGAGAACTCCTAAATGGTATTATACCTATTGTCAGATAGCAATTCTCCGGTGACAATGGTACAGGTTAGTCTGTCGACCTGAGATCGTCATAGAGTCTTATATGATTCACACTGTGCTTTGATTTTCACCTTACCACGTTCAAGAGATCATGCAAAATAGTGGTTTTTTGGTACAGTCCCGAGTCACATGGAGGCAATGAGCGATAGGAGGGGATTTCGTCTCTCCCGGTATTGGGGGTTGATGTTGCGCTATGCTTGATTGGCCATAACAGGAAATCCCTGACCAGGGTTGCTGAGATTTACTGGTAAGTGTTATCAGTAGTTTCTCGAACCGTTATGGGCCTCATATCGGCATGACTTATCAAGCTATCGGGGTCTGACGTTTAGCAGCCCCGGGCTGTTGTATGCGACATATCTGAAGAAGAGACCGGGATTTATGGTAGTGTTACTTATTGGATTCGCAGGAGTATGAGCAGGCTTGCTTGTTGATCTTCTGATCGCTCAATACCCGGGTGGCCGTTACATTTAGCAGACCGCTGACGGCTTGTGGGTGATTGATATGATCACCACCTACTGTCGGCGTATTGACGAGTGTTTAGAGTCCTACACAGAGGTTTCCTGGCTCAGGTGAAACGAAGTAGGAGCACATATGTGATATGTGCGGGACCGATATTAATATGAGTATGTGATACCATATTCTATTCTCGTGATATGAGATATCGGTCGGTTATATGTGATATAGCCGGGTTATTGAATCAAGTGTTGATTCGATAAGTTGTTACATATGATATTAGTCGGTTATATGTGATATAGCCGGATTATTAAATCAAGTGTTGATTTAATAATTTAATTTATAATTATATATTTGATATATTAACTTACATTAACTAATGACATACGTAGAACGAATACTAAGCAATACTAATCTGGAATGACGGAGGGCTACGGCTTGTTTTTGGAGAAAAACCTTTAACGTAATGAACTTGATATCGTTGAAGGAACCAGATAGCTTTTTATAAATATATAGTGGCGAAAACCTTTGTTAAAGAGGTCACTTCCGGTGAAGGGATCTCGACTCTTTCCTCGTAGAATGTGGTGCTGGATATTCATAACCGAATACCGCTGTGCAAAGCAAAATGTAATCGACTATAGTGAAGTTATAACCCTGACGCAAACCTCTGCCCAAGGGGTCACTCCCGATGAAGGGATCTCGGCCCTTGCCTCATCGAATGAGGTGCTGGATATTCATAACTGAATACCGCTGTGCAAAACAAAAGAAAACGTCTTTGCAATAACAGCTTTTTGAAAATTGTTCCAACAACATCAAATAGGTTTTTTTTCCTTGCATTGATTTGAATCAACGCAATCCCATCAATTAATCACACCACAAAAGAACGAAAATAGTGAAGTTATTACCCTGACGCAAACCTCTGCCCAAGGGGTCACTCCCGATGAAGGGATCTCGGCCCTTGCCTCATCGAATGAGGTGCTGGATATTCATAACCGAACACCGCTGTGCAAAATAAAAGAAAACGTATTTGCAATAACAGCTTTTTGAAAATTGTTCCAACAACACCGAATAGGTTTGTTTTCCTTGCAATGATCCGAATCAACGTAATCCCATCAATTAATCACACCACAAAAGAACTAAAATATAATGTACGTATATGCCATCCGCATTCGCCACTGGGTACCGTCATCACCCGTTAGGTTACTTAATTAACGACAGAGCGGGGACTGGACTGGCGCGGGTGTAAAACATATACAACATCTAATAGTATATATATAGCAATATACAATAATCGCTCCAGGCATGATAAATGCAACATCACAGAAAACTAATAAGCATCACAGAACAAGACAGATAATCTGGGAGCCCCGGGTTTCCTTTGAGCCGCAAGTGAAACCCGACGTTCCCCTGATCGTGTGGATAGCCTGCGCAATGAAAACCTAGACCCCTACGAGTGCGGCAAGTTACCCGTCAAAACCAGAAGCGAGGCAGCCCCCTTCAGCAAAGTGAATGGACCACCCAACACTTTACGGAATCCGGTAACTTGAGCACCCCACCTTGGGTCAACCTGCACCCCCTACGAGTGCGGCGAATAGCCCGCCAATTCTAGAGTGAATCTCCCTCCGTCTCAAAGCCATGAGATGCGGGCCCGTTGCCCTTTAGAACCCGGCTATCCGTGCACTCCACCACGGGGTAATCCTAGTACAAAAAAGAAAATATGTACAACGGGTACATCGACCTCAATCTGGTCGTGCCCCAAAAGAATAATATACAAACAGGAAGTGACAGTGGTCCACATGTCGTACACTCGCCCCGCGATATCAAATGTACAAATAAAACTAAACTGTACTAACATTGCACGCAAGCTATCCACCACGATAATCCGCAACATCATAGTACAACACAGAACATCAACATGAATGTCACGTTAGCAAACCCATCTAAAAGGACTATAGCGATTAGACAAGTTGTACCGATCAAATGACATTCATGGTCGTAGATAGAAATGTGTGTACTGCAAACTTTAAACAATGTTAGAAAATATCGACTTCGAAATAACCCCCGAATACCCCAAAACAACTAGATAAAACCATATCCAAACTGGGCTAAACGAACAATACCACTGAACTAACATTACAGAGACTAGACTACACTGCAAATTTCAAACCCAGACGCTTCAAAATGGCCGGCCTGCTCGGATTTTAGCCCTATGTGGCCGGTCCAATTTGTGTGGAATTGGCTCGTATTTGAAGTGCAGGCTAGTGGTCACTTAAGTAGTCTTCTGCAGTTGTTTAAATAATTTTTAAAGACACTTTGAAATTCGACAAAAACTGCAATGTTTTGAGTGGTGTTTCGGGTTCGTTTCGATTTCGATACTTTAACATTGTTTAAACAAGCTAGTTAAGGGTTAATGGATTGGCTCTGATACCATGTTGGGCTACGGCAGCTTCCCGGCCGTCAATCTGAGGCCAAACGCGGAAAAAAAACTTTTCAAAACTCGGCGCTACCATAACCAATTTTCTGGATCGTGCCATTAACTGTTTACTAGCTAACTGTAAAGTGAGTTTAGAGATTATACCGATCGATCCGTGTCCTTCGGTCTTCAATCTCTTTCCTAACTCCTCGCCGGCTGCCCCGAACAATTCCGCTCTCTGGTCTCCCTCGTCGAAGACGATCCACATCGAGGATTCTTAATACGGTCTCCCGCTTCAAATCGAAGCAACTCGAACAACTAGTTTGCTAGCCTAGGTGTTCAAGGTAAAGTAGAGATAGTGTGTGATTACATTGTCTCAATACACTCAATGATTCTCAACACATGAAATGTGATAAGTGGAGGTGAAGAAGATGCCCATGGATGGAACTTGTGAGCTCTAAGAAAAAGCTAGTGAGCAAAAACCAAGCACACGAAAAAATGAGATTCCCAAAAATTGTGATGGCTTCCCCCTTTTTTGTGAGGTATTTTTGTGTTGTTTTTCAACTAAAGAAAAAGAAAAAAACCCTTCACAAAATATCTCACAAACAAATAATGTCAAGCATGGCTCAATAGTGTCTCCATGAGTCACCACTTGAGCCATGCCATCATTAAATGCTCCATGCTCACATTTTCCATCACATTAAACATTTAATCTAAATGTTTAATCAAGAAAAAGAAATGGCATCAACTAAAGTAATCTTGTATCGGATTACAAGAATACCCCTCATCTGTATATAAATACCCGCATCCGTATTCCGACTGAATACGAATACTACGAGATGAAAGTAATCCAACAATCTAATACTAGGATCCGGCTTAAACCAAAGCCCACTAGTATGATCCGTATGATCATGATCCGTGCACGAGTGCACGTATATGATCGAACCCTGCCATAAAACCATACGGCCTCTACAACACTTCGCCCGAACCAAGGAAACCCTCTGTGTGGGACTCTAAAGACTCGTCAATACGCTGGCAGTGGGTTTAACCACAAGCACGTCAGTGGCACTAGCTGTACGTAACGGCTGCCCAGGTATTGAGCGAAAGGGAGGCCGACGAGCGAACTCATCCTGGAACCTTACCGAGCCTATCTGTGACAATCTCCGTACAGTTCGGTCTGTTCGTCTATGAGTATCGCATATCGGGCCTAGGGGGATGGTAAACGTCAGACCCCCAATAGCGGTATAAGTCGTGTCGGAGTGTAGCCCAGAACACCTTGAGAAACTACTGGAATACTTACCAGTAAATCTCACTTTCCTTGGCCAAGGACTTTGTGTAATGGCTCTCCAAACACAGCGCGATATCAACCCCCAATACTGGGAGAGATGAATGCTATCTAACCGCCACTGCCTCTAAGTGCTTTGGTACTGCACCCAACTACTACCTGTTTGCACGACTCCTTTGAGCCGTAGTAGGGTAGCAATCAAAGAACAGTGGGAACACACTTGAGGCAAAGTAGCAGTGTCAAGTCAACGGACTAAACTGTACTCATGTCAGCTGGGAACTGCTACCTAACGATAGGTATAATACCAACTAGCAGTACGCCTGCGAGTCTGTCCGGTGTACTCATAACCTAATAAGCACCTGTATACATCTTAGGTGAACCAACTGACACCAATGGCTTGTGAGACCGGCCATCGCCCCTCGTCGGGGTCTCGATCCGTATACACTAGTCTACTTTCGGAGTATCAATGCCCAGTCTTGAAACTCCCACGACTAGGGACAATTTAAGGATGTGCTTATAGACTACCCAACTCTCACGCATATGATCGCCATCATACTGCTGGTAGTCAAGCAAGAATCTTATGGGCTCTGTCAACATGTAATAGTGATCTGTAATGTTACCTGAAGCATGTACATGATGATAAAGAAAAACTAGATAGCATACCATCATCTCGAGTAAGACTATTCTACCGGTATAGGTCCTCTCTCAATCACTGCAATCACGTGCCTGCGATCCAATAATTGACTTGAGGGCACTATAGCCAACAAAACCCACTGACAGCGTATTGACGAGTCTTTAGAGTCCCACACAGAGGGTTTCCCTGGTTTGGGCGAAACGTTGTAGAGGCTGTATGGTTTTATGGCAGGGTTCGATCATATTCGTGCACTTGTGCACGGATCATGATCGGAAGGATAATACTAGTGGGCTTTGGTTTAAGCCGGATCCTAGTATTATATTGTTGGATTATTTTCGTCTCGTTGTATTCGTATTCATTCGGAATATGGATGCAGGTATGTATATACGGATGAGGGGTATTCTTGTAATTCATTACGAGTTTACTTTTGAGATTGCCATTTCTTGTTTTGGTTTTAAACATTTATTTTAATGTTTAATGTGAAATGTGTGAGTCATAGAATTTTGGCAAAGCATTGGCTGGGAAATTTCATGGGCTTTGGATGACTCATCTCATGCATTAATAGATTATGTTTAGTTAATAGATTTTGTTTAGTGTAGGATATTTTTGTAAGGGTTTTTGTTTGTGTTGGGGATATTTTTGGATGAGGACAAAGTGGGCGGCTGTTGATATTTAATAGTGAGGTAATTTTTTTTGAGTTGCTTTATTAATCACATACACTCACTACTACACAAAAAAATAAACAGAGAACAATTTCGTTTGGGACTGAGCCCACTTCTTTTCCAGCCACTTCCTTTTTCTTTTCAAGTCTTTGCAAAATTCCAGAGCTTACACTTTCTCATCAATGGCAACTCATTCACCTCCACCCAATTTCTTGGGTGCATTGAGAAAAAATATTCACACACTATCTCTACTTCATCTTGGATATCTAGGCTAGCAAACTGGATGCCCGAGTTGCTTCGGTTTTGAAGCGGGATCCCGTATTACTAATTCTCGACGTGGATCGTCTTCGACGAGGGAGACCGGAGACCGAACTTGATCGAGGAAGCCATGAGGAGTTTGGGACAGAAGTTGAAGACCGAAGGACACGGATCGATCGTATAACCTCTCTAAACTCCTTTTACAGTTAACTAGTATAGAGTTAATGGTTCGATCCGGGAATCGGGTTCCGTTAGCGTCGGGTTTAAATAAGTTTTTGTTCCGCGTTTGGCCACGGATTGATGGCCGGGGCGCTGGCGTAACCTTACATGGTATCAGAGCCAACCGATTAACCACATACTAGTTGTTTAGATAATGTTAAAATATAGAAACTGAAACAACCCCGAAACAATACCAATGTTGATTTTTGTATGAGGGAATTTTGTGGCTGTGGGTTTGGGGGCAAAGGAAAAATTCGTGGCCTTTTTCGTTATGGTGCTGGAAATTTTTTGGTGTTGCTTGAAAAAAAAAGTATGGCTGATTTTTTTAGTGTGCAGGGGATAATTTGAGTGGCTGTTTTTTTGTGTGCTGGGCCATTTTCGTGGCTGGTTTTTGTGGAGATTTTTTTTCTTTAGTTGCAAAGATCACACAAAACAACAGCCACCTCATATTCAACAGCCACTGTATACTTCATTACAACAACCACTTCTATTTTGGATTTTCATGTCTTGGCCAAAAACCGATTGCTTCACATTTTCTTCACCCCAATGGCATTTAGTCTCTAGAATATTGGTTCAGTGGTATTGCTAGTTTAGCCCAGTTTTGATATGGATTTATCTAGTTGTTTGAGGCTATTCGGGGTTATTTCGAAGTCGATATTGTTAGTTATATGTATGCCCTAGAGGCCATTATTGTACATATGATGTATATTATAGTGGATGCTTGGATATATATAGAGAGGACTTTCTTGCTCGACATTATAGTATGCTATCTGGTTATCTTTGTCTTAACATGTAGACTTGTACTGTGATACTGTCTTGCTCTCACATGTTGATAAAGCCCTTAGGATATGTACTTGACTACCAGGACTATGATAGAGATCATACTAGTGGGGCCAAGGTAGTTCACAAGTACATCCTTCAATTGTTCCTAGTCGAGAGAATATCGAGACAGGACATCGATATTCCGGAGTAGACTAGCGTATACGCTTCTAGATCCATATGATGGGCGATGGATGATCCCACATCCATTGGTGTTTGACATCAAAAATGGTATACGGGTGCTCAGTGGAGAATGGGTACAGACTCGCCGAGGACTCCGTGGTAGTATACCTATCGTCAGATAGCAGTCCTCCGGTGACACTGGTACAGGTTAGTCCGTAGACCCGAGATCGTCATAGAGTCTTGTACGGCTCCCACTGTGCTTTGATTTCCTCCCTACTACGCTCAAAGGAGACGTGCAAACAGATGGATTTTGGGTACAGTCCTGAGTCGCATGGGGGCAATGAGCGATATGAGGGGTTTCGTCTTTGGCGGTATTGGGGGTTGATGTTGCGCTATACTCGATTGGCTATAACTTGAAGTCTCTAGCCAGGGCTAGTGCCGAGAATTACTGATAAGTGTTATCAGTAGTTTCTTGAACCGTTATAGGCCAGTCATCGGCATGATTTATAACGTTACTGGGGTCTGATGATTTCCACCCCTAGACATGATATGCGACATAACAGACGAAGAGATCGGACAGTACGGTAGTGTTACTGATAGGCTTCATAGAGACCATGGACAGGCTTGCTTGTTGATCTTCATATCGCTCAATACCCGGGTAGCTGTTACGTCCAGCTAGTACCGCCGACGGCTTGTAGGTGACTGATATGATCATCACCTACTTCTGGCGTATTGACGAGTTTTTAGAGTCCCACACAAAAGTTCTCTGGTTCAAGCGAAACGAAGTAGGACACATATGTGACATGTGTATGGGCCTAATTAAATACGTGTATGTGATACCGTATTGTAATCTGGCAGTTATCTGTTATCGGTTCGGTTATATGTGATATAACCAAATTGTCGAATCAAATGTCGATTCGATAATGTGATATATAGATAAATGATATTAGTTGGTCATATATGATATAACTATATTATTAGATCAAGTGTTGATTTAATAATATGATATATATTATATGTGATATAATTATATCTTAACTAATATCATTAGCTCACTAATTATTCTTCATTATGTATATATTAATATATATATATATATATATAATAATGAAGCATAGAATTTATATTTCTATTTTGTGAAAATGGAAATGAGGTGGAAAATGAAGCATGGTTGCAAGCATGGGATTTTATTTTGCTTATTCATCTTGACTCACTATTCAAGCATGGTTGCAATTTTATATTGCACAATTCCATGCTTGAACGAGTGAGGGGTCAAGACTTGGCTTTCATTCTATCTCTTTCTCAACACTTAGCCAAATTCTTGAGTTGTTCCCATGGTTGCTCTCTAGCTTCTTCTTCCTCCTCTTGTCATGGCTCAAGCTTCAACCCTCACATGTGATGTGAATCATGAAGCTTGAACACAAACTAGTAAGCTTATCATATCCCCTATTTCATCATCCCACACCAAACTAGCAATTTAGTGTGGTGTATTTCATACACTAAAGAAATTTAGTGTAGAGTTAGCTTGATCCAGAGGAACTTCGGGTGGATCGTCTTTGGCGCGAAGACAACGAAAGAGGCTCGTTCAAAGTCTCAAGAGAAGCTTAGTGGAGTCGTGGGACTACTACACGGAGCAGGTGAAGAGAAGGACCATCTACAAAGGTTGTATTCTTATTCTCTTAATGTAAAAGTAGTTTACATTTGCTTTTGTCTAAATCTATAGTTAAAGATTCTAAGTTTACGGTACGTTAGCATGGCAATTTTTTGAAAACGGCATAGACGATGCCTCCAGAAACCTTGCTGTCGTGCTAGGGAACCTTACAAATATTTCTAACATCGCTTAAAGTTTACAGAATTTACATTTCTTTCTGCGACCGTGAATGTCATTAGAGAGGTACAACTTGTTTAATTGCTATAGTTCTTTTAGACGGGTTTGCGAACGTGACATTCACGTTGATGTTCTGTGTTGTGCTGTGTTGTTGCGGATTCGTCGTTGTAACATTTCAGAAAAAATAAAATATTATTTTTGGGAATTTTTATAATTAAATAATAAATATATTGAATATTTTAATAATGCGGTATAACTAAATACCGATAAAAGGGGAAAAATTTGGAAAATTATAGAAATTATTGAAATGGGGGTGTTTTAAATGAATTAAGCGAATTGTGAATTTTTTGTAAGTCCATGCTACCTCTCCCAGTACTTTCGGGCATGCGGAATTTGGTAAAAAACGATTTTCTTAGAGGTGGTAACATGGACTTAAAGACCTGGATCTTTGTTAAACATCTAACTAACAACCTAACTACGAGTTGCTAACTACTCGGTTAGGGGGTTATACCTTTCTTTTTCTCGAACTCCTTCGTCTTCAAGCTTCGATGGTCGTCCGAATCGGCTTCTCCCCGTCGTCTCCATGCGCCGAAGATAGATCCACTTGAAAGCTTCAACCTTTGGCTCCTTCTTCGAACTTTGAAGAAACTAGTTCACTCGGTTTGCTAAACCTTGTGAACTAGAGTGAGTAGAGAAGAGTTTGTATGGGATTTTATCTATGGTTCTTGTTTCTTAACTCATGAGACAAGTGAACCATAGAGTCAAGAGAGGGAGAGCAAGAGGAGGAGATGAGAGCTCAAGAACAAGAGAAAGAATGAGAATGAAAGAAAATGAGAGAAGACTTTTCTCATTTGGCTCTCATAATCCAAAACAATCATAATATCTCATATCAATCAAGTATTATGTGATGGTTTAAGCAACCATAGCCTTATCATTTCATGCACTCATTTTGCACAAAAGAGCAAGCAAGCAAAAGTCTTTGCCATGAAATGATAGCTATGGTTATCATGATGGTCAACTAGTCAAGCCTAGTCAACCGGTCAACAAAGTCAACAAGTCAACAAAGTCAACCCCTCAACAACCATGTCACCATAATACTTAATTAATATAATTGTTAATCACATATCATATTCTCATTAGGGTTGAGCAAAAACTCAATAGTCAACGGTCAACAACCCTAATGAGAATCCTCTGCCTCTGTCTCTCCATCAACTGTGCATACACACCCGCATCCGCGTTCCGAGAAACACGAATGCATACTGGATAAATCCAATCCCAAAAGGTACACTAGGATCTGGCTTAAACCAAAGCCCGCTAGTGTAAACTGTCCGGACACTGTACGTGCACAAGTGCACGGATGTGACCAAACCCTGTCGCAAAACCATGCGACCTATCACAAAACCATGCGACCTCTACTCTTTTGCCTAAAGGCGAATAGCTTTCTGTGTAGGACTCTAAAGACTCGACACTACGCTGGCAGTGGGTTTAACCACAGACCGCAAGCGGCACTAGCTGTGCGCAACGGTCCCCAGGTAGATGCCGACAAGAAGACTGACGAGGTGAAACCCATCTGAACTCCTACTGAGCCTGAATGTGACATTCTCCGTACAGTCCGGTCTGTTCGTCTGATACATCGCATGGCGGGCCTAGGGGGCGGTAAACGTCAGTCCCCCAATAGCGGTACAAGTCATGTCGGAGTGAAGCCCAAAACACTCTGAGATAACACTGGAAGCCTACCAGTATATCTCGTTTGCCCTGGCCAGGGACTACTCATGTAATGGCTCTCCTAGACACAACGCGATGTCAACCCCCAATACCGGGAGAGACGAATCCTGTCTAACCGTCACTGCCTTCAAGTGCTTCGGGACTGCACCCAACTACTACCTGTTTGCACGACTCCTTTGAGCCGTGGTAGGGTAGTAATCAAAGTGCAGTGGGAACACACTCGAGGCGAAGTAACAGTGTCAAGTCAGCAGACTAAGCTGTACTCATGTCACCTGGGAACTGATAACTGACGATAGGCATAATACCAACCAGTCAGTTCCCGACGAGTCATGTCCAGTGTACCCGTAAACTAACGAGCACCCGCATACTATCTCAAGTACGACGCACTGACGGCTATGGGACAGACCGTCTCCCACACTGGGATGAGAAGCACATGCGCTAGTCTACTCCGGAGTATCGATGCCCTGTCTCGATAGTCCTGCGACTAGGGACCTGCATAAGGATGTGCTTATAGATTACCCAGCCCCACTAGTGTGACTACCATCACATCGCTGGTAATCAAGCAAAGATCCAAAGGGCTCCACTAATGTGTATAGGCGATATACTAAAATAAACACATGTACACATTGAAGTAGAAACAAACCAAGTAGCATACTACTATTTTGAGCAAGATTGTATATACAAGGTGAATATCCCAAGCTTCCTTTAAGTAATATACAAACTAGTATAATACAGTAATGGCCTCCAGGGCATATACACTAACAATCTCCCACTTGCACTAAGGCCATGTACTGGCGTATTGAAGACCTATCATCTCGATCAGCCGCTCGAACTGAGTCTTTGGCAGGGCCTTGGTGAATGGATCTGCAGTGTTATCTTCTGAAGCGACTCTCCGAACCTCGATCTCCTGGCGATCTACGATCTCCCTGATTAGGTGATACCGCCTCAAGATGTGTCTGGATCTCTGATGGGACCTGGGTTCCTTCGCTAGAGCTATAGCCCCGTTGTTGTCGCAATACAGAGGTATTGGATTAACAATGGACGGAACCACCTGAAGTTCTTTCAAGAACTTACTTATCCAGACAGCTTCTTTTGCGGCATCAGATGCAGCGATGTATTCCGCTTCCATCGTCGAGTCTGCAACGGTTTCCTGTTTGGAACTCTTCCAACACATCGCCCCTCCATTGAGGGTAAAGACAAAACCCGACATGGACTTGGAATCATCCTTGTTACTCTGGAAGCTGGAGTCAGCAAAGGCCTCGATCTGGAGGTCTTTTCCGCCATACACCAAGAACATCTCCTTAGTCCTTCTCAGGTACTTGAGAATGTTCTTTACTGCTATCCAGTGTTTCTCCCCAGGGCTTGACTGATACCGGCTTACCACACTCAGTGCATAAGCTACATCCGGTCTGGTACACAACATCGCATACATTATAGAGCCTACCGCAGAAGCGTAGGGTATAACAGACATGCGATCCCTCTCCAAATCAGTCTTGGGAGACATCTCTTTAGAGAGGGTGATCCCGTGACAAGCCGGTAGGTTACCGCGCTTGGAATCTTCCATACTGAATCTCTTCAGTATGGTGTCGATGTACCTGGACTGTGAAAGTCCTAATATCCTCTTGGATCTATCACGATGGATCCAGATCCCCAGGATGTATGAGGCATTACCCAGGTCTTTCATGGAGAACCTGCGTGACAAGAACCCCTTGACAGATTGTAGCATAGGAATGTCATTTCCTATTAAGAGAATGTCATCCACGTATAAAACGAGGAATACTACAGTTCTCGCTACAAATCTACTATAGATACATGGTTCATCTGGATTTTTGATAAAGCCAAATTCCTTGACCGTCTCATCAAAACAGATGTTCCAACTCCGCGATGCCTGCTTTAGTCCATAGATGGACTTAAGCAACTTGCATACCTTTCCGCTGCTCCCACTCTGAATGAAACCCTCTGGTTGGTCCATATAGACACACTCCTCTAAATTTCCATTTAGAAAAGCGGTCTTTACGTCCATTTGCCAGATCTCATAATCGTGGAAGGAAGCAATGGCAAGAAGGATCCAAATGGATTTCAGCATAGCCACTGGAGAAAATGTTTCGTCATAGTCCAAACCAGGTCTTTGACGAAAACCCTTTGCTACCAGTCTAGTTTTATAGGTCTCAACTTGTCCATCTACACCAATCTTCCTTTTGAAGATCCACTTGCATCCTACGGGTTTTACCCCGTCTGGAGCAATGTCCAACGTCCATACCTTGTTGGTGTACATGGACTCCATTTCGGTCCGCATTGCATCCAGCCATTTTACCGAGTCAACGCTCTGAACGGCCTGGTGGAAGCTAGCAGGCTCATCATAATCTATGATGCAATCCTCTCTATCCCCGTCTATGAGAAAATCGTAGTATCTCTCGGGCGGATGAGTCTGCCTACTACTCCTGCGGAGCGGCGTAGGAATGTCCTGTTCTTCCGAACCCCCTGGTTCCACTAAACTTTCAGTAATAGCCCGTGGTTCTGGAATTTCTTCTAGTTCCACTGCGCTCCCACTAATTTCCTTTTCTAAGAACTGGTGTTCTAGAAAGTGGGCATGACGAGAAACAATAACCTTTTTTTCCTCTTCGCAGTAGAAGAAATATCCCTTGGAGTTCTTTGGATATCCCACAAACTTGCACTGTACTGAGCGTGCCTCGAGCTTGTCCGCATGCTGCTTTTTGACAAAAGCTGGACTTCCCCATGTCTTAATGTGATTAAGATGGGGCCTCTTCCCACACCACATCTCAAATGGTGTGGTAGGCACAGTCTTAGTGGGAACTCGGTTCAAAAGGTATGCAGCTGATTCTAGCGCATACCCCCAGAATGATCGCGGTAACTCAGCGTTACTCATCATGGACCGTACCATATCCAATAGGGTTCGGTTCCGTCTCTCCGATACACCGTTATGTTGTGGAGTGTATGGAGGAGTAAGCTGAGAGAGAATTCCGTTCTCTTTTAAATAGTCCAGGAACTCGGCACTTAAGTATTCACCACCTCGATCCGATCTTAGGATCTTAATACTTTTGCCGGTTTGTTTTTCTACTTCATTCTTATATTCCTAGAACTTTCCAAAGGCTTCGGATTTATGTTTCATTAAGAAGACATAACCGTACCTTGAATAGTCATCCGTAAAAGTAATGAAGTAAGAATAACCGCTTCGCGCATGTGTAGACAATGGACCACACACGTCACTGTGTACGAGTCCCAAGAGCTCGCTCGCTCTTACTCCGTGTCCAGTAAACGGAGTCTTTGTCATCTTTCCTTTGAGACAGGATTGACAAGTGGCATACGATTGATATTCGAACGGATTCAAATATCCTTCTGTATGTAACTTCGTCAACCTTCTCTCATTGATGTGACCTAGTCTACAATGCCATAAGAAAGTCTGATTGATTTCTGGAGACTTTCTTTTGTGTGTATTCTGGACATTGAAAATCTGTGGTTGGTTTAATATGTATATACCATTACTCAATGTACCTGACCCAATCAGAACTTGATTAAGGTGAATGTTTACAACATTGCTTACAAACGCAAATTCATAACCTTCTTTAGAAACTAAAGATACAGAAATGATATTACAAGTTGCGTTGGGTACAAAAAAGCAATTACACAAAAACAAAACATGTCCATCTGACATTCCCAGGTGATAGTCCCCCACGGCTTTAGCATCCATGCTAGCTCCGTTCGCAACTCTGAGGGTCATGTCACCTGCCTTCAAAACCCTACGGTTTCTCAACGCCTGCAAAGAATTACAGATATGAGATCCTGATCCGGTATCCAATACCCAGGAAGTAGAGTTTATTGAAAGACAGTTTTCAATAACATACACACCTGAAGCTGAAGCTGCAACCTGCTTCAATTCCTGTGTTCTGGCCTTCCAGGCCCTGCAATCATTCTTCCAGTGACCTTTCTTATGACAATAGAAGCATTCTTCCTTATCCACAAGCTTCCCCGCTTTCTTTGTTGCTTTTGCTTTTCCCTTCATATCCACTTTACTAACACCGCCCCTTGGTTTGGCGGGGGCTTTCTTCTTCTTTCCCTTGGCTTTCGTCTTGGACCTAGAAGAAGATGATCCTCCTACAAACAAAGTGGATGTTTCCCTACCTTTCTGTAGGGTGCCCTCTGCGCTCCTCAGCATGTTGAGGAGCCCTGAAAGTTCAACTTCTTTTTCTTGCAAGTAGAAGTTCAGTATAAACTGGGCGTAAGTGGAAGGAAGGGACTGGAGAACTAAGTCCGTATAGAGCTCACTCTCCAATGTGGTCTCTAGGCCCGCGAGCTCCTCAATGTAGCCGATCATCTTAAGCACGTGCTCTGCTACTGATGATCCGACGGCCATCCTTGCCGAAAATAACTTTTTCGATGCTTCGTATCTTGCGATACGAGACTGCTCTCCATACAGTTCTTTTGTATGAAGAAATATGGATTCCAGGTCCATATTCTCGTGGCTCCTCTGATGTTCATTGTCCATAGAGGCAAGCACGAGGCATTTGGCCTTCGCTCTATCAATCTCCCAAGTCTTACGGATTTCCTTATTCGCGACGCTGGAAGTGGGACCAGGGATAGGGGGAGCTTTGGTGGTAAGAAGATATCCCAGCTTGTCGTAAGTGATTGCCATTTTGACATTCCTGAGCCAATTTTTGTAGTTTGGCCCTGTCAGTATGTTTTTATCTAGAAGTAACTTAAGTCCAGTCATGTCGATTGGTCGCTGCAATTAGAAGAGAGAAGAAGAAACACTCAGCATGATGCTCTTGCAAGTTTAGAGTGGTTTTTAGTTTGTCTAAATAGGATGGCTCCCACTGTTTCTCGAATCCCTCCTCAAACCAAAAAGGAAGAATTAGTCAGGATCAATCTCACTGTACAATACTTGCTTAACCGTTCAGCCAGGCCAGTGTCGGTACTTCGAGGGAGGTTTTCCAACGCTTTCGCGAAGTTCCTTAATTCAAGAACCTCTTTTCCCTGGGGGCATAGCCCCGCTAACACCTTTCTAGGCACCTACTAGGTTTATAGCATTGATCGTTTGGTGAGAAATTTCCCGAGGAGTAGCATATACTCACAGTAGGATCGGGATCCAAATATCATCGTGCGACGAAACTGAAGGAATCCTACCAGAATCATCACACACCAAATGGTATGCAAATCTAGCAAGTTTCAGTACTTATGAAACTCCCGATGTGGATTTTTGCCCCATGCTCTTATGACCTTGACTTTGGCCAAAATATCATAAGTCACATGTCAAGTTCTACCCGTCATTATCCAGGTTAATTTGGATCCATCCGTACCTACCCTTGACTTTGGCCAAAATGGCAGTACGACTGTCCCAAACTAACGCATCTATCTATGCTACACACGAACACCCAATAGCTACCAATCACTATGCCTTGACTTTGGCCAACATACATAGCTTGAATACTATTGACTATTCATGTGAAACGACGGAGGGCTACGAATGGTTTTGGTGAAACCGTGAACGTAGTGAACTTGATATAGTCGATGGAACGAGATAGCTTTTAAAAGGAGTGGCTCAAGCTCCGCATTTAAAAGTTAGTTTTGAAAAGAATCGAGTGGTTTTTCGAAAGTGTTCCAACGACTTTAACTTGGTTTATTATCTTGCATTAGTTCTTTTAATACGTGATATTCTTGCATTAGTTATTTTAATGCGTCCCATCATTTAATCCTACCATTGCAGAAAACAACCAAAATATGACGTACGCTTATGCCATACGCATTCGCCACTGGGCCCCGTCATTACCCGTTAGGTTACTTAACTAACGACAGAGCGGGGGCTGGGCTAGCGCGGCTGTAAAACATAAGCAACACCTAAATAATATCATATATAGATATATTGCAATGATAGCCATTTCAGATCACAGATGAATACATTGGATATACTAGGAATCTGTAATTCGTACGAGCCTGTAACAAAAAGCAGATTACACGGTCGCGGTGAATAGCCAAAACCCCACCCAAGACCCCTACGGGTGCGGCAAACTACCCGCCAAGTACCCGATGCGAAGCAACCTCCCTCAACTCCGTGAGTAGGCCACTCGGCACTTCGGCATACCCGGTAGTTTGTGCACCCCCTCCATGGGTCTATCCTAGGAGCAAAAACAGTAAAAAGAAATTATACAATGACGGCTACAACCCCGACCCGGTTGTGCGGCCATACAAATAATATTACATCAATTTACAAATTTTCATGAATTGAAAGAAAAGAAAAACTCTCGTCTCACAACCCCCGGCTATTCACCCGCGACAATCCAACATATTCATATACACATTCCAGCAACATTACAGATCACAGATTTGTATAACCCCCACTAATCGACATATAGCGATTAGCAGACGTTCAATACAAATATCAAATTACAGAAAAACCCGTCAGCTAAAGTCTTTTAGAAGTTCGATCAAAAATACGGATTTTTAGGCCCCAAACAAAAAATTTTCGTTCTGGAAAATCTGGGCTAAAAATACATATTCCAAAAATCCCAAAATACCCCACTGAATATACTGTAGCAAATAAAACCCAGAGAGCAGGCAATACTGCCGCGGAACCGCGGCTCTTTGATGAGATCAGGGGACTAATTTTCTACAGTATACTCTAAAAACCCTGAGTCGATTTTTGGTGTATCTCAAAAAAATTTTCCAGCACTTTTAAAATCGACAGAAAGTTTAAAAAACGGGGTTCGTTTTGCGACTTTTTCTTTGATCGATCTTCTAGCTACTTTGCTAACATGTTAGATAGAGTTTAACTAGGCTCTGATACCACTGTAAGTCCATGCTACCTCTCCCGGTACTTTCGGGCATGCGGAATTTGGTAAAAAACGATTTTCTTATAGGTGGTAACATGGACTTAAAGTCGCGGATCTTTGTTAAATATCTAACTAACAACCTAACTACGAGTTGCTAACTACTCGGTTAGAGGGTTATACCTTTATTTTTCTCGAACTCTTTCGTCTTCAAGCTTCGATGGTCGTCCGAATCGGCTTCTCCCCGTCGTTTCCTTGCGCTGAAGATAGATCCACCTGAAAGCTTCAACCTTTGGCTCCTTCTTCGAACTTTGAAGAAACTAGTTCACTCGGTTTGCTAAACCTTGTGAACTAGAGTGAGTAGAGAAGAGTTTGTATGGGATTTTATCTATGGTTCTTGTTTCTCAACTCATGAGACAAGTGAACCATAGAGTCAAGAGAGGGAGAGCAAGAGGAGGAGATGAGAGCTCAAGAATAAGAGAGAGAATGAGAATGAAAGAAAATGAGAGAAGACTTTTCTCATTTGGCTCTCATAATCCAAAACAATCATAACATCTCATATCAATCAAGTATTATGTGATGGTTTAAGCAACCATAGCCTTATCATTTCATGCACTCATTTTGCACAAAAGAGCAAGCAAGCAAAAGTCTTTGCCATGAAATGATAGCTATGCTTATCATGATGGTCAACTAGTCAAGCCTAGTCAACCGGTCAACAAAGTCGACAAGTCAACAAAGTCAACAAAGTCAACCCCTCAACAACCATGTCACCATAATACTTAATTAATATAATTGTTAATCACATATCATATTCTCATTAGGGTTGAGCAAAAAGTCAATAGTCAACGGTCAACTGTCAACAACCCTAATGAGAATCCTCTGCCT
Organism: Agapanthus africanus; assembly: GCA_030015575.1. NCBI lineage: Eukaryota > Viridiplantae > Streptophyta > Magnoliopsida > Asparagales > Amaryllidaceae > Agapanthus > Agapanthus africanus. The sequence continues at coordinate 46,277,743 of JASDDO010000016.1, forward strand.
CTATCTCTCCATCAACTGTGCATACACACCCGCATCCGCGTTCCGAGGAACACGAATGCATACTGGATAAATCCAATTCCAAAAGGTACACTAGGATCTGGCTTAAACCAAAGCCCGCTAGTGTATACTGTCCGGATACTGTACGTGCACAAGTGCACGGATGTGACCGAACCCTGTCGCAAAATCATGCGACCTGTCACAAAACCATGCGACGTCTACTCTTTTGCCTAAAGGCGAATAACTTTCTGTGTGGGACTCTAAAGACTTGACACTACGCTGACAGTGGGTTTATCCACAGACCGCAAGTGACACTAGCTGTGCGTAACGGTCCCCAGGTAGATGCTAACAAGAAGACTGACGAGGTGAAACCCATCTGAACTCCTACTGAGCCTGAATGTGACATTCTCCGTACAGTCCGTCTGTTCGTCTGATACATCGCATGGTGGGCCTAGGGGGCGGTAAACGTCAGTCCCCCAATAGCGGTACAAGTCGTGTCGAAGTGAAGCCCAAAACACCCTGAGATAACACTAGAAGCCTACCAGTATATCTCGTTTGCCCTGGCCAGGGACTACTCGTGTAATGGCTGTCCTAGACAAAGCGCGATGTCAACCCCCAATACCGGGAGAGACGAATCCTGTCTAACCGTCACTGCCTCCAAGTGCTTCGGGACTGCACCAAACTACTACCTGTTTGCACGACTCCTTTGAGCCGTGGTAGGGTAGTAATAAAAGTGCAGTGGGAACACACTCGAGGCGAAGTAATAGTGTCAAGTCAGCGGACTAAGCTGTACTCATGTCACCTGGGAACTGATAACTGACGATAGGCATAATACCAACTAATCAGTTCCCGACGAGTCCTGTCCAGTGTACCCGTAAACTAACGAGCACCCGCATACTATCTCAAGTACAACGCACTGACGGCTGTGGGACAGACCGTCTCCTACACTGGGATGAGAAGCGCATGCGCTAGTCTACTCCGGAGTATCGATGCCCTGTCTCGATAGTCCTGCGACTAGGGACCTACATAAGGATGTGCTTATAGATTACCCAGCCCCACTAGTGTGACTGCCATCACATCGCTGGTAATCAAGCAAAGATTCTAAGGGCTCCACTAATGTGTATAGGCGATATACTAAAATAAACATTTGTACACATTGAAGTAGAAACAAACCAAGTAGCATACTACTATTTTGAGCAAGATTGTATATACAAGGTGAATATCCCAAGCTTCCATTAAGTAATATACAAACTAGTATGATACAGTAATGGCCTCTAGGGCATATACCCTAACATTTTTATGATTTATTATATTCACTTTTATTGCTAATCGCGATTAAATGTCGCTAATCGCGCATTAAACTTGAATGGTGCACATGACATGCACCATATCATTTTTACACTTGTGTTACATTTTATCATGGCTTTTCCTTATTGTTCTCTCATGGTTTTGTTTTTGAGTGAGAAGAGAGAAGAAAATAAAAAGAAATGAATATAGAATTGAGCATGGAAAAGTGAGAGAGTGTGAGGGGTCAAGAGAGAACCATACCCATTTGTCCTCCTCATTTTCTTCATCTCTTTCTCTCTCCCTTTCACTCCATGGCTGCCTCTCCCTCTCCCCCTTCCTCTTCATCCTCAAAACACCTCTTTTCCCACCTCAAAACACCTCACTCATTTCATTAAAATCATGCACAAGCTTCTCACAAACCGTTTGGACCAAGAAAAATCGGATTTTGAAGACTTGGGGCAACTCAAGAATTTTCTCGAGTTGCCAAATGAGGTATTCTCTTAACCATTAGCATAGTTTTTCCATTGCTTTTACATCCATGTTTGTTTAAAACCGATTTAGTTTCGTTTAGCGAGCTTTGGAAATTTCTAGTTAGGGTTTAAGGAATTCTTGAGTTGTGAAATATGTTTGAGCTTAGTAGAGGCCACACAACCCCCCTAGTGCTAGAATTCAGACCCAAACCTGAGACTTAAGCCCCTATTAACGAACTTAGAAATCCCCGATATCCGTATTTTGTGGAATTCTGTAGGGAATTTGAAATCTGCTAACACTCGGGGACCTGAAAAATTATTTAGCAAAGACTGAGATACAGGCAGGAAACCTAGGACCCCCCACTGAAACCCTAGCCCCTAAGCACTCACCATGGCTGCAGAAATATTCCTTCTGGCCGCAAATTGTGGCCAGACCTGTTGCATTTTGGTTTGTGTTTGTTCTGTAGTTCCATCTCCAGTAAACTAGACCCTTTACATATGCAAAATTGGCTAATTTCACCTAGGATAAAATCTGGGACTAAATTCATGAGATGCAGTTTTGATTCGGGGTTATATTTTTCGTATTTTGGATTCTGGATTTTATTATTTCCGTTTTACCTCGATCACTTGACGTTTGTACGACGATATCGAGGGTTGTTTGGTGGTTTGAAAGGCGTAGTCCTTAGGTTCTAACCTATAGGCTTTTAGCGTGTCATTTTGGTTTTGAATTAGGTTTTAATGCGGCATGATACATTATGATGTATATGTACCCCCATGAGAACTTTGAGACGACAAGCAATCGCGTGGCGACGTCGGCAACGGCAAGCGAAGAGCAAAGTGAGTAAATTATATCTACGGGGGAAGTCGTGTGGATGGCATATAGCACCCCCGCAGTTCGTAGTGTAGTGTATGGTATATATATATTATATGGATATATTTATATGTTTATTGTGTGTTTATGATTATCTAGATAGACTTTGGGAGTCATGGATAATTTTAGTATAATTGGATGATAGCGTCATTAGTCAGTTTAGTCGCGAACCCTAGAATGAGGTTTACATCCACATGCACACACATGCTTACTTTGTTATACTTGTGCGTATATGGGATATGTATACACACACACATAGGTATGGGACTATGTATATATATATACGTATACCTACACATGGATGATGAGGATTGTATATGGTATTAGGAGATGAGTCGATGAGATTGGGCATGATGCTATAATATCGGTGATATGTTTTGTTTCGTATGGTGAGATACGACATTGGATTTTAGCGGGCCTTTAGGCGTGTGGTTTCATACACGCATATATATGCAGATGGTATCAGTTTGTACTAGACTTAGATCAGTACCCCGGTTCATGAGATATGATGATAAGGATACCAGATAAATGATGAAGTAAATATGATATTTGACTTGTACCCAGATTTGGGATGCCGTACGATGGATTTACCGTATGGGCTATATATTGATGATTGATCCGTACTCCTGACTCGAGGATGTCATATTGTATATTGTATCATATGTGATACTAATGAGGCGGGATCACCGACTATTAATTTTACATATATCGACGCAGATTTAGGTGGTTTTCCCTTACCCTTTCGGTTAGACTGTTCGTTTAGTCCGGTAGTTTACTTGTAGATGTTAGACTAGACTCGAGTCATACCTATTTCCAAAACTAACGAATCGTGAGTCTTTTAAAGACAGGCCAAGGGATTCTACGAATATTTCAAAGGACGCACCTCTTTTCTTAAAAACACTGTAGCCCTTATTTTTCCAAAACACCACGATTTGTGTGATTTTAAATGACAAACTGTATGACTCGTATAACTAATGCAGATTCCTTATTTTTGCATTTACTTTCCATTTCCATATATTCATATGGTTATTAGCGCATTGCATGCTTATATACTTATGATTTATATTATATTAAACCCATGCTGTCAGGACACCAGCACCATTATCGATGATGCGTATGCTCCACGTATACCGGTTGCCGGCTCACACACTTTATTATCGATAATTGCCATGTCACTACACAGTAAGATTGTTGCATCAGGATATGACTCCTAGCATTATTGTACACCCATACTTGCGCACATACATATTGTACACCCATACTTGCGCACATACATATTGTACACCATACTTGCGCACATACATATTGTACACTCATACTTGCGTATATACCCACCTGTACATCCATATTGGTGCACATACATATCTTGTGCATTTATGCCTACATACATACACATTTGTACTTACATAGATGATGCGGCTTTGATTTTGGAGAATTGGGGACCGCATGTTATATTTTAAAAACTGGATCCATTTAAAAGAGCGGTTTTCCCTTAATATGTCCTATCACTGTTCCATATTTCATGATATTTGGATGTGCTTACATTTCTGTTATATATCGCATACATCATGCTTTATGATTACACGCATTGAGATATGTTGTTTTCATGAAATTTCTGGATATGAGAATCGTGGCTATTTGAAAAGAAAGCATGTACTGTTTTAAAAACCCGGTTTCTCTTGATATGATATTTCAGTGCGTCTACCATGCGTTTTCTCATTTCTGAGACGTATGGCATGTGAAACCCGATTCGAGGAGTTGGATGAGGCCGATTACGGGTAGATGGTGGACCCAGTATGGTACCCCGGGGCAAGAACGAATTGCTGTCCTGAAAACGGTGAGCCTGACAGAGGGACCACTACCTACCGGTGATAGTATTTGGGCTCGGCGGATATCCGGAGGATACCGACTGGAGACGAGAGATGATATGGGCCGATCCGGACTGATGGAGCCCGTGGGCCGATCCGGACTAACGGAGCCCGTGGACCGATCCGGACTGACGGAGCCCGATATATGAGGATTTACGTGCCGATGGTGGGCACAAATTTCATGATGTTTTCGAGTATCGATGCTAGACACTTAGGTTCCATGATTTTGATGTGTCGCGAGGGACACACGTTGATTTATATGATCATACTTCCATGCATATGCTTTTATGTCTTTTACATGCATGTTGTTGTTTTGTCATTGGTTGACACGTGGACGAGATCTACATGCATACAGGCATTGATTACATAGTTGGATGATATCCACATACTTATAGACATTCATGATATAGTTAACACTGATTTCATGATGATTACATTGATCACACCTCATGTTTATGATATGTTGCTACCTGAGGTACTGACACGAGCACTTGGAATAGATGTTTACCCTTGCCTCCTTTTCATGCTTCAGACTTTATCATATTGAGGATATATATATATATATATATATATATATATATATATATATATTACCGATCATTTGACCTAGGATTGAGTCATACATACGATTTCTGCTCTGTGATGTTTTCTACTCACGAGTTGGCAACTCACCCCCGTTGTGCCACAGTTCTTGCAGGTATTTGCCATACAGGTTTCATTGCGGCTTTCTAGCACACTGCTTCCATTCTTGGTGATTGCTTTGGTAGGTGGGTTCACTCGCATCCTGACCACCATTGTATATTATTTTCATTGTTGTATCTAGAAACTCCATCAACCCGACTTGTATATTTGTTTCAGACTTAGAAAACCGGTGTATTATTCTTCCGATCGTAGAGTCGTGCTTGTATTATTATGGTTTTCTTGATGATTTTGAGTTTCTTTTTGGGTTTTGATCCTCGCCCTTCGGCGTTGCATATTATATTGCTTGCGTGGTTATGACCGTCGATTGACGAAGAGCTAGCTCCCGCCTGGGAATGCCTTTTATCATTGTGCATATATTATTCATATTGTACCCCGTTTGGGGACAGTATTTACAAAGGAAACTCTGCCGAAATTTTCAGAAAAGACTTGAGATTTTAAAATGCATATTCGGCTTATGTTATTTAAAAACCCCTTATTTAAAACATGTTTTCTTCACTTCTTTCTTTAAATGGTTTAGATTTCTGGGTTTTCTTGGCATACTTGAATTAGATGGGGTCCTATAGACTTCATATGATTCAAGTGCCAGTCGCATGCCATTTCGGGTCGTGACAAAGTTTGTATCAGAGTGCTAGGTTAATCTTTGTTCGAGTCTAAGTTTGACTATGCGGAGCCTAGAGCGTTTGTATATATTCGGAATTTAGGCTTGACCTTACGGAACTTAGACTTAGTCGAGGGGGTATAATACCCGAACTTTCGTCGCGTAGGTTGAGCTTGGTTGATGGAGTAGGTGAATTAAGGAGAGTGACGTACCGTGTGTATGTTCCGCGGCATACTTACGATACACTACTCCGCTTAGGGAGCCTTAGGATGTACATTTCATTGCACAACATTATATTCATTCCTATGATCTATCCTCATCGATATTGGTTTATGGTTTTGCTGCCACGATTGCACGGGCAGAGAGATCTACGGCTAGAGTTGCGTCAGCACGGGCTCGTCATGGACGAGAACTGACCAGGGCGTGATTCCACGGACATACGATTGCATAGAGGCGCTGTTTTATTGTGTTTTCGCGCCATGATCGTTTGGTGGGTCACTTTTACGAGATTTCTCATACGTGCAGATCAGCACCAGAGGATTGGGCTACGGCTAGAGGCCATCCAGAATGTGATGACCGTCGATGCACCGATTATTTTGATGATTGAGGCACTGTTCAGTGTGCGGATGAATAAGCTAGTTGCTGCTGCGAATGAAGAGATATCGCCCAAGATGTTGGAGCTATGCCGCACGAGTTGTACTTAGAGATGCGACAGAAGATCGCTAGTCACCCAAGGAGGAATGTCTAGGACATGTGATACGTTGCCTACCCCGATGCGAGGTCATCAGATTGATTGATTCCAGCTCGAGATGACTTCACGCAGGTACGTTGGGGGTCGATAGAGACGATCAAATGTCAGAAGCCCATTTTACAAGTTTAAAGTATTCAGAGACAAATGCAAGTAATGCTATGGACCCTCTAGAAGAATGAAACCCTAACTCGACATAATGACCATGAGAACGCTTTGAAACTTTAGGGTTTGTGGCAGTTCAGCGGTGCCATTAGTGAGGCTTGGGTTTGCCCTTCTACGGTTGGTCCATAGGTACTGTGGCATGTATTAGAATACTATTAAACTGTACCCAATATGTAGAGCTCTTGGGGGATTTTGGAACCTTGACGAATCGATCGAAAGGTTCGACATCATTCGGATATCATGTGATGGGATACAATTGCTTAGGAGACCCCAGATACGAGTATAGCCGTTGGAGCCCAGTCCATGCAGCCACGAAGAGACGAGTCCGAATCAGTCGAAATTAGAGAAAATTGGAGTAAGAGGTTCGTACGAGATCTTGACGAGATGACATTCCACTCCGCTGACATTAGAGCTATGATACGCATGCAGAGGCGTTGTATATGGATATACCTTCCAGAAGGAGTCGCGATGAGTATGCAACCATTCCGGAATAAGGAATTGATTTAGTAAGAGACGATGGCTTTCGGGAAGTTCGGCAGAAACGAGATTTGGGAGAGACTTCGACAGAACCTTTCTGGAATACTACAAGAAGACTTGGACCCAGGAGCGGTCATTTTACGCACACCCAGCAGGCCAAAGTTCGGTATCGTCAACGAGATAGTTGGCCAGAGATCTTTAAAGGATGTGCCAGAGCGGGACTGTTTCCGTCGTCATTTCATATTTGGCCGTTGAGACGAGGAGCTATATATCTAGCAATTCGCAGTGAGGTACAAGAGCCTAAAAGCACCAGGCGCCAGACCATGAACAGGAGGCAAGTGGATATCTTGCTCTGCTAGATTTGGATGCACCGACACCTTCTCGACTTTGAAGGAGGAAATATCGACGACGGTATTTATGATTTGTGATTTGGTGATTCGATTATCACGTATCCGTCACCTTGGATTTCGGTATTTTGGACGATTTGTTTGCATGATTGAGATTTTGTACACTACGGTTGCACTTGACTTCGTTTTGATGTCATTCGAGAGGTTGATTTTGATTTCATGCCTATGATATGCAATGATTTGACTTGTGCTTTCGGCATAGTTTTTATACACTTTTAGTGTTTTGATTTGATTTGTGCATGCTGACGGTATACCTGATTTGTATTTTCGCGCATGTTAGGTGCATGATATGAGATGCGATTTTGGTGCACACTAAATACACTAAATCGAGATTCTTCGTGCATATTAGATGCATCTGATATTGCTGTCAGGCACACGCGTTGCCTTTGACAGATGTTCCGTGCACACCCGATGCACTCAGAAGTTTTTTCTGTGCACATGTATGGTACATTCATGGGTTTCGATTTCTGTGTGACGCACGTAGCATTCATATGCATATTTTGGGATTGATTTCTTATGGAGCAATACGTTTTTATGATATTCGCTAATTGTTTTCATACTGAGCAGGACTAGTCAGAGGACAATACTTGAATATATTTTTGCATGCATTGATAGTTACCGAAGGGATTTCCACAAAGGAGCTATAGTCTCAGTATTTACCTACGTGTCCGAGATGACACGAAACATTTTATAAAGGAAACCCCTTCTAAATTATTTTCAAAACGGCAGGACGTATATGTTAAACAAAGGGCATATATACATAGTTATTTTCTTACAATAGACGTCCGCCACTGTGCCAAGATATGCGCATCGCACAGCGACTTAAAAAGGTTTGGAATGCATTTCCTTCAGATGTTTACATGTATAGTTTTGATGTTTACATGTATGGTTTTGAGTTATATCATATTGGTTTTCGTATTGGATTTGACATTTGTGTCTTCACCATGACTCCGATGATTGCGAGATGCTTGACAGAGTTTTGATTTGGATTTATCTTCTCATTGTTCATGCGCATGCTTTGCGCTACAACGTGTCTTATATATTGATGATTTCGGAGCCCCGACGACTTGGACTTTTTACTGAAATGTTTTAGTATTTGAGGGGTTTAAATTTAAATTCGGGGATCGAATTTCTTTATAGGGGGAAGAATGTAACATTTCAGAAAAAATAAAATATTAATTTTGGGAATTTTTATAATTAAATAATAAATATATTGAATATTTTAATAATGCGGTATAACTAAATACCGATAAAAGGGAATTTTTTTTAGAAAATTATAGAAATTACTGAAATGAGGGTGTTTTAAATGAATTAAGCGAATTGTGAATTTTTATGATTTATTATATTCACTTTTATTTCTAGTCGCGATTAAATGTCGCTAATCGCGCATTAAGCTTGAATGGTGAATATGACATACACCATATCATTTTTACACTTGTGTTACATTTTATCATGGCTTTTCCTTATTTTTCTCTCATGGTTTTGTTTTTGAGTAAGAAGAGAGAAGAAAAGAAAAAGAAAAAAAAAAGAAATGAATATAGAATTGAGCATGGACAAGTGAGAGAGTGTGAGGGGTCAAGAGAGAACCATACCAATTTCTCCCCCTCATTTTCTTCATCTCTTTCTCTCTCCCTTTCACCCCATGGCTGCCTCTCCCTCTCCCCCTTCCTCTTCATCCTCAAAACACCTCTTTTCCCATCTCAAAACACCTCACTCCTTTCATTAAAATCATGCACAAGCTTCTCACAAACCGTTTGGACCAAGAAAAATTGGATTTTGAAGACTTGGGGCAACTCAAGAATTTTCTTGAGTTAACAAATGAGGTATTCTCTTAACCATTAGCATAGTTTTTCCATTTCTTTTACATCCATGTTTTTTTAGAACCGATTTAGTGTCGTTTAGTGAGGTTTGGAAATTTCTAGTTATGGTTTAAGGAATTCTTAAGTTGTGAAATGTGTTTGAGCTTAGTAGAGGCCACACAACCCTGTTTACCCCAATCAGAGCAAAGCTCTGTTCAAATTCCAAGGTGGGAAAAGAAGCAATGCTTCTGTTTTTCTCCAATCAGAGCAAAGCTCTGTCTTGAAAATTAAAGTGAAAATCAAAGTTAAAATAAATGAAGCAACGCTTCAGATCCCCTGCGATGCGCGCAGAGCGCCACGTGTCAAAATGAGACACGTTAGCGCAGGGGGCGTAGCGCCCAAGGCAGCGCACCCAATCAGAGCAAGGCTCTGTTTAAAATTCAAACTTTAATTAAAGAAGCAACGCTTCAGCTGGCCTGCGCTCTGCGCTGCACGCCACGTGGCAACACGGTTGCGCTAGCGCAGTTGCGCTGCGCTCTGCGCCGCGTGGCAGCGCGGTTGCGCTAGCGCAGTTGTGCTGCGCGACATGTGTCAGCGCAGTTGCGCTGCGCTGTGCGCTGCGTGACACGTGTCATGCTCTGGAGCATTTGCGCCAAACAGATTAAAATTCTAAGAAATCTTTCTGTTCTTGTTAAAATAAGAAGATTTTCTTCTGTAAAACAGAAGCCCTTGGATCAAAAATCCAACGGTGGGAAAATTCCCCAAATCATTCAGAGAAAGATCTTTTTAACTAATTTATGGGCACTATATAAAGACCCCTAGACCCCAACTCAAAAGGGGATGAACATTCTGTGAAAAATAAAACAGAGAGAACTCTGAAGAATTGGAGAGAATTCTTCAAGAACAAAAAAGGTAAAAACCTTTAGAAAAAGAGAAAATTCTCTTATGAACAGATCATTAATCTGAGAACAAGATCAATGATCTTTAATAAAAAACAAAAGTAAAAATAGTGCTTTGCACTTCTGTTATGAACCATTGGTTCTAGAATCTAAAAGATTCTCAAATTAATAGTGCCTTGCACTTGGAGATCTGCACTGTTGCGCTCCTGGGTTGGCGCAAGCCACCTGAGAGCGCTACGTGTCAGCATCTGAACCATCTGCGCTATGCGCTTTTTAAAATAGAGCCTTGCTATCTGGAATTGGAGCAACTCACCAGAGTGCGCCACGTGTCAGCAGCGCAAGCGCAGCGCACTAGCGCAGCGCACTGCGCTTGCATGACACGTGTCGTCACCACAAGCGCTTGCGCTCTTTGATTGGCACAAAGCGCCTAAAAATGCAATGCAATGCATTTCCTAAAGGGCCAGGCCCAAGTCAAAAAGACCTAGCAGGACAAAATAAATTGCAAAGCAATAAAAGGGCAGAGCCCAAGTAAAATTGATGCTCTGCATCATTTATAAATGGGCAGAGCCCAAAAAAAATTGATGCTCTGCATCTTTCTGGTCAGAGCCCAAACAAAATAAAAAATAATGCAATGTATTATTTAAATGTGGGCAAAGCCCTAGCACAGGTCTAATAGACCAAAAATAAATAAAAGCGTTGAATATTTTTCAACTGGATTTAGCTCAATCATGGCCATAATTCCTCAAATTAAATTGACTGAGCACGACTGCTCCCTAAATCAATTTACGATCGGTTCGAGGGTACATCTCCGAACTCCTCTGACGCATGTCGTTGTAATCATTCAACGTCGTCAGAGAGGTGACGGGTCCCAACGACTACACCCATCAATATGGACTGCGGGGTCCTTAAACTCGTGGACCGAAACGTCCCTAAACTAATGTTGGACCGAAACGTCCTTAAACTAATGTCGGACCACCACGTCCCTAAACTGGAATACAGACCACCATGTCCTTAAACTGGAATATAGACCACCATGTCCCTAAACTGGAATACGGACCACCACATCCCTAAACTGGAATACGGACCATCATGTCCCTAAACTGAAACATGGACCACTACGTCCCTAAACTGGAACAATAGAGCCTCCAAATGCTTTTTTGCCGGATCTAAATGGTCCCGTTTAAGTTGATCTTAGCCGCAAACATGGCTAACGTATCCTTAAACATTCAAATGGATCATAAAATTCCAAATCAACTCTGGCTCGAGGGTACATCTCTGAGCTCCTCTGACACCTATCATTGTAATCATTCAACGACATCAGAGAGGTGACGAGTCTTGACGGCCATATATTAAATGTTAAGTCGATCTTAGTCTCAAACGGGACTAACGTATCTTTAACGAACGTTTAAGTCGATCTTAGCCTTAATAAGGCTAGCGTATCCTTAAACCAAAACCCAAAACCCAAATCTAAGAAAATACGGATTTGGACTAATCCACGTCCTACGGGAGACAAAATAAATAGTCTCCGTATACAATCCACGGGCAACCACAAACAAAACAAACACACACGACACAAAGTGAAATTCTGGAGAAGGAGAAAGTGGCTATCGCGATGCGGTAGCGTAATTAACTGCAGGGGCTTGCGCCTGCAGGGAAGAGCGTCCCCACAATCAAAAACCCCTCAAGCGAGGAGGAATCTGACGAAGTCCGCTACATCGGCCGCATCCGTCTAAACCTCCGATACACGGTGCCATAAATCAACTTGGCATTTTCGGAGAGGTAGACGGATAAAACCATATAGCATCTGCCCCGAACCTTAGGCAAGACGTCACAGCATCTCGGCCGCCGTTCGGAGGGGAACAAACCCTCTAGTGCTAGAATTCAGACCCAAACCTGAGACTTAAGCCCCTATTAGCGAACTTAGAAATCCCCGATATCCGTATTTTGTGGAATTCTGTAGTGAATTTGAAATCTTCTAACACTCGGGGACCTGAAAAATTATTTAGCAAACACTGAGATACATGCAGGCAACCTAGGACCCCCCACTGAAACCCTAGCCCCTAAGCATTCACCATGGCCGCAGAAATATTCCCTCTGGCCGTAAATTGTGGCCAGAACTGTTGCATTTTGGTTCGTGTTTGTTCTGTAGCTCCATCTCCAGTAAACTAGACTCTTTACATATGCAAAATTGGCTAATTTCACCTTAGGTAAAATCTGGGACTAAATTCATGAGTTGCTGTTTTGATTCGGAGTTATATTTTTCATATTTTGGATTCTGGATTTTAGTATTTGCGCTTTACCTCGATCACTTGACGTTTGTACGACAATATCGAGAGTTGTTTGGTGGTTTGAAAGGCGTAGTCCGTAGGTTTTAACCTATAGGCTTTTAGCGTGTCGTTTAGGTTTTGAATTAGGTTTTAATGCGGCACGATACGTTATGATGTGTAGGTACCCCCACGAGAACTTCGAGAAGACAAGCAAGCGCGTGGCGACATCGGCAACGGCAAGCGAAGAGCAAAGTGAGTAGATTATATCTATGGGGGAAGTCGGGTGGATGGCGTATAGCACCCCCGCAGTTCGTAGTGTAGTGTATGGTATATATATATATATATTATATGGATATATTTATATGTTTATTGTGAGTTTATGATTATCTAGATAGACTTTGGGAGTCATGGATAATTTTAGTATAATTGGATGATAGCGTCATTACTCAGTTTAGTCGCGAACCCTAGAATGGGGTTTAGACCCACATGCACACACATGCTTACTTTGTTATACTTGTGCGTATATATATATATATATAGAAACACACACACATAGGTATGGGACTATGTATATATATACGTATACCTACAAATGGATGATAAGGATTGTATATGGTATTGGGAGATGAGTCGATGAGATTGGGCATGATGCAATGATATCGGTGATATGTTTTGTTTCGTATGGTGAGATACGACATTGGATTTTAGCGGGCCTTTAGGCGTGTGGTTTCATACACGCATATATATGCAGATGGTATCAGTTTGTACTAGACTTAGATCAGTACCCCGGTTCATGAGATATGATGATAAGGATACCAGATAAATGATGAAGTAAATATGATATTTGACCCATACCCAGATTTGGGATGCCGTACGATGGATTTACCGTACGAGCTATATATTGATGATTTATCTTCACTCTTGACTCGAGGATGTCATATTGTATATTGTATAATATGTGATACTAATGAGGCGGGATCACCGACTATTATTTTTACATATATCGACTCAGATTTAGGTGGTTTTCCCAGACCCTTTCGGTTAGACTGTTCGTTTAGTCCGGTAGTTTACTTGTAGATGTTAGACTAGACTCGAGTCATACCTATTTCCAAAACTAACGAATCGTGAGTATCTTAAAGACATGCCAAGGGATTCTACGGATATTTCAAGGGACACACATCTTTTCTTAAAAACACTGTAGCCCTTATTTTTCCAAAACACCACGATTTGTGTGATTTTAAATGACAAACTGTATGACTCGTATAACTAATGCAGATTCCTTATTTTTGCATTTACTTTCCATTTCCATATATTCATATGGTTATTAGCGCATTGCATGCTTATATACTTGTGATTTATATTATATTAAACCCATGCTGTCAGGACACCAGCACCATTATCGATGATGTGTATGCTCCACGTACACCGGTTGCCGGCTCACACACTTTATCATCGATAATTGCCATGTCACTACACAGTAGGATTGTTGCATCAGGATATGACTCCTAGCATGACATACTTGTGTACATACATATTGTACACCCATACTTGCGCACATACATATTGTACACCATACTTGCGCACATACATATTGTACACTCATACTTGCGTATATACCCACCTGTACATCCATATTGGTGCACATACATATCTTGTGCATTTATGCCTACGTACATACACATTTGTACTTACATAGATGATGCGGCTTTGATTTTGGAGAATTGGGGACCGCATGTTATATTTTAAAAACTGGATCCATTTAAAAGAGCGGTTTTCCCTTAATATGTCATATCACTGTTCCATATTGCATTATATTTGGATGTGCTTACATTTCTGTTATATATCGCATACATCATGCTTTATGATTACATGCATTGAGATATGTTGTTTTCATGAGATTTCTGGATTTGAGAACCGTGGCTATTTCAAAATAAAGCATGTACTGTTTTAAAAACCCGGTTTCTCTTGATATGATATTTCAGTGCTTCCACCATGCGTTTTCTCGGTTCTGAGACATATGGCATGTGAAACCCGATTCGAGGAGTCGGATGAGGCCGATTGCGGGTACATGGTGAACCCAGTATGGTACCCCAGGGCGAGAACGGATTGCTGTGTTGAGGACGGTGAGCCTGGCAGAGGGACCACTACCTACCGGTGATAGTATTTGGGATCGGCGGACATCCGGAGGATACCAACCGGAGACGAGAGATGATATGGGCCGATCCGGAATGACGGAGCTCGTGGGCAGATCCGGACTGACGGAGTCCGATATATGAGGATTTACGTGCCGATGCTGGGCACAGATTTCATGATGTTTTCGAGTGTCGATGCTAGACACCCAGGTTCCATGATTTTGATGTGTCGTGAGAGAAACACGTTGGTTTATATCCCCATACTTCCATGCATATGCTTTTATGACTTTTACAAGCATGATGTTGTTTTATCATTGGTTGACACGTGGACGCGATCCACATGCATACAGGCATTGATTACATAGTTGGATGATATCCACATACTTAGAGACATTCATGATATAGTTGACACTGATTTCATGATGATTACATTGATCACACCTCATGTCACGCCCCGCTTCCCAAAATACGGAATACGAGAGGTTGACAAGGCCAGCCATGCTCCTACGGTCAAGGAAATACCCTGCCGTAGTCACACTTCGACTTCTAGATTTACGTGGTAATCAGTAAATAATGCCCAGGTAATGAGAAATGCAGTAACTGAAACAAAACAATATAAAGAACTGACCTGATGGGAACAAAAGAGTATAACTTTGGATAGCTAATCAAGATGTCCGTGATGTGCGTCTGGTCCCGGTCCCGGCTAAATCCACTCCTCACACTGAGCATGCATACTCAGGTCGTCAGAGCGACACAATAGCAATATAATATATAGATATATAACAGTAAATCAAGACGGTAAAGATATGAACATGCAATAACTAATGAAGTGTCTAATAGATCAGGTGAACAGTAAAACAGTATTATAATATGCCAGGTATGTCAACAACGGTAAGTAATGTATATCAAAACCATTATCCCTATCAGTCTCTAAGTCTCACTGTACAGGTCACTGAGCCTATCGTCAGTCCAAGTGTGAGAGTCAACCACTCGCGAGTGTCCTCCACCCAATGGTAGGACCCAAGGGCAAGGGACCACATGCCCAACATGTAACTCACGGTAATAATCATGTACCCTGTAAATCTCCATATATCTCCATATATATAAGCCGGCATGCGACTCACGAGATTCTGTTGAACTCACCCTCAAACTACCCTATACCCCGTGGACTACATCAAACGCTAACCATAACCTCAAATACCAGTCGGTCTGTGATAAGTATGCACGAGAACTGGAGACAGGATCTCCATCAAGCACGTCCCGACTAATACTCAAGATAAATGGCAGTGTCTGGTGCCTTATCTGTGACACCCATGCAAAAGCTTCCATAAGGGTCCCATACCACTTATAGTCACACGTACACGCGTCCCACAGACGTCGACAATGCAATAGAATAATAAGGTTCACCGATTGTGTACAAGTACATGTCACTTTCACTTATCCACTCATGCACGAACACTAACGTACTTGCCACAATCATCACTAATACCTAACACTGGGTAATGCACATGATCACTAGGTTATCAATGCAGTGACATATGTATGATATGATGAGGAGACAGTATGTAAAGCATGATTAAGATGTCATAAAACAGTATTCTACCACCTGCATAATTTATCATAAATCATACGGGTACAGTTTAGCGAAACAATGAATGGGGAATAAATAGGATGTTCAATTATCTATCCAGCGAATTTAGTTTCACGTCAATCGGGTTTCAGAATCACTAGTTATGGCCATTTCATTTTAAGCATTCACGGCTGGAAATCCGGTTTCAGAATCGGAAGTCCGTTTCGCAACGCATTTTAATCCCAGTTGAGATCAGATTTTAGCAATGCTACAGTCAAATGAAATCTAGGGTTTTCAGTAAGGTTTTCAACGCAATAGACGGATTCTCAATCGCATCTGTACGTCAGGAGATATACACTGTTCAATACTAGTATGTCAATTCTGATTCTGTTGGGACTGTTATACGTCCCCATATTTTAAATTACAGATTAAATAGCAAACGATGACGAAAAGAATGAAACCACTTGTGTTATCTAGCTAACAGTTTCACCTTTTATAAACAGCAGAGTTACGCAACATAAGAGTTAAGGAAGCAAAGTGGTACTCATTACGGGGCAGTAAGCAATAATCAGAGTCGCTCTGGACTGCAGTCCAGAGTCGCACTCCGAACTAAATATTATCACAATTTAAGTACAAAAATCATTAGAAACTTGCATAGGGTTATAGTTCGTCGAGTAAGCTTCGATTTAAGACCTCGAACGCATCATTCCAGTATGTATATAATTTATGGTGATTTTAACGGTTCTCAGATACAAGAAATTTTCAGTTTTACAGGTATACTTGGGGGTATACATTTTAGTCGTTAACAGTCGTATTCTCCAATGAGATTTACACATAGCATTCAATATCACATGGGCCAGCAAATGCTGTCATGTTCCTTCAATTTAAATGAGGATTTCCATTGAGATCATGCATCGAACAGTTGCGTCATATAAATTATTGAGAATTGTAAATTTGTAATATATACGATCTAAGTTTATAACACGAATATATTAGCATGTAGCAAGTAAAATACTTGCCTGGAGACGTTCTGGTGATGCACGACAGCGACAACGGAGATCTCTGTAGGTGTTCGACGAAATGCCGGTGCTCGACTAGGCTTGGGCTTGCGTCCCAGCTTTGCTGTTGATGCGTGGATCCTCGACTGTGTTGGGTTGTCGATGGAAGAGAGGTGATGAGGAGTTGAGGGATGTTGGTGGAGTTGTAAGGGAAGGGGGAGGTTGCAGTTGCTCGCGGTGGCTAGAGGTTAGAGGTTAGCCGGTGGTGAGCTGAAGGAACTCGGTGTGTATTGGGTTTTCTCGGGATCGAAGTCGGCGAGATGGAGTCTCAGCGATGGGGTCGGGGTCGAGTTTGGTGCAGACGAGGATATACTCAGTGATGATGGGTTTCGGTTGAGGGGGTGAGAGAGACAGAGAGAGAGCTCGGAGAGAGAGAGAGAGAGGGATTTTAGAAATCAGAGAGAGAGATAGAGAGAACAGATAGAAAGAGAGAGAGAACAACAGAGAGAGGGAAAACGGAGGGAGAGAGAAAGAGAGAGAGAAACAAGGAGAGAGAGTTGTAGAGAGAGAGAGACGGGAAGAGGAAGAGGGAGATTCCCCGAGTGTCAGCGTGGGTCGACGGAGGCGCCGTCCGGGTGATCGGGTGATGGGAGCTCGAGGCAGTGGGTTGTGGGAAGAGAGAAGGATGGGCTTGGTGGTGGTGAGGGGTGGTGCTGTTGATGACGAGGAGGGTGCGGGGGAGTCGATGAGATGCAGTGGGGGCTCGCCGGCTAGAGGGCACAGGGGCTCGAGCTCGGGTGTGCAGTGCTGGGTGGAGCTCGAGAGAGGGGCTCGGCTGAGAGGAAGGTGAGGTGATGAGGGAGGAGGTCGTGTGATTCGTCGTCGTCGTCGAGGGGAGCGGGGGAGGCTCGGTGGCAGAGGGCGTGCAGTGGGTCGTGCGAGGGTGCGGCCAGGAGTTAGGAGCAACGGAGAGGAGGAAGGAGAAAGTGATGAGAGATAGAGGGATTAGGAGGTGAGCGAGATGGAGACGATCGAGAGGATGTCGCGAGGGAGTGCGCGACGTGGAGTAACGGCGCGGGCGTGAGCATGGGCGGAGGAACCGGATCTGGGAACAGTGGGCGGGAATTAGGGAAGTAGCCGTTGGAGGAGGAGATGAAGAGCGGCCGGGTCGGGTTGGGTGAGCAGGCGCAGGCCGTTGGGCTTGGAGAAGGGAAAAGAAATTCGATGAGAAAAGAGGGAGTGGGCCGGGCTCATGGGTTGCGAAATCAATCAAAAGAAATAATTAAAGGAAACAATAGGAGAATGGAAAAAGGGCCGGCTGCTGGGCTTAGGGATATAAAAAGAGTTATATATATATTGGTTAAATGGAAAAATTCTTTTGGGCTGGGAATGGAATTAAGGGAAAATGAAAAGGAAATAAGTTTATTTAAAAAGAGAATGGGCTGATGAGGTAAGTTTGGGTTTAATAGGATTTTGAAATAAATAAATAAATAAATAATTATAAATAAAGTAAAATTTTATAAGTTAATGAGAAACACAGATATTGGTATAAAAAGGGGCTGGGTATTACATCATACCACCCTTACAAAAATTTCGTCCTCGAAATTTAAAATAAACGATAAGTTATAAAATCATATGCGAAAGCTACTATATCGCAAACTAACACATAATGATTTACTTGAAATAGGCGGATGAAGAAATTTGAAGGTGTATATATATATATATGCAAATGATACAATTAAAAGAATAGGTCTAAATAAGTATAAAGCAGAAATCAATTATGAGGGAAACCCATATGTACAAAATAGAATAGCAATAACGATTAATAACATTCGAGGCGTGCTAAATAAAATCGAGATCCTAAACATATGCACACCTCGCATATCAAAGGTAGTGCAGCTAAAATAATAAGTATAAGGCACAACCATTTATAATAGTAACCATAGGCACAATACCCGAAAATAAAGTAACGACAATAAAGTAGTGAAAGATTAGTCCGTAGGTTAAAACGTTTTAGGATAATGTATCGATCAAATAATGTAGAAAACTCACATAGTGAAAATAAGAAACATGGAACGAAAATATGCGCGATTTAAGGTTGCGCTACCGAAAAATAATGGGAAAGCTAGTAGTGAAGTACTTGAAATGCGTAAAGCGGGGATAGTCAATAAAACACACTCTTCGATAAATACAAAATAATGAAAACTAAATTTTCGAATAACACTGTCCCTAAATATAGTTAGGGTAATAGAAAAAACACAAAAATGTATAGGGCTAGCTAGGGTAGGGATTACAATGGAGTGTGGCTCATTCAAAAGTCGGAGTGTGACGGCTTTAGACTGAAAGTCGAAAAGACTGGGGTCGGGTCAGCACAGGAAGTAAGGGTGAGCAACAAAGGGCTACAAGGGGAGGAATGTATAGAGAGAACAACGGTCGATACGTCAAGCGAATCAAAATTTCGAAGGGTCAGCTAACTCGGAAATCTTACTATCAATTTCCCCTCCCAGAATGATCTCAAACGAGGCATAGACGAAGGATGAAGGGTGGACCACTAAAAGATTGGGTGCGGTACTTGTTAATCTCAGTGAGGGTTAAAACAACGTAAGGAGTAGGATGGACAGTTAGGTATTTCAGCAAGAAAATAAATGGATATGAGAAATAATCAAGCATCAAGTGAACCAAGATAATCGAACTCAGCAATTTATTTCATTCCAGAAAATTCGAAACAAAGCACACTCGAAAACGAAAGGTGGCCCTAAACTATACACAGATTTATTTGGCCAGAGAAGACAACATCTAAAATCCCGTCAGTCGCGGTTGTGGAGGTTCAGCAGGTTGCGGTAGGCTCGCGCGCTCATGTAGGGGCGTCCATTCCCATATCGCCTCACAGGGATCGCCATTGGGAGTTCTTCCACCGCAGGGCCTTGTTCTTCTGGTGCTCCTTCCTCGGCTGGAGTTTCTTCATCGAGATCTGCTTCCATGTGATTCTCTTCTTCTGGATTCTCTTCCATGGGATTTTCCTCAACTGGATTTTCTTCTATCGGGTCTTCCTCGGGATCTTCCTCGGGATCTTCCTCTATCAGGTTCTCTTCAGGGTCTCCTTCCTCTTCGTCGGAATCGCCTATCATGTCAGCCCCTGGGGCGGTGTCTCCTTCGTCCTCGGAATCGCTGTTTCCGAAAATGACCTGGGGACCGTTGACCTCATCGTCAGAACTCGTCAGCGTGCGGTCTATGGAAACGCATGACTGTGCATCCTCCTCTAGATGCGGCGCTGCTCCAGGGTGAGCCATGGCCTGAAAGAAAGAGTCATGATTATACAGTGGAACACATCAAGAAAATAGTTAAGGGTACGGAGTATAGGAAAATTTGCGGTAGGCAGGAACTGAAAAATCAGAATTAAAATGCTGTAGTAATGAATAGTATAAATAAGGGGAAAGCAAGAGAATGATACACATAATACAATTCAAAGTTTTTATTGCATTCAACTAAAAGTTCGACGGATACAAGATTTTAAACGAAAGGAAATTTTACAAAAGGGGTAACAGCATTATTATTGAAAGCAGAAAACATAATAACTCTCCTTTGATTTCGGAATCGCTGTAATCTTGTCACGCGAGTTGAATCCTGCGCTGGGTCCGCCTTATCCTCGAAGTTCGAGCTACGCAATAATCATCACTTGGCAGAAGTGGAGAGTGTGGTCGAGCCTCCTCCTTGTAGCTCCTTCCTTTTTAGGCAACCGTTGATAAGATGTTCGCTGGATCCGCAAATCAGATATTTCCCTTGGGCGCGGCGACAATCCCTCTGAAGATGTCCTGGCCTCTTACAGTAGCCATAACATTGGGTTTTCTTCTACTTCTGTCGTGGGGAAACAATTGGGCGCTTCATCTTATTCTCTTTTCCTCGTCTAACAGGGATCCATTTACGATTGGAGACTCCCGCTGGTGCTTGATTCACTTGCCTTCTCAGTCCTTCAGCCAACAAGTCGTTTGTTCGCTCCCGGGCTTCCTTCAGACCTTGCAGTACACTCAGAATCTCAACGGTCTGATTCTGGGGAATGGAGATAGATGAAGAGTTGTTGAAAGACATGATCCTGAAATGACAATTTTGAGAACGATATAAGGCACAAGCTATAAGAATTAAAATATAATATGGATTGGGCAAGGAATCAAGAATATCGGGTGTGATGAAACTCATTACAAGTGGAAATCAACTGTAGGGCTCTAAGTCACTTAAACCGAGTACAGTATTGTAACTATGAGGTAGTTCACAATTACAACCACGTCACTCTGCCAAGTCGCCCGAAACCCTAACGGATGGATAGCAGGATACACAATGTGAATAAGGATTAAGAATAACAAGTTTACAATCTAGACCGAGGGATGTCTTAGATTGTCAATCTATACACGGAAAACTGCAATCCCAATCGAGGCAAAACCTGGGCTCTGATACCAACTAAACCATGTCACGTCCTGCTTCCCAAAATACGGAATACGAGAGGTTGACAAGGCCAGCCATGCTCCTACGGTCAAGGAAATACCCTGCCGTAGTCACACATCGGCTTCTAGCTTTACGTGGTAATCAGTAAATAATGCGCAGGTAATGAGAAATGCAGTAACTGAAACAAAACAATATAAAGAACTGACCTGATGGGAATAAAAGAGTATAACTCTGGATAGCTAATCAAGATGTCCGTGATGTGCGTCTGGTCCTGGTCCTGGCTAAATCCACTCCTAACACTGAGCATGCATACTCAGGTCGTCAGAGCGACACAATAGCAATATAATATATAGATACAAGTGACAATTCCAACAGTGATAATATATATATAACAGTAAATCATGACGGTAAAGATATGAACATGCAATAACCAATGAAGTGTCTAATAGATTAGGTGAACAGTAAAACCGTATTATAATATGCCAGGTATGTCAACAACGGTAAGTAATGTATATCAATGCCATTATCCCTATCAGTCTCTAAGTCTCACTGTACAGGTCACTAAGCCTATCGTCAGTCTAAGTGTGAGAGTCAACCACTCGCGAGTGTCCTCCACCCAAGGGTAGGACCCAAGGGCAAGGGACCATGGGCCCAACATGTAAGTCACGGTAATAATCATGTACCCTGTAAATCTCCATATATCTCCATATATATAAGCCGGCATGGAACTCCCGAGATTCTGTTGAACTCACCCTCAATCTACCCCACACCCCGTGGACTACATCAAACGCTAACCATAACCTCAAATACCAGTCGGTCTGTGACAAGTCTGCACGAGAACTGGAGACAGGATCTCCATCAAGCACGTCCTGACTAATACTCAAGATAAATGGCAGTGTCTGGTGCCTTATCTGTGACACCCATGCAAAAGCTTCCATAAGTGTCCCATACCACTTATAGTCACACGTACACGCGTCCCACAGACGTCGACAATGCAATAGAATAATAAGGTTCACTGATTGTGTACAAGTACGTGTCACTTTCACTTATCCACTCATGCACGAACACTAACGTACTTGCCACAATCATCACTAATACCTAACACTGGGTAATGCACATGATCACTAGGTTATCAATGCAGTGACATATGTATGATATGATGAGGAGACAGTATGTAAAGAATGATTAAGATGTCATAAAACAGTATTCTACCACCTGCACAATTTATCATAAATCATACGGGTACAGTTTAGCGAAACAATGAATGGGGAATAAATAGGATGTTCAATTATCTATCCAGCGAATTTAGTTTCACGTCAATCGGATTTCAGAATCACTAGTTATGGCCATTTCATTTTAAGCGTTCACGGCTGGAAATCCGGTTTCAGAATCGGAAGTCCGTTTCGCAACGCATTTTAATCCCAGTTGAGATCAGATTTTAGCGACGCTACAGTTGAATGAAATCTAGGGTTTTCATTAAGGTTTTCAACGCAATAGACGGATTCTAGGGTTTTCAGTAAGGTTTTCAACGCAATAGACGGATTCTCAATCGCGTCTGTACGTCAGGAGATATACACTGTTCAATACTAGTATGTCAATTCTGATTCTGTTGGGACTGTTATACGTCCCCATCTTTTAAATTATAGATTAAATAGCAAACGATGATGAAACAGAATGAAACCACTTGTGTTATCTAGCTAACAGTTTCACATTTTATAAAAAGTAGAGTTAAGCAACATAAGAGTTAAGGAAGCAAAGTGGTACTCATTACGGGGCAGTAAGCAATAATCAGAGTCGTTCTGGACTGCAGTCCAGAGTCGCACTCCGAACTAAATATTATCACAATTTAAGTACAGAAATCATTAGAAACTTGCATAGGGTTATATTTCGTCGAGTAGGCTTCGATTTAAGCCCTCGAACGCATCATTCCAGTATGTATATAATTTATGGTGATTTTAACGGTTCTCAGATACAAGAAATTTTCAGTTTTACAGGTATACTTGGGGGTATACATTTTAGTCGTTAACAGTCGTATTCTCCATGAGATTTACACATAGCATTCAATATCACATGGGCCAGCAAATGCCGTCATGTTCCTTCAATTTAAATGAGGATTTCCATTGAGATCATGCATCGAACAGTTGCGTCATATAAATTATTGAGAATTGTAAATTTGTAATATATACGATCTAAGTTTATAACACGAATATATTAGCATGTAGCAAGTAAAATACTTGCCTGGAGATGTTCTGGTGATGCACGACAGCGGCAACGGAGATCTCTGTAGGTGTTCGACGAAATGCCGCGGCTCGACTAGGCTTGGGCTTGCATCGCAGCTTTGCTGTTGATGCGTGGATGCTCGACTGTGTTGGGTTGTCGATGGAAGAGAGGTGATGAGGAGTTGATGGGGGTGTTGGTGGAGTTGTAAGGGAAGGGGGAGGTTGCAGTTGTTCGCGGTGGCTAGAGGTTAGAGGTTAGTCGATGGTGAGCTGAAGGAACTCTGTGTGTATTGGGTTTTCTCGGGATCAAAGTCGGCGAGATGGAGTCTCAGCGATGGGGTTGGGGTCGAGTTTGGTGCAGACGAGGATATACTCAGTGATGATGGGTTTCGGTTGAGGGGGTGAGAGAGAGAGAGAGAGCTCGGAGAGAGAGGGGGGATTTTAGAAATCAGAGAGAGAGAGAGAACAGATAGAAAGAGAGAGAGAACAATATAGAGAGGGAAAACGGAGGGAGAGAGAAAGAGAGAGAGAAACAGGGAGAGAGAGTTGTAGAGAGAGAGAGAGACAGGAAGAGGAAGAGGGAGATTCCCCGAGTGTCAGCGTGGGTCGACGGAGGCGCCGTCGGGGTGATCGGGTGATGGGAGCTCGAGGCAGTGGGTTATGGGAAGAGAGAATGATGGGCTTGGTGGTGGTGTGGGGTGGTGCTGTTGATGACGAGGAGGGTGCGGGGGAGTCGACGAGATACAGTGGGGGCTCGCCGGCGAGAGGGCACACGGGCTCGAGCTCGGGTGTACAGTGCTGGGTGGAGCTCGAGAGAGGGGCTCGGCTGAGAGGAAGGTGAGGTGATGAGGGAGGAGGTCGTGTGATTTGTCGTCGTCGTCGTCGAGGGGAGCGGGGGAGGCTCGGTGGCAGAGGGCGTGCAGTGGGTCGTGAGAGGGTGCGGCTGGGAGTTAGGAGCGACGGAGAGGAGGAAGGAGAAAGTGATCAGAGTTAAAGGGATGAGGAGGTGAGCGAGATAGAGACGATCGAGAGGAAGTTGCGAGGGAGTGCATAACGTGGGGTAACGGCGCAGGCGTGAGCCTGGGTGGAGGAACTGGATCGGGGAACAGTGGGCGGGAATTAGGGAAGTAGCCGTTGGAGGAGGAGATCAAGAGCGGCCGCGTCGGGTTGGGTGAGCGGGCGCAGGCCGTTGGGCTTGGAGAAGGGAAAAGAAATTCGATGAGAAGAGAGGGAGTGGGCCAGGCTCGTGGGTTGCGAAATCAATCACAAGAAATAAATAAAGGAAACAATAGGAGAATGGAAAAAGGGCCGACTGCTGGGCTTAGGGATATAAAAAGAGTTATATATATATATATATATATATATATATATATATATATATTGGTTAAATGGAAAAAATCTTTTGGGCTGGGAATGGAATTAAAGGAAAATGAAAATGAAATATGTTTATTTAAAAAAAGAATGGGCTGATAAGGTAAGTTTGGGTTTAATAGGATTTTGAAATAAATAAATAAATAAATAATTATAAATAAAGTAAAATTTTATAAGTTAATGAGAAACACGGATATTGGTATAAAAAGGGGCTGGGTATTACAGCTCATGTTTATGATATGTTGCTACCTGAGGCACTGACACGAGCACATGGTATTACACTGGGTATAGATGTTTACCTTTGCCACTTTTCATGCTTCAGACTTTATCATATTGAGAATATATATATATATATATATATATATATATATATATATATATTACTGATCGTTTGACCTAGGATTGAGTCATACATATGATTTCTGCTCTGTGATGTTTTCTACTCACGAGTTGGCAACTCACCCCCGTTGTGCCATAGTTCTTGCAGGTTTTTGCCGTACAGGTTTCATTGCGGTTTTCTGGCACACTGCTTCCATTCTGGGTGATTGCTTTGGTAGGTGGGTTCACTCGCATCGTGACCGTATATTATTTTCATTGTTGTATTTAGAAACTCCATCAACCAGACTTGTATATTTGTTTCAGACTTAGAAAACCAGTGTATTATTCTTTCGACTGTAGAGTCGCGCTTGTATTATTATGGTTTTCTTGATAATTTTGAGTTTCCTTTTGAGTTTTGATACTCGCCCTTCGGCGTTGTATATTATATTTCTTGCGTGGTTGTGACCGTCGATTGACGAAGAGCTAGCTCTCGCTTGGGGATTCCTTTTATCATTGTGTATATATTATTCATGTTGTACCCCGTTTGGGGCCAGTATTTACAGAGGAAACTCTGCCGAAATTTTCAGAAAAGACTTGAGATTTAAAATGCATATTCGGCTTATGTTATTTAAAAACCCCTTGTTTTAAAACATGTTTTCTTCACTTCTTTCTTTAAATGGTTTAGATTTCTGGGTTTTTTTGGCTTACTTGAATTAGATGGGGTCCTATAGACTTCATACGATTCAAGTGCCAGTCGCATGCCATTTTGGGTCGTGACAGTCGTGGTGGATAGCTTGGGTGCAATGTTAGTACAATTTAGTTTTATTTCTACATTTGATATCGCAGTGCGAGCGTCCGACATGTGGACTGCCGTCACTGTCTGTTTGTATATTATTCTTTTGGGGCACGACCGAGTTGAGGTTGATGTCACTGTTGTATATATTTTCTTTTCTATACTAGGATTACCCCGCGATGGAGTGTACGGATAGCCGGATTCTAGAGGGCAACAGGTCTGCATCTCATGGCGTTGAGAAGGAGGGGGCCTCACTTCAGAATTGGCAGGCTATTCGCCGCACTCGTAGGGGGTATAGGTTGACCCAAGGAGGGGTGCTCAAGTTACCGGATTCCGTGAAGTGCCGGGTGGTCCATTCACTTTGCTGAAGGGGGCTGCCTCGCTTCTGGTTCTAGCGCGTAACTTTCCGCGCTCGTAGGGGTCTAGGTTTTCATTGCACGGGCTATCCACACGACCCGGGGAACGCCGGGTTTCACTTGCGGCTCAAAGGGAACCCGGGGCTCCCAGATTATCTGTATTGTTCTGTGATGCTTATTACTTATCTGTGATGTTGCATTTATCACGCCTGAAGAGATTATTATATATTGTTATATATATACTAGTAGATGTTGTATATGTTATAAACCCGCGCTAGTCCAGTCCCCGCTCTGTCGTTAGTTAAGTAACCTAACGGGTGATGAAGGGACCCAGTGGCGAATGTGGATGGCATATACGTACATCATATTTTCGTTCTTTTCTGGTGTGATTAATTGATGGGACTGCGTTGATTCAGATCAATGCAAGGAAAACATACCTATTCGATGTTGTTGGAACAATTTTAAAAAGCTATTATTACATGGACGTTCTCTTTTGTTTTGCATAGCGGTATTCGGTTATGAATATCCAACACCTCATTCGACGAGGCAAGGGCCGAGATCCCTTCACCGGGAGTGACCCCTTGGGCAGAAGTTTGCATCAGGGTAATAATTTCACTATAGTCGATTACTTTTTGCTTTGCACAGTGGTATTCGGTTATGAATATCCAGCACCTCATTCTACGAGGAAAGAGCCGAGATCCCTTCATTGGGAGTGACCTCTTTATCCAAGGTTTTCGCCACTTTATATTTATAAAAAGCTACCCCGTTCCTTCAACGATATCAAGTTCATTACGTTAAAGGTTTTTCACCAAAAACCATTCGTAGCCTTCCGTCATTTCAGACAGGTAGCACTTAGTATTCATGCTATGTATGTTGGCCTTCGTCAAGGTATATTGTATGGTGTCTATTTGTTACTTTTCTGTTGCATAGATATATGCGTTGGTTTGGGACAGCCGTACTAATATTTTGGCCTTCGTCAAGGGTATGTACGGGTGGGTTCAAATTATCCTGGATAATGACGGGTAGAACTTGACATGTGACTTATGATATGTTGGCCTTCGTCATGGTCATAAGAGCATGGGGATAAAAATCACATCGGGAGTTTCAAATATATAGGAAACTTCCCAGGCATGCGCATACCATCTGGAGTGTGATAACTTGAGTGGATTCCATCAGGTTATCATGCGATGATAGTTGGATCCCGATACCCACTAATAAATTGGTTTACTCCTCGGGTGATTTTAGATGATCCCGACAAATTCTTCTTTCAGGTTTGGAGGAGAATTTGAGGATACAGTGGGAGACATACTGATTAGAAAAAGTGATTGAACAATCTGATTTAGGTTAGAATGCACGCTGAGTGTTTCTTTTCTCTATCTCTCTCTCTTTGGCAGCGACCATGACCCGACCCTAGACTATAACTCATAAACCAAGTTAACCAAACCTTCTTAAAACATATTGACTTTTGGATTGTCAGAGTTGCGTACTTCATTGCCACTCCTACTTTTGCCCTTTGTTTTTTCTCCGGAACATTCCGTATCACTACAAAGATCCACATTTATTGGATATGACCATTGTATAGTTACATACGAACTCGAAGAAACATGTTTCAGATTCGAGGATGGTTTCAGTTTCTGGAGAAATTGACTGGGACTATTCAGTTGTCTTTTCCTTTTACGTTCTCTCAGGTTATGAGGGCTCCTAGGATTAGGAGAGGGTACACCTATTGCGCTTATTGGATAATCTTCTTCCAAACCATAGGCAGGTGCCGAAAGGTGGAGAATGAAGAAAACCAATTGTCCTAAGTGTTGTGTACAGAATGTTGGAGATAGTGCCCTCAGAGTCAATTATTAGGTCACATGTACGTGATTGCAATGATTGATGGAGGACCTATCCCGGTAGGACAGTCTTACTCGAGATGATAGTATGCTATCTGGTTTACCTTTATCATCGTGTACTGCTTTAGGTGACCTGACAAGTCGCTATTACACGTTGATAGAGCCCCTAGGATTCTTGCTTGACCACCAGCAGTATGAGGGCGATCATATAAGTGGGAACTGGGGTCTATAAGCATATCCTTAAATGGTCCCTAGTCGTGTGAGTTTCGAGACAGGGCATCGATACTCCACAGTAGACTAGTGTATACAGTCGAGACCCCGACGAGGGGCGGTGGCCGGTCTCACAAGCCACTGGTGTCAGTTGGATCACCTAAGATGTATACAGGTGCTCATTGGGTTATGAGTACACCGGACATGACTCGCCGGGAACATGCTAGTTGGTCATATACCAGACGTCAGATGGCAGTTCCCTGGTGACATGTGTACAGGTTAGTTCATCGACCTGGGGATCGTCATTTTTCTTGTGTGAGTTCCCACTGTACTTTGATTACTACCCTACCACGGCTCAAAGGAGTCGTGCAAACTGGTTTTAGTTGGGTACAGTCCCGAGCCACATGGAGGCAGTGAGCGTATCTTGAGGGGTTCGTCTCTCCCGGTATTAGGGGTGAGGTCGCGCTGTGTCTAGGAGAGCCATTACACGAAGCCCTCGGCCGAGGCAAGGAGATTTACTGGTAGGTATTCCAGTAGTATCTCAGGGTGTTCTGGGCTACACTCCGACACGACTTGTACCGCTTTTGGGGGTCTCACTTTTACCAACCCCCTAGGCCCGCCATGCGATACTCATAAACGAACGGACCGGACTGTACGGATATTGTCACCGACAGGCTCAGTTGGGGTGTCAGGCTGAGTTCGCTCACAGACGTCCCTTTTGGTCAATACCTGGTAGCCCGTTACGTATTGGCTTATACCTCTGACGTGCTAGTGGTTAAATCCACAACCAAGGTGTTGACGAGTCTTTAGAGTCCCCCACATTTAGTTACTCAGCTTTCGGGCAAAAAGTTGTAGAGGCCGTATGGAGATATGGCAAGGTCCGATAAGATACGTGCGGTATTGCACGGATCAGGATCAGACAGTTTGTACTATAGGCCGTATGGTTATATGGCAGGGTTCGATCAGATACGTGCGGTTTTGCACGGATCAGGATCGAACGGATATTACTAGCCGGCTTTGGTTTAAGCCGGATCCTAGTATAGTACAGTGTAGATTTTGTCTCATTGCATTTGTATTTCGGTCGGAATACAAATGCAGGTGTGTATGCACAGTATCGGGGTTTTCCTGTAATTTATTACGGGACCAGTTTTCTGGAGTTGCTAGTTTTCTTTCCGTTTCGGCCGATTTCCTTTGTATCGTTCATTGGCCGAAGTTTGGTGGAGGAGGGCTTATTTGCATTGTTGCAAATAAGTATTGGTGGAGGGGTTCTTTGCATATTCTTGTGTTATGACTTTAGCACCATACCTTGACTTCTTGACTTCATGTTTGTTCATGATGGCTTGACCATTTGGAGTCATCATGGTTGATTTGGAGTGTTGGTTTTTTGTTTGTGATGATATTGGTTTAATCATCACTCATTATTCAGGCTTGCATGATAGCTCACCCACTCCCTTGTCTTTTGCTTGACTTTCACTCCATTCTCACCCTTCACATTTGCTTGGGCCGGCCACTATTGGGGATGGGATTTGATTCATTTTGGTGTGGCATTTTTGGTTCTCATGGTGCTAAGAAAAGCTCTCTAGTTCATCTCAAAAATCAATTCCTCCACCATCTCAAAAGGCAACATCCAAAACCCCAAAAAGAGAAACAAGTTCCACACTATATTCTACAGCAAACCTTGGGCAAGTCGACTAGCCAGCTTCGTGCCCGAGTTGCCTCGGCATCGAGGTGGGAGCCAGTAAAAGAAGTAGGCGATGTGGTGCACTTCCGGCGACGAGGTGGAGACCGGAGCTTCCGCAGGTGATCGGGACGACGACGAGAAGACCGGAGGGCTTGGATCAGTCGGTATATCTCTCTTCCCCATCTTGTAGTTAGCTAGGACTAGTTAATGGTTCAATCCGGGTATTAGTGCGCGGCGGTCTGCCAGTTCAAGAAAATTTAAAGTTTATCACCGCTTCCGCATTTGGCCGTCGGATTGACGGCCGGGGCGCCGCCGTGCACTTACAGTGGTATCAGAGCCTCGCCATTAACTTAGTCTATCTTTGTTTAATGTGTTTGCATTTTCGATCGATCAAAAATTCCAAAATCCGCGTTTTCTCATGCATCAATTTCTGTCGAAATTTTTTGGTGTCCAAAAAATTTTAGGTTGTAAAATAGTGATGTACTGGAAGTTCTAAGCACACTGTAGAAATTCGACACAGTAAGTCGACCACCAGAGCGCGGAACCACGGCAAAACCCCCACTTGGGCCGAGGTTCCGCCGCAGAATAGTGTCCTTGCTGTGTCAAATTTCTTCAGTCGCTTTCTGGGTTGAAAATAGGGGTTTTGGAATAATAACATTGGGCCCAGAATTTCTTGATCTGCTACAGTAATGCTTGGGGCCCACTTGTTAAAATTTGATCGATCGGATATTTTAAACACATTATTTCACAGTATTTACATTATATCTGCGACCGTGAATGTCACTTGATCGGTAAATCCTGTCTAACTGCTATAGCCCGGTTAGACGGATTTGCGAACGTGACTTTCACGTTGATGTTCTATGTACTGCTGTGATTGTAGGGTGTTTTTCGTCACCCCATTGAGATGTGAATACGCGCGCGCTTGTCAGGCGTATACTACAGATTCCCCCTGCCTAGGGTAGGCCGGGGTTTATTGATTGCGGGGATCCTAATCTCCGGCAGCTGCGGACTAAGCTGCCGTTAATTACCCATCGCCTTTGGGGCGAGGGAACCTCCGATTAACGGGTTAAAATGGTCATGCGAACTCAGTGTGCAGCGTACGTGTGTTGTGTTTTGAAAAGAGGGGTTTGGATATATCGGGAGCCACGCAGAGTTTTTACGGGGTTCCCGCTACCCGGATAGCGGGCTGGGGGTCAAGGGGGCTAGCAGCCCCTTTACGGGGTGCGGGAAAGCGCCCCGTTAGAAATTTTTTTCTAACAGGGACAGTGTCGCGGAGTATGTGTGTGTATAAATATGTATACATATGTATATATATATATATGTATGTACATAAAAATAGGGGGAAAAGACATCCAAAGGATGCGTGGGGCAGCACCTTGGGCGCTGTGGGCCTAGGTGCTGTGCGCTCAGGCGCTAGAGTGCCACGTGTCGGCACGTGGGCGCTCTGCGTTTGAGCGCTGGGCGCTTGAGCGCAAGTGCGCCACGTGTCAGCACGGGGGCGATTTGCGCTTGAGCGCAAGCGCGCCACGTGTCGGCATGGGGGCGACTTGCCCTCGGGCGCTTGCGCAGGAGCGCAAGCGCGCCACGTGTCAGCACCGAGGCGACTTGTGCTCGAGCGCTTGCGCTTGAGCGCAAGCGCGCCACGTGTCAGCACGGGGGCGACTTGCGCTCGAGCGCTTTCTCTTGAGCGCAAGCGCGCCACGTGTCGGCACGGGGACGACTTGCGCTCGAGCGCTTTCTCTTGAGCGCAAGCGCGCCACGTGTCGGCACGGGGGCGACTTACGCTGGAGCGCTTGCGCTGGAGCGCAAGCGCTCCACGTGTCGGCACCGGGGCGACTTGCGCTCGAGCGCTTGCGCTGGAGCGCAAGCGCGCCACGTGTCGGCACCAGGGCGACTTGCGCTCGAGCGCAAGCGCGCCACGTGTCGGCACGCGGGTGCTCTGCGCTTGAGCGCCGGCGAGAAAGGGAGGCTTTTAGCCTAAGAAACAAAAGCTATGCTTCAAAAAGGAAATATTTGTTGTTTTATATATATGGAGTTAAACTCCTAGGATGTTTTGAAGCTGATGAAGGTAGTTCTTCTTCTTCCTCCTGTTGTTTGGCCGGATCTTGAAGATCAAGAAGTAGGAGATTTTAAAAATCACTCCTTTTTAAGATCTGATGGAAGATCTGAGTTCCCCTTTGTGGGTTTTGTGGTGAAAAACTACTTAGTTTTAGAAAAGAAAGAGTAAAACTCTTGATTTAATTCAAAGAAATGAGAAGGTTTAGAACCTTGGAGAAGGAGCAGGAGGCACAAAGAATCCTAATTTTTTGGGGAATGTAAAGTGTTATTTTATTCATCATCATGTTGCCTTTTATAGGCTTACATATTTGCATATAGCCCCTTGGGCTTTACAAAATGGCATTTTGCCTATTCCATGGCTCATGTGCCATTACATTTTTGGACATAAGCCATGGGCTTACAAAATATTGGCTTTATGCCCATTTTACATACATTCATGTATAAAAAGTTGCATAATAATTATTTATTACATGATTTTGTCGTTGCCACGGGGAGGCTTTCCGTGGGTTTGACTTGGGCATGGGTCCGCTTGACCTGGGCTTGGGCCCACCTAGCTTGGGGGTTGACCTTGACTTTGACTCGGTCAACCGGGGTGTAAATTTTTACCCCAACAAATTGCCCCCATCAATAAATGCACACCACATATGTGGGTCGTGTGCATGAAATTGATGGATCTTCTTTCACGTGAAGGCGACTTGATTTGTTTCCCACTTCTTGGGATGCACTGCCCTTTTTACGACATGGACGGTCGACGCTCTGTTACGAAGCGATTTGGGTTCCCAATTTACGGGAGCCTGCACTGCCCTTTTTGCGACATAGACGGTCGATGCTCTGATCCGGAGCGATTTGGGTTCCCAATTTGCGGGAGCCTGCACTGCCCTTTTTGCGACATAGACGGTCGACGTTCGACGCGTCTCCGAGACGGAGTGTCCGTGGTAGACGTTTCTCTGACCCGGAGTTTCTGTGTTGGACGTATCCCCGATGCAGAGTGTCGCTTGTCGACGTGTCCCCGGCACCGAGTGTCGCTGATCGACTTTTCCCCAGCGCGGAGTGTCGGGTTGACTTTTCCCCGGCACGAAGTGTCGCTGATCGACTTTTCCCTGGCGCGGAGTGTCGGTGGTTGACTTTTCCCCCGGCACGGAGTGTCGCTGATCGACTTCTCCCCGGCGCGGAGTGTCGGGTTGACTTTTCCCCTGCATGGAGTGTCGCTGATGGACTTTTCCCCGGCGCGGAGTGTCGGGTTGACTTTTCCCCTGCACGGAGTGTCGCTGATGGACTTTTCCCCGGCGTGGAGTGTCGATGGTTGACTTTTCCCCGGCACGGAGTGTCGCTGATGGACTTTTCCCCGGCGCGGAGTGTCGGTGGTTGACTTTTCCCCGGCACGGAGTGTCGCTGATCGACTTTTCCCCGGCACGGAGTGTCGCTAATGGACTTTTCCCCGGCGCGGAGTGTCGGGTTGACTTTTCCCCGGCACGGAGTGTCGCTGATGGACTTTTCCCCGGCGCGGAGTGTCGGGTCGACTTTTTCGCCTGCACGGAGTGTCGCTGATCGACTTTTCCCCGGCGCGGAGTGTCGGGTTGACTTTTCCCCTGCACGTAGTGTCGCTGATGGACTTTTTCCCGGCGCGGAGTGTCGGTGGTTGACTTTTCCCCGGCACGGAGTGTCGCTGATCGACTTTTCCCCGGCGTGGAGTGTCGGTGGTTGACTTTTCCCCAGCACGGAGTGTCGCTGATCGACTTTTCCCCGGCGCGGAGTGTCGGGTTGACTTTTCCCCGACACGGAGTGTCGCTGATGGACTTTTCCCCGGCGCGGAGTGTCGGGTTGACTTTTCCCCTGCACGGAGTGTCGCTGATCGACTTTTCCCCGGCGCAGAGTGTCGGGTTGACTTTTTCCCTGCACGGAGTGTCGCTGATGGACTTTTCCCCGGCGCGGAGTGTCGGGTTGACTTTTCCCCTGCACGGAGTGTCGCTGATCGGCTTTTCCCCGGCGCGGAGTGTCGGGTGGACTTTTCCCCTGCACGGAGTGTCGCTGATCGACTTTTCCCCGGCGCGGAGTGTCGGGTTGACTTTTCCCCGGCACGGAGTGTCGCTGATGGACTTTTCCCCGGCGCGGAGTGTCGGGTTGACTTTTCCCCTGTACGGAGTGTCGCTGATCGACTTTTCCCCGGCGCGGAGTGTTGGTGGTTGACTTTTCCCCGGCACGGAGTGTCGCTGATCGACTTTTCTCCGAGACGAAGCATCATTTCGACAGGGAAGGCAGGTACACCGAGGCGAAGCATCATTTCGACACGGGGTAAATTCTGGGACGGAGCATGATTCCACCATAGAGGTTGGTTTGATTTGATTTGGGTTGACATCACTACACTGGAATATGGTACCAGGAGCGAATTATCATTTGTCATGAGAGGATTTGGGAATCTTTGTTTTGGTCGGCATCTGCATTGCTGCACTGGGATAATGCCAGGAGCAACCCATCATTTGCCCCGGGAGGATTTGGGAATAAGTGGCTTAGGAGACAGGTTTAGATCCCTATCACCTAAGGCCTTTCAATTTTATGAGCCGCAAGGGTTTCACAAAGCATTTTCTCCCTACGGGTCGTAAGGATCCCGTAGGTGTGTTTTCTCCTTAGGAGTCATGAGGACCCCTAAGTGTGTTGCTCCTTTGTGAGTCGTAAAGATCTCACACGGGAATTTTCTCCTCACAAAGTCGAAAGGACTTTGCGAGTGCTTTTCATCTATTTTTTTTAACGAGTTTGCGCCCTTTCGGGTTTTCACAAACTCGCCGGCAGTCCTGCTGTTTTTACTCACGGAGGCCTTTCGGGTTTTCATCCGTGCCCACTTTGCTAGTGGACATACCATTCTTCTTTTTTTTCTTCTTTTTTTCTCTTTTTTTTGGAGAGATCGGGATTGTTTTACGCCCGTGGATTGTATACGGTTTTGCAGGATGTATGATCCAGATCGTAGGGCCGGAAAAATTTTGGGACATTGTCGGCGTCTGCATCGCTGCACTGGAATATGGTACCAGGAGCGACTCATCATTCGCCATTGGGGTATGGGATTTGGAATTTGGTTGGCGTCTGCATCGCTGCACAGGAATATGATACTAGGAGCGACTCATCATTCGCCACTTGGGGATTGGGGAGCGATGGCTTAGGAGACAGGTTTAGATCCCTATCACCTAAGACTTTTCAATTTTATGGGCCGTGAGGGTCCCATAAAAGCAATTTCTCCCTACGAGTCGTAAGGATCCCGCAAGTGTATTTTCTCCTTAAGAGTCGTGAGGACTCCTAAGTGTGTTTTTCCTTTACGAGTCGTAAGGATCCCACAAAGGTTTGTTCTCCTCATGTATCGTGAGGACACATCAATGGATTTCCCTTCGTCCTTAGTTTAATGACTTAGGGGTCATCTGTTTCCAGTTTAACGACTTAGAGGTCATCTGTTTCCAGTTTAAGGACGTAGTGGTCGTCTATCTCCAGTTTAATGACGTGGTAGTCATCTGCTTCCAGTTTAAAGACTTGGTGGTCATCTGTTTCTAGTTTAACGACTTGGTGGTCATCTGTTTCCAGTTTAAAGACTTAGAGGTCTACTGTTTCTAGTTTAAAGACTTAGAGGTCATCTGTTTCCAGTTTAACGACTTAGAGGTCTGCTGTTTCCAGTTTAAAGACGTAGAGGTCATCTGTCTCCAGTTTAACAACTTGGAGGTCATCTGTTTCCAGTTTAACGACGTAGAGGTCACCTGTTTCCAGTTTAAAGACTTAGGGGTCTGCTGTTTCCAGTTTAAAGACTTAGGGGTCTGTTGTGCCTAGTTTAACGACTTAGCGGTCATCTGTTTCCAGTTTAACGACTTGGAGGTCATCTGTTTCCAGTTTAAAGACTTAGAGGTCTGCTGTTTCCAGTTTAACGACATAGTGGTCATCTGTTTCCAGTTTAAAGACTTAGGGGCCTGTGGTGCCCAGTTTAACGACTTAGCGGTCATCTGTTTCCAGTTTAAAGACTTAGGGGTCTGTGGTGCCCGGTTTAACGACTTAGCGGTCATCTGTTTCCAGTTTAAAGACTTAGGGGTCTATTGATGGCGAGCTTGGAATTTTGGGGTAGGGGCTGGCATCAGCGTTGCTAACACTGAAGCAGAGGTGCCAGGAGCAATTCATCATTTGCCTACTCTTGTTGGCGGAGCGATGGCTTAGGAGACGGGTTTAGGTCCCTATCGGCTAAGGCTTTTCAATTTTATGGGCCGTGAGGGTCCCATAAAAGTATTTTCTCCCTGCGAGTCATGAGGATCCCGCAGGTGTATTTTCTTCTTAGGAGTCGTGAGGACTCCTAAGTGTGTTTTTCCTTTGTGAGTCGTAAGGATCCCACAAAGGTTTGTTCTCCTCATGTATCGTGAGAACACATGAGTGGGTCTTCTCAATAGAGCATAAATCCAAAGGCGGAGACCAGCCGCGTAACCGGTGATTACGGTGGGGCATGAGGGTGATGAGAATTATTTGAGCCCGTGGATTGTATACGGTGGTCAATTTGGGGGCTAACCGTAGGGCTGGGAGAATTTTGGAAATTTGATTTTTTTTTGGCGTCAGTATCGCTACACTGGAATATGGTACCAAGAGCGACTCATCATTCACCATTGCTTTGTTTTGTTGTTTTTTTTTGTTTTTGTTTTACCGCGATTGCTCTATCATTTCAGCTTTTCTTATCGCGAAGGTCACGATTGCCCTATCATTTCGGCTATTTATTCGCGGTTGCCCCATCTTTTCGGCTTTATTTTCATGTTTATCTTTACTCGCTGATTTTATATTTTTTTTTGCGAGTTGCCCCATCATTTCGGCTTTTCTTTATTTTTCTTTTATTTACACATTTTTTTATTTATTTACATTTTTTTTACATTCCCAGTTTAACGACTTAGAGGTCGACGGTTCCCAGTTTAACGACGTGGGGGTCATCTTTGCTTATCCCAGCTCCTTGAACTTTGATCTTGGCGGAGCTGTGTTGATGACCTAGCTCCGTGGCTTGCCGATACATCCGAGGATTGTGAGGTTTTTCCAAGCTTATATTGGTCCTCTGCCCAATCATTGAAAATATAGCAGTCTTCGATGGTATGACCCACCACTCTATTATATGGGCAGTATACGGGATTGCCGGTCATGTTCATTTCCTGTGGCCTCTTTGGAACAGGCAGTTGCAAACCGTTGTTCAAGGCGTCCATGAATATTTTGCGGACTTCATCTCTCCTGAAGGAGTATACCTTTTTCTTTCTCTCCATTGGAATGGGTGCCTTTACTGATGCTGGTCCTCGAGGCACATGTCTGGGAGGATTAGGTTCCCGAAAGGCTTCGGTCTCGATTTGCATGAAATCGGCGATCGTAGCTTGACTATTTGCTAACACGCCTTTAGACAGTTCTATCTCCCCCGTCTTGTATTGCCTTTTGACCCAATCTATGAAGACGAAGCAGTCCTCAATAGCATGACCTATCACCCTGTGATAGGGGCAATATATTGGGTCGTCGGTCATATTCTCTTCTTGCGGTCTCTTTGATTCTGGAAATTGTAGACCGTTTCTTAGGGCATCCCTGAATATCTTGTGGACCTTTTCCCTCTTGAAGGAATAGACTTTTTCCAGCTTCTCTTTCAGAGGCGATTCCCCACCGGCGTATGTATCGGAGGGACTGGAGATTGATTGCGACCGTTTTTTCGCGAAGGCGCTCCACTTTTATGTTGAAAGGGATATCAGTTGGCTGCCCCCGGGTATCAATCCCTGGCTCATGAGCTAAAATTTGATTTTGCTGTAATTGCAATCAGGCGACTTGGGTCGCGAGATCTGCCATGACGTTTGCCAGCTCGTCGACTTTGGAATAGACCTTGGCCATCTTCTCATCCCTGTCCTAAAATTGCCTTTGAAGCCATTGGAATAATGCTTGTTCTGTAGTTCCGGCTATGACAACCGGGTAATCTTTATTGCCTGAGCTCAATTCCGCAGGAACCACAGGCTCCTCTGGCTTATCGGTCTGAGCGGGCTCTCCATCATTTAGATCGAGCCGATGCTGGGTAGCGTCAACCATATCATCACTATGGCTGTGAAGCGTAGGCGGGTTCGTTTCTTCATGTTCGACCATATAGACAGTGCGGAACACATACCCAGCCATTCTTTCATCACTGGCAGCTGGTTTCGCGGAGCGGTCCGGGCTTTGGAAATTCATAAATTTTAACATGGCCAGAGCCCTAGCCCTTTTGTTGGCTATATATCTGAGCCGCTTCTGCCTCAGCTTCTCTGCCTTAAGCACTTGGCAGGCTTCTGCTCTTCGGGCAGCCGCCATAGGCCGGGTGATGGGGAGGCTTGAGAAGACACCCAATCGAGCAGTTGTCGGAGGCGCCGCTGGAGCTTGCTCGAAACGCATTGCAGCTTTGTTGGTGTCGATGGCCTTGCCCCCAACTGGGGCCATGGAGAGTCGTTCGGGAACGGACTTGCGCTTGGGCTGAGGTGCCCTCACGACAACCACATTTGGCCTTTTGCCTTTTGAGACCGGTTTGTCTGCCACCGGGGCTTGAGGAGCTGGGATGGCTCCTAGAGGCATGAACATAATAGAGCCGAAAGGTAGCAGCGGCTCCTCCCATTGTCGCCCGAGACTGGCCGGAAGGACCGTCCTGGAGTCCATCTTCATCGTGTAGGAGACGGGAGTCGTGCTGAGATCGTCCTTGGAGACATTGTTGGAGGGTGATTGCTTGAAGACCTGCATGAAAGAGCATTATTTTAGTATAAATACAGATATGCACATTGATTGAGTTCGCATGAACGCTTAACCCGAAATATGGGAGGAGAGATTTGTCCCACCGGGTGTGCCAGAATCTGTAGGGTGTTTTTCGTCACCCCATTGAGATGGGAATACGCGCGCGCTTGTCAGGCGTATACTACAGATTCCCCCTGCCTAGGGTAGGCCGGGGTTTATTGATTGTGGGGATCCAAATCTCCGGCAGCCGCGGACTAAGCTGCCGTTAATTACCCCTCGCCTTTGGGGCGAGGGAACCTCCGATTAACGGGTTAAAATG
Organism: Agapanthus africanus; assembly: GCA_030015575.1. Lineage (NCBI taxonomy): Eukaryota > Viridiplantae > Streptophyta > Magnoliopsida > Asparagales > Amaryllidaceae > Agapanthus > Agapanthus africanus. The sequence continues at coordinate 46,317,315 of JASDDO010000016.1, forward strand.
GTCATGCGAACTCAGTGTGCAGTGTATGTGTGTTGTGTTTTGAAAAGGGGGGTTTGGATATATCGGGAGCCACACAGAGTTTTTTACGGGGGTCCCGCTACCCGGATAACGGGCTGGGGGTCAATGGGGCTAGCAGCCCCCTTGCGGGGAGCGGGGCAGCGCCCGTTAGAAATTTTTTTCTAACAGGGACAGTGTCACGGAGTATGTGTGTGTATAAATATGTATACATATGTATATATATATATGTATGTACATAAAAATAGGGGGAAAAGACATCCAAAGGATGCGTGGGGCAGCACCTTGGGCGCTGTGGGCCTAGGTGCTGTGCGCTCAGGCGCTAGAGTGCCACGTGGGCGCTCTGCGTTTGAGCGCTGGGCGCTTGAGCGCAAGTGCGCCACGTGTCAGCACAGAGGCGATTTGCGCTTGAGCGCAAGCGCGCCACGTGTCGGCATGGGGGCGACTTGCGCTCGGGCGCTTGCGCAGGAGCGCAAGCGCGCCACGTGTCGGCACCGGGGCGACTTGCGCCTGAGCACTTGCGCTTGAGCGCAAGCGTGCCACGTGTCGGCACGGGGGTGACTTGCGCTCGAGCGCTTTCGCTTGAGCGCAAGCGCTCCACATGTCGGCACCGGGGCGACTTGCGCTCGAGCGCTTGCGCTCGAGCGCAAGCGCGCCACGTGTCGGCATCGGGGCGACTTGCGCTCGAGCGCAAGCGTGCCACGTGTCGGCACGCGGGCGCTCTGCGCTTGAGCGCCGGCGAGAAGGGGAGGCTTTTAGCCTAAGAAACAGAAGCTATGCTTCAAAAAGGAAATATTTGTTGTTTTATATATATGGAGTTAAACTCCTATGATGTTTTGAAGCAGATGAAGGGGGTTCTTCTTCTTCCTCCTGTTGTTTGGCCGGATCTTGAAGATCAAGAAGTAGGAGATTTTAAAAATCACTCCTTTTTAAGATCTGATGGAAGATCTGAGTTCCCCTTTGTGGGTTTTGTGGTGGAAAACTACTTAGTTTTGGAAAAGAAAGAGTAAAACTCTTGATTTAATTCAAAGAAATGAGAAGGTTTAGAACCTTGGAGAAGGAGCAGGAGGCACAAAGAACCCTAATTTTTTGGGGAATGAAAAGTGTTATTTTATTCATCATCATGTTGCCTTTTATAGGCTTACATATTTGCATATAGCCCTTTGGGCTTTACAAAATGGCATTTTGCCTATTCCATGGCTCATGTGCCATTACATTTTTGCACATAAGCCATAGGCTTACAAAATATTGGCTTTATGCCCATTTTACATACATTCATGTATAAAAAGTTGCATAATAATTATTTATTACATGATTTTGTCGTTGCCACGGGGAGGCTTTCCGTGGGTTTGACTTGGGCATGGGTCCGCTTGACCTGGGCTTGGGCCCACCTAGCTTGGGGGTTGAACTTGACTTTGACTCGGTCAACCTGGGTGTAAATTTTTACCCCAACAGTGATGTTGCGGATCGGTCGTGGGGGATAGCCTGGATGCAATGCTATTACAGTGTTTTGTTGTATTATGTACATTTGATATTGCGGGGCGAGCGTCCGACATGTGGACTGCCGTCACTACCTGTTTGTATTATTATTTTGGGGCACGACCTGGTTGCGGTCGATGTACCCGTTGTATGTATATTTTACTTTCTGTACTAGGATTACCCCGCGGAGGGGTGCACGGATAGCCGGATTCTAGAAGGCAACAAGCCCGCATCTCATGGCATTGAGACGGAGGGGGCTTCACTCTAGGATTGGCGGGCTATTCGCCGCACTCGTAGGGGGTACAGGTTGACCCAGGAGGGGTGCCCAAGTTACCGGATTCCGTGAAGTGCTGGGTGGTCCATTCACGGTGCTGAAGGGGGCTACCTCGCTTCAGGTTTTGGCGGGTAACTTGCCGCGCCCGTAGGGGTCTAGGATTTCATTGCACAGGCTATCCACTCGACCAGGGGAACGTCAGGTTTCAGTAGTTTCTCTGTGAAACCCGGGGATCCTAGATATCTGTATTGTTTCTGTGATGCTGTTCATTTTCTGTGATGTTGCATTTTTTATCACGCCTTTAGCGAATATAATATATTGGTATATATATTAGTAGATGTTGTATATGTTTTGCATCCGCGCTAGTCTAGTCCCCGCTCTGTCGTTAGTTAGCTAACCTAACGGGTAATGACGGGACCCAGTGGCGAATGTGGATGGCATATACGTACATCAGTATATTTTCGTTCTTTGTGGTGTGATCAATTGATGGGACTGCATTGATTCGGATCAATCCAAGTTAAAAACAAACCTAATCTGATGTTGTTGGAACACTTTTCAAAAAGCTGTTATTACAAGGACGTTTACTTTTGTTTTGCATCGTGGTATTCAGTTGGAATATCCTGCTCCTCAGTCGACGAGGCAAGGGCCGAGATCCCTTCATCGGGAGTGACCCCTTGGACAAAAGTTTGCGTCAGAGCAATGACTTCACTATAGCCGATTACTTTTGCTTTGCATCATGGTATTCAGTTGGAATATCCTGCACCCCATTCTACGGGGAAAGAGCCGAGATCCCTTCACCGGGAGTGACCTCTTTAGCAACGGTTTTCGTCACTATATTTTTAAACGCTATCCGTTCCTTCGACGATATCAAGTTCTTTACGTTAAAGGTTTTCGCCAGAAACCATTCGTAGCCCTCCGTCGTTTCAGACGGGTAGCACGTAGTATTCATGCTATGTTTGTTGGCCTTCGTCAAGGCATAGTGTATGGTAGCTGCTTGTTGCCTTTCTGCAGCATAGATAGATGCGTTGGTTTAGGACAGTCGTATAGCCTTGTTGGCCTTCGTCAAGGGCTTGTGCGGGTGGGTTCAAATCAACCTGGAGAATGACGGGTAGAACTTGACATGCGACTTATGATTTGTTGGCCTTCGTCAAGGTCATAAGAGCATGGGGCAGAAATCACATCGGGAGTTTCAAAAGAACTGAAACTTGCCAGATATGCGCATACCTTCTGGAGTGTGATGACGTGAGCGGATTCTGTCACGTTATCATACGATGATAGTTGGATCCCGATTCCCACTGATGAGTTAGTTTACTCCTCGGTTTACCCCGACTAATTCTTCTTTCAGGTTTTGTGGAGAATTTGACGTTACAGTGGGAGGTTTCCAGATTAGATAAATTGGTAACCATTCTGATCTAGGTTAGAGTGCACGCTGAGTGTTTCTTTTCTCTCTCTCTTTGGCAGCGACCATTGACCCGACCCTAAGACTTTGACTCAGTGACCAAGTTGACCGAACCTTCTTAAACACTGGCTTTTGAATTGTCAGAGTTGCAAACCTCATTGCCACTCCTACTTTTACCCTTTTCTCCAGGACACCCCGTATTACTACGAACATCCACTTCCATTGGACAAAACCATCGTATGGTTAGATACGAACTCGAAGGAATTCGAGGATGGTTTCCGGTTCTGGAGAAAACGGATAGGATTATTCAGTTGTCTTTTCCTTTTACCTTCTCTCAGGTTGCGAGTACTCCTTGGTTTAGGAGATAGTACACCTATTACGCAAATTGGATAGTCTTCTTCCAAACCATAGGCAGGTGCCGAACGGTAGGGAATGAAGAAAACCAATTAGCCTAACGATGGTGTGCAGAAGGTATTAAGTTAAGACAAAACAAGGGATTAGTAAGAGGGCAAAGTAAATTGCAACAGATATTCACGACCAAACCAAATATCCCTTCGCCAATCCTAAATCACCTTTGTATTTCTCCAGGACACTCCGTATCACTACGAAGATCCACAGTTTATTGGATACTCCATCGTATAGTTATATACGAACTCGAAAGGAACTTTTTCCAGTTCGGGGATGGATTCTGGTTCAGGAGAAACAGGAATAAGGTTTATTCAGGTGTCTTTTATCTTTACCTTCTCTCGCATTGCGAGTGTTCCTAGGATTGGGACAGTACACCCATTATGCTTATTGGATAGTCTTCTTCCAAACCATAGGCTAGTGCCGAACGTTAGGGAAGGAAGAAAACCATTTGGCCTAAAGGGGTGTATAGAAGGTAATGACTAAAGACATATAAAGGGATTTGGAGAAATGGCAAAGAATTATACAGTTACAGTTGTGAATCTGGATAATGGAAGAGGCATTACTAGGAATACCAGAATACCCTATCGAAACATTTCAATGTTTCAGTCTCACTGTGTACTGTTAAAAGAAAACTGATTTCCCGATTAGATACTTACTCCAGGGTTTGTATTTACCAGGTACGATTCTCACATCTGTATGGTTTTACAGATGATGAGTGGGAGTAGGTTATTGGGAATTGGGTGATCATCCTCATTATATCGGGATTCGTTGTAATCAGTGATATTTGAGGAAGTCACCTGGGTTGTTTGCCAGATGGCAAATACTTGGTTTTGAATATCCGCTGTTATGCACCAATTTCAAATTGATATATCTGTACGTCTATTTTTATAGAGTGAGATATACCTTTCTGAAATTATGTCTACGACGTTTACCTATATCAGTGGATGGTTAGGTAAGGAGCATTAAACAGCGGTGTAATTCTTCTTAACCATAAGTACAGTTTTCAACCTACGACATACAGTGAATGAATTATCAGACTCAAGGGACTTATACAGAGTATTGTATGTTGTCCAGGGTCTATCAGGACAGAGGGGTTGGTCCTCGTACTATATTCGGTTTACTTATGACTTCTCTAGTTTTTAGACAGGTGTTTCATGGAAACACAGGGTCCGAATTTTGAGAAGTTATAGGTATTTGAATAGAGTAGAGAACCGGGTATAGAAAGTATCGGGACTCTTCAAAGTGATCGAAGATGTAGATACTTGTGTATGGTATTCAGTTGATAGTAATGATAAAGAGAAATTGCTTCTCTTTCTGGTTAGTCATAATTGGAAGTGCTCCTAAGTTGAGTAACGCCGATCGGCCTCCTTCCATTTAGTTGACATGCTCTGGGGACAGCTGCATGATTTGAATCTGGTTCAATTAAATCAGTGCCTCTGTTCCTATATGGGATATAGAACAGTTCGTATCTTAACATTGTTAAGGTACGGGGAGTTGTCCGGCTTATGATTAAAACCAGACTCTGGACAACTCAAGGCATGTTTCTGTAATGGTTGTTTGTTGGTTGACCCAGGCTATGACGAGGGTTGATTTTCTACCATCTGGATGAACAATAGCAATATTGTTCTAGACTCGCCACAATTTTATTAAAAATGGATTTTTTCAGAAAAACAGTAGTGGGAGTATGGTAGAACTGGAAGTGATTCCAGAACCACAAACGATTACTGAAGATTTGATAAGGAACCTAAAGATTCAATCTGGATTGACATTCCATTGGCCACTCCGCAGATAAGGTGGGTAACTTCAGGCACCCGAGAGGTACTACGGTAGCCTCAAGGACGGCGACAGGGAAGTTCTTGTTTACCCACAATTACCACTGCTGTTGTTCCAGGCTGCGAGACCCGGCGGGAGGATGAGTATAGCGTCGTTCTAAACTAGTTTTAGAAGTGTACGTCTATATGACTCTGCCAGAGGGTTGTCGTAGTCAGTGGGAGCAGCGGAAGCATTGGTGGACAGGTGGCTTATGTCTATTTATAGACTAAAGCAGATGTAGCGGAGATAGATCATCTATTTCTGACGTGACAGTCATGGGTTTGACTTCATCAGAATAGGGGATGGATCTGTTGAGAAGGTAGCAGGGTGTGATATCCTGGTATTTGGATGACATACACAGAGTAGGAAAAGAAACTCCTATACTACAATCGGTTATACTTTGGTCGTCACACAATGGTTTCTCCACAAAGGAAATGGATTTTATATCGGACATACTGGTTACTAGATCTATGGTTTTAGATCTAGATTTGGGTGGTTTCCCAATCTGGGTACTTAGACAGCATTCTAAGAGTATTTAGAATGGACGACTCCTGGCACGGTAGTGTACCTGCAGGTGATGGAGTCACCCTCTCTAAAGGTGTCTTACAGACTAAAGGGGAGAGGGATGTGCATGATTGGCAGATCACTTGCTCAGGCAATTGAGTCAATCATGACATATCAAGTGTTGGAGATAGTACCCTCATAGTCAATTATTGGATCGCAGGTACGTGATTGCAATGATTGCGGAGGACCTATCCCGGTAGCACAGTCTTACTCGAGATGATAGTATGCTATCTGGTTTGCCTTTATCAGTCGTGTACATGTTCAGGTGACTGATTGCATGTTACACTTTGATAGAGCCCTTAGGATCTTGCTTTACTACCAACAGTATGATGGCGATCATATACGTGAGAGTTGGGTAGTTTATATGCATATCCTTAATTGTGGTCCCTAGTCGTGGGAGTTTCGAGACAGGGCATCGATACTCCGGAGTAGACTAGTGTATACAGTCGAGACCCCGACGAGGGGCGGTGGCCTGTCTCACAAGCCACTGGTGTCAGTTGGATCACCTAAGATGTATACAGGTGCTCATTGGGTTATGAGTACACCGGACAGGACTCGCCTGGAATCTGCTAGTTAGTATTATATCTATCGTCAGATAGCAGTTCCCTGGTGACATGTGTACAGGTTAGTTCATCGACCTGAGGTCGTCATTTGTCTCGTGTGAGTTCCCACTGTGCTTTGATTTCTACCCTACCACGGCTCAAAGGAGTCGTGCAAACAGGTAGTTTTTGGGTATAGTCCCGAGCCATATGGAGGCACGTGAGCGGATCGGCAGGGGATTCGTCTCTCCCGGTATTGGGGGCGAGATCGTGCTGTGTCTAGGAGAGCCATTACACAAAGCCCACGGCCGTGGCAGGAGATTTACTGGTAGGTACTCCAGTAGTATCTCAGGGTGTTATTGGGCTTCACTCCGACACGACTTATACTGCTATTGGGGGTCTAACGTTGCTAGCCCCCTAGGCAGATATGCGATACTCATAGACGAACGGACCGGACTGTATATACATTGTCACTGTTAGGCTCAGTAGGGTTTTCCGGATGAGTGCGCTCATCGGCATCCCTTGAGGTCAGTCCATGGGCAGCCGTTACGCATTGCTAGTGCCGCTGACGGTTTGTGGTTAAACCCACTTCCAGGGTACTGGCGAGTCATTAGAGTCCCCCACAGACAGTTTCCCAAGTTCGGGCGAAACGTTGTAGAGGCCGTATGGTTTTATGGCAGGGTTCGGAAAATGCACGTGCGTTTACGCACGTGTTATTTTTCGTGCAGATAATAATGGTCGGCTTTGGTTTAAGCCGGATCCGAGTATTATATTGAGTAGGTATAATATCTTTGTCTCAGTTGCATTTGTATTCGATCGTAATACAAATGCGGGTATATTTATACAGTTTCGGGGTTATCCTGAAAGTCGTTTCAGGATCACTTTTGGAAGTTGCCAGTTTCCAGTTTTCTATCAGCCGTCTTTTAACATTCTGTTAAAGACGGATTTATCTTTTCTTCAGTTGGGGTGAGTCATCATTCTAGAAGCTTCTAGAAGTGATGATGAGGCTTGGTGAGTCATTTGTGATAAGGTGACTAGGTTTAATGTGATTGGTTCCATTATATGAGTCATTGTTTCATTATGGTTTTTTGGATTGCTTAAGATATTTTGGTTATGATAAGGTTACGTGATATGGTCACCTCCCTCCTCCTACCATCACCTCCCTCCTTCAATATAATGGCCGGCCCTCTCTCTTCCCCTCATTCTCACTTGATGATTAATTTTGTAGAAAAGATATGATAGTATTTGGGTGCATGGAAATTTCATCACTTCATTTTCTTTCCATCACCAAATTCCCTCGGCAACTTCATTAACCGATCGTCCACGGATTTGGACGAAGTGAGACAAAGTCATCTAATCATTCTCTACATCAATCTTGGTCGTCTCTTTTAGCAAACTTGACGACCGAGTTGCCTCGAGTCAGAGGCGGGAGCCCATTTAAAGAACCGATCATGTGGTGCCACCTCGACGAGGATATCGGAGATCGACGAGATCGGAGCAGCCGCAACGGAGCGTGGGATGATGGTTGAAGAACGAAGGACTCGGATCGTTCGGTATAACCTTTCTACACTCTTTACAGTTTGTTAGTTTAGCAATAATGGCAGATCCGGGTTAAAGTATACGATAGCGCCAGTTTAAAAGTTTTGTTCCGCATTTTGGCGTCTGTAGACGGCCGGGGCGCTAGCGTACACTTACAGTGGTATCAGAGCCTCACCATTTTGCTATGCTAACTTGTGCTAATGCGTTTAAAACATCGATCCGACCGGAAATCAAAAATCCCAATTTTTCCTCTTGACAGTTTCTGTTGTTTTTAAACGGTGTCAAAATTGAATTCTGTATATCTTAAAAATCCGTGCAGGCTTTTCTAAGAGCCACGACGAAATTTGGGGTCATGATTCCTCCAAGGAACCGCGGAAACGCGGCCAAACCCATGGTTTGGCCGCGCATCCGCGGCCAATTGGGGAGTTCATGCTCCCAAATTTTTCCAGTGGGTTCTTCTTTGGATTTTGGGGTTTTTGGTAAATATCATTTTGGCCCAGGTTTTGTTACTGTTCTACAGATTTACGTGGGGCCCACTTCTTGATATTTGGTCGATCGAAATTTAAACACGTTAGTTTACAGTGCTTACATTATATCTCCGACCGGGAATGTCATTTGATCGGTAAACCGCGTCCGATTGCTATAGTCCTTTTAGACGGGTTTGCGAACGTGACATTCGCGTTGATGTTCTGTGTTGTGCTGTGATGTTGCGGATTTGTCGTGGTGGATAGCAGTGTGCAATGGTAGTACAGTTTGAGTTTATTTGTACATTTGTTACTATGGGGCGAGCGTCCAACTTGTGGACTGCCGTCACTGCCTGTTGTATAATATTCTTTTGTGGCACGACCAGGTTGCGGTCGATGTACTTTTTGTACTATTTTTCATTACTGTACTAGGTTTTACCCCGCGACGGAGTGCACGGATAGCCAGGTTCGGGAAAGCAACGGGTCCGCATCTCATGGCTTTGAGAGGCAGAGGGGCCCCACTTCAGAATTGGCAGACTATTCGCCGCACTCGTAGGGGGTACAGGTTGACCCAAGGAGGGGTGCTCAATTTACCGGATTCCGTGAAGTGCCGGGTGTTCCATTCACTATGCTGTGGGAACTACCTCGCTTCAGGTTTTGGCAGGTAACTTGCCGCACCCGTAGGGGTCTAGGTTTCATTGCACAGGCTATCCACACGACAGGGGAACGTCGAGTTTCAGCAGCGGCTCTGTGAAACTCGGGGATCCCAGATTATCTGTATTGTTCTGTGATGCTTATTACTTTTCTGTAATGTTGCATACTATCACGCCTGGAGCGATTATTGTATATTGGTTTATATACTATTAGATGTTGTATATGTTTTACACCCGCGCTAGTCCAGTCCCCGCTCTGTCGTTAGTTAAGTAACCTAACGAGTGATGACGGGACCCAGTGACGAATGCGGATGGCATATACGTACATTTTATTTTCGTTCTTTTCTGGTGTGATTAATTGATGGGACTGCGTTGATTCTGATCAATGCAAAGTTAAAACAAACCTGTATACAGTTGTTGGAACAATTTAAAAAGTGTTATTGCAAAGACGTTTCCTTTTGTTATGCATAGCGGTATTCAGTGGAATATCCTGCACCTCATTCGACGGGGCAAGGGCTGATATCCCTTCACCGGGACTGACCCCTTGGGCAGAAGTTTGCGTCAGCGTAATAACTTCACTATAGTCGATTACATGTTGCTTTGCATAGCGGTATTCAGTGGAATATCCTGCACCTCATTCCACGAGGAAAGAGCCGAGATCCCTTTACCGGGAGTGACCTCTTTAGCAAAAGGTTTTCGCCACTATATTTTAAAAAAGCTATCAGGTTCCTTCAGCGATATCAAGTTCACTACGTTAAAGGTTTTTCGCCAAAAACCAGTCATAGCCCTCCGTCATTTCTTATGGATGGTCAGTAGTATTCAAGCTATGTTTGTTGGCATACGTCAAGGCATAGTGTTTGGTAGCTGCTGGGTATTCGTTTGTTGCATAGATAGATGAGTTGGTTTGGGACAGTCGTATTACCTTGTTGGCATACGTCAAGGGTATGTACGGGTGGGTTCAAATTAACAAGATAATGACGGGCAGAACTTGACATGTGACTTATGATTTGTTGGCATACGTCAAGGTCAAAAGAGCATGGGGCAAGAAAATGATATCGGGAGTTTCTAAAGAAACTGAAACTTGCCAAGTATGCACATACCTTCTGGAGTATGAATAACGTGGATGCATTCCATCACGTTAACATGCGATGAGAGTTGGATCCCGATTCCCACTGATGAGTTGGTTTACTCTTCGGGTGATCCCGATTGATTCTTCTTTAGGTTTGGAGGAGAATTTGACAGGACAGTGGGAGGTTTCCGGATTAGATAAAGAGATGACCATTCTGATCTAGGTTAGAGTGCACGCAGAGTGTTTCTTTTCTCTCTCTCTTTGGCAGCGACCTTTGACCGACCCTAGACTATGACTCAGTGACCAGGTTGACCGAACCTTCTTAAAATACTGGCTTTTGGATTGTCTGAGTTGCATAAGTCATTGCCACTCCTTTTACCCTTTGAATTTCTCAGAACACCCGTATTACTACGGACATCCACTTCCATTGGATAGATCCATCATATGGTTATATACGAACTCGAAAGGACTTCTTCGGGGATGGATCCAGGTTCAGGAGAAATAGAATTGGTTTATTCAGTTGTCTTTTATTATCACCTTCTCTCAGGTTGCGAGAGCTCCTTGGTTTAGGAGAGTACACCTATTATGCTTATTGGATAGTCTTATTCCAAACCATAGGCTGGTGCCGAAAGGTAGGGAATGAAGAAAACCAATTAGCCTAAGTAGGGTGTGCAGAAGGTAATATGTAAAGACAAATAAAGGGATTAGAAAGAGGGCAAAGTAAATTGCGACTGATATCATTCACGACCAAAACCGCGTACTTCATCGCCACTCCTATTTCACCTTTAAAAGAATAAGGTATTATTCAGTTGTCTTTTATCATCACCTTCTCTCAGTTGCGAGTACTCCTTGGTTTAGGAGGGTACACCTATTATGCTTACTGGATAGTCTTCTTCCAAACCATAGGCTGGTGCCGAACGGTATGGAAGGAAGAAAACCATTTAGCCTAACGATGGTGTACAGAAGGTAACGACTAAAGACAAATAAAGGGATTTGGAGAGATGGCAATAAAATATACGGTTGAAGTCATGAATTGGATTATGGAAGAGGCATTACTATGAATACCAGGATACCCCTACGGAACATTTTCATGTTTCAGTGCATTGTTAAAGAAAAACTGTTTTCCCGATTAGACACTTACTCCAAGGGTATGTATTTACCAGGTTTCATTCTCATATCTGTATGGTTTTACAGATGATGAGTGGGAGTAAGATATTGGGAATTAGGTGATCATCCTCATTATATCGGAATTCGTTGTAATTGGTGATATTTGAGGAAATCGCCAGGGTACAGTTTTCTACCTACGACGCACAGGTTTTGAGTTGTTTAACTCAGCGGACTTATACAGAGTATTGTATGTTGTCCAAGTGTCCTTTAGGACAAAGGGGTAGGTCCTCGTACTTTGTTCTGTTTACTTATAACTTCTCTAGTTTTTAGACAAGTGTTTCGTAGAAATACATGGTCTAAGTTTTGAGAAGTTGTGGGTATAAGAATAAAGTAGAGAACCAGGTATCACAAGTATCGGGATTCTTCAAAGAGATCGAAGATGTAGATTCTTGTGATTGGTATTCAGATGATAGTGATGGTTTTGAGAAACGTGTTTCTCTTTCAGGTTACTCATAATTGGATGGATTCCTAAGTTGAGTAATGCTGATTAGCCTCTTTCCATTAAGTTGATATGCACTGGAGACAGCTGCAGGATTTGAATATGTTCCAATTAAATAAGTGCCAAAGTTTCTGTATTGGATATAGAATGGATCGAGAAATTAAGGTACGGGGAGTTGTCCAGCTTATGCTTAAAACCAGACTCTGGATAACTCAGGGCACGGTTCTGTAGTGGCTGTTTGTGGGTTGACCCTGGCTATGACGAGGGTTGATATTCTACCATTTGGAAGATCAATAGTGATATTGTTCTTGACTCGCCACAGTTTTAGTAAAATGGATCTTTTTCAGAAAACAGTAGTGGGAGTATGGTAGAACTAGAAGTGATTCCAGAACCGCGAACGATTACGGAAAATTTAATAAGACCTATACATTCAATCAGGTTTGACATTCCAATAGCCACTCCGCAGATTTGGTAGGTAACCTCAGACACCCGAGAGGTACTTCGGTAGCCTCAAGGACGGTGACAGGGAGGTTCTTATCTACCCAGACTTGATACTACTGTTGTTCCAGGCTATGAGACCCGGTAGGAGGATTGTCGTAGTCAGTGGGAGCAGCAGAAGTATAGTGGGCAAGATGCTTATGTCTATTTGTAGACTTAGGCAGTTATAGCGGAGATAGATCATCTGATTTTGATGTGACAGTCATGGGTTTGACTTCAATCAGAATAAGGGATGGATCTGTTAAGAAGGTAGTAGGGTGTGATGTCATGGTATTTGGATGACATACACAGAGTGGGAAGTAAAATTCCTATACTACGATCGGTTGTACTATGGTCGTCACACAGTTGTTTCTCCAGACAGGACATGGATATAATATTAGACATTCTGGTTTCTGGATCTATGGTTTTAGATCTAGATTTGGGTGGTTTCCCAATGTGGGTACTTTGACAGATATTCTAATGGTTTTTAGAATAGTTGACTCCTAGCATGGTAGTGTACCTGCAGGTGATGGAGTCACCCTCTCTAAAGGTGTCGTATAGACTAAAGGGGAGAGGGATGTGCATGATTGGCAGATCACTTGCTTAGGCAATTGAGTCAATCATAAGATGTCAAGTACCGCACCAAATGATGTTTTTGCACTAGATGCAATAAGTTTGTATTAATCCAATCCTGGAGAAACATAAGGAAGCAGTTTTAGAACATTAGTACATGTTCTACGGATTTGATAACGGCAGCCTCTTTCGGGAGACGGTTATCATTCCAGGCTTCAAAGGTGACATGGATGACAGAGTGATTGTCAGAGTTTTAGTTTTCCCTCTGACGAGGGACAGTATTATGGACAGATGGTTCCAAAGGATACTGTGGGTGGCATGGTGCCGGATACTGATTAGGTTCAGTGATCCATACAGTCTAAGAAGTTTGGATATGGAGTTCATTTATGAACTAAGGTCCCATCAGACATCCAAACATATTCTAAGACAGGTACTACTCAATTCGGGAGATGGTTTTCTCCGCGAACTTGAGATTTAGAGAGATATTGAAAGATACTTCTAGGCGGATCCACTCACTGAGGCTATTTCTCGAACACAATAGTTTTACAAACGGGCTTTGTGAAACTGATTAGTAGAGGAGTTGGATGTTCGGTTTCACACGGGCTGTGAGTAGTCGACATCGCAATATTAGCCTTGAGTGCAAGTGGGAGATTGTTGGAGATAGTGCCCTCATAGTCAATTATTGGATCGCAGGTACGTGATTGCAATGATTGCGGAGGACCTATCCCGGTAGCACAGTCTTACTCGAGATGATAGTATGCTATCTGGTTTGCCTTTATCAGTCGTGTACATGTTCAGGTGACTGATTGCATGTTACACTTTGATAGAGCCCTTAGGATCTTGCTTTACTACCAACAGTATGATGGCGATCATATACATGAGAGTTGGGTAGTTTATATGCATATCCTTAATTGTGGTCCCTAGTCGTGGGAGTTTCGAGACAGGGCATCGATACTCCGGAGTAGACTAGTGTATACAGTCGAGACCCCGACGAGGGGCGGTGGCCGGTCTCACAAGCCACTGGTGTCAGTTGGATCACCTAAGATGTATACAGGTGCTCATTGGGTTATGAGTACACCGGACAGGACTCGCCGGGAATCTGCTAGTTAGTATTATATCTATCGTCAGATAGTAGTTCCCTGGTGACATGTGTACAGGTTAGTTCATCGACCTGAGGTCTTCATTTGTCTCGTGTGAGTTCCCACTGTGCTTTGATTTCTACCCTACCACGGCTCAAAGGAGTCGTGCAAATAGGTAGTTTTTGGGTACAGTCCCGAGCCATATGGAGGCACGTGAGCGGATCGGCAGGGGATTCGTCTCTCCCGGTATTGGGGGCGAGATCGTGCTGTGTCTAGGAGAGCCATTACACAAAGCCCACGACCGTGGCAGGAGATTTACTGATAGGTACTCCAGTAGTATCTCAGGGTGTTATTGGGCTTCACTCCGACACGACTTATACTGCTATTGGGGGTCTAACGTTGCTAGCCCCCTAGGCAGATATGCGATACTCATAGACGAACGGACCGGACTGTATATACATTGTCACTGTTAGGCTCAGTAGGGTTTTCCGGATGAGTGCGCTCATCGGCATCCCTTGAGGTCAGTCCATGGGCAGCCGTTACGCATTGCTAGTGCCGCTGACGGTTTATGGTTAAACCCACTTCCAGGGTACTGGCGAGTCATTAGAGTCCCCCACAGACAGTTTCCCAAGTTCGGGCGAAACGTTGTAGAGGCCGTATGGTTTTATGGCAGGGTTCGGAAAATGCACGTGCGTTTACGCACGTGTTATTTTTCGTGCAGATAATAATGGTCGGCTTTGGTTTAAGCCGATCCGAGTATTATATTGAGTAGGTATAATATCTTTGTCTCAGTTGCATTTGTATTCGATCGTAATACAAATACGGGTATATTTATACAGTTTCGGGGTTATCCTGAAAGTCGTTTCAGGATCACTTTTGGAAGTTGCCAGTTTCCAGTTTTCTATCAGCCGTCTTTTAACATTCTGTTAAAGACGGATTTATCTTTTCTTCAGTTGGGGTGAGTCATCATTCTAGAAGCTTCTAGAAGTGATGATGAGGCTTGGTGAGTCATTTGTGATAAGGTGACTAGGTTTAATGTGATTGGTTCCATTATATGAGTCATTGTTTCATTATGGTTTTTTGGATTGTTTAAGATATTTTGGTTATGATAAGGTTACATGATATGGTCACCTCCCTCCTCCTACCATCACCTCCCTCCTTCAATATAATGGCCGGCCCTCTCTCTTCCCCTCATTCTCACTTGATGATTAATTTTGTAGAAAAGATATGATAGTATTTGGGTGCATGGAAATTTCATCACTTCATTTTCTTTCCATCACCAAATTCCCTTGGCAACTTCATTAACCGATCGTCCACGGATTTGGACGAAGTGAGACAAAGTCATCTACTCATTCTCTACATCAATCTTGGTCGTCTCTTTTAGAAAACTTGACGACCGAGTTGCCTCGAGTCAGAGGCGGGAGCCCGTTTAAAGAACCGATCATGTGGTGCCACCTCGACGAGGATATCGGAGATCGACGAGATCGGAGCAGCCGCAACGGAGCGTGGGATGATGGTTGAAGAACGAAGGACTCGGATCGTTTGGTATAACCTTTCTACACTCTTTACAGTCTGTTAGTTTAGCAATAATGGCAGATCCGGGTTAAAGTATACGATAGCGCCAGTTTAAAAGTTTTGTTCCGCATTTTGGCGTCTGTAGACGGCCGGGGCGCTAGCGTACACTTACATCAAGTACCGCACCAGATGTTGTTCTTGCACTAGATGCAATAAGTTGACATTGATCCAATCCTGGAGAAACAGTCGGAAGCAGTTTTAGAACATAAGTGGATGTTCTAGAGATATAATAACGACAGCCTTATTCAGGAGACAGTTGTCATTCCAGGCTTCCAAGGTGACATGGACGATAAGGAGGTTGTCAGAGTTATAGTTTTTCCTTCTGACGAAGGGCGGTATTTTGGACAGGTGGTCCAAGGCAATACTGAAGGAGGCATGGCGCAGGATACTGATTAAGTTCAGTTGTCGATACAGTCTAAGAAGTTTGGATTTGGAGTTCATTTATGAGCTAGGTCCCATCTGACATCCAGACATATTCTAAGACAGGTATTGCTCTTTTCGGGAGATGGCTTTCTCCACGAACTTGAAATATAGAAAGACATAGAAAGAAACAACAAGGCGGATCAACTCACTGAGGCTATTCCTCGAACGCAATAGTTTCGCAAACGAGCTTTGTGAGACTGACTAGTAGAGGAGTTGGGTGTTCGGTATCACACGGGCTGTGAGTATGCGACATCGCAATAATTAGCCTTGAGTGGAAGTGGGAGATTGTTGGAGATAGTGCCCTCAGAGTCAATTATTTGGTCACAGGTACGTGATTGCAATGATTGATAGAGGACCAATCCCGGTAGGACAGTCTTACTCGAGATGATAGTATTCTATCTGGTTTACCTTTATCATCGTGTACTGCTTTAGGTGACCTGACAAGTCGCTATTACACGTTGATAGAGCCCCTAGGATTCTTGCTTGACCACCAGCAGTATGAGGGCGATCATATAAGTGGGAGCTGGGGTCTATAAGCATATCCTTAAATGGTCCCTAGTCGTGTGAGTTTCGAGACAGGGCATCGATGCTCCAGAGTAGACTAGTGTATACAGTCGAGACCCCGATGAGGGGCGGTGGCCAGTCTCACAAGCCACTGGTGTCAGTTGGATCACCTAAGATGTATACAGGTGCTCATTGGGTTATGAGTACACCGGACAGGACTCGCCGGGAACATGCTAGTTGGTCATATACCAGAAGTCAGATGGCAGTTCCCTGGTGACATGTGTACAGGTTAGTCCATCGACCTGGGGATCGTCATTTGTCTTGTGTGAGTTCCTACTGTACTTTGATTACTACCCTACCACGGCTCAAAGGAGTCGTGCAAACAGGTTTTAGTTGGGTACAGTCCAGAGCCACATGGTGGCAGTGAGCGTATCTTCAGGGGTTCGTCTCTCCCGGTATTGGGGGTGAGGTCGCGCTGTGTCTAGGAGAGCCATTACACGAAGCCCTCGGCCGAGGCAAGGAGATTTACTGGTAGGTATTCCAGTAGTATCTCAGGGTGTTCTGGGCTACACTCCGACATGATTTGTACCGCTTTTGGGGGTCTGACTTTTACCAACCCCCTAGGCCCGCCATGCGATACTCATAGACGAACGGACCGGACTGTACGGATATTGTCACTGACAGGCTCAGTTGGGGTGTCAGGCTGAGTTCGCTCACAGACGTCCCTTTTGGTCAATACCTGGTAGCCCGTTACGTATTGGCTTATACCTCTGACGTGCTAGTGGTTAAATCCACAACCAAGGTGTTGATGAGTCTTTAGAGTCCCCCACATTCAGTTACTCAGCTTTCGGGCGAAAAGTTGTAGAGGCCGTATAGAGATATGGCAAGGTCCGATCAGATACGTGCGGTATTGCACGGATCAGGATCAGACAGTTTGTACTATAGGCCGTATGGTTATATGGCAGGGTTCGATCAGATACGTGCGGTATTGCACGAATCAGGATCGAACGGATATTACTAGCCGGCTTTGGTTTAAGCCGGATCCTAGTATAGTACAGTGTAGATTTTGTCTCATTGCATTTGTATTTCGGTCGGAATACAAATGCAGGTGTGTATGCACAGTATCGGGGTTTTCCTGTAATTTATTACGGGACCAGTTTTCTGGAGTTGCCAGTTTGCTTTCCGTTTCGGCCGACGTTCATTGGCCGAAGTTTGGTGGAGGAGGGCTTATTTGCATTGTTGCAAATAAGTATTGGTGGAGGGGTTCTTTGCATATTCTTGTGTTATGACTTTAGCACCATACCTTGACTTCTTGACTTCATGTTTGTTCATGATGGCTTGACCATTTGGAGTCATCATGGTTGATTTGGAGTGTTGGTTTTTTGTTTGTGATGATATTGGTTTAATCATCACTCATTATTCATGCTTGCATGATAGCTCACCCACTCCCTTGTCTTTTGCTTGACTTTCACTCCATTCTCACCCTTCACATTTGCTTGGGCCGGCCACTATTGGGGATGAGATTTGATTCATTTTGGTGTGGCATTTTTGGTTCTCATGGTGCTAAGAAAAGCTCTCTAGTACATCTCAAAAATCAATTCCTCCACCATCTCAAAAGGCAACATCCAAAACCCCAAAAAGAGACACAAGTTCCACACTATATTCTACAGCAAACCTTGGGCACGTCGACTAGCCAGCTTCATGCCCGAGTTGCCTTGGCATCGAGGTGGGAGCCCGTAAAAGAAGTAGGCGATGTGGTGCACTTCCGGCGACGAGGTGGAGACCGGAGCTTCCGCAGATGATCGGGACGACGACGAGAAGACCGGAGGGCTTGGATCAGTCGGTATATCTCTTCCCCATCTTGTAGTTAGCTAGGACTAGTTAATGGTTCGATCCGGGTATTAGTGCGCGGCGGTCTGCCAGTTCAAGAAAATTTAAAGTTTATCACCACTTCCGCATTTGGCCGTCGGATTGACGGCCGGGGCGCCGCCGTGCAATTACACAGAAGGTAATAAGTAAAGACAAATAAAGGGATTAGAAAGAGAGCAAAGTAAAATGCGACTGCTTTCATTCATGACTAAACCGCGAAATATACGGTTACAGTCATGAATCTGGATAATGGAAGAGGCATTACTAGGAATACCCGGATACCCCGTCGAAACATTTTCATGTTTCAGTTTCACCGTGCATTGTTAATGGAAAAACTGATTTCCCAATTAGATCCTTACTCCAGAGTATGTATTTACCAGGTTTGATTCTCACATCTGTATAGTTCTACAAATGATGAGTGGGAGTAAGTTATTAGGAATTAGGTGATTATATATTCATTATATCGGAATTCGTTGTAATTGGTGATATTTGAGAAAATCGCCTGTGGTTTTTCCTGACGACAAGTATTTGGTTTTGAATATTCGTTGTTATGCACTAATTTCAAACTGATATATCTGTACATTTATTTTATAAAGTGAGATATAACTTTTTGAAATTATATCCATGATATTTACCTATCAGTTGATGGTTAGATAAGGAGCATTAAACAGCGGTATAATTCTTCTTAACCATAGTACCGTTTTCAACCTACGATGCACAGGGTTTGAGTTATTCAACTCATGGGACTTATACAAAGTATTGTATGTTGTCCAGTTTCCATTAGGACAAAGGGATTGGTCCTCGTACTATATTCTGTTTACTTATGACTCTCTAGTTTTAGACAGGTGTTTCGTAGAAATACAAGGTCCAAGTTTTGAGAAGTTATAGGTACAAGAATAAAGTAGAGAACCACGTGTTGCAAGTATCAGGATTCTTCGAGGTGATCGAAGATGTAGATACTTGTGTTTGGTATTCAGTTGATAGTAATGATTTTGAGAAACTTGTTTCCCTTTCAGATTACAAATATTTGGATGCACTCCTAGTTGAGTAATGCCGATCAGCCTCTCTCCATTTAGTTGACATGCACTGGAGAAAACTGCATGATTTGAATCTGGATCCAATTAAATCAGTGCCTCTATTTCTATATTGTATATAGAATGGTTCATATCTTAACGATATTAAGATATATAGAGTTGTCCGGCTTATGCTTAAAACCAGACTCTGGATAACTCAAGCCACATTTCTGTTATGGCAGTTTATGGGTTATCCCAGGCTATGACGAGGGGTAACTTTCTACCATCTGGAAGATCAATAGTGATATTGTTCTTGGCTCACCACGGTTTTAGCAAAATCGATTTTTTCAGAAAACAGTAGTGGGAGTATGGTAGAACTGGAAGTGATTCCAGAACTACAAACGATTACTAAAAATTTAATAAGAACCTAAATATTTAATCGGGTTTGACATTCCATTAGCCACTCCGCAGATATGGTGGGTAACATCAGACACCCGAGAGGTACTTCGGTATCCTCAAGGACGGTGACACGGAGGTTCTTGTTTACCCAGACTTGCCATTACTGCTGTTCTAGATTATAAGACCCGGCAGGAGGATGAGTATAGCGTCGTTCTAGACTAGTTTTAGAAGTGCACGTTGTTGTGTATATGTATGCCCAAGAGGCCATTATATGATAGTGGATGTATTTATACATGTATATATATACAGAGGACTTTCTTGCTCAACATGATAGTATGCTATCTGGTTACTTCTTATCTGACATGTTCACTTGATCATGCTTTTATTCATTTGTACATGTTGATAAAGCCCTGAGGATATTTGCTTAACTACTCTGATTATGATGCAGATCATACTAGTGGGACATGTATAGTTTATAAGCATATCCTGAAATGTCCCTAGTCATGGGTGTATCGAGACGGGACATCGATATTACAGAGTAGACTAGCGTATATGATACTAGACCCATATGATGGGCTGTGGATATTCCCATATCCATTGATGTTTGACATCAAGATCGTATGCGGGTGCTCAGTGGAGACTGGGTGCACTGGACGGACTCGCCGAGAACTCTAATATGGTATTATATATATCATCGTATAGCAGTTCTCAGGTGACACTGGTACAGGTTAGTCTGTAGCCCCAAAATCGTCATAGAGTCGCACGTGTTCTCCCACCGTGCTTTGATTTCCACCCTACCACGGCTCTGCTGAGTCGTGCAAACATGTGGCTTTTGGGTACAGTCCCGAGACATGTAGAGGCAATGAGCGATAAAAATGGTTTCATCTCTCCCGGTATTGGGGGTTGATGTTACGCAGTGCTCGATTGGCTATATCAGTAAGTCCCTGTCCAGGGCTGTTGAGATTTACTGATAAGTGTTATAAGTAGTTTCTCGGTTTGATTATAGGCCATATATCGGAATGACTTATTGAGTTATTGGGGTCGACGATGCCATCCCCAGACTTGATATGCAGCATATCTGACGAAGAGACCGGATTGTACGGTAGTGTTACCAGTTGGCTCGACAGGAGTTTTGACAGGTTCGCTTGTTTTCTTGTGATCGCTCAATACCCGGGTGGCCATTACGTTTAGCTGACCTCTTATGGCTTGGGGGTTCTTGATATGATCATCACCTACTGCCGGCGTATTGACGAGTCTTAGAGTCCCACAAAGGAGTTTTATAGCCTAGGCGAAACGATGTGGTGTGCACATGAGATATGCGCGGGGACCCGATTAAATGCGCGTATGTGATACCGTATATTAATCGGGCGTTTACTATTGGTCGGGTCGTATGTGATATGACTGGTTTGTTAAATCAAGTGTTGATTTAATATTGACTTTTAGCTCACTTCTTTTAAACCCTTTTCTTTATTGTATGCATGCATGTATGCATATGTTTATGTTGATGCACATGTTGATGTGCATGCACACATACATGCATACACTTGTTGTATCATGGCTGTTGATACACCAGTGGTGGAAATGCAAGACTCAGATGGAAGTATTTATCTAAATATTTATTTTGAGTTAATGTAAATAGAATTAATTCATGGTTGATATTTATCCTTCATTCTCTACACTTAACCTTGTATTAACCATAAGTTAATTTTCTATGGCTCTCTTTTCTCCAAAGTAAATATCTAGATATTTATTAACCCATGGTTAAGGATGAGAGTGGAAACTATATATAATTTCTATTATCATTATTATTATTATATTTTTATCATAACTTGAGCTCTTGAGTTGCCATCATCTTCTTCTTCCTCTCTCTTGCTCTCTTGACTTTGTTAGTGAGTGAGATAGTGATAAAGATAGGGTTTTGAAGTGAGGAAAAAAAACCACATCACCATTCTACACTAGTTTAGCCAATTAGTTTAGAGTGTTAGCTTCAGTTTCATATTTTGATCTGATGGAGCTTGGAGCTTGGACAAAGAAGACTCCGGATGGATCATCGTGGGCTCGGAAGATCACTAGCAAGCCCGTTCAAACTCTCAAGTAGCCAAGGAGTCAAGCAAAGAGAACTACAAAGGTTGTATTCTCTTTACTTAGTGTTTTATTATTTGTAGTATGTGATACTACTTCATATGTTACTTTAAATTTCTAGTTTGATCCTAGGTTAGTTTGCTTAGCACCCTAAAAATTAAATTGTAGCATGTTTGATGCATTACAAACCCTTGTGAGGTGCTAGGTAAACCCAACAGTGGTATCAGAGCCAAGCTAGAGCATTAGAGTAACCTAGACGACGTTAAAACACTTCGAACGAACATCGATTGCCCGAAAAAACCATTCTCTAGAAATTTTCAAAATGTTGGAATTTTTCACATTAAAAATATTCAGAAAATCATGCCGGTAATTCAATGGACCCTCTAGAAAAACGATACCCTAACTCGACTAAATGACCGTGGAACCGCGGCAGAAACCTGGTTTTAGCGGCAGTTTCGCGGCCCCGTTTGTGAGGCTCGGGTCGGCCCTTCTACTGTTTGTCCATAGGTACCGTGGCATGCTTCTGGGTAATTTTAATACTGCTCAGGTGTTGAGCTTTTCTGT
Source organism: Agapanthus africanus (assembly GCA_030015575.1). Classification (NCBI taxonomy): domain Eukaryota; kingdom Viridiplantae; phylum Streptophyta; class Magnoliopsida; order Asparagales; family Amaryllidaceae; genus Agapanthus; species Agapanthus africanus. The sequence goes on from JASDDO010000016.1 coordinate 46,339,694, forward strand.
GGATTTTTGGGTCATTGATCGATTGATCAAATCGTTTAACATCGCCTAGTTTATTTGCATATATTGACATGAGATGTTATATGTTGTTGTGTAATGTGTATAGGATCGTCGTGATGAATGACCGTGGGTTTATGTGAGATGAGAGTTTTCTTTTCATTCATGTAAAATTCATTTGTATGTAATATTCTTTTATTGGGACACATCCGGGTTTATGATGATGTTTCCTTCGATGTATATTATTTACTTTTTCTCATTAGGATAGACCCAAGGTGGGGAGCACAAGTGACCGGGTTCTAGAGTCCAGTGGGAGGCCATCTCGAGGAGTCAAGACTGGGTCTCCTAACTCTAAGAATTGGTAGGGTCGCTTGCCACTCTCGTAGGGGTCTAGGGTGTGGGATTGGCTATTCATCACGACCGTGGAACCCGTATTTTCTATCGTTGGCTAAATATAAAATACAGAATTCCTAGTATATCCTATATTTTCATATATGTGCTTTTGTTGTTTATATTCCGTGAAGTGATCGATTGATATATCTGAAACGAATGCAATATTATATATGAGATATATAGCAGGCGTTGCTTATGTTTTGCACCCGCGCTTGTCCCGTCCCGGTATGTCGTTAGTTAAGTAACCTAACGGTGCATAACGGAACATTGTGGCGAATGCGGATGTCATAAGCGTACGTTGTATTTTCGTTTCGTTTCTGTGTTTGGCTTATGGAATTAAATGATGGGACTACATTAATATGATTAATGTAAAGAAAAATAAATCTAAAAGGATGTTATAGAATCAAATTTAAGAACCACTCTGCTTTTTGTGAAAAAGCTACATTTCAAAATTGCGGAGCTTAAACCACTCCTTTTGAAAACCGTTTGATTCTACAATGATATCAAGTTCAAAGCTTTAAGGGTTTTCATAAAAAACCATCCGCAACCCTCCGTCAATTTAGGAAGTAGTGTACTTGGTATTCTTGCTACGTTTGTTGACTATAGTTAAGGCGTAGTGTACGGTAGCTAAGTGATGTCTTCCTACACAGCATACGATGTGATTAATTGGGACAATTATATGACTTTGTTGACCATAGTTAATGGTCATATAACTGGATCTAATTAATCAAGAAATGACGGGTTGAGCTTGACTAGTGCTTGTGATTTGTTGACCATAGTTAAGGTCATGAGTACTAGGGGTAAAAACCATATCGGGAGTTTCAAGAGTTGAAATTTGCAATGAGATTGCATACCTTCCATATGATGGTTGGATCCCGATCTCACTGTGAGCAAGAGTTGCTCCCAGGAGAGTTTTACACTTTACAATTAGCTAACCCATTAGGTGTCTAGAAAGGTGTTAACGAGGCTACGCCTCTGGGAAAATTAGGTTTACTTTAATTAGGTCCGTGCGAAAGCACTGGGAACCTCCCTCAAGTACCGACACTGGCCTGGCTGAACGATTAGCGAAGTTGTAGAATATAATTAATCCTGGCTAGTTTTCCTTTTAAGGTTTGAAGGGAAATTTGATAAAAGCAGTGTGAGACATCGATTAGATAAGATAATAACCAATCTGATCTTTGCAAGAGCTTTCGCAGAGTGTATTCTTTTCTCTCTCTTAATGGCAGATACCAATGACAGGACTCAAGCTTCTACTAGATAAAAATAAACTGAATGGGACCAATTATAAAGACTGGCTGAGGAATATTAACATAGCCTTGACTTATGATAAGGTATCATATATCCTCACGGCTCCAGCCCCGCCCGTCCCAGGTCCTAAATCTTCGGTTACGGATAGGGAAGTCCGCAAGACATGGGACGCTGACTGTGCCACGGCCAAATGCCTCGTGCTTGCATCGATGGATAACACACATCAAAAGCAGCATGAGCAGATAGATGTCCAATCCATTTTTCTCCATACAAAAGAGTTGTATGGGGATCAATCTCGTGTCTTATGATACGAAGCGTTATGAAAGATGTTTCAGACGCGGATGGCTCCTGACACACCAGTAGGTGACCATGTTCTGAAGATGATAGCTCTTATAGAAGAGCTTGAGGACCTAGGATGGACAATGGACAACGAACGATATATTGATATCATTCTGCAGTCTCTCCCCCCCACTTATGCTCAGTTTGTAGTCAACTTCAACATGCACAATATGGAGAAGTCACTACCTGAACTCCTCAATATGTTGAGGAGTGCAGAGAGCACGCTGAAATCAGTGAAGACTCCCGCTTTGATTGTTGTACCATCTTCCTCCTTTCACCCGAAGGCCAAGGCCAAGAGAAAGATGAAGAAGAAACCGCCAAACCTAGAGGTGGAGTTAAAAAAGTTAAGGGGAAAGACAAGTCCACGGCTGGGGAATCGGGGAAAGGAGAATGTTATCACTGCCATAGATTGGGACACTAGAAGCATATCTGCACTGAGTACTTGAATCTCAAAGGGAAGAAGCATGGTGATGCTTCCGCTTCAGGTGTGTTTGTGACAGAAAACTGTTTTTCTATAAACTCTACTTCCTGGGTATTAGATACCGGTTCAGGTTCTCACATATGCAATTCTATGCAGGGACTGAGAAATAGTAGAGTTTTGAAGACAAGTGACCATACTCTCCGGGTTGGAAATAGTTCCAATGTACATGCAGTTTTAGTTGGAGAGTATCACCTGGGGTTGCTGTCGGGGTATATATTGGTTTTGAACCCATGTTATTATGTACCTAGTGTGCTTTGTAATATTATATCCATTTCTTTGTTAGACAATAAAGGATATCATTTTGTATTGCATAATAATGTTATGAACATTAACCTGAATCAAATTTTGGTTGGGTATGGTACACTTAATAACGGGATATACGTCCTAAATCAACACACAGTTTTCAGCATACAACACGCTGCTAAAAGAAAATTTTCAGATATAAATGAAGCTTTTCTTTGGCACTGGAGACTTGGTCATATTAACGAAACAAGACTAAACAATCTACACAAAGATGGATATTTAAAACCCTTTGAATATAAATCTTATGCGACTTGCCAGTCTTGTATCAAGGGTAAAATGACCAAAACACCGTTTACAGGACACGGAGAAAGAGCTACTCAGCTCTTAGCCCTTATGCATAGTGATGTATGCGGGCCAATGTCTACATAGGCTAGAGGCGGTTTTTCTTACTTCACAACTTTTACTGATGATTTCTCAAGGTTCGGTCATGTGTTTTTACTAAAGCACAAGTCTGAAGCTTTCGAGAAATTCACTGAGTACAAACTTGAAGTAGAAAAACAAACTGGATTGAGTATCAAAATGCTTCGATCAGATCGAGGTAGTGAGTATCTCAGTACAGAGTTTGCAGACTTTCTAAAAGAGAATGAGATTCTCTCTCAGCTCACTCCTCCTTACACACCACAGCACAACGGTGTGTCAGAATGACGAAATCGAACCCTATTAGATATGGTTCGTTCCATGATGAGTGATGTTGAGTTACCTGTCTCATTTTGGGGGTATGCATTGGAGACTGCAGCGTTTCTATTGAACAGGGTTCTAACCAAAACTGTGTCCACCACGCCATATGAGATATGGCATGAGAAGAGACCATCTCTTAAACGAGTTGTCCGGCCTATGTCAAAAAGCAAAATCCGGACAAACTCGAGACACGGTCAGTCATGTGTAATTTTGTGGGGTATCCAAAGAATTCCTATGGATATCTATTCTACCACAAGGAGGAACAAAATGTTTTTGTTTCTCAGTATGCCACATTTTTAGAAAAAGAATTTTTTACAAATGATATAGATGGCAGTGTGGTAGACCTAGAAGAAGTTCTAGAAACATAAATTACAAATGATGACTTGGTTGAACCGGCTGTTTCAACAGAAACAAATGAACCTCAACCACTCCGTAGATCTGGTAGGACTGCTCGCCCACCGGAGAGGTACTACGGTTTCCTCATTGATGGTGATAGAGAAGATTGTATCATAGAGGATGATGATCCTACCAGTTTTCAACAAGCTATCATGAGTGGAGACTCTATGAAGTGGCTGGATGCCATGAGATTTGAAATGGAGTCTATGTATACCAACAAAGTATGGACTTTGGACATTGTACCCCCTGGGGTAAAACCCGTGGGGTGCAAATGGATCTTTAAAAGAAAGATTGGTGTAGATGGGCAGGTGGAGACATATAAGGCAAGACTTGTGGCGAAAGGATTTCGTCAAAGATCGGGTCTGGACTATGAAGAAACTTTTTCTCCCATAGCCATGCTTAAATCCATTCGGATCCTACTTGCTATTGCTGCTCACTACGGCTATGAAATCTGGAAGATAGACGTTAAAACTGGATTTCTAAATGGTGATTTAGAAGAATACGTTTATATGGATCAGCCAGAGGGCTTCGTTGACAGTGGGAGCAGCGAGAAAGCATGTAGATTGCTTAAATCCATTTATGGATTAAAGCAAGCATCATGGAGTTGGAACATCTGTTTTGATGATGTTATCAAAGAGTTTGATTTCATCAAAAATCCAGATGAACCTTGTGTTTATAAGAAGGCTATAGGGAGAGCTGTCACATTCCTCGTATTTTATGTGGATGACATTCTTCTGATAGAAAATGACATTCATATGCTGCAGTCGGTCAAATCATTCTTATCACAAAGGTTCTCCATGAAGGACCTGGGTGATACAACGTACATATTGGGCATTCAGATCTATAGGGATAGATCCAAAAGGTTGTTGGGATTGTCCCAAACCAGGTACATCAACACCATCCTAAAGAGATTTAGTATGGAAGACTCCAAGTGGGGTGCCTTACCCGCTTGCCATGGAGTCACTCTCTCCAAGGACTTTTGCCCAAAGACTGATGAAGAGAGAGCTCGCATGAGCATTATACCCTATGCTTCAGCCGTAGGATCTATAATGTATGCGATGTTATGCACACGCCCTGGTGTAGCTTATGCACCAGGTGTAGTAAGCAGGAATCAGTCCAACCTAGGGGAGAATCATTGGATAGCTGTGAAGAACATTCTTAAGTACTTGCGAATGACTAAAGAATTGTTCTTGGTGTATGGTAACAGAGATCTCCAAATGGAGGCCTTTACCGATTCGAGCTTTCAGAGTAATAAGGACGACAACAAATCTATCTCTGGATTTTTATTTACCCTCAATGGAGGGGCGGTGAGTTGGAAAAGTTCCAAACAGGATACCATTGCAGACTCCACGATGGAAGCTGATTACATTGCTGCAAATGATGCCGCAAAGGAAGCAGTCTGGATGAGGAAGTTCGTATTGGAGCTAGGAGTAGTTCCAACCATTATTGATCCAATTCCATTGTATTGTGATAATAATGGGGCTATGACGTTGGCCAAGGAGCCCGGGTCCCATCAGCGGTCCAGACACATCCTGAGGCGATATCATTTGATCGGAGAGATAGTTGATCTTCGTGAGATCAAGATTCAGAGAGTAGATACAAAGAATAACACTGCGGATCCACTCACTAAGGCCCTCCCTCAGCCGCAGCATGAGCGACTTTTTGAGATGTTGGGTATTAGATATGCTAATAACTGGCCTTAGTGCAAGTGGGAGATTGTTTGGTATATGTATGCCCTATAGGCCATTATATGATAGTGGATGTATTTATACATGTATATATATACAGAGGACTTTCTTGCTCGACATGATAGTATGCTATCTGGTTACTCTTTATCTGACATGTTCACTTGATCATGCTTTTATTCATTTGTACATATTGATAAAGCCCTGAGGATATTTTCTTGACTACTCTGATTATGATGCAGATCATACTAGTGGGACATGTGTAGTTTATAAGCATATCCTGAAATGTCCCTAGTCGTGGGTGCATCGAGACGGGGAATCGATACTCCAGAGTAGACTAACGTATATGATACTAGACCCATATGATGGGCGATGGATGTTCTCATATCCATTGATGTTTGACATCAAGATCGTATGCGGGTGCTCAGTGGAGACTGGGTACCCTGGACGGACTCGCCGAGAACTCCTATATGGTATTATATCTATCATCGGATAGAAGTTCTCAGGTGACACTGGTACAGGTTAGTTTGTAGACCAGAGATCGTCATAGAGTCTCAAGTGCTCTCCCACTGTGCTTTGATTTTAACCCTACCACGGCTCTGCCGAGTCGTGCAAACAGGTGGCTTTTGGGTACAGTCCCGAGACATGTGGAGGCAATGAGTGATAGGAGGGGTTTCGTCTCTCCCTGTATTGGGAGTTGATGTTGCGCAGTGCTCGATTGGCTATATCAGTAAGTCCCTGTCCAGGGCTGTTGAGATTTACTGATAAGTGTTATCAGTAGTTTCTCGGTTTGATTATAGACCATACATCGGCATGACTTATTGAGTTACTAGGGTCAACGATGCCATCCCTAGACTTGATATGCAGCATATCTGACGAAGAGACTGGACTGTACGGTAGCGTTAACAGTTGGCTCGACGGGAGTTTTGACATGTTCGCTTGTTTTCTTCTGATCGCTCAATACCCGGATGGCCGTTACGTTTAGCTGACCTCTTGCGGCTTGGGGGTGCTTGATATGATCATCACCCATTTCCGGCGTATTGACGAGTCTTAGAGTAACATTTCTGAAAATATAAAATATTATTTTTGGAATCTAATATTAAAATAATATTTTTCCCGAAAACCTCCCGATTTGCGAAATTTGGGTTTTCGAAAATGGGTATAAATATCTTCCTATAATTGTTAAATTAATGGAAATTAAAATAATTTATTCATTTAAAAATATATTCAAAGGATTTGGCATTTTTTTTATTTATTATATGCAGTTTAAATGAAAACCCGATTAGTGCACTGCTAACTGCGATTAGGCCAAATCCGTGTTTTTACAGTTTTTCATGTCTAGTGCACCATGGCATGTCGTATTCTGGTTACATATTGATTCTTGTGTTGTTTTGGGGTATTATATGGTTTGGTTTTAAATAAATAAGAAAAGGTTAAAAAGAGAAAGGGTAAAAGGATAAATAGTGGGTGAGGGTGAGAATAAGAGAGGAAAGAGAGTGAGAGGGCAGCCATCCTCTTCCTCCCCCATTTGTTTCTTCTCTCCTTATTCATCTTCTCATTCCCTCCACCTCTAGCCAAAGATCCATCTCCAAACATTCACCTAAATCCTATACTCCCTTCACAAAAGTTGATCCCTTCCTTCTCCTCTACACATTGGACCAAGAAAAGTGGGATTTTGATGACATTGGGAAACTATGGTTTTTCTTGGGTTGCCCAAATGAGGTAATTTCTGCACCATTTGTATTGTATTTCACTCACCTTAGCACCAATACATGTTTAGAAGTGTTTAGATGTTGTTTAGTGAGGTTTGGAAATTTCAAGTTAGGGTTTGAGGGAATCTTGAGTGGTGATGTGTAATTGAGGTTAGTAGAGACCTTATAACCCCTGTAGGGATCGTATACTGACCAAAACCTAAGACTTAACCCATAGAATACGAACTTAAAAACCCCGACATCGGATAATTGTGTGAATTGTGAGGGTATTTTGGAATCTGCTAACACCCGGGGACCCTAAAAATTATTTAGCGATTACTGTGAGTCATTCAGGCAACCTAGAAGCTACCCTGAAGACCAGAGCCCCAAACCCCCTACCCAGGCCTCATATTTAATCATTTGGGCAGCAAATTGCGGCCTTGGTACTTCTAAATTGACTCGTACTTGTTCTGTAGCTCCTATATCAGTAAATTAGACCCTCCATATGTGCAGAATTGACCATTTTGGCTTAGGGTAAAATCTGGGGATGTTTTCTTGAGTCGATGCTTTATTTGGCGGGTTCGTTTTAACTTGATTTTGGTATTTGATATTAGATTTCCATCGTGTGGCGTTCGAACGTCAACGACTAAGGTTATTGGTCGTGTTTTGCATGCGAGGCTATAGGTTTTAACCTATGAGCGAGACGTGTGCCGTTTTGGTTTTCCGCGTTGATTTTAATATGCATTTGCTATTGGGTATTGGTTGTAGGTACCCCGCATGGGATTCAAGATGACGAGGAGAGCGTGGCATCATCGACTCCAGGAAACAAGGATCAGAGTGAGTAGATCTATATCAACGGGGGAAGTCAGGTGGATGGCGTATAGCACCCCCGCACACATTGATGGAAACCGATTTATATATATAGATTATGGTTAATGAAACCCTCCATAGAAAACTATAGATAGAGTAAAAAGGTAGTTAGAGAACCATATTAGAAACTAAGAATAGTTAGAAGCGATATGATACGACTAGTATGTGATAACGGGACTTGAGGACGATATTTGATGATATTGCCGTTTAGGGTACTATAGGACTAGATAGTCGACGTAGATGTGTCATCCGAACCATAGCTATTTTCAAACTGAAGAAACGTATGCATCTTTTAAACAGATACCCTGAAGGACATTATGGATTTTCAAATGATATCTTTTCCTTAAAAACACCATAGCCCCTACTTTCAAAACTACGATTCGCATCTTTCAAAAACAGTTTGTATGGTTCAGGTGTGTATGTTAGATTAGATATTTATGCTTATAGTAAAGGTAGAATGTATATGTAAACTTGACTTTATGTGAGATATAAGTATGATAAAAAGTGAATACGATTTTGTCACGACCCAAAGTTTGGCCCGTGACCGGCGCTTAACCACGTAACGTCTACAGGCGTAACGTGACTAAGGGAACCGGAAACCCAGAAAAAAAACCAGTGAATGTATAGAGTGTGATGAGAATTAAATGAAAACACCAACTAACATGATAAGAAATCTAAGTAAACAATCCCAAGATAACAATATACGACGCCGTAGCGAAGCTCAAGATCCACAAGTGGGAACATCACAGATAGCATAAAACTGCAAAAGAAAAGTCGGCTCACAACGAGCACGACACCAGAACACAAATAAAGTATGACATCGTCCTCACACTGTCTCTAAGTCAAATACATACATGGTAGATGGAGAATACTAGATACAACAATGTACATACAGAAAGATAAACAGATACCGCACAAAACCCACCTATCAGCAAAAGAGCTAGTACACCAACTATGGGGTATCTGAGTCAAAAGATGTAACCGCAGCCTGCCGCGACTACTCCGAAGGGCAACCTGCAAACACTGTGGCACAACGGGGGTGAGTTGCCAACTCGTGAATAGAGATAACATATAAAGGTAACCGCGAGCATGCACGTACTACGCTACTCTATCATATGCCAACAGATGATATCAATATGTGATAAGCAGTATGTGCAATAATCATGCAAGTTCTCTATCAGGTACTGTATTACTGGGTGAGGTACAAATGCTTTATCAGGTAATATAACTACAGGATGAGGTACAAATGATAATGTTGAGCAGGGGAAATATAATATCTACACGGAATGTCAACGTGGGATATAGGTATATCGGTGTCCATCAATGCACCCAGATCCCCCAAATAGCTCAGGCGCCGGCACCCCCATCGGCCCTCGAATCCTGTACACCTCTGAGAGTCCCGAGTGCCCAACATCGGCACCCAAATATCATAAATACTCGTGTCCAGCATCGACACGCAAATCCTCATCCATCGGGCCCCGTCAGTCCGGGTCACCCACATCCATCTATAGACTCTGATCAGTATACTCCGGATAACTGTCAGGTCCAACCAATCACCGGTAGGTAGTGGTCCCTCTGCCAGGCTCACCGTCTACTGCACAGCGAAACCGTTCTCGCCCCGGGGTACCATACCGGGTCCACCATGTACCCGTAATCGGCCTCAACCGCCTCCTCGATTCGGGTTTCCATATATCACTCTAGCACCGAGAAAACACATGGTGGACGCACCGAAATATCATATCAAGGGAACCGGGTTTTTAAATGATTACATATTTGAAATAGCCACGGTTCCCAAATCCAGAAATCACATATAATCCAACAAATACAAGTCAATGATCCGATATGATATGTGCGTCAAATGTAAATATCCGGTCAAGTTACATATAGATAAGTTACAAGATAATAATCCGATGTGACATATGCATCAGGTATGAATATCAAATCATGTCACATATAATGTGCTACAATGCAATGATCCGATGTGATATGTGTAGCAGGTATGAATATCAAGTCATGTCACAAATAGATGAACTAGAATGCAATGATCCGATGTAATAAAGGCATCAAGTATGAATATATGGTCATGTCACAAATAGATGAACTAGAATGCAATGATCCGATGTAATAAAGGCATCAAGTATGAATATATGGTCATGTCACAAATAGATGAACTAGAATGCAATGATCCGATGTGGTATAGGCATCAAGTATGAATATATGGTCATGTCACAAATAGATGAACTAGAATGCAATGATCCGATGTGATATAGGCATCAAGTATGAATATCAAGTCATGTCGCAAATAGATGAACTAGAATGCAATGATCCGATGTGGTATAGGCATCAAGTATGAATATCAAGTCATGTCGCAAATAGATGAACTAGAATGCAATGATCCGATGTGGTATAGGCATCAAGTATGAATATATGGTCATGTCACAAATAGATGAACTAGAATGCAATGATCCGATGTGGTATAGGCATCAAGTATGAATATCAAGTCATGTCACATATAAATGAACTAGAATGCAATGATCCGATGTGGTATAGGCATCAAGTATGAATATATGGTCATGTCACAAATAGATGAACTAGAATGCAATGATCCGATGTGGTATAGGCATCAAGTATGAATATCAAGTCATGTCGCAAATAGATGAACTAGAATGCAATGATCCGATGTGGTATAGGCATCAAGTATGAATATCAAGTCATGTCACATATAAATGAGCTACAATGCAATGGATCAAATGTGAGGTGTGTAGAAGGTATGCAATGCACTAGCTAGTAACCATGAACATGCAATATATATATAAGGAACACTATAAGGTCCTATCTGCCCTGACGTAGAACGCCATGCGGGCGATATCCCCGTAGATGTGAAATCTACTCACCGTAGTCTCTCCCTAGGTGTAGCCAACAACCTGCTTCCCTTTCTTTACCGCGTCCGCCGTACTCGCCTGCGAACCTAGAATTACACAATATATCATAAGTAAGCTCGAAATCACACAAACGCGACATTAAAGCCGAACAAGTAACTCGTGTCGCGAACCAAGCGCGCGTGTGCGCGATACGCTAAAACGTGTGGTTACGCGTCTGAAATCACTCCGACGCGTCGCGATACGCAGAAACCCAAAACCCACGCACACGTAATACGCGTGTCGCGAAAGGTTGAAAATACGGGAAAATAGGTATTCAGCTCCAGATTTTGATACAGGAAAGGAAATGCAAAAATATAAATACCAAAATAACTTACATATAAGCAGAGACCCACACCCCAAACCCCAACCCAAATCTCCCCAATCTGGCCGCAATTTGCGGCCAGAATGCCATATTTGGTGGCCAGACTTGGGAATTGGGTCCCCAGGTTTGGTTGGTGCACTCCATACCATACATACATGCTACAGCAATCACTAGTTTTGTTCTGAAAAGTCTCGGATAGCAGCAGATTTCCTACAGTGCCTAATATCAGTTCAAATCACACAATTTGCACAAAACTGGAATTTTAGGGTATTTTGATGAAATCTGAAACAAACCTAGGTCTAATCCCACACTAATAACTTGTTAACAAGCTAAACAAGTCACAACAACAAAAACTTAACATATTACACAAAAAAACCCTTCAAAAGCACTAAAAGGCACAAAAAGTGATATTTCTAAACTAAACATGCAAGTTATGGGAATTTGGTGTTAGGGTTAAGATTTTATACCTTTAAAAGACCTTAGAACACCAAGGGTTCCAGCTTTTACCCTCAGTTGTGCAGACTAGCTCCCCAACACCCCAAAATCTTCATTTTTCCTAAGGTTTAGTGAAGAAAAGAGTTGATTTTGTAGGGTTTTTGGTGTAGGATTCAAAGAGGAATGAAAAGAGAGAGAAGAGAGGAAGAAAGAGATGTTTGTTCAGCTTGTTTTCTGCAGAGAATTCAGATGAGGGAAAGAGAGAGAGAGAAGAGAAGAAAATGGTCAAAAAAAAAAGTCCACCCTTCACCTAACCACCATACCTATTTGTTTAATTGGATTTTGACTTATAAAAAGAATGGTTTATGCAAGGGTTAATTGATGGGGAAAAATAAACTTGCAACCATGCACCAAGAATGGTTAACAAGTCACAAAAAGCCTAAGTATGCAAGGTGCACACAACAAGGGAAAATTTTTAAAAAGCTAACACTACCCATAAGAACTATAATTAGAAATCTTAAGAACCCATATACATATAAACATACACGACTACTAATTATCACCAAAACCATCAAACGGGAATTCAAAGTGTTACAATCTACCCCCCTTAAGGAAATTCGGTCCCCGAATTTAAAAATCTACCCATACGCACCTTCAAAAAGATGGGGATACCTCTTCCTCATCTCGCTCTCGGTCTCCCAAGTGACCTCCTCCCTGCTCTGGCCACGCCAAAGTACCTTGACGGACGGTATCTCTTTCGACCTCAATTTCTTCACTTGTCGATCCAAGATCATCACTGGCTGCTCTGCATAGGAAAGATCGCGCTCAATCTGGATCGTCGGGTGCTGAATCGCATGCGAAGGATCATGAAGATATCGGCGGAGCATCGAAACGTGAAATACGGGGTGCACATCTGGAAAACTGGGCGGAAGGGCTAATCGATACGCAACTGCACCAATACGCTCAAGGATCTCGAAGGGGCCTACGTATCTGGGAATAAGCTTCCCCTTCCTTCCAAACCTCATCACGCCCTTCATTGGGGAGACCCTCAAGAAAACACGATCACCAACAGAAAACTCAAGTCTGCGTCGACGACGGTTCGCATAAGATTTCTGCCTACTCTGGGCTACTCTCATCCTATCGCGAATCAACTGGATCTTCGCTGTCGTCTCCTCAACGATCTGTGGCCCTAAAATACTGCTCTCACTGAGCTCTGTCCAACAAGTAGGCGACCTGCATTTCCTCCCATAAAGAGCCTCAAACGGTGCCATCTGAATGGTCTCCTGGTAGCTGTTGTTATAGGAGAACTCTACTAAGGGCAAATGATGATCCCAGCTACCTCCGAAGTCTAATACGCATGCTCTGAGCATGTCCTCGAGAGTCTGAATAGTCCGCTCTGACTGTCCATCGGTCTGCGGATGGAATGCTGTGCTGAAACTCAAGCGAGTGCCCAGAGCCTCCTGAAGCCTCTGCCATAGCCGGCTGGTAAACTGGGTGCCTCTATCGGACACGATGCATGTCGGAACTCCGTGCAGTCGTACAATCTGATCAATGTAAACCTGGGCATACTGAGTAAATCCGAAAGTCGTCTTTACCGGTAGGAAGTGAGCCGCTTTAGTCAAACAATCCACGATCACCCAGATGGAGTCATACCCCCGACTAGTCCTGGGTAGACCCACAATGAAGTCCATAGATATCTGTTCCCATTTCCACTCCGGAATGGGTAATGGCTGTAGCTCTCCCTCGGGCCTCTGGTGCTCAGCCTTGACTTGCTGACAAGTCAGGCATCTCGACACAAAATCTGCAATATCCCTCTTCATACCGTCCCACCAGTAAACATCTCTCAGATCGTGGTACATCTTGGTGGAACCGGGATGAACACTATATACCGATCGATGTGCATCCTCAAGAATCTCGCGCCGCAATCCCTCAGCATCCGGTACGCACAGTCTAGCCCCAAATCGTAGTATCCCCTGATCGTCGATCACGAACTCGGAAAATCTGCCCTGTCCCATCTGTGTCCTGATCTCTGAACAGCGGTCATCACTGTGCTGTGCCTCGTATATACGGTCATGCAACTGTGGGCGTGCACGAACATGCGCCATCTGTCCCCCGCTCGGCGTAAACTCAAACTGTACCAGGCTGTCATATAAGATCTGCCAATCTGCCGACGACTGCCTCTGCACTGCGCTCACACAAGATAGACTACCCCCGGGCCTCCTACTCAACACATCTGCCACTACATTCGCCTTGCCCGGGTGATATAAGATCTCACAATCGTAGTCCTTCACTAACTCCATCCATCGGCGCTGTCTAAGGTTCAGGTCTCGCTGCTGAAATATGTATTTTAAGCTCTTGTGGTCGGTGAATATCTGGCACGACTCTCCATACAGATAATGTCGCCAGATCTTGAGTGCAAAGACCACCGCAGCCATCTCCAGATCATGAGTAGGGTAATTCTGTTCATGTTTCTTTAATTGCCGTGAAGCATATGCAATCACCCTGTCATGCTGCATCAAAACGCATCCTAGCCCCACTCGTGAAGCATCGCAGTAGACCGCAAATCCGCCTGATCCAGAAGGCAAAGATAGCACTGGTGTCGTGGTCAGTAGAGCCCGTAACCGCTGGAAACTGTGCTCACACTCCTCTGTCCAATCAAAGTGAACTCCCTTCCGGGTCAACCTGGTCAATGGTGTAGCAATGCGAGAGAAGTCCTGCACAAATCGCCTGTAATAACCTGCTAGCCCTAGAAAGCTGCGAACCTCCGTCACTGACGTGGGTCTAGGCCAACTCCGAACTGCCTCTATCTTCCTCGGGTCGACACATATACCATCTCGTGTAATCACGTGCCCCAAGAAGTCTACGCTGTCTAGCCAGAAGGCACACTTGGAGAATTTGGCGAAAAGCTGATGCTCCCTCAAGGTCTGCAGTGAAATCCGCAGGTGCTGCTCGTGCTCCTCTCTACTCCGAGAATACACCAAGATATCGTCAATAAACACTATAATGAACATGTCAAGATACGGCCGGAAAATACGGTTCATCATGTCCATAAATGCTGCTGGCGCGTTGGTGAGTCCGAACGACATCACCAAAAACTCATAATGGCCGTAACGTGTGCGGAAAGCTGTCCTAGGAATGTCCTCCTGTCGAACCCGCAGCTGATGGTAGCCTGATCGCAAATCGATCCTCGAAAAGTATCCTGCCCCCTGAAGCTGGTCGAACAAATCGTCGATGCGTGGCAAAGGATATCGATTCCGCACTGTCACCTTGTTCAGCTGGCGGTAGTCAATACACAAACGCATGCTGCCGTCCTTCTTCTTAACGAACAAGACTGGAGCACCCCAAGGAGAAACACTGGATCGAATAAGTCCCTTATCCAGCATGTCCTGCAACTGACCCTTCAACTCTCTAAGTTCCGCCGGGGCCATCCGATAAGGCGGTACTGAAATAGGCCCCGTGCCAGGAACCAAATCAATGCAGAAAGAAATGTCACGCTCGGGCGGTAGCCCAGGAAGCTCGTCAGGGAACACATCAGGGAACTCGCTAACCACCGGAACCTGATCTAGAGGAACCTCTGTAGCTCTAGTATCGCAAACAAATGCGAGAAATCCCTGACATCCCTTCCGCAAAAGCTGTCCAGCGCGAACAGAAGAAATCACACAGTGAGGGGTGGCACTACGGTCCCCCAACACAACAACAACCGACTCGCTGGGAAAAAAAAATCGAACTGTCTTCTCGCGGCAGTCAACAGAAGCATAGCACGTGGCTAACCAATCCATGCCCAACAGAACGTCGAAGTCCAACATCTCAAGAAGGATCAAGTCGACCGGCAACTCTCTCTCGCCAATACGGACGGTACAGGATCGGAACACGTGCCTAGCAACAAACGACTCTCCCACAGGAGTAGTCACAACAAGCGGCTGGCCAAGCAAACCGGACTCTCTACCCAAACTTGGTACGAAGTGAGTGGATACGTACGAGTGCGTGGATCCGGGATCGAATAACACGTGTGCATCAACCAAACATACAGAAAGGATACCTGAGACCACCGCATTGGACGCCTGCGCGTCCTGATGCGTCAAAGCAAACACTCGCGCCTGTCCTCCACCTGCAACTGACTGTCCCCTGCCGGCCGCTGGCTGTCCTCTACCTCGGCCACCTCGTCCTCTATGAACAAATCCTCCACGACCACGACCTCTCCGTGCAGGCGTCTGATGCAGAGTAACAGTAGGTACTATCGGCAACGCCGTCTGGGGTGGTGAAGGTGGTAATGTAACATGCGGTGCTGCCGCCCCACTCCGGGGTACCTCGGGACAATCTCGCACACGATGATAAGAACTCCCGCAACGGTAACATCCTGATGACGGTCTCTGGCCCTCCTGGGAATAGGAGCTAAACAATCGGCCTCGTCTTGAATCTCTGCCACCTGCAAGGTGCCTGTCACGACGCTGGAATGGCCGTCTCTGCACTGACGTATCTGCACGAACTCTTTTCGTCCCTGGAACTGCCGAAGTCTCAGCAAGGCGCTCTTCAACTAATAATGCTGCATCTACCGCTGCTGCGTATGTCTCGTAATGCTGCGCGCTGATAGCAAGGAATAGTGGTGTAAGCAAGCCTCGGACAAATCTCTTAACTCGCAACTCCTCAGTAGCCACTAGGTACGGGGCATAGATAGCTAGCTCTGTGAACAGCACGTCGTACTCTGCCACTGACATCCCTGGTGTCTGGCGTAAGGACTCAAATCTGCGTGCTCGGGCATCCCTAACACTCTGAGGAAGAAAACAGGCAAGGAATAGCGCTACAAACTCGGTCCAGGTCATAGGAGGAAGACCTGATGCTCTGTCCTTCTCAACTGAATCACACCACTTCTGTGCAAGACCTTCTAGGCGAAAGCTCGCTAACTCGACCCATCTCGCATCCGCGCATCTAAGTGAACGACATATACGGGCCATCTTATCAAGGAAGGACTGGGGGTCCTCGGCTGTGTCGGTGCCTTTGAAAACCGGAGGTTTTAGCCTCATGAACTCTGATAGCGATACCGTAATCACCTCCGTGGCTGCAGGGGCAACTGGCTGTGTGGTAGGTACCATCGCGGTCGATGGAACAGGTGGAGCTACCTCTGGTCGCTGTGCCTGAAGCGTCTCAACTAGCGATCCTATCATCTCACGCATCTCCTGCATGCTAGATCCCACCGTCTGGCGCATCTCCTGCACACCAGCCCCTAGCGTGGCGATCTGATCTGTCAAAGGAGGAACAGTCTGCTCAGGTACAACGGGTGCACTGCCCGGATCAGTCCTCGTCTCGGACGAGTCAACTCGAATCTCGGCCCTCGCGGCCGCTCTCTACGCCCTCGTAGTCTTTGGCGACATATTGGCTGAAAGGAACAATAGGATTCGATAAGGATACGGAAATCGAATCACGAGAATGTATATACTCAAGAAGGAAATTTATATAAACAAGTCCTAAGGTCGCGTAGGCGGAGTACCGTGTCGTGAGTATGCCGCGGAACATACACACACTACGCTACCCTGTCGCAGCTACCTACTCCATCATACCAGGGTCATCCTACACTCCGAAAGGTAAAACCTACGCTCTGATACCAACTTTGTCACGACCCAAAGTTTGGCCCGTGGCCGGCGCTTAACCACGTAACGTCTACAGGCGTAACGTGACTAAGGGAACCGGAAACCCAGAAAACAAACCAGTGAAAGTATAGAGTGTGATGAGAATTAAATGAAAACACCAACTAACATGATAAGAAATCTAAGTAAACAATCCCAAGATAACAATATACGACGCCGTAGCGAAGCTCAAGATCCACAAGTGGGAACATCACAGATAGCATAAAACTGCAAAAGAAAAGTCGGCTCACAACGAGCACGACACCAGAACACAAATAAAGTACGACATCGTCCTCACACTGTCTCTAAGTCAAATACATACATGGTAGATGGAGAATACTAGATACAACAATGTACATACAGAAAGATAAACAGATACCGCACAAAACCCACCTATCAGCAAAAGAGCTAGTACACCAACTATGGGGTATCTGAGTCAAAAGATGTAACCGCAGCCTGCCGCGACTACTCCGAAGGGCAACCTGCAAACACTGTGGCACAACGGGGGTGAGTTGCCAACTCGTGAATAGAGATAACATATAAAGGTAATCGCGAGCATGCACGTACTACGCTACTCTATCTATGCCAACAGATGATATCAATATGTGATAAGCAGTATGTGCAATAATCATGCAAGTTCTCTATCAGGTACTGTATTACTGGGTGAGGTACAAATGCTTTATCAGGTAATGTAACTACAGGATGAGGTACAAATGATAATGCTGAGCAGGGGAAATATAGTATCTACACGGAATGTCAACGTGGGATATAGGTATATCGGTGTCCATCAATGCACCCAGATCCCCCAAATAGCTCAGGCGCCGGTACCCCCATCGGCCCTCGAATCCTGTACACCTCTGAGAGTCCCGAGTGCCCAACATCGGCACCCAAATATCATAAATACTCGTGTCCAGCATCGACACGCAAATCCTCATCCGTCGGGACCCGTCAGTCCGGGTCACCCACATCCATCTATAGACTCTGATCAGTATACTCCGGATAACTTTCAGGTCCAACCAATCACCGGTAGGTAGTGGTCCCTCTGCCAGGCTCACCGTCTACTGCACAGCGAAACCGTTCTCGCCCCGGGGTACCATACCGGGTCCACCATGTACCCGTAATCGGCCTCAACCGCCTCCTCGATTCGGGTTTCCATATATCACTCTAGCACCGAGAAAACACATGGTGGACGCACCGAAATATCATATCAAGGGAACCGGGTTTTTAAATGATTACATATTTGAAATAGCCACGGTTCCCAAATCCAGAAATCACATATAATCCAACAAATACAAGTCAATGATCCGATATGGTATGTGCGTCAAATGTAAATATCCGGTCAAGTTACATATAGATAAGTTACAAGATAATAATCCGATGTGACATATGCATCAGGTATGAATATCAAATCATGTCACATATAATGTGCTACAATGCAATGATCCGATGTGATATGTGTAGCAGGTATGAATATCAAGTCATGTCATAAATAGATGAACTAGAATGCAATGATCCGATGTAATAAAGGCATCAAGTATGAATATATGGTCATGTCACAAATAGATGAACTAGAATGCAATGATCCGATGTAATAAAGGCATCAAGTATGAATATATGGTCATGTCACAAATAAATGAACTAGAATGCAATGATCCGATGTGGTATAGGAATCAAGTATGAATATATGGTCATGTCACAAATAGATGAACTAGAATGCAATGATCCGATGTGATATAGGCATCAAGTATGAATATCAAGTCATGTCGCAAATAGATGAACTAGAATGCAATGATCCGATGTGGTATAGGCATCAAGTATGAATATCAAGTCATGTCGCAAATAGATGAACTAGAATGCAATGATCCGATGTGGTATAGGCATCAAGTATGAATATATGGTCATGTCACAAATAGATGAACTAGAATGCAATGATCCGATGTGGTATAGGCATCAAGTATGAATATCAAGTCATGTCACATATAAATGAACTAGAATGCAATGATCCGATGTGGTATAGGCATCAAGTATGAATATATGGTCATATCACAAATAGATGAACTAGAATGCAATGATCCGATGTGGTATAGGCATCATGTATGAATATCAAGTCATGTCGCAAATAGATGAACTAGAATGCAATGATCCGATGTGGTATAGGCATCAAGTATGAATATCAAGTCATGTCACATATAAATGAGCTATAATGCAATGGATCAAATATGAGGTGTGTAGAAGGTATGCAATGCACTAGCTAGTAACCATGAACATGCAATATATATATAAGGAACACTATAAGGTCCTATCTGCCCTGACGTAGAACGCCATGCGGGCGATATCCCCGTAGATGTGAAATCTACTCACCGTAGTCTCTCGCTAGGTGTAGCCAACAACCTGCTTCCCTTTCTTTACTGCGTCCGCCGTACTCGCCTGCGAACCTAGAATTACACAATATATCATAAGTAAGCTCGAAATCACACAAACACGACATTAAAGCCGAACAAGTAACTCGTGTCGCGAACCAAGCGCGCGTGTGCGCGATACGCTAAAACGTGTGGTTACGCGTCTGAAATCACTCCGACGCGTAGCGATACGCAGAAACCCAAAACCCACGCACACGTAACACGCGTGTCGCGAAAGGTTGAAAATACGGGAAAATACGTATTCAGCTCCAGATTTTGATACAGGAAAGGAAATGCAAAAATATAAATACCAAAATAACTTACATATAAGCAGAGACCCACACCCCAAACCCCAACCCAAATCTCCCCAATCTAGCCGCAATTTGCGGCCAGAATGCCATATTTGGCGGCCAGACTTGGAAATTGGGTCCCCAGGTTTGGTTGGTGCACTCCATACCATACATACATGCTACAGCAATCACTAGTTTTGTTCTAAAAAGTCTCGGATAGCAGCAGATTTCCTACAATGCCTAATATCAGTTCAAATCACACAATTTGCACAAAACTGGAATTTTATGGTATTTTGATGATATCTGAAACAAACCTAGGTCTAATCCCACACTAATAACTTGTTAACAAGCTAAACAAGTCACAACAACAAAAACTTAACATATTACACAAAAAAAACCCCTTCAAAAGCACTAAAAGGCACAAAAAGTGATATTTCTAAACTAAACATGCAAGTTATGGGAATTTGGTGTTAGGGTTAAGATTTTATACCTTTAAAAGACCTTAGAACACCAAGGGTTCCAGCTTTTACCCTCAGTTGTGCAGACTAGCTCCCCAACACCCCAAAATCTTCATTTTTCCTAAGGTTTAGTGAAGAAAAGAGTTGATTTTGTAGGGTTTTTGCTGTAGGATTCAAAGAGGAATGAAAAGAGAGAGAAGAGAGGAAGAAAGAGATGTTTGTTCAGCTTGTTTTCTACAGAGAATTCAGATGAGGGAAAGAGAGAGAGAGAAGAGAAGAAAATGGTCAAAAAAAAAAGTCCACCCTTCACCTAACCACCATACCTATTTGTTTAATTGGATTTTGACTTATAAAAAGAATGGTTTATGCAAGGGTTAATTGATGGGGAAAAATAAACTTGCAACCATTCACCAAGAATGGTTAACAAGTCACAAAAAGCCTAAGTATGCAAGGTGCACACAACAAGGGAAAATTTTTAAAAAGCTAACACTACCCATAAGAACTATAATTAGAAATCTTAAGAACCCATATACATATAAACATACACGACTACTAATTATCACCAAAACCATCAAACGGGAATTCAAAGTGTTACAGATTTATTATGTGATATGATAATATGTTGGTATACGGATGCGAGTCGAGTGAAGTGATTGATACCTTGCCGGCCCCCTGATGCGAGATTGTTATGGATGTGACCTGGGACATAGGTATATAGATATATATAGAATGTCTTGAATCATGTGTGATATGTCGTACGAGATGTTAGGTCCGTACCCCTCATTTTCGCATAGGTTGATAGGATCCCTGATAGATTAATGCCGCCGTACGATGATTTTCCGTACGTGATGAGTTTGACTTGAGGTTTGATCCACACCCTTGACTAGAGGATGTCGTACGAAGGATTATGTCGTGCGTGATGTTGTGTGTCTAGATGCCGATTGATAGATTCACCGACTCGGTCATGTTAAATACGTATACCTTGTTGCTTTTAGCTGACGTTTACCATATACCGCATTTCATGCTATTCTCATTGCATTATATATAATTATCTGTGCTAGTACACTTACACCATTATCGATGATGCGTATGTTACACTTACACAGATTGGCCGGCTCACACAGTTCATCGCCGATAATTTCCATGTCACTACACAGTAGGATTGCTGCATCATGATATGACTCTTCGCATAACTTACTTACGTATATACCCACTTGTACATCCATATCGGCGCACATACATATTGTACACTCATACTTGCGTGCATACATATTGTACACTCATACTTGCATACTTACATATTGTACACCCATACATTACGTACATACATATTGTACATCCATACTTGCGTACATACATATTGTACACCCATACATGCGTACATACATATTGTACACCCATATTGGCGCACATACAAATTGTACACCCATACATTGCGTATATACATATTGTACATTCGTACTTGCGTACATGCACATATGCACCTTTATATGGTATTGCATTCGATTTTGGAGATTTGTGAACCACATGATATATTTTAAAATTGGATTCATTTAAAAGAGTGGTTTTCCCTCGATGTGTGCATATTACCGTTCCATGTTGCATGATATGCGGATATTCTTACATTTCTGTTATATGTCGCATACATCATGCTTTACGCTTTTACGCATTGAGATATGTTGTTTTCATGAGATTTCTGGATTTGAGAACCGTGGCGATTTCAAAAGAAAGTATGTACTGTTTTAAAAACCCGGTTTCTTTTGATATGATATTTCAGTGCGTCCACCATGTGTTTTCTCGGTTCTGAAAATGGCATGTGAAACCCGATTCGAGGAGCGATAGGCACCGTCTGCGGGTACATGGTGGACCCGGTATGGTATCCCGGGGTGAGAAGACTCGTATTGTTAGACGGTGAGCCTGGCAGGGGAGCACTACCTGCCGGTGACAGTATTTGGGCTCGGCGGATATCCGGAGGATACCGACCGGAGTCGAGAGATGAGATAGGCCGATCCGGATTGACGGAGCCCGAGGGCCGATCCGGACTGACGGAGCCCGAGATATGAGGATTTACGTGTCGATGCTGGACACGGGTTTCATAATGTTTTCGAGTGTCGATGCTAGACACTCAGGTTCCATGATTTTGATGTGTCGCGAGGGACACACGTTGATTTATATCCTTATACCTTCATGCATATGCTTTTATGATATTTACATGCATGATGTTGTGTCATTGGTTGACACGTGGATGAGATCCACATGCATACATACATTGATTATATGGGTGGATGAGATCCATATGCATACATACACTGATTATATTGTTGGATGATATCCACATACAGATAGACCTTGATTACTTTGTTGGCACATATACAGATACAGTCACCCTAGATATCATATTATTACCTTAATGATATAGTTGACCTAGGAGTTGTTGTTTATTCAATTACTACTTGTAGATGTTTTTCTATTCACGAGTTGGCAACTCATCCCCATTGTGCCACAATTCTTGCAGGTTGACCGCATGGATCCGTAGCGGCATCGCTGTCACATAGCTTCATTTGGGTGTTTTGCATTGGTAGGTGGGGCATTTGTCCCATACCCACTCTTGTATTTATATTTTACATTGTATCTAGTCAACTCCATCAATCAAAATTAGTAATTTATAAGTAATGAGACTTAGTGAGATTGCGGTTGCGAGACTTAGAGCGAGGGGTTTTCCGCTACTTGTGGTTTTGATGTCTTGCTTATTTCTTTATCTTTTGTGGTGAACTTCGCCGTTGGGCGTAGTATACATCCATATACCGTCTTGCGTGGTTATGATCCGTCGTTTGGCGAAGAGCTAGCTCCCGCTTGGGGATGCCATTATTCTTGTTATGTATTTGTGCTTTTGGATCAAAATATACAAAGGAGGTGCTGCCCAAATTTTCAAAAGACGAAACACATTTTCAAAATAGTAAATTTCACTTGAAATTTTCATGTTCCTTTTCTATGCATTAAGAAAACATGATTTCATTATACCTTTATTTCAAAACATCACCTCCTTTATTTTTCTTTAAAAGGTTTAGATTTCTGGGTTTCAGTTTACTTGAATTACGTTACGCCTTTAGACGTTGTGTGATTTAAGTGCTGGTCACGAGCTAATATTTCGGGTCGTGACAAAGTTGATATCAGAGAGCTAGGTTTAAACTTGGTTCGAGTCTATGTTTGACTATACGAAGTTTAGAGCGGGTATGTATTTCGGAACTTAGGCTTGACCTTACGGAACTTAGACTTGAACGGGGGGGGGGTATTAGACCCGAAATTTCGTTTCATAGGCTGACCTTGATTGATGGAGTAGGTAGCTTGAGTAGAGTGACGTACCGTACGTATGTTCCGCGGCATATTTACGATACGATACTCCACTTAAGAAACCTTAGGATGCACATATTTTGAGATCTTTGATTTTCTTCGTACCCTTGATTATGAGATGTATGATCATAGACTCACAACGCATCAATGATCATACTCTCATTGATGTTGTTCCTTCTTATGATCATGTATCCATTCTGGATCTGTTGTTTCCTTTCATACCGTTGATCAGCTTTCTTCGATACTCGATAGAGGTTCCTGTCACCATGGTTTGAGCACAGATTGAGCTGCTGGTAGTGATGCAGTCAGGACGAGCTCGTCATGGACAAGGATAGACCATCGTGTTTTCTGGTGACACGGGAATGTCTCGAGTTAATATTTATGTTGTGACCTCTCGGATGAGGCGAGTGTTTGGCGTTGCACCGGATGATCGGGCCATTGATAGAGCTACCAGTTGCTAGAGGACTGTTGGTGTACAACGTACCTCAGAGTTATGATGTCATCTACCGTGTAGACAGATGACCCAGCTGTTCCTGAGATTGATAGGATGTCGCTTCCAGAGCTTACGAGCTGAGATCGCCGGAGCTTCCAGGCAGAAATGCGACAGATGATAGCTAGTCTACCCCGAGTTGAGAGACGAAGGTGATTCGTCAGGTTGATGCGCCGACGTAAGCCCAGTTGAGTTGATGATTTCCAGTGTGGAGTGTCTTACTCAGATCTAGAGCAGACCGATCCAGAGATGAACGTTGAGGTTGAAGGGTCCCGGCAGCGCCCCGGCCGTCAAAACGCGGCCAAAATGCGGAACGAAAATTTTCTAAACCGACGCTACCGGTACCCGATTTCCGGATCGACCTTAAACCCAAAACTAGCGAGCTTAACTAAGAGTTAGAATTGTTATAGCGAGATGATCCAAGTCTTTCGGTCTTCATTCCAAGCACCTAGCGGTTCTTTGACGAAGTTTGGTTGCCGGTCTTCCTCCATCTCCGATGATCCACCTGAGGGAAACGGCGCAAGCTCCAGCTCGACGAATGAGACTAACCGACTCTCCAAAGTCGCTAGCGATGGAGAGTGGGGGTGTACTAGTGTGTCACTATGATTTTCTCTCATCCCTTGAGCTCAATAGAGCATCCATGGAAGATGAATCAAGGTGGTGAAGCTTTTGGCATGAGCATAAGAAAATGGCTAAGTTTCTTTGTGTGAATAAGAAAGTGAGAGAGAGAGAGCTAGCATGTTAATTATGAATCATACACCAAATGAAATGAAAACCCCCTTCAAAAATATGGCCGGCCCCCCTCTCTCTCCAATCAACAAAAATCTTTTTCTTTTCCCATTATTGCAATAAAATAATGCAAACCATACTTTGAACCATGCTATGTTCCATGTTCATGCCATACCTCCTTTTCCACCTCATTTAAAAAAAAACAAATGAATTTCCATAAATGGAAAAACATATAAATGAGGTGGCATCTTCTAGAAGCTATTCCGTATAAAATACGGAATACTTTCCGGTACATGTATCGAAATACATATACGCGTGTTCGTACAAAAATACGAATAGCCGAGAGAGAAAACGAATAGTGAACAATAATACTAGAATACATATATATAAATACATATGTGAATTATTAAATAAAAACCTGATTTAATAAACTGGCTTAATCCTAAACCGCTAGTATTATCAACCGTCCAATTAAAGTCTGCGCAGCACTTGCACATATTTAATCGGACGCCTGTATGTATCAGCATACCTCATGTACACCATATCGCCTGAACCGTGAAAAACCCTCTGTGTGGGACTCTAAAGACTCGTCAATACGCTGGCAGTGGGTTTAACCACAAGCACGTCAGCGACACTAGCTGTACGTAACGGCTACCCAGGTATTGAGCGAAAGGGAGACCGACGAGCAAACTCATCCTGAACCCCTACTGAGCCTGTCAGTGACAATATCCATACAGTCCGGTCTGTTCATCTAAGAGTATCGCATATCGAGTCTAGGGGGGTGGATAAAGTCAGACCCCCAACAACGCGACATTTAGTGCCGGTATGAAACCCATCACCACCTGAGAAACTATCGATCCTGGATCGGTAATTCTCGTCCACCGTGGCCACGAATTTATGGTGATGGCCATCCGTAAACAACGCGACATCAACCCCCAATACCGGGAGAGACGAATCCCCGACGATCCGATCACTGCCTCCATGTGGCTCGGGACTGTACCCAACTAAAACCTGTTTGCACGACTCCTTTGAGCCGTGGTAGGGTAGTAATCAAAGCACAGTGGGAACTCACACGAGACAAATGACGATCTCAGGTCGACAGACTAACCTGTACACATGTCAACTGGGAACTGCTATCTGACAATAGGTATAATACCAACTAGCAGGTTCCCGGCGAGTCCGTCCAGTGTACTCATAACCCAATGAGCACCTGTATACTATCTTAGGTGAACAAACTAACACCAATGGCTTGTGAGACCTGGCCACCGCCCCTCGTCGGGGTCTCGATCAGTATACACTACTCTACACTGGAGTACCGATGCCCGGTCTCGATACTCCTACGACTAGGGACATTTAAGGATGTGCTTATAGACCCCCAGCTCCCACGTATGTGATCGCCATCACAATGTTGGCAGTCAAGCAAGAATTCTATGGGCTCTATCAACATGTATATGATGATAAAGACAAACCAGATAGCATACTATCATCTTAAGTAAGACTATTTTATCGGTATAGGTCATCACTCAATCATCATAATCACAAGTCCGCGACTATGATAATTGCCTTGAGGGCACTATAGCCAACAATCTCCTACTTGCACTTAAGGCCAATTATTGCGATGTCGCATACTCACAGCACGTGTGATACCGAACACCCAACTTCTCTACTAATCAGTTTCGCAAAGCCTGTTTGCGAAAATGATTGCGTTCGAGAAATAGCCTCAGTGAGTGGATCCGCTCTAATGTTTCTTTCTGTATCTCTCTTAATCTCAACTTCGCGGAGAAAACTATCTCCCGAAATGAGCAATACTTGTCTTAGAATTTGTCTGGATATCTGATGGGACCCAGTTCATAAATGAACTCCAAATCTAGCAAACTACTTAGACTGTATTGTCCACTGAATTTAATCAGTATCCTGTGCCATGCCTTTCCTCCAGTATCCGCTTGGACCACCTGTCTAACAAACTGTCCCTCAAAAGAGGGAAAACTATAACTCTGACAGTCACTCTGTCATCCAGGTCACCTTAGAAGCCTGAAATGATAACCGTCTCCTGAAGGAGGCTGCCGTAATCATTTCTCGAGAACATTCACTTATGTTCTTTAACTGCTTCCTAATCTTTATCCAGGATTGGATTAATATATCTGCATATTACATCTAGTGCAAAAGCAATATCTGGTGTTTTACTTGACATTTCATGATTAACTCAATTGCCTAAGCAAATGATATGTTAATCATGTAAATCTCTCTCCCCTTTACTCTGTAAGACACCTTTAGAGAGTTTGACTCCATCACCTGCACGTACACCACCATGCCAGGAGTCGTCCATTTAATGTCAAAGTACCCAGATTGGGATACTTCCCAAATCTAGATCTAAAACCATAGATCTAGTAACCAGAAAACCTGATATTATATCCATATGCAATGTGGAGAAACAACTTTGTGACAACCATAGTATAACCGATCGTAGTATAGGAATATCCTTTCCTATCAAGTGCATGTCATCCCAATACCTGGACATCACTCTCAACTACCTTCTTAGAAGATCCATCTCCTATTCTGATGAAGTCAAAGCCTATGACTGTCACATCAAAAATAGATGATCTATTTCCGCTATACCTGCTTTAGTCTACAAATGGACACAAGCTACTTGCCTACTATGCTTCCGCTGCTCCCACTGACTACAACAACCCTCCGGCAGAGTCATATATACGTGCACTTCTAAAACTAGTTTAGAACGACGCTATACTCATCCTCCTGCCGGGTCTTATAGTCTAGAACAACAGCAATGGCAAGTCTAGGTAAAGAAGAACCTCCCTGTCACCGTCTCTGAGAAGACCGAAGTACCTCTCGGGTGCCTGAGGTTACCCACCAAAAATCTGCGGAGTGGCTAATGGAACATCAAATCCAATTGAATCCTTAGGTTCTTTTAAATTTCCAGTAATCGTTTGTGGTTCTGGAATAACTTCCAGTTCTACCATACTCCCACTTTTGTTTTTCTAAAAAAAATCCATTTTATTAAAACAACGGCGAGTCAAAAACAATATAAATATTGATCTTCCTGATGGTAGAAAGTTATCCCTCGTCAAAGCCAGGGATAACCCACAAACAGCCATTACTGAAACGTGCCTTGAGTTTATCCGGATTCTGGTTTTAAGCATCAGCCGAACAACTCCCTATACCTTAACATCGTTAAGATATAAATTGATTCTATATATACCTAATATAGAAACAAAAGCACAAATCTAATTTGAACTAGATTCAAAATTATGCAGCTGTCTCCAGTGCATATGAACCAAATGGAAAGAGGACAATCAACATTACTCATCTAGGAGTACATCCACATATGAGTAACCCGAAAGAGAAGCAAGTTCTCAAAACCATTACTATCAGCGGAATACCAAACACAAGTATTTACATCTTCGACTTCATCGAGGAATCCTGATACTTCCAACAAATGGTTCTTTACTTTATTCTTATACCTATAACTTCTCAAAATTTGGACCATGCATTTCAACGAAATACTTATCCAGAACTGGAGAAGTCACAAGTAAAAAGAATATAGTATGAGTACCAACCCCATTGTCGTAATCGATACTGGACAACATACAATACTTTGTACAAGTTCACTGAGTTCAATAACTCAAACTCTGTGCGTTGTAGGTTGAAAAACTGTACTATGGTTAAGAAGAATTACACCGCTGTTGAATGCACCTTACCTAATCACCAACTGATATAGGTAAATGCCATAGACACAATATCAAAAAGTTATATCTCACTTTATAAAATAAATGTACAGATATATCGGTTTGAAATTGGTGCATAACAACAGATATTCATAACCAAATATTTGCCATCCGGCAAAATCCAGATGATTTCCTCAAATATCACTACTTACAACGAATTCCGATATAATGAGGATCTAATCACCCAATTCCCAATATCTTACTCCCACTCTGCATCTATAATATCATACAGATGTGAGAAACTGATCTGGTAAATACATACCCTGGAGTTAGATTCCAACTGGGAAAACAGTTATTAATTAACATCGCACAGTGAAACTGAAACATGAAAATGTTTCAAAAGGGTAAACCCGGTATTCCTAGTAACGCCTCTTTCATTATCCTGATTCATGATAGTAACCATATACTTACCTGCTCTCATTCCAATCCCTTTATTATGTCTTTACTTATTACCTTCTGTACACCTTCTTTACGCTAATTGGTTTTCTTCATTCCCTGCCCTTCGGCACCAGCCTAAGGTTTGGAAGAAGACTATCCAATAAGAATAATAGGTGTACTCTCCTAATCCTAGGAGCCATCGCAACCTGAGAGAAGGTAATGGGAAAAGACATCTGAATAAACCTATTCAATCTCTCCAGAACCAGAATCCATCCTCGAAAAAGTTCCTTCGAGTTCGTATATAACCATACGATGAATTTATCCAATGGAAGTGGACGTTCGTAGTAATACGGGGTGTTCTGGAGAAATGAAAATGTGATATAGAAGTGGCAATGATGTATGCGACACCGTGACATTCCAAAATCCAAAGTGTTTTAAGAAGGTTCGGTTAACTTGGTTTCATGAGTTTTAGTGAAAGGTCGGGTCATAGTCGCAGCCAGAGAGAAAGAAAAGAAACACTCAGCGTGCACTCTAACCTAGATCAGAATGGTTGATCATTTTATCTAATCTGGATGGCTCCCACTGTTTCCTCGAATTCTCCTCCAAACCTAGAAGGAGAATTAGTCGGAATCACCCGAGGAGTAATCCTACTCATCAGTGGGAATCGGGATCCAACTATCATCGCATGATAACTTGATGGAAGCCACTCAAGTCACCACACTCCAGAAGGTATGCGCAAGACTGGAAAGTTTCCTGTATGTTTGAAACTCCCGATATGATTTTACCCCAAGCGGTTTATGACCTTGACTTTGGCCAACAAATCATAACCCGCAAGTCAAGTTCTACCCGTCATTATCCTGATTGATTTAGACCCACCCGCACACACCCTTGACTTTGGCCAACAAAGTGGTACGACTGTCCTAAACCAATGCATATCCATGCAACGGACAAGCAATACACAGCTACCGCACACGATGCCTTGACTTTGGCCAAAAAACACCGCACGAATACTATGCACTATTTATCCGAAATGACGGAGAGCTACGGCTGGTTTTTGGCGAAAAACCTTTAACGTAATGAACTTGATATCGTTGAAGGAATCCAAGTGGTTTTATAAATATATAGTGGCGAAAACTTTTGCTAAAGAGGTCACTCCCGGTGAAGGGATCTCGGCTTTTTCCCCGTAGAATGAGGTGCAGGATATTCCAAATGAATACCACGACGCAAAGCAAAAGGAAACGACTATAGTAAAGTTATTACGTTGACGCAAACTTTTACCCAAGGGGTCACTCCCGATGAAGGGATCTCGGCCCTTGCCTCGTCGAATGAGGTGCAGGATATTCCAAATGAATACCACGATGCAAAGCAAAAGGAAAAGACTATAGTAAAGTTATTACGTTGACGCAAACTTTTACCCAAGGGGTCACTCCCGATGAAGGGATCTCGGCCCTTGCCTCGTCGAATGAGGTGCAGGATATTCCAAATGAATACTACGATGCAAAGCAAAAGTGTACATCTGCAATGTCAGTTTTTAAAAACTTGGTTCCAACAACATCATATAAATAGGTTTGTTTTATCCTTGCATTGATAAGAATCAATGTAGTCCCATCAATTAATCATACCAGAAAAGAACGAAAATAAAATGTACATATATGCCACCCGCATTCGCCACTGGGTCCCGTCATCACCCGTTAGGTTACTTAACTAACGACAGAGCGGGGACTGGACTAGCGCGGGTGCAAAACATATACAACATCTAATAGTATATATAAATATATATATAATATTCGTCCCAGGCATGATATAAAGCAACATCACAGAAACATCACAGAAGCAATACAGAATGGTGGATAATCTGGAGCCCCGGGTTTCACTTGAGCCGTAAGTGAGACCCGACGTTCCCTGTCGTGTGGATAGCATGTGCAATGAAACCTAGACCCCTACGAGCGCGGCAAGTTACCCGCTAAAACCAGAATGAGGCAGCCCCCTTCAGTAACGTGAATGGACTACCCAGCACTTCACGGAATTCGGTAATTTGAGCACCCCTCCTGGGTCACCTATACCCCCTACGAGTGCGGCGAATAGCCCGCCAATTCTAGAGTAAGGTCCCCTCCGTCCCAACGCCATGAGATGCGGACCAGTTGCCCTCTAGAATTCGGCTATTCGTGCACCCCACCGCGGGGTAATCCTAGTACAGAAAATAAAATAATATACAAGGGTGACATCGACCTCAGCCCGGTCGTGCCCCAAAAGAATAATATACAAACTGGCAGTGACGGCAGTCCACATGTCGGACGCTCGCCCCGCAATATTAAATGTACAAATGAAATGAAACTGTACTATCATTGCACCATTGCTATCCACCACGACGATCCAACCAACATCACAGCACATTACAGAACATCAACGTGAATGTCACATTCGCAAACCTGTCTAAAAGACATATAGCAATTAGACGAGTTTACCGATCAAATGACATTCACGGTCGCAGATAGAAATGTAAGTACTGATAAACGCACACTTAAATATCGATCGACAAAGTTCCAAATTGGCCCCAATAGTAAAACAATACTTCACAGAAACCTGGGCCAAAAAAGAATATCAAAAAAATCACAATTCCAAGTCTCTGGGCTACAGTAAAAATTTGGAAGCCCGTCGCCACTAAACGGCCGCGGATCCGCCGCCAAATGGGGGTTAGTGCGGCAGTTCCTCGGCGCTTTAGAGGCTTCAGGGGCTCAAATTTTTCCAGTATCCTTAAAATTGCCTGCACGGATTTTTAAGATGTGTGAAATAATTTTTTGACCACATTTGAAAATCGACAGCAACTGCATAAATGAAATCGTGATTTCGGTAAAATCCGTCGATCGATATTTTAAGCATGTCTAACCAAGTTAGTAAGGGTTTAAAGGGTGGCTCTGATACCATGAAGGGTCCCGGCCGTCAAAACGCAGCCAAAATGCTCAACGAAAATTTTCTAAACCGACGCTACCGGTACCCGATTACCGGATCGACCTTAAACCCAAAACTAGCGAGCTTAACTAAGAGTTAGAATTGTAATACCGAGATGATCCAAGTCCTTCGGTCTTCATTCCAAGCTCCTAGCGTTTCTTTGACGAAGTTTGGTTGCCGGTCTTCCTCCATCTCCGATGATCCACCCGAGGGAAACGGCGCAAGCTCCAGCTCGACGAACGAGACTAACCGACGTTCCAAAGTTACTAGCGATGGAGAGTGGGGGTGTACTAGTGTGTCACTATGATTTTCTCTCATCCCTTGAGCTCAAGAGAGCATCCATGGAAGATGAATCAAGGTGGTGAAGCTTTTGGCATGAGCATAAGAAAATGGCTAAGTTTCTTTGTGTGAATAAGAAAGTGAGAGGGAGAGAGCTAGCATGTTAATTATGAATCATACACCAAATGAAATGAAAACCCCCTTCAAAAATATGGCCGGCCCCCCCCCTCTCTCTCTCCAATCAACAAAAATCTTTTTCTTTTCCCATTATTGCAATAAAATAATGCAAACCACACTTTGAACCATGCTATGTTCCATGTTCATGCCATACCTCTTTTTCCACCTCATTTAAAAAAAAACAAATGAATTTCCATAAATGGAAAAACATATAAATGAGGTGGCATCTTCTAGAAGCTATTCCGTATAAAATACGGAATATTTCCCGGTACATGTATCGAAATACATATACGCGTATTCGTACCAAAATACGAATAGCCGAGAGAAAAAATGAATAGTGAACAATAATACTAGAATACATATATATAAATACATATGTGAATTATTAAATCAAAACCAGATTTAATAAACTGGCTTAATCCTAAACCGCTAGTATTATCAACCGTCCAATTAAAGTCTGCGCAGCACTTGCACATATTTAATCGGACGCCTGTATGTATCAACATACCTCATGTACACTATATCGCCTGAACCGTGAAAAACCCTCTGTGTGGGACTCTAAAGACTCGTCAATACGCTGGCAGTGGGTTTAACCACAAGCACGTCAGCGGCACTAGCTGTACGTAACGGCTACCCAGGTATTGAGCGAAAGGGAGACCGACGAGCAAACTCATCCTGAACCCCTACTGAGCCTATCAGTGAAAATATCCGTACAGTCCGGTCTGTTCGTCTAAGAGTATCGCATATCGAGTCTAGGGGGTGGATAAAGTTAGACCCCCAACAACGCGACATTTAGTGCCGGTATGAAACCCATCACCACCTGAGAAACTATCGATCCTGGATCGGTAATTCTCGTCCACCGTGGCCATGGATTTATGGTGATGGCCATCCGTACACAACGCGACATCAACCCCCAATACCGGGAGAGACGAATCCCCGACGATCCGATCACTGCCTCCATGTGGCTCGGGACTGTACCCAACTAAAACCTGTTTGCACGACTCCTTTGAGCCATGGTAGGGTAGTAATCAAAGCACAGTGGGAACTCACACGAGACAAATGACGATCTCAGGTCGACAGACTAACCTGTACACATGTCACATGGGAACTGCTATCTGACAATAGGTATAATACCAACTAGCAGGTTCCCGGCGAGTCCGTCCAGTGTACTCATTGTAGGGTTGCTAGGCACGCGCACAAGGGTCTACGAGGCATCAACCATGCCCGATTAAAAATTTAGCCGTGCCGAACAACCCGAATACGGATCGTTAAACTAGAGATTAGGCGAAAACTAACATGCTAAACACTTTAACAATAAGTGAGAGGGATTACAACCTTTGTAGATCCGGTCCTTCACTTCATATGCTCCGTGTTGTGGTCCCTTCGCTGCGATCATCGGGTTTCGGACTCTCGAGGGGTTCCACGAAGAGAAAGATGCAACCTTTGCTTCCGATCTTCGATACTAAGATGATCTACCTTGAAGTTCCGTTAACACAAGCTAACACTCATGAAATGATGTGAACACCCTCATCTAAATGGCAAGGGAAGATGAGGATGATGAAGTAGGATTTTTGCTCTCTTTATTTATCTTTTTCTCATATTTATTCATCACTTTGGAAAAATCTAGCAAGCTTTTTCATGAAAGAATGAAGGGAGAAGAAGAATAGTGATCCATTTCATTTTGTGATGAATAATGAAAGGATTAATATGACAAATAATGCAACCATGGTTGACTTAACCATTGTAGAGAATTGACTAGGGTTAGGGTTTGGGTTGGGTTAAAGCATGAGTCACTTACAAATATCTTTCACAAAACAAAACCAAAACCTTCTAGAAACATCTAGAAAGCTTAACTCTAATCCAAACCCTAATCATGTTTAAACTCCACTAAACAAGTTGCATTAGTTATCATATCATGTTACAATATTATATATCACATATAAAATATTTATCGTAACAAAATAAAATAATACATTTAACATATATCGCATATATATCAATGTATTACCCGGGTGAGAAAAAGAATCTTTTAGTGAGAAAATATTAGTTAATGTAATTTAATATATCATATATATTAATATACATTAAATTATCGAATCAACACTTGATCCGACAATCCGGCTATATCGCATATAACCGACTAATATATATCCGTACCGATTCATCGAATCAACACTTGATCCGATGACCCGGCTGATATCAAATATCGCGAGAATATAATACGGTATCACATATCACATTATCCTCGGTCCCGCACATATCATATATGTGCTCCTACTCCGTTTTGCCAGAGCCAAGAAACCTCTGTGTAGGACTCTAAAGAATCGTCAATACGCCGGCAGTAGGTGATGATCATATCAAACACCCACAAGCTGCAAGCGGTCAGCTAAACGTAACAGCTACCCAGGTATTGAGCGCTTAGAAGATCAACAAGCAAGCCTGTACATTCTCCTGTGAATCCAAACAGTAACACTCCCGTACAGTCCGGTCTCGTCGTCTGATATGTCGCATATCTCGCCTAAGGGTGGTAAACGTCAGACCCCAGTAGATTGATAAGTCGTGTCGATATGAGGTCTATAACAGTTCGAGAAACTACTGATAACACTTACCAGTAAATCTCAGCAACCCTGGCCAGGGATTTCCGGTTATACCCAATCGAACACAGCACAACATCAACTCCCTATACCGGGAGAGAAGAATCCCCTCCTATCGCTCATTGCATCCATATGATTCGGGATTGTACCCAAAAGCCACCTTTTTGCATGCCCTCTTGGACGTGGTATGATGGAAATCAAAGCACAGTGGGAATCACACAAGATTCTATGACGATCTCGGGTCAACAGACTACTCTGTACCAGTGTCACCGGAGAACTGCCATCTGACTTATGGTATAATACCATCTGGGAGTTCTCGGCGAGTCCGTCCAGTGTACCCAGTCTCTACTGAGCACCCGTACACCATCCTTGATGTCAAACACCGATGGATATGGGATCATCCATCGCCCATCATATGGGTCAAGATGCGTATACGCTAGTCTACTCTGGTGCATCGATGCCCTGTCTTGATACACCCACGACTAGGAACAATTATAGGATGTACTCGTCGACTACCGTGGCCCCACTAGTATGATCTCATCATAGTCCCAGTAGTCGAGTACATATCCTAAGGGCTTTATCAACATGTAATATAGAGACAATCAGAGTACATGTTAAGATAAAGTACAACCAGATAACATACTATCATGTCGAGTAAGAAAGTCCTCCCTATATATGTCCTAGCATCTACTACAATATACATCGTATGTACAGTAATGGCTTCTAGGGCATACATATAACTAATAATCTCCCATTTGCTCTAGGGCCATCTGTTATGGTATCGCATACCCAACAATTAGCTGCGGTTGAAGTATCTCATACTCAACCATCCCATAAAAGTCTCTACTAGGAAATAAGGCCTTTGTGAATGGATCCGCGCTGTCGTCCTCTATGTCTGCTCTCCTAACCTCGATCTCCCTGAAGATCAACCATCTCCATGATCAGGTGATACTGCCTAAGAATTATATCTGGATTTCTGATGGGACGGTAGTTCCTTGGCTAAAGCCACAACTCCATTGTCACACAATGGTAAGAACGAAGTTCATCTTATGAACTTATATATATCCAGACTGCCTCTTTTGGTAGCATCCTTGGTAACGATGTATCTTGCCTTTAATCGTTTAGTATGTCACGGTATCTAGCTTGGAACTCTTCCAACATTCTGTCCCTCCACGGAGGGTATGGACAATGCCTGCGACTGACATTCAGTCGTCCTTATCAGCTTGGAACCTTTCCAGTGATTCTCCCCAGGATCGATTGATACCATCTCACTACAACTAGTGAGTATCCTAACATCCAATTAGATCTATCTCATAGATCCAAAACCCAGGATTTAGGAGGTATCACTTTGATCCTATATGGAGAATCCTTGTGATAAGCGGAGATTGACCGAGCGTAGCATAGGAAACTCCTTCCCTATCAAGAGTATGTCATCCACGTACTCTACGAGGATCACCACCATACTCTCTACTACCTTTTCGTATATACAAGGTTTATCTACCATTTTGATGAAGTCAAACTCTTTGACTACCACATCAAAACAGATGTTCCAACTCTGCGATGCCTGTTTTATCATATAAAACATCTTGCACACGTTTCCGCTGCTCCCACTGTCTATGAAACCCTCTGGCTGTGTACTTATAGACGTTCTCTTCTAAAACATCATTTAGAAAAGCAGTCATGACACCCAACCACCAGATATCGTAGTCATGGTATGTAGCCGTGGCAAGTAGGATCTGGATGGACTTAAGTATAGATCCTTAGAAAAGGTTTCAACATAATCCATACCTGGTCTATGATGCAAACCTTTAACAAGTCTAGCTTTGAAAGTCTCAACTTTTCCATGTACACCAAGTAATCTTCTCAAGATATACTTGCTCCTGATGGGGATTTAACCCTTCAGATAAAGCAACCAAAGTCCATACTTTGTTGGTGTATAAGGATTCCATCTCAGATCGATAAGCACCCAGCTATTCTTACAGAGTCCCACTCCTGATGGCCAGCTCGAAACTAGTTGGGTCATCATCTCATGATGCAATCCTCGCTCCCACTGTCATAGAGAAACCGAAGTATCTCTCAGGTGGGTGAGGAACCCTACTAGATCGGCGGAGAGGCTGAGGTTCGTTGGAAACTATTGAATCCTTTGGTTCTACCAAATCATGAGCTGCAGTTTGTATAGCTGGAACCATTCCAGTTCTACATAACAGACCTTGCCTCGAGCTTGTTCGGATTTTGCTTTTAGACACAAGCCGGACAACCCCAAATCTTAACAATCTTAAGATATGGGCTCTTCCCTTTCCATATCATATATGAAGTGGTAGGCAACTGATTTGATTTGAACCCTATTCAGTAGGTATGCAACTTCACAAGTGCATAACTCCCTAAAGGAAATAGGAAACTCAGTAGTACTCATCATAGAGCACACCATATCACATAGGGTGCTATGGCTCCACCCCGATACACTGACGTGCTGTGGTGTACACGGAGGAGTAATGCTGAGAGAGAATCTCATTCTCCTTTAGAATAGTCCAGGAATTCCGTGGTTAAGTATTCTCCTCCTTGATCTCATCAAAGGACATAATACTTATACCCGTATTTTGGTTCTCTACTTCTAATTTATATTCTGTGAATACCTCAAAAGGTTCGGACCTGTGTTTCAACAGAAACATATGTATGAATCTTGAGAGATTATCAGAGAATGTAATGAAGTAGAAAGAACCGATCTTGGCATGTGTAGACAGGGGACCTTTCATACATCAACATGTATCAATCCCAAGAGTTCACTAACTCTTTCTCTATTTCCAATAAACAGAGCTGTGGTCATCTTATCTTTATGACATGACCGGCAAGTTTCACAAGATGTAAATTCAAACTAATTTAAATATGCATCTATATGTAACTTAGCTAGTCAGGTCGCATTGATATGACCTAGTCTACAATACCTCAAGAAGGATTCGTTCATTTCTGAACTTTTTCTCTTGTGTGTGTTCCGTATACTAAGAACTGTAGTTTGATTTAGAACGACAATGCTTTTAGATAACGTGCCTGAACCGATCAACTCTTGATATAGGAAATGTTCAAAACATTATCCAACAATACAAAATTATATCCTTTCTTTACTAATAAAGAGACTGATATGATTTTGTATATCAGGTTCGGTATCTAATAACATTTGTTCAGAATCAATGTATTCTGGTAATACAGGGTGATAGTGACCAACAGACTTGGCTGCAACACTTGCACCTTTTTCTGTCTCATGAAACTTATCATCCGTTCTCAGTTCTCTACCTATCTGTAGCCCTTGTAACAGATTACATATACTGGATCCTGATCCGGTATCACATACCCAGGACGTAAAGGATACTGAGAAACAGTTTTGTGTAATGAACACACCCGATGATGATGCATCAACATGCACTTTCTTCGTTTGGGCGGTACGGGAAATCTGGTATTCCCCAATTTCCTGCTCTGTCTTATAACAATTATAAGTTGGAGCGGGACCAACGTTCCCCAGCTCAGTATAACAAGCGGGTTCGGTCAATATATCCGTTTTATTATCTTGATTAAGACGTGATATGGTCGCTACCTGGAGAGAGAGAAGAAAATACTCAGCGTATGCTCTTGCAAGATTAGATTGGTTATCTAATATATCTAATCAGGATGTCTCCCACTGTTTTAATCAAATCTTCCTTCAAACCCTAAAAGGAAAGACTAGCCGGGATTAATTACACACTACAAGTTCTCCAATCTTTCAGCCAGGCCAGTGTCGGTACTTTAAGGGAGGTCCCCCGTGCTTTCGCACGAACCTAATTAAAGTAAACCTCGTTTTCCCAGGGGCATAACCCCGTTAACACCTTTCTAGACACCTACTTGATCGGCTAATTGTAATGTGTAAAACTCTCCCAGGAGTAACTCTTACTCGCAGCGGGTATTGGGATCCAACTATCTAATAGAAGGTATGCAATCTCATTGCAAATTTCAACTCTTGAAATTCCCAATAATATTTTGCCCCAAGCCTCCTATGACCTTGACAAAGGCCAACAAACCATAGGCTGCTAGTCAAGTTCAACCCGTCATTTCTTGATTGAAGTAAACCCACCCGCACGGCCCTTGACAAAGGCCAACAAGGTCGCACAACTACCCTAATCCAATCTGCATCATATGCATAAGCAGATAAGTACTATTCAGCTACCGCACACTACGCCTTGACAAAGGCCAACAAATGCAGCACGAATACTAAATAGTCCTTATCTGAAATGACGGAGGGCTACGACAGGTTTTTAAGAAAACCCTTTGCGTAATGAACTTGATATCGTTCTAGAATCGAGTGATTATAAATGGAGTGTTTTTGAGGCTTTTCTAGTTTTGCTAAAGGGGTCACTCCCGGTGAAGGGATCGTCGGCCCTTTCCTCATCGAATAAGGTGCAGGATATATCATATATACCGTTGTGCAAAGCAGAAACTATAGAAGCAATCAAAAGACAAACCGAGTTTGTAGCATCTGCCAATTATTGCTAAAGGAGTCACTCCCGGTGAAGGGATCTCGGTCCTTTCCTTATCGAATAAGGTGCTGGATGTTCTATAAGGAACACCGCTATGCAAAGCAAGAACTAGAGCTACCAGTTTTTAAACAAGTTTCTACAACATCATTAGGTTTCTTTTATTTCATTAATCTTATTAATGAAGTCCCATTTTAATAGGCTTCATAAGCATCTCTTTTGAAACGAAATCTGCAATATAACATATATCTCATATATATAATATAAAACATTCGTCTCAGGCAGTAATATGATCTCATCACAGAACATTGCAGCAGAAGAAACATATATGAAATATTGGATATACTAGGACGTCCGTGTTTTCAATACGAGCCTGTATAAAACACGGATTCCACGGTCGCGATGAATAGCCAAACCCACATCCCCAGACCCCTATGAGAGCGGCAAGCAACACTGCCAATTCTAGGGTTAGGAGACCCGGTCTCGACTCCTCGAGATGGTCTCCCACTGGACCCTAGAACCCGGTTACTTGTGCTCCCCGCCTTGGGTCTACCTAATGCGGAAAAGTAAATAATATACAACGGTGGCATCATCCGCTACCTGGAAGTGCCCCAATAAAAGAATATTACATACAAATGAATTTTACATGAATGAAAAAGAAAAAACTCTCATCTCACATATCGAGTCTAGGGGGTGGATAAAGTCAGACCCCCAACAACGCGACATTTAGTGCCGGTATGAAACCCATCACCACCTGAAAAACTATCGATCCTGGATCGGTAATTCTCATCCACCGTGGCCACGGATTTATGGTGATGGCCATTTGTACACAACGCGACATCAACCCCCAATACCGGGAGAGACGAATCCCCGACGATCCGATCACTGCCTCCATATGGCTCAGGACTGTACCCAACTAAAACCTGTTTGCACGACTCCTTTGAGCCGTGGTAGGGTAGTAATCAAAGCACAGTGGGAACTCACACGAGACAAATGACGATCTCAGGTCGACAGACTAACCTGTACACATGTCACATGGGAACTGCTATCTGACAATAGGTATAATACCAACTAGCACGTTCCCGGCGAGTCCGTCCAGTGTACTCATAACCCAATGAGCACCTGTATACTATCTTAGGTGAACAAACTAACACCAATGGCTTGTGAGACCTGGCCACCGCCCCTCGTCGGGGTCTCGATCAGTATACACTAGTCTACATTGGAGTACCAATGCCCGGTCTCGATACTCCTACGACTAGGGACATTTAAGGATGTGCTTATAGACCCCCAGCTCCCACGTATGTGATCGCCATCACAATGCTGGCAGTCAAGCAAGAATCTTATGGGCTCTATCAACATATATATGATGATAAAGACAAACCAGATAGCATACTATCATCTTGAGTAAGACTGTTTTATCGGTATAGGTCCTCACTCAATCATCATAATCACAAGTCCGCGACTATGATAATTGCCTTGAGGGCACTATAGCCAACAGAGGTATCGCGTTTCCTGGAGGATTGAGGCATTGTTTAGCATGCGGACGAATGGTATTCGCATGTCGCCTAGGCGAAGTTAAAAAGTTCGAACGAGTGTCAGAAACCCATTTTTCCAAGTTTAAAGTGTTCGGAGGAACATGCAAGTAATTCTGTGGACTCTCTAGAAGAATAAAACCCTAACTCGACATGATGACCATGGAACTGCTTTTGAACCTTAGGGTTTGCGGCAGTTTAGCGGTGCCATCAGTGAGGCTTGGGTTTGCCCTTCTACGGCTGGTCCAGAGGTACTGTGGTATGTACCAGATATTTTTAGACTGTGCTCAGGTGTTGAGCTTTCGCGAATTATGGGACTTTGACGAATCGATCGAAAAGTTTAACGTCGTCCGGATATCATGTGTTGAGAGATCAGCAAGCTGACCAGCTTCAGGTAGAGGACCTCACCTAGATGCGTTGTGAGTTGATCGAGAACAGACGAGTATTGAGTATTCCTCCGATGGTTGGGACGAGTTCCCGAGAACGTGTTTGGCTAGAGATCTTCTACATAGTGATGAAGATACCGAGTTCGTGATTTCGAGTCTATGTGAGAGACTCCGAATTGACTATAGCCGAGAACAGTTGCAGTGCGTAGATAGTATGACGTGATATCGAAGTGGACGATGATAAAGACAAGTGGAACAAGAGGTTCGTACGAGATGCTGACGAGCTGTTGTTACACCCCATTGAGATTAAAGATCGGATATGTCTACAGAGGCATTGGGATGCGACCAGTTCCCGAGGAAAAGATGTGCTGAGAACGCAGATGCCCAGAAAGAGAGAAAAGATTATGCAAGAGTACCAGCCTCCGTACAGTTCGGCATAGGCGAGATCGGAAGAGGCCCTAAGCAGGTTCCCTCCAGGACACTGCTGTGATGAGATTTGCACCGAGGATCAGTTGTGTCATGAGTATTCATAGGACCAAAGGCCGACGCTAGTAACGTGCTGCTTTACGAGTGGTCGTGATGATTGACCGAGAGATGACCAGAGAAGTGGCAGAGCAGAATCGTTTCTGTTAGCACACCGGACCGGGCCGACGAGCAGATGGATTACGAGATTGGTGAATCCACAGAGAAATGAAGACCCAAGTGAAGGGATTGTTTAGCACCCTATGATGTGTTTTGAAGCATCACATGTCCAAAAGTTATGATTTTTATTGTGCTAAACAAACACGCATATGGATCGATCCTAGAAAATTAGTTTTAGTAAACTTTAAGCTAACAAAAGTTAGGGTTTGAAGGCTACAACCTTTGTAGCTCCCGTTTTTGCTTCGCTCCTTAGGCTCTTTGGTGTTGAGTCGAGGTCCTCTTGAACTCCCCTTGTG
The DNA here is from genome assembly GCA_030015575.1 of Agapanthus africanus. Classification (NCBI taxonomy): domain Eukaryota; kingdom Viridiplantae; phylum Streptophyta; class Magnoliopsida; order Asparagales; family Amaryllidaceae; genus Agapanthus; species Agapanthus africanus. The sequence continues at coordinate 46,382,263 of JASDDO010000016.1, forward strand.
TCCACGACGATCCACCGCGTAGATCTCCGTCCAAGCTCGCTACTTCGTCAAACCGAAGATAACACTCTAAACAAAACGGCTAAGCTTGTGTAGAATGTTGTTGTGGCTTTGGATCTCACTTCAAAAACCTTTCTTTGATTGTGTTTGACTCACTAGAAAAAACTAGAGAGGAGAAGATCAAGGAGGATGAAAATGGTGGCTTTTTCTTTTCAAGAGGTAAAATGATAACCATAAGGTTAAGCTTGCAAAAGAAATAAATATCACTATATATATTTATTCCTTCTTGACTCCAACCATGATTAAATGATAGATGATTAATTTAACTTGGGTTTAGAATGATAAAGGAAAGGATAACCATGGTTTAGTGGTAGGTGAGCATGGTTAGGTTAGAAGAAGCATGTAGAAACTAGCATAATTATCCTTTCCTTTTCATTTTCTTTTTAAATCCATAATCAAATAATAATCCATTAAATAATCAATGGTGTGAGTCTTATATTGCCACCATTTCCATATATAATCAACCATGATGGTTTGATGTATGTATGTGTACATGTATGCACATCTACATGTGCATGAAACTAGAAAAGAAGAAAGAAACACATGCATGCATGCATACATCCATCAAACCCTAGAAAGGTTTTAAGTGAGAAAACTAATGGTTAAATGATAAATCAACACTTGATTTATCAATCCGGTCATATCTCATATGACCCCACCAAAAGCAGTTCACCCGATCAATGTTCGGTATCATATACGCACATTTCAATCGGGTGCATGCGCATATCGCATATGCACAACACAACGTTTCGCCTGGACTGGGTAACTCCTCTGTGGGACTCTAAGACTCGTCAATACGCCGGCAGAGGGTAATGATCATATCAAGTACCCTCAAGCCACAAGCGGTCAGCTAAACGTAACGGCCACCCGGGTATTGAGCGATCAGAAGACAACAAGCGAACCTGCTACAACTCCCATCGAGCCATCCGGCAACACTACCGTACAGTCCGGTCTCTTCGTCAGATATGCTGCATATTGAGCCTAGGGATGGTCACGTCAACCCCAATAACTCAATAAGTCGTGTCGGTGAATGGTCTATAACAGATCGAGAAACTACTGATAACACTTATCAGCAAATCTCTGCAGCCCTGGCCAGGGACTTGCTGTTATAACCAGTCGAGCACAGCACAGCATCAACTCCCAATACCGGGAGAGACGAAACCCCTCCTATCGCTCATTGCTTTCGTGTGTCTCGGGACTGTACCCAACGGCCACCTGTTTGCACGACTCAGTAGAGCCGTGGTAGGGTGGCAATCAAAGTACAGTGGGAGAACATACAAGACTCCATGACGATCTCGGGTCTACAGACTAACCTGTACCAGTGTCACCTGAGAACTGCTATCCGACGATAGATATAATTCCAAATAGGAGTTCTCGGTGAGTCCGTCCAGTGTACCCAGTCAGCACTGAGCACCCGTATATGATCTTGATGTCAAACATCGATGAATGTGGGAACATCCATCGCCCATCACATGGGTCTAGTATCATATACGCTAGTCTACTCTGGTATATCGATGCCCCGTCTCGATACACCTCCGACTAGGGACATTTCAGGATATGCTTATAGACTACAAACGTCCCACTAGTATGATCTCTATCATAATCAGAGTAGTCAAGCATATATCCTTGGGGCTTTATCAGCATGTATGAATGAATAAAAGCATGATCAAATCAACATGTCAGATAAAGAATAACCAGATAGCATACTATCATGTCGAGCAAGAATGCAAACTGAATATATATATATACATGTATAGATACATCCACTATCACATAATGGCCTCTAGGGCATACATATATCCAACAATCTCCCACTTGCACTAAGGCCAGTTATTGGCGTATCTCATACCCAACATCTCAAAAAGTCGCTCATGCTGCGGCTGAGGGAGGGCCTTGGTGAATGGATCCGCGGCGTTGTTCTTTGTGTCAACTCTCTTAATCTCGATCTCGCGGCGATCTACAATCTCCCGGATCAAATGAAAGCGCCTCAGGATGTGTCTGGACCGCTGATGGGATCTGGGCTCCTTGGCTAACGCCATAGCCCCATTATTATCACAATACAAGGGTATTGGATCAATAATGGTTGGAACTACTCCTAGCTCCGAGACGAACTTCTTCATCCAGACGGCTTCCTTGGCCGCATCATTTGCAACAATGTACTCAGCCTCTATCGTAGAGTCTGCAACGGTATCCTGTTTGGAACTCTTCCAACTTACCGCCCCTCCATTGAGGGTAAATACAAACCCTGAGATAGATTTGCTGTCATCCTTATCGCTCTGGAAGCTCGAATCGGTAAAGGCCTCCATTTGGAGATCCTTATTACCATACACCAAGAACAATTCTTTAGTCCTTCGTAAGTACTTAAGAATGTTCTTCACAGCTGTCCAGTGGTTCTCCCCTGGGTTGGATTGATACCTGCTTACAACACTAAGTGCATAAGCTACATCTGGGCGTGTACATAACATCGCATACATTATAGATCCTACTGCCGAAGCATAAGGTATAATGCTCATGCGAGCTCTCTCTTCATCGGTCTTTGGGCAAGAATCCTTGGAGAGAGTGACTCCATGGCAAGCGGGTAAGGCACCCCGCTTGGAGTCTTCCATATTAAACCTCTTTAGGATGGTGTTGATGTACCTGGTTTGGGACAATCCCAATAACTTTTTGGATCTATCCCTATAGATCCTTATACCCAGGATGTATGTGGCATCACCCAGGTCCTTCATGGAGAACCTTAGTAATAAGAATGATTTGACCGACTGTAGCATAGGAATATCATTTCCTATCAGAAGGATGTCATCCATGTACAATACGAGGAATGTGACAGCTCTTCCTACAGCCTTCCTATAAACACAAGGTTCATCTGGATTTTTGATGAAATCAAACTCTTTGATAACATCATCGAAACAGATGTTCCAACTCCGAGATGCCTGCTTTAACCTATATATGGATTTAAGCAATCTACATGCTTTCTCGCTGCTCCCACTGTCAATGAAGCCCTCCGGCTGATCTATATAAACACATTCTTCTAAATCTCCATTTAGAAATGCTGTTTTAATGTCCACCTGCCAGATTTCATAGTCGTAGTGAGCAGCAATAGGAAGTAGGATCCGAATAGATTTAAGCATGGCTACGGGCGAAAAAGTTTCGTCATAGTCCAAACCTGGTCTTTGACGAAAACCATTCGCCACAAGTCTTGCCTTATAGGTCTCTACCTGCCCATCCACACCAATCTTTCTTTTAAAAATCCATTTGCACCCTACAGGTTTTACCCCAGGGGGTACAACGTCCAAAGTCCATACTTTGTTGGTGTACATAGACTCCATTTCGGATCTCATGGCATCCAGCCACTTCACAGAGTCACCACTCGTGATAGCTTGCTGAAAACTGGTAGGATCATCATCTTCCATGATACAGTCTTCTCTGTCACCATCAATGAGGAAACCGTAGTACCTCTCCGGTAGGCGAGAAGTCCTACCAGACCTACGGAGTGGCCGAGGTTCTTCAATTTCTTTTGCAACAGTCGGTTCAACCAAATCGTCATTTGTAGTTTGTGTCTCCAGAACCTCTTCTAGATCTACCACCTTGCCATCATCTCTATCTGTGAAAAACTCTTTTTCCAAGAATGTGGCATACTGAGAAACAAACACTTTTTGTTCCTCTTTGTGGTAGAACAGATATCCATAAGAATTCTTTGGATATCCCACAAAGTTACACATGACTGACCGTGTCTCGAGTTTGTCCGGATTCTGCTTTTTAACATAGGCCGGGCAACCCCAAATTTTAATTCTTTTAAGAGATGGTCTCTTCCCATTCCATATCTCATATAGCGTGGTAGACACGGCTTTGGTTGGAACCCTGTTTAGCAGAAATGCTGCAGTCTCCAATGCATGTCCCCAAAATGAGACTGGTAACTCAGCGTCACTCATCATGGACCGGACCATATCTAATAGGGTCATATTCCGTCGTTCTGACACACCGTTGTGCTGTGGTGTGTAAGGAGGAGTGAGTTGAGAGAGAATCCCATTCTCTTTTAGGAAGTTTGTAAATTCTGTACTGAGATACTCACCACCTCGATCTGATCGAAGCATCTTAATACTCAAGCCGGTTTGTTTTTCTACTTCTTGTTTATATTCAATGAATTTCTCGAAAGCTTCGGACTTGTGCTTTAATAAAAATACATGACCGAATCTTGAGAAATCGTCGGTGAATGTAATGAAGTATGAAAAACCGCCTCTAGCCTGTGTAGACATTGGCCCACATACATCACTATGTATGAGGCCAAGGAGCTGAGTAGCTCTTTCTCCGTGTCCGGTAAACGGAGTTTTGGTCATTTTACCCTTGATACAAGACTGGCAAGTCGCATAAGATTTATATTCAAAAGGATTTAAATATCCATCTTTGTGTAACTTGTTTAGTCTTGTTTCGTTAATATGACCAAGTCTACAGTGCCAAAGAAAAGCTTCATTTAATTCTAAAAGTTTTCTTTTATTAGTGTGTTGTATACTGAAAACTGTGTGTTGATTTAGGACATATATTCCGTTATTAAGTGTACCATACCCAACCAACATTTGATTCAGGTGAATGTTCATAACATTGTTTTGCAATACAAAATTATACCCTTCATTGTCCAACAAAGAAACGGATATTATATTACATAGCATATCAGGTACAAAATAACATGGATTCAAAATCAAAATACATCCTGACGGCAACCCCAAGTGATACTCTCCCACTGCGACTGTATGTACATTGGAACCATTTCCAACGCGGAGAGTATGGTCACCTGTCTTCAAAACCTTGCTATTTCTCAACCCCTGCATAGAATTGCAAATGTGAGAACCTGAACCGGTATCCAATACCCAGGAAGCAGAGTTTATAGAAAAACAGTTTTCAGTCACAAACGCACCTGAAGTGGAAGTATCACCATGCTTCTTCTTGAGACTTAAGTACTCTGTGCAGTTGCGCTTCCAATGTCCTGTCTTGTGGCAATGAAAACACTCGCCTTTCCCCGGGTCTCCAGCCGTGGACTTTCCCTTTCCCTTCGCCTTTTTGACTCCGCCCTTAGGATTAGTGGGTTTCTTCTTTTTCTTTCCCTTGGCCTTAGCTTTTGGGCGAGAAGAAGAAGACTGTCCAATGGTCATAACGGGAGTCTTTGTTGACTTCATAGTGCTCTCTGCACTCCTTAACATATTAAGGAGTTCAGGGAGTTCCTTCTCCATGCTATGCATGTTAAAGTTCACTATGAACTGAGCAAAGGTGGAGGGGAGGGGCTGCAGAATAATATCTATATATTGCTCATTGTCCATTGTCCATCCAAGGTCTTCAAGCTCTTCTATAAGAGCTATCATCTTCAAAACATGGTCCGCTACTGGTGTGCTAGGGGCCATCCGCATGTGAAACAGTTTCCTTGATGCTTCGTATTGTAATACGCGGGACTGCTCCCCATACAACTCCTTTGTATGGAGTAATATCCCATGAATGTCCATGTCCTCGTGCTGCTTTTGATGTGTGTTATCCATCGATGCAAGCGCGAGGCATTTTGCCATGGCACAGTCAGCGTCCCATGTCTTGCGGACTTCAATGTCCGCAACTGAGGATTTTGGGCCTGGGACGGGCGGGGCTGAAGCCGTGAGGACATATGATACTTTATCATATGTCAAGGCGATCTTCAGATTCCTTTGCCAGTCTTTATAGTTGGTCCCATTCAGTTTGTTCTTATCTAGTAGAAGCTTAAGTCCAGTCATTGGTATCTGCCATTAAGAGAGAGAAAAGAATACACTCAGCGAAAGCTCTTGCACAGATTAGATTGGTTTATTATCTTATCTAATCGATGTTTCCCACTGCTTTTTATCACGTTTTCTTTCAAACCTTAAAAAGAATAACTAGCCAGGATTAATTACAGTCTACAACTTCGCTAACCGTTCAGCCAGGCCAGTGTCGGTACTTTGAGGGAGGTTCCCCGTGCTTTCGCACGGACCTAATTAGAGTAAACCTCGTTTTCCCAGAGGCGGAGCCCCGTTAACACCTTTCTAGACACCTAATGAGTTAGCTAATTGCAAACTGTAAAACTCTCCTAGGAGCAACTATTGCCCACAGTGGGATCGGGATCCAACCATCACATGGAAGGTATGCAATCTCATTGCAAATTTCAACACTTGAAATTCCCGATGTAATTTTTACCCCTAGTACTTATGATCTTAACTATGGTCAACAAATCATAAGTACCAGTCAAGTTCTACCCGTCATTTCTTGATCAATCAGACCCACCCATATGACCCTTAACTATGGTCAACAAAGTCGCATGAATGTCCTAATTAATCTGCATCATATGCATTGTAGGAAGACATCACTTAGCTACCGTACACTACGCCTTAACTAAAGTCAACAAACGTAGCACGAATACTAAGTACTCTACTTCCTAAAATGACGGAGGGTTGCGAATGATTTTTAAGAAAATCTTTAACGCTTTGAACTTGATATCGTTGTAGAATCAAACAGTTTTCAAAAGGAGTGGCTTAAGCTCCGCAGTTTTGAAAAGTAGCTTTTTCATAAAAAGCCGAGTAGTTTTTAAATCCGATTCTACAACATCTTTTAGGTTTATTTTCTTTACATTAATCACATTAATGTAATCCCATCATTTAAGTCCTTAAGCCAATCACAGAAAAGAAACGAAAATAACACGTACGCTTATGCCATCCGCATTCGCCGCAATGTTCCGTTATGCACCATTAGGTTACTTAACTAACGGCATACCGGGACGGGACTAGCGCGGGTGTAAAACATAAGCAACGTCTACTATATATTATATATATAATAAGTCATTCATCTCAGATTTCACAGAACACAGGCAGCAGAAATATAGATATAACGTGGGATATACTAGGACGTCCGTATTTAGTATTTAGCCAGAATAGAAAATACGGATTCCACAGTCGCGATGAATAGCCAAGCCCACACCCTGGACCCCTACGAGAGCGGCAAGTGACCCTACCAATCCTGTAGTTTAGGAGACCCGGTCTCGACTCCTCGAGATGGCCTCCCACTGAACCCCAGAACCCGGTCACCTGTGCTCCCCTCCTTGGGTCCATCCTAATGCGGAAAAGTAAATAATAAACAACACTGGTGACACAACCGCAACCTGGAAGTGCCCCAAATAAAAGAATATTACATTACATTTGAATTTACATGAATGAAAATATAAAGCTCTCATCTCACAAAACCCCCCGGCTATTCAATCGCGACAATCCTACACATCATATCTCAGCAACACATAATATCACATATCATCAACATAAGTAAGTATGCGTACCCCGATTGTCGTTGATGTATAGCAACGAAACCGGCGATATCTAACATACTACACTTACGGTCACAGAAAAGAAAGTGTAAAACTACAATATTTGGAATCCAGATTCTCTTTAGACATCATAAATGCGAAATATCACATATCTCGTATTTCATGCCTAAACCATATGAATTCCACATATTGTATCACATTCCAGACAAACAGACAGTATTAAAGTTTTTCGAACGAACAATCAAGCACCCAAGATTCACTAAAGCTCAACACTTGAGCAGAGTTCAAAAGATCCGGAGTGTGACACAGTAGTGGCGGTCCAGCCGTAGAAAGGTCAAGCCAACGCCTCACATGTGGCACGCCGTACTGCCCCAAACCCTAGGGTTCAAAGGGCAGTTCGAGACGGTCACATAATCGAGTTAAGGTTTGTTGTCTTCTAGAGGGACCACCGCAAAAAGACTTGCACGTATCTCGAAACTATTTAAACCCCGTGAATATTGAGTAAATGATATTCGTTCAAGAACTTCAATACTTTCTAGTTTACCCGGAAAAGAAAGCGAAATGAAAAATCCGATCGAAACCACGAGGCCAAAAACATCTCTAGAATTTTTCAACAGCAGATTCAGATTAAACATACTCAGAATATAATATAGCAGGTAAGGAAAATTACTGTGCAAAAAATTGTCAAAGAGCCCCTTATATGGCCGCGGATGTGCGGCCTAAGCTTGCTTATGCCGCGCTTCCGAAGCCAAAGTTACTGTTCACTGGCTCGAATTTTCCAGATTGTCTAATTTTTACCTGCTCTATTTTTTGAGAATTTTTAATTCTGAAAAAGGTCAGTTTTAAAAAAATTTCCAGAGAGCAATTTTAAAAGTCGTATTTTGTTTCGATCGGACTTTTTACTTCGCAAAAAGGTCGCCTAATGTTCTAGGTCGGCTCTGATACCAATGAAGGGATTGTTTAGCACCCTATGAAGTGTTTTGAAGCATCACATGTCCAAAAGTTATGATTTTTATTGTGCTAAACAAACACGCATATGGATCGATCCTAGAAAATTAGGTTTAGTAAACTTTAAGCTAACAAAAGTTAGGGTTTGAAGGCTACAACCTTTGTAGCTCCCATTTTTGCTTCGCTCCTTAGGCTCTTTGGTGTTGAGTCGAGGTCCTCTTGAACTCCCCTTGTGTCCACGACGATCCACCGCGGAGATCTCCGTCCAAGCTCGCTACTTCGTCAAACCGAAGATAACACTCTAAACAAAACGGCTAAGCTTGTGTAGAATGTTGTTGTGGCTTTGGATCTCACTTCAAAAACCTTTCTTTGATTGTGTTTGACTCACTAGAAAAAACTAGAGAGGAGAAGATCAAGGAGGATGAAAATGGTGGCTTTTTCTTTTCAAGAGGAAAAATGATAACCATAAGGTTAAGCTTGCAAAAGAAATAAATATCACTATATATATTTATTCCTTCTTGACTCCAACCATGATTAAATGATAGATGATTAATTTAACTTGGGTTTAGAATGATAAAGGAAAGGATAACCATGGTTTAGTGGTAGGTGAGCATGGTTAGGTTAGAAGAAGCATGTAGAAACTAGCATAATTATCCTTTCCTTTTCATTTTCTTTTTAAATCCATAATCAAATAATAATCCATTAAATAATCAATGGTGTGAGTCTTATATTGCCACCATTTCCATATATAATCAACCATGATGGTTTGATGTATGTATGTGTACATGTATGCACATCTACATTTGCATGAAACTAGAAAAGAAGAAAGAAACACATGCATGCATGCATACATCCATCAAACCCTAGAAAGGTTTTAAGTGAGAAAACTAATGGTTAAATGATAAATCAACACTTGATTTATCAATCCGGTCATATCTCATATGACCCCACCAAAAGTAGTTCACCCGATCAATGTTCGGTATCATATACGCACATTTCAATCGGGTGGATGCGCATATCGCATATGCACACCACAACGTTTCGCCTGGACTGGGTAACTCCTCTATGGGACTCTAAGACTCGTCAATACGCCGGCAGAGGGTAATGATCATATCAAGTACCCTCAAGCCGCAAGCGGTCAGCTAAACGTAACGGCCACCCGGGTATTGAGCGATCAGAAGACAACAAGCGAACCTGCTACAACTCCCATCGAGCCATCCGGCAACACTACCGTACAGTCCAGTCTCTTCGTCAGATATGCTGCATATTGAGCCTAGGGATGGTCACGTCGACCCCAATAACTCAATAAGTCGTGTCGGTGAATGGTCTATAACAGATCGAGAAACTACTGATAACACTTATCAGCAAATCTCTGCAGCCCTGGCCAGGGACTTGCTGTTATAACCAGTCGAGCACAGCACAGCATCAACTCCCAATACCGGGAGAGACGAAACCCCTCCTATCGCTCATTGCCTTCGTGTGTCTCGGGACTGTACCCAACGGCCACCTGTTTGCACGACTCAGTAGAGCCGTGGTAGGGTGGCAATCAAAGTACAGTGGGAGAACATACAAGACTCCATGACGATCTCGGGTCTACAGACTAACCTGTACCAGTGTCACCTGAGAACTGCTATCCGACGATAGATATAATTCCATATAGGAGTTCTCGGTGAGTCCGTCCAGTGTACCCAGTCAGCACTGAGCACCCGTATATGATCTTGATGTCAAACATCGATGAATGTGGGAACATCCATCGCCCATCACATGGGTCTAGTATCATATACGCTAGTCTACTGTGGTATATCGATGCCCCGTCTCGATACACCTCCGACTAGGGACATTCAATTGTTGGAGATAGTGCCCTCATAGTCAATTATTGGATCGCAGGTACGTGATTGCAATGATTGCGGAGGACCTATCCCGGTAGGACAGTCTTACTCAAAATGATAGTATGCTATCTGGTTTGCCTTTATCAGTCGTGTACATGTTCAGGTGACTGATTGCATGTTACACTTTGATAGAGCCCTTAGGATCTTGCTTTACTACCAACAGTATGATGGCGATCATATACGTGAGAGTTGGGTAGTTTATATGCATATCCTTAATTTTAGTCCCTAGTCGTGGGAGTTTCGAGACAGGGCATCGATACTCCGGAGTAGACTAGTGTATACAGTCGAGACCCCGACGAGGGGCGGCGGCCGGTCTCACAAGCCACTGGTGTCAGTTGGATCACCTAAGATGTATACAGGTGCTCATTGGGTTATGAGTACACCGGACAGGACTCGCCGGGAATCTGCTAGTTAGTATTATATCTACCGTCAGATAGCAGTTCCCTGGTGACATGTGTACAGGTTAGTTCATCGACCTGAGGTCGTCATTTGTCTCGTGTGAGTTCCCACTGTGCTTTGATTTCTACCCTACCACGGCTCAAAGGAGTCGTGCAAATAGGTAGTTTTTGGGTACAGTCCCGAGCCATATGGAGGCACGTGAGCGGATCGGCAGGGGATTCGTCTCTCCCGGTATTGGGGGCGAGATCGTGCTGTGTCTAGGAGAGCCATTACACAAAGCCCACGGCCGTGGCAGGAGATTTACTGGTAGGTACTCCAGTAGTATCTCAGGGTGTTATTGGGCTTCACTCCGACACGACTTATACTGCTCTTGGGGGTCTGACGTTACTAGCCCCCTAGGCAGATATGCGATACTCATTGACGAACGGACCGGACTGTATATACATTGTCACTGTTAGGCTCAGTAGGGTTTTCCGGATGAGTGCGCTCCTCGGCATCCCTTGAGGTCAGTCCATGGGCAGCCGTTACGCATTGCTAGTGCCGCTGACGGTCTGTGGTTAAACCCACTGCCAGGGTACTGACGAGTCATTAGAGTCCGCCACAGACAGTTTCCCAAGTTCGGGCGAAACGTTGTAGAGGCCGTATGGTTTTATGGCAGGGTTCGGAAAATGCACGTGCGTTTACGCACGTGTTATTTTTCGGGCAGATGATACTGGTCGGCTTTGGTTTAAGCCGGATCCGAGTATTGTATTGAGTAGGTATAATATCTTTGTCTCAGTTGCATTTGTATTTGGTCGTAATACAAATGCGGGTATATTTATACAGTTTCGGGGTTGTCCTGAAATTCGTTTCAGGATCACTTTTGGAAGTTGCCAGTTTCCAGTTTTCTATCAGCCGTCTTTTAACATTCTGTTAAAGACGGATTTATCTTTTCTACAGATGGGGTGAGTCATCATTCTAGAAGCTTCTAGAAGTGATGACGAGGCTTGATGAGTCATTCATGATAAGGTGACTAGGTTTGATCTAATTGGTTGGTTTTTAATGAAATGATGACTAAGGTTTTGAGTCATCATTTTCATGATTGTATTTTGTTTTCCTTAAGATCTTTTCTCATGATATTTCCCTTAAGGTTACCTCCCTCCTCCTACGGTCACCTCCTTCCTTCATTATATATAGCCGGCCACCCTTGTAAGAAAATATATGAATTGATTCATTCATTTTTGGCCAAAGACTATGGTTTTGTGTGCATGGAAATTTCATTGCTTCTTTCAATTTCCATTCACCCAATTCCCTCGGCAACTTCATTTACCGATCGTCCACGGACTTGGACGAAGTGAGACAAAGTCATCTACTCAATCTCTACATCATTCTTGGTCGTCTCTTTTAGCAAACTTGACGATCGAGTTGCCTCAAGTCAGAGGCGGGAGCCCGTTTAAAGAATCGTCGACGTGGTGCCACCTCGACGAAGGAATCGGAGATCGACGAGATCGGAGCAGCCGCAACGGAGCGTGGGATGATGGTTGAAGAACGAAGGACTCGGATCGTTCGGTATAACCATTCTACACTCTTTACAGTTTGTTAGTTTAGCAATAATGGCAGATCCGGGTTAAAGTATACGATAGCGCCAGTTTAAAAGTTTTTGTTCCGCATTTGGCGTCTGTAGACGGCCGGGGCGCTAGCGTAGACTTACATCAGGATATGCTTATAGACTACAAACGTCCCACTAGTATGATCTCTATCATAATCAGAGTAGTCAAGCAGATATCCTTGGGGCTTTATCAGCATGTATGAATGAATAAAAGCATGATCAAATCAACATGTCAAATAAAGAATAACCAGATAGCATACTATCATGTCGAGCAAGAATGCAAACTGAATATATATATATACATGTATAGATACATCCACTATCACATAATGGCCTCTAGGGCATACATATATCTAACACCACGGACAGAAGATGCCAGACCGTGAGCAGGAGGCAAGCGGATGTTCTTGCTCTGCCAGTTTTGGGCGTACCGATATTTTTTCGACATTGTAGGAGGTGTACCTCAATGTCATTTGTTGAGATTGCGTTTGTGATCCGAGTATCACGCTTATATCGCTTGGATTTGAGTTTTGATGATTGGGTTTCATGATATTAGTTTTCGTGCACCATGGCTGTACCTACTGGGTATTTACATTTTTGTGCATATTTATCGCACTTGAGATTCGGTTTGTGCCTTGGATGCACGTATTCATGATTTCATGGATTTCATACGATTGATTTGATTTTGTGCGTGTGGTACGCACTCGATTTGATTTTTGCACCCGGTATAGCTTACATGTGCTTGCAGTGCATTGATACGTATTTTGTGCATGCAGTTGCACGCGTTTACGATTTTATACACCCTGGTACACTCGGTGTTGCTTTTATACGCATTTGAGTTATAGATTCGTATTTCATGCACTGGATGCATTGTATTCGTATTTCGTGCACTGGATGCATTGTATTCGTATTTCATGCACTGGATGCACTGTATTCGTATTTCGTGTACTGGATGCACTGTATTTGTATTTCGTGCATTGGATGCACCAGATTTGCACTTCGTGCATTTGTTGCACTAGATTTTCATTTCGTGCAATTGTCGCACCAGATTTATATTTTTGTGCATTTGCTGCACCGGATTCGTATTTCGTACATTAGTTGCACTAGATTTGCATTTCTTGCATTTGTTGCACCGGACGGGTATTGGTGCATTTGTCGCACTGGATTTATACTCCATAGCTTGGTTGCACCCGATTTATGTCATTGAGCATTTGTGTTACCAGATTTGTGTTTTTGTGCGCGTTGGCACTTTCCGTTCGTTTTCGTTGATGCTACTGCACTATATGCTTTTACGGACCCGACACGCTTTGGTTGGATTTTTGCGCATATTAGGCGCTTGATTTTGGATTTTTGTGCGCATCGGATGCACTTGAGTGGGATTTTTACTCATGCATGTCGGATGCCCTTGATTTAGATTTCTATTCATGCATGTTTGATGTACTTGATTTAGATTTCTTACGTGCATGCTGGATGCAATTGATTTAGATTTATTTCGTGCATGATGGATGCACTTGATTTGGATTTTCTTGCATGTTGGACGCATGATATGAGATGTGCTTTTGTGCACACCGGATGCACTAATTGGGATTTTTATTCGTGCACGTTAGTTGCACTGGATTGAGATTTACGTGCACCCTAGATGCACTAGATGACATTGTCGTGCACACCCGTTGCACTGGACAAATGCTTTCTTGCATACCCTTTGCACTTAGTTTTCGCTTTTGTGCATATCGTAGCACCTGTATTTGTATTTGATTTCCATGCGCACCAGACGCACGTGATTATTGGACATGCCTTTTGAGGCTAATTTTGGTTTTGAGCACTTTGTTTTTATGATGGGCACTATATTATGTAGTAGCCAAACAAGACTGATTTGAGGACAGTACCTGAGTACTTAGCATGCATTAAATGTTTACCAAGAGGTTTTTGAAAAAGAGATATAGTATCGCTATTTACTACGTGTCCGTGAGCGACACGAACGTTAAAAAAAGGGGAAAACCTTTTGGGATATTTTGAAACGACGGAACGTATATTTAGCAAAACATATATAGACATATATTATTATTTTACAAAAAAGCGTCCGTCATTTATGCCGTGAGTTACGCATTCACGCGGTGATTCAGAAAATATTTTGCATGTATTCTATTCAGTTCTTGAATGTTTTCCAAAGATGCGTACTATACACGTATTATAGTATTTGACTAGTGTATATTGGATTTCAGTAGTGGATTTCGAGATATGTATCTTCATTGTAACTCCGAGGATATGCATGCAAATAAGATGATTTGCATGACGCTTGACGGAGTTCGATTTTGAGTTTCGTATTCGTTTTCAGGCGCACGCGATGCGCTGAGTTATTTCTATATCTTCTGTGATTTTGGAGCCCCGTTGATTTGAGCTGATTATTGAAATGTTTTAGATTTTGGGCGGTTAAATTTAAATTCGGGGACCGAATTTATTTAAGGGAGGAAGATTGTAACATTTCTGAAAATATAAAATATTATTTTTGGAATTTAATATTAAAATAATATTTTTCCCGAAAACTGCCCGATTTGCGAAATTGGGGTTTTCGGAAAAGGGTATAAATATCTACCAATAATTGTGAAATAAATGGAAATTAAAATGATTTATTCATTTAAAAGTATATTCAAAGGATTTGGCATTTTTTTTGATTTATTATATGCAGTTTAAATGAAAACCCGATTAGTGCACTACTAATCGCGATTAGGATAAATCCGTGTTTTTACAGTTTTTCATTCCTAGTGCACCATTGCATGTCGCATTCTGGTTATATGTTGTTTCTTGTATTGTTTTGGGGTATTATATGGTTTGGTTTTAAATAAATAAGAAAAGGTTAAAAAGAGAAAGGGTAAAAGGGTAAATAGTGGTAAATAGTGTGTGCGGGTGAGAATAAGAGAGGAAAGAGAGTGAGAGGGCAGCCATCTTCATCCTCCCCCATTTGTTTCTTCTCTCCTTCTTCATCTTCTCATTCCCTCCACCTCTACCACAAGATCCATCTCCAAACATTCACCTAAACCCTGTACTCCCTTCACAAAAGTTGATCCCCTCCTTCTGCTCTATACATTGGACCAAGAAAAGTGGGACTTTTATGATATTGGCAAACTAGGGTTTTTCTTGGGTTGCCCAAATGAGGTAACTTCTGCACCATTTGTATTGTATTCCATTCACCTTAGCACCTATACATGTTTAGAAGTGTTTAGATGTTGTTTAGTGAGGTTTGGATATTTCAAGTTAGGGTTTGAGGGAATCTTGAGTGGTGATGCGTAATTGAGGTTAGTAGATACCTTATAACCCCTGTAGAGATCGTATACTGACCAAAACCTGAGACTTAACCCCTAGAATACAAACTTAGAAACCCCGACATCGGATAATTGTGTGAATTGTGAGGGTATTTTGGAATCTGCTAACACCCGGAGACCCTAAAAATTATTTAGCGATAACCGTGAGTCATGCAGGCAACCTAGAAGCTACCCAGAAGACCAGAGCCCCAAACCCCCTTCCCAGGCCATAGATTTAATCATTTGGGCTGCAAATTGTGGCCTTGGTACTTCCAAATTGACCCGTGCTTGTTCTGTACCTCCTATATCAGTAAATTAGACCCTCCATATGTGCAGAATTGACCATTTTTGCTTAGGGTAAAATCTGGGGATGTTTTCTTGAGTCGATGCTTTTTTTTGAGGGTTCGTTTTAACTTGATTTTGGTATTTGATATTAGATTTCCATCGTGTGGCGTTTGAACGTCAATGACTAGGGTTATTGGTCGTGTTTTGCATGCGAGGCTATAAGTTATAACCTATGAGCGAGACGTGTGCCGTTTTGGTTTTCCGCCTTGATTTTAATAGGTATTTGCAATTGGGTATTGGTTGTAGGTACCCCGCATGGGATTCCAGATGACGAGGAGAACGTGGTGTCATCGACTCTGGCAAGCAAGGATCAGAGTGAGTAGATCTATATGTACGGGGGAAGTCGGGTGGAAGGCGCATAGCACCCCCACACACTTTGATGGAAACCGATTTATATATATAGATTATGGTTAATGAAACCCTCAATAGAAAACTATAGATAGAGTAAAAAGGAAGTTAGAGAACCATATTAGAAACTAAGGATAGTTAAAAGCGATATGATACGACTAGTATGTGATGACGGGACTTGAGGATGATATTTGATGATATTGTCGTTTAGGGTACTATAGGACTAGATAGTCGACGTAGATGTGTCATCCCAACCATACCTATTTCGAAACTAAAGAATCGTATGCATCTTTTAAACAGATACCCTGAGGGACTTTACGGATTTTCAAATGATATCTTTTCCTTAAAAACACCGTAGCCCCTACTTTCAAAACTACGATTCGCATCTTTCAAAAACTGTTTGTATGGTTCGGATGTGTATGTTAGATTAGATACTTATGCTTATAGTAAAGGTAGAATGTCTATGTAAACTTGACTTTATGTGAGATATAAGTATGATAAAAAGAGAATACGATTTAATATGTGATATGATGATATCTTGGTATACGGATGCGAGTCGAGTGAGGTGATTGATACCTTGTCGGTCCCCTGATACGAGATTGTTATGGATGTGACCCGGGACATAGGTGTGTGTGTGTGTGTGTGTGTGTTTGTATAAAGAGAGAATATCGTGAATCATGTGTGATATGTCGTACGAGAAGTTAGGTCCGTACCCCTCATTGTCTCATAGGTTGATAGGATCCTTGATAGCTTAATGCCGTTGTACGATTTTTTTTCGTACGTGATGAGTTTGACTTGAGGTTTGATCCATACCCTTGACTAGAGGATGCCATACGATGGATTATACCGTGCGTGATGTTGTGTGGCTATATGCCGATTGATAGAGTCACCGACTCGGTCATGTTATATACGTATAACTTGTAGCTTTTAGCTAACGTTTTACCTTATACTGCATTTCATGCTATTCTTATTGCATCATATATAATTATCTGTGCTAGTACATCTACACCATTATCGATGATGCGTATGTTACACTTACACAGATTGGCCGGCTCACACACTTCATCATCGATAATTGCCATGTCACTACACAGTAGGATTTCTGCATCATGATATGACTTTTCGCATAACTTACTTGCGTATATACCCACTTGTACATCCATATCGGCGCACATACATATTGTACACTCATACTTGCGTACATACATATTGTACACTCATACTTGCGTACATACATATTGTACACCCATACATTGCATACATACATATTGTACATCCATACTTGCGTACATACATATTGTACACCCATACTTGCGTACATACATATTGTACACCCATATTGGCGCACATACATATTGTACACCCATACATTGCGTACATACATATTGTACATTCATACTTGCGTACATGCACATATGCACCTTTATACGGTATTGCATTCGATTTTGGAGATTTAGGAACCGCATTATATATTTTAAAACTGGATTCATTTAAAAGAGCGGTTTTCCCTCGATGTGTGCATATTACTGTTCCATGTTGCATGATATACGGATATGTTTACATTTCTGTTATATGTCGCATACATCATGCTTTACGCTTTTACGCATTGAGATATGCTGTTTTCATGAGATTTCTGGATTTGAGAACCGTGGCGATTTCAAAAGAAAGCATGTACTGTTTTAAAAACCCGGTTTCTCTTGATATGATATTTCTGTGCGTCCACCATGTATTTTCTCGGTTCTGAGAGTGGCAAGTGAAACCCGATTCGAGGAGCGGTAGGCACCATCTGTGGGTACATGGTGGACTCGGTGAGGTACCCTGGGGCGAGAAGACTCGTATTGTTAGACGGTGAGCCTAGCAGGGGAATACTACCTACCGGTGATAGTATTTGGGCCCAACGGATATCCGGAGGATACCGACCGGAGTCGAGAGATGAGATGGGCCGATCCGGACTGACGGAGCCCGAGATATGAGGATTTACGTGTCGATGCTGGACACGGGTTTATAATGTTTTCGAGTGTTGATTCTAGACACTCAGGTTCCATGATTTTGATGTATCGCGAGGGACACACGTTGATTTATATCCTCATACCTTCATGCATATACTTTTATGATATTTAAATGCATGATGTTGCGTCAATGGTTGATATGTGGACGAGATCCACATGCATACATACATTGATTATATGGGTGGACGAGATCCACATGCATACATACATTGATTATATGGGTGGACGGAATCCACATGCATACATACACTGATTATATTGTTGTATGATATCCACATACAGATAGACCTTGATTACATTGTTGGCACATATACAGATACGGTCATCCTAGATATCATAGTATTACCTTCATGATATAGTTGACCTAGGAGTCGTTGTTTATTCGATTTCTACTTGTAGATTTTTTTCTATTCACGAGTTGGCAACTCACCCCCGTTGTGCCACAGTTCTTGCAGGTTGACCGCATGGATCCGTAGCGGCATCGCTGGCACATAGCTTCATTTGGGTGTTTTGTATTGGTAGGTGGGGCATTTGTACCGTACCCACTCTTGTATTTATATTTCACATTGTATCTAGTCAACTCCATCAATCAAAATTAGTAAATTGTAAGTAATGAGATTTAGTGAGATTGCGGTTGCGAGACTTAGAGCGAGGGTTTCCGCTACTTGTGGTTTTGATATCTTGCTTATTTCTTTATCTTTTGTGGTGAACTTCGCCGTTGGGCGTAGTATACATACATATACCGTCTTGCGTGGTTGTGATCCGTCGTTTGGCGAAGTGCTAGCTCCCGCTTGGGGATGCCATTATTCTTGTTATGTATTTGTGGTTTTGGATCAAAATATACAAAGGAGGTGCGGCCCAAATTTTCAAAAGACGAAACATGTTTTCAAACTAGTAAATTTCACTTGCATTTTTCATGTTCCTTTTCTATGCATTAAGAAAACTTAATTTCATTATACCTTTATTTCAAAACTTCACTTCCTTTATTTTTCTTTAAAAGGTTTAGATTTCTGGGTTTCAGTTTACTTGAATTACGTTACGCCTTTAGACGTTGCGTGATTTAAGTGCTGGTCACGAGCTAATATTTCGGGTCGTGACACTTAGAGTCCCACAAAGGAGTTTCCTAGCCCAGGCGAAACGATGTGGTGTGCATCTGAAATATGCGCGGGGACCCGATTAAATACGCGTATATGATACCGTATATAAATCGGGCGTTTACTATTGGTCGGGTCGTATGGGATATGACCGTTTTGTTAAATCAAGTGTTGATTTAATATTGACTTTTAGCTCACTTTTTTTAAACCCTTTTTTTATTGTATGCATGCATGTATGCATTTGTTTATGTTGATGCACTTGTTGATGTGCATGCACACATACATGCATACACTTGTGTGTATCATGGTTGTTCATACACTAGTGGTGGCAATGCAAGACTCGCATGGAAGTATTTATCTAAATATTTATTTTGAGTTAATGTAAATAGAATTAATTCATGGTTGATATTTATCCTTCATTCTCTACACTTAACCTTGCATTAACCATGAGTTAATTTTCTATGGCTCTCTTTTCTCCAAAGTAAATATCTAGAAATTTATTAACCCATGGTTAAGGATGAGAGTGGAAATTATATATAATTTATATTCTCATTTTTATTATTAGATTTTTATCATAGCTTGAGCTCTTGAGTTTCCATCATCTTCTTCTTCCTCTCTCTTGCTCTCTTGACTTTGTTAGTGAGTGAGATAGTGATAAAGATAGGGTTTTGAAGTGAGAAAAAAAACCACATCACCATTCTACACCAGTCTAGCCAATTAGTTTAGAGTGTTAGCTTCATCTTCATCTTTTGATCTAGTGGAGCTTGGACAAAGGGGACTCCGGGTGGATCATCGTGAACTCGGAAGATCACTAGCATGCCTGTTCAAACTCTCAAGTTGCCAAGGAGTTAAGCAAAGAGAACTACAAAGGTTGTATTCTCTTTACTTAGTGTTTTATTACTTGTAGTATGTCATACTACTTCATATGTTACTTTAAATTACTAGTTTGATCCTACGTTAGTTTGATTAGTGTTCATATCATAATATTGCATTTTGTATTCCCCATTCTTATGCATTTTACAATGAAAACAGGTGCTTTTGACACATGTCTGCTACATGTTACAAGTTACAGGTTCTTGGACAGAAAACAGTGAAAACGATGTAAAGACGATGAAAAGAGTAGACTTTGACCAACAAACAGAAGACTCTTGATCAAGCCGACATCAAAGATAAAATTCACAAAGTAAAAGGCAATGCAAGGTCCAAGATTACAAAGCGAACGGTTAAAAGTCCACCGCAATTATTCACTGGAGATCTGGAAGAAACATAGAAGCTATTTTAATAAAGAACCAAATAATAAGGAAGCCCAAAGATCCAAGGCCCAATACTTTCTTTTAAAGAGACAGAGACATAAAATTTTACTAAAACTTGAAGTCTACTTTGACTAGGTCTTCCTAAGGATATTTTAGTAAATGTAGACATGCAAATCAATTGTAACCTAGGGTTCCTCTTCTTTATAAATAGGAACTCTACTCATTATAATTTCTTATGCCCCCCTTTAATGAATAAAATTTAGAAATCTTTTGGAGAGCATCGGTGCCTCTTTTCTCTTCATGAATTCAGATCTGACAACCGTGCGATGATGTTTGGAGAGAGCCATCTGTAAGTAATTTAATTTCTTGCCCTAGTGTAGATTTCAATTCCTCGTCCTAGGTAGATTTAATTTCATGCCCTAGGAACTTGTTTGGGTTTTAGTTTTGAGGAAGGATTTTGAGAGATGAGATCTCTCATCCCTTTCTTACCCACCAAATATTTACAATAGGACTCCATGCATACACGCACATACCGCGCCCTACGGCATCCTACCCCTTGAGGTAACGATGACACCGTAGTGTAAAGGCCCGGTTGTGGTGTTTTCCATGAAGGTTAGGGTAAGGATCTCTAAAGGAAGGACAAGAACCTAGAGGAAGGAACACCTTCCCGAACGGATCTAATCCCCTTTATTGATAATTACCATAACTCCTCACAGATCTTCATTCGGGTATTGAAAGCGGTGAGATTTAATTACATTTCCAAACCATCCCTAAACCTAGCCCTAGCAAGAGTAGATCTAGATAATTGCCCTAGGTTAATTAGGTTTTTAGATTTAATAATTAATCCGAACACCCTTCGGAATTAACTCGTAAGCGCGAATCGGATACTCACAACATCCCTGTGGACCGACCCGTACTCACCGGCTAGCTGCAAAGCGACGCCGTTCTTGATTGCGGTTACAAATAATTTTGATCTATCTTTTAGAAAGCGCAAGTGCGCTAAATCACTCAATCAAATGGCGCCGTTGCCGGGGATGGCATGTCATTTCCTTTTTGCAATTTCGGGTTAATATGAAATTAAAAATCATAAAAATCTGAAAAATCACAAAAAATATAAAAAATATATATAATCTATTATTTTTGGAAGGGATACATTGTTTGAATTTTGCAGGATATACAAATTCGGATCTAAAAATTTCCAGAAAGCGAAACAGAAAACAGGATATCGGAACAGAATAAATTTTAAACAAACAGAACAGTGGATTTTTTTTGGAGCAGTGAACCGCCCAAAGCGCCGCCTTTCCGCGGCCAAAACCTACCTTAGGCCGCGAATCCGCGGCCGTCTTGTCGAGTCAGAGCAACAGAAAATTTTTGGGGACTCGTGCTGACTAGACTGCTGCGAAAACGCAGCAGTAACGCGTTTATACCGCGGAAACGCGGCCTTTTAGTGTCCTCTGTTCGTGAAATTTGCTTTGTAAGCTTCCTTTGTTCCTCCTCTGTAATTTTTGAAATATCTTTTCTGGAAATGCCTGCAGGATTTTGTGCACTTTAGAAATATATTCCCTTCCAAATAACAATCTTGTGCAGGATTTTTGGGCCCCGCTCAAAATAGAAATTGATTGCAAGTAATCTTTTTTGTTGCATATCTTTTCTCGAATATCTTTTTGCAACAATTTTTCCAAATAAAGATTCTTGTGATATGCTTAAAATAATAACTGATTGCAAGTAATATTTTTTTCGGTTGCATATCTTTAACTAAAAATCTTTTTTGCAACAATTATCAAGTAAAGAAAAAGAAAAAGGAAAATTATTATTAGGAAACTTGCAAACTTTTTGCCCCAAATAAATCCTTGCACCCCCACAAACATTCTTTCTTTTCACCCTTTCTTCTAACATGGGTATCCCACATAATAAATCACTTGCCGAACTTTGGTATCCCGAACCTAATCTTGCGTCGTACGTCAATTTGTTCGGTCAATTTAAAGACGATCCTTCCATGCCTAAAATATCTTTGAAAGATCAAATAGAAGCGTCTAGGAGAAACAGTTTGACTTTTCAACCCACTTTGTGTCAACCAAGTAAACCTTTGCCACCTCCAGATGTTGATACCACTTTTTCAAGTCCTGCTGTAACTCCTAAACCGATGTCCATTGCTGAGCATATTGCTCAATCTCGTAGCCTATCTTTCACCCCTCTCCACACATCTAGTTCTAGGGACCCACACGATTATTCACCTTTTTATCCATATGTTGACCCCACCCCTGTCCAATCACCCACTTCCTACCAATCCTACCCGACTTTTCCACCGTCACTAGACAATGTTTCTACACAGCCATTAGGGAGTTTCACGTATCCAAACAATTTCGAATCTTTTACCGAAACCCCCTTACCACCAAAGTCTAGTTTGGAAGAGTCGTTGGAAGCTTATATTGCTGCAACAAACAAAATGGTTAGGAATGTGGTAGCGTCCGTGGCCGCCCTTATGCAACCTGCTGAACCGGTAGCTAGTTTCCCGCTAGCCCCAAATTTTTCAATGTATGAGGAGGCGGTTGGACAGAATGAGAATGTGAGAGGATTTCCAAATCAAACTTACCCTTACCCAATTGAAGCCTAAAACTCCATTTTTTCATCGAATGTTCTAAATCATTCACAAGTTCAAAATAAAGACGAGTTGTGTGATTTTGTAGTGTTTGATTTGCCAAATTGTGAAGAACCCCTTTTGAGTGAAATCGCACTTAATCCTTTCGATCTTTACACCTTCCATCTACACTACTACAAATAAGGGTTGCCCCTACGGATTTATCGGTAGGGGCAACCCACTGCCCCTACGGATATGTGCGTAGGGGCGAAAAAAGACCCCGTAGGTGCAAAGGCCGCAGGTGCAAGTTGAGCCCCTGAACTTGCCCCTACGGGCAAATTCTTGCCCCTACGGCTATATCTGTAGGTGTTATATCCCCTACGGAGTACTCCGTAAGGGTAATCAAATCATATATGTATTTTTTTTGAATATATTGTATATACCTACGGATAAATCCGTAGGTCCTTGTTCTACCCCTACGGATACATCCGTAGGGGATAGAAAGTGGCCCCTACGGATATGTCCGTAGGGGCACTCCCAACACCCTGCACTGAGATCAGGGGGGAAAATATCAGGAAACCTGATATTTTGCCCCTACGGATAAATTCGTAGTGGATAAACAGTGTCCCCTACGGACATATCCGTAAGGGCACTCCCAACACCCTGCACTGATATCCGGTGGGAAAATATCAGGTTTCCTGATAGTTTGCCCCTACGGATATGCCCGTAGGGGCAACATATATACCTACGGCTTAATCCGTAGGTACATATTGTCTGTATTTGTTTTTAAAAATGGGTTGCTAGATTTTTTTCCCGCCCTGTGCACAATACTATATACATCAATCAAATCATATATTGCAGTATTCATAATCACATCTCACGCATATATATAATATACAAAAGAAACCCAAAAACTGAATATGATATAAATACAAACCAATATCAATATCGTTTCAAAATGTAGTACAATGTGATATAAATACATGTTTCAAAAAATAAGAACCAAAAAGCTACCCTAGTTCGATCCAGCTCCACCTCTGAATAACGTTAGAATAACGCGCGCCTGCTCCTCGGTCAATACACTCTGCAATGCTACATATAAGGGAGTCTGAGCGGCATGTGGAGCTGGCGATGTGGTCTGCGCAGCCGCCGTCGAGATAGTCGCTTGCGGAGCCGCGGCTGCGGGAGTCTGAGTGGGCGGTGGAGCTACAGGAGCTGTCTGCGGAACCGCAGCCGATGTAGTGGCTTGCGGAGCCGCAGCCGAAGGAGATGCATGTGGAGGCTCGGCTGATCTACCCTGTCGCGTCCGGACATAACGTGTGTAAGAAGCGTGTAAGAACTGTGTATTATTCGAATTCGTTTCATTATTAAGTTATTTCGAAACCCTGTTTGGATATCTAGTTTGGAAAAGCGTTGTTTTTTTTAATTACATATGTATGTATGATTAATCAAACTTAATTCTAAAACCAAATAAGCTCAAGCTACGTACTAATTATGGATATGTTGATATGTATATAATATGAAATGATATTTTACTATAAAGTAGTATATATACCAGCATCTCCTTCAACTCCTGAACGGTGGCCCTCAAGCTATCCAGTTCCTGATGGACATGCCGGTCACTGGAGACGGAGGAAGTAACCGCCTGGGTGGAGTCCAACCTCATATGGGCCCTGCTAGGGCCCAATCCCCGGCCTCTCTCCCAACCTCCGTGGTGCCCTCCGTGTGCGGCGTCCAGAACTGGGGTCAGCAGCCTCGGATCGTTCTGTCCGGTAAAATCGAATCCCGAGGCCTAGGCCTGCTCAACCACCCGCTCCTACACCCACATTAAGCAGTAAAGTATAAGTATAAAATTTAAACTTGAACCTTCCAGAACTAAAATTTCAAATTTGGGTAGAAAAAATATTAACACTTACGCAGTACTCCTGGGTAGCGACGTCGGGACATCGAAGCTCGCCCATGGCGGGATCTGTCGAGGTGCCGTGGACAGCAAGATATGCGGACAGCACGCTCGGTGTACCACCTGACGCCACGGTCCGAGATGTCTGTAATATTAGAAAGTAACTCTTAATATTAGAAATATTAGAGAATAACTCTTAATATTGCAGAATATTAGAGAATAACTCTTAATTTACCGATAACTCCATGGCTCGAGTAATGTTCCTCGAGCCACCTGTGTAAGTGGGGCGACCCCTCTTCGCCGACTTCCTGTTCTCCGTATTCTGAGCGGCCTGTTTCTGCACAATGCATTAACATTTAGTTTTCTAATTAAGAAACACAAAGAAATAAATTATATCATAAATAATGAATTAAATTTAAAATACATACTTGTTTGCGTTCGGAGTCGAAATAAGCGCACAATAGAGGCCATGTCTCTACGTCGACTCTCGCAAACGCCGGA
Source organism: Agapanthus africanus (assembly GCA_030015575.1). Taxonomy (NCBI): domain Eukaryota; kingdom Viridiplantae; phylum Streptophyta; class Magnoliopsida; order Asparagales; family Amaryllidaceae; genus Agapanthus; species Agapanthus africanus. Next base: position 46,407,771 of record JASDDO010000016.1, read on the forward strand.
GTAGATAGGAGGGCCGCTCTCTCTGCCACGGGGGTCGCTATCCACAGGGAGTAGCAGTCGGCCTTCAGCTCATTCCTGTTGTATCGGACCTTGGCCTGCATGTTCTTCATCAGGCCATTGTACAGAGCATGAAGGTCGAGCACCCTCCCCGGGTGATCAGGGTCGGCTACTAGCTGAAAATCGTAATCCAACTGAAAATACAAAAAAAAACATTGTTATTAGATTGCAAGTGTTAATAATAAATATATTGGATAGATCAAATGAAAATATATATTAATACATACCCGAGCCTGATCAAAGAAGAGGGCGAATGAGCGCTGGTGCTGCTCGCCCCACTCAACGTGAAGTGGATAGTTCTTCATGATCCGGCTCTCGTCCCCCAAATACCGGCCGAACCTCTCAGCATGAGGACCGGTATAGCGATAGTCAAGGGTAAAAAATAGGGGGAATGCTGCCTCCCCCCTAGCTCTATCAGGCCTCATCCTATTGGACTGATTCGGGCCTCGAGTCCCCCTCTGGGGATGGAGAGGCCCTGCGTCTGCACGAAATATCAAGACAATCAATAATAAGACAAAGTTGTATTAAGAAATCAAGGTTAAACAAAAATTCAAGTGTGATATATACCTCCGGTGATTAGCGCACGAGCCTGGGCCCGAGCAGCAGCACGAGCGGGACGATAGTTCCTCCGGTGAGGAACAACCGGGGTCCCGGACCCGGACGCATCCCCTCCAACTATAAAATAAACATCGACGCTAAATCTCCATGAAGTTCATATTTATTCTATAGAGCATATGTAAAATAAATAAATATTTTAAATTTATTCATACTAACCTGCAGACGATACGGAGGGTATGGAAGCGGCAGGAGTGGCCCCTGTGGAAGGTGTGGACGCACCACCTATAATTAGACAATTAAAAATAGATTATATAAGTAATTGCAAAAAGAATGTGTAGATCAATAATATAACGTTCTAAATCAATATGCATGCACTATAGGACATATAAACATACCCGCAGGTGCGGTGGTGTCACCACCTACAGCTAGACAATAATAAAATTTGCTAAGTAAGAGCAAAAGGAATGTGTATATTTATGATATAGCATTCTAAATCAATATACATACACTATATGATATATAAACATACCTGGAGGAGCGGGGGTGGCCTCTGTCCTAGATGTGGACGCATCACCAACAACTAGACAATCAAACATTGACAATATAAGTAATTTTGACATAAACATGCATGAATATCTGTAATATTACATTGAAAATGGATATGCGTGCAGTATACCTGGAGGTGTGGCAAAATCCACACGGAAGGAGGCATCCGAAGGGGTTTCCGATCTGGGTGCAAGACCGGCCCTCTGAAGCTCCCTACGGAGCTCTCCGGGCGGCAGAACCGCTCTGCCTCTGCCTCTGCCGCGGCTGGAGCTTCTGCCGCCCCTCGCTGCTCCCGACATCGTCATCAAATCTAGATAAACGGTTCGTGGACGCATTAGACAATCATTAAAAGTATTGACTATATTTGATCTAGAGCGTAAAATGTGAAGTAATAATATAACATTACTGATAACCTTTTTCGTTTCGTGGGCACATCATACATATCTACTTGGATTTCATCGTCGATGTCATTTCTAACCCACGTAACTTCATGATCAGTCGAAGACAACCCGTCCTTCGAAACAGACGGTCGGAGCACTTTAAGCCTTCTCTCTTCTTCGTCCTCATCGCTGTCCTCGTATTCTGGGACATCGTAGACATCTCTAGGTTTCCATCGGCATACAACACTCCACCCCGGATGCTTCAAACACTGTGAGTAGTATACTTGGAACGCTTGGTTCGGAAAGATAAACGGATCGTCCTGACCGTAAAATCGAAGTGTGTTCACACTGGTCAATCCATATTCATCTTTCCAAGTCCCAAGACTGCTTCTCCACCTGTCTGTATCGGTTCGCGGACCGTACCAAGTACAGTGGAATATATAAAAGGGTTCTGATCGTCCGGGATAGTGGATGCCGAGTATACAATTTAAGTACCCATAGTAAATCCTTGGATGGGCAGAAGCCATCGGTAGCCAGTCCGAGCCGGACATTGCGAGGATCGCTACTGAATATTGCGTGCCACCTATCGAAATCCTTCCATGCCGGTGAATCTCTTGGATGGCTCATTTTTCCATTTTCGCTTGGAGGAGCACGGTGATGCCAAATCATTGCCTCGGCTGTTTTCTTGCACCTGAATAGCCTCTGTAGCCTCTATGTTATGGGAAAATATCGTGCTATCTTCACAGGTATATCAGGCTTCTTATCAGAATCTTTCGGCTTATACCTGGCCTCTCCGCATGTTGGACACTCTTTCAAATCTGAATTCTCTTTTCGGTACAACACGCAATTTTTAGGACATGCTTGAATCTTCTCGCACTTTAGACCCAAATCAGACATCATTTTCTGGGCTTCGTACCAGCTTTCGGGCACATTATTTTCCGGAGGCATAGAATCTTTCAAGAACGAAAGAAGCATTGTGAATGACTTGTTGCTCTATCCATTTAGGCACTTAATTTGGAAAAGTTGGACGAACCATGAGAGGGTGGAATACTTCGCATTCTCATAAATTGGTTTCCTAGCATCATTCATGAAATTTTCATATTTATCCGCACGCGGTCCTTGACCGGAAGGAATGTCATCTTTGGTACGAATAGATTCACCTAGGGCAGCCTCTACCATATCCTCCATTTCTTCTGATGGAAATATATTTCCGTATCCTGCCGTATTACCGAATTCTTCTTCTTCTCCTGCCGCATTATCGTGTTCTCCTTCTTCTACCGCAGTACTGCATTCTTCTCCTTCCCCGTGATATTTCCAAGTTGAATAAAGTCTAGTAAATCCATGTTTTACAATATGAAGCTCTGCCAATTCTACCTTCTGCCAGTACTTATTGCCACATCTATCGCACGGACAGAGAATCTTCTCTATTATGATCTTATTATGTGCTCATGCAAATTCAAGGAAAGCAGCAACTCCTGCGACAAACTTAGGTTGCATACGTTGTTTCCAATCCACATACATCCAGTCCTTAACTCTGACGTACTCATGGGCCATGTTAGACTGAATAACATATAAATTGTAGGTTATGCTGACTATATTGAGAAATATAAGAACGGGATAGTTACTGACAAAGGAGAAAATCCGTGTATATGCTTTGTGTGTGCGTTTGTCGTTGAAAAGAATAAATTATCGCACGTTATGTTGACCGATAGACGGGGACTAAGTGGCGCTTTTAGTTTCATATATGGGTATCGATGGGAATATGAAGGTTTCATATTATCATATATTGGTTTTAACCCGAACATCTCGAATCGCTCTCTGATTATGCGTTTGTATGTATGTGTTCCGGCTGTCGGGGGTAGGCTTCTATCCCATTAAGAATGTATAGAGCGAACGCCCATCACTTGTGCTTTCAACCGTTTCGAGTAAATTTCGGCAGCACCTCCCCGCTGTTCTCCGAGTACACTGTAATAGAATAGATAATCATTTCAAAGCTGTGAAACAACGTTGAAATGAACATCTAATCTATCTTTGTACACGGAGAACCAGCGGAAAGATACCGACGAAATATCTCGAAACAGATGAAAACACAAGTGAATGAAGGCGTTTGCTTTATACATTCTTCACTTGTCCACACGGGACAAATCTATGGGTTACCATACGATTGAATTTTCTCGTCGCGTAGACTATACGACGGTTGTTAGTATCAAGCTATACTGTCCGATATTTAACAACCTTCGTATAGTTCTAGGTCACGACGAGCATCGCACGTATGTTAACCGATAGACGGGGACTAAGTGGCGCTTTTAGTTTCATATATGGGTATCGATGGGAATATGAAGGTTTCATATTATCATCGAGTATCATATATTGGTTTTAACCCGAACATCTCGAATCGCTCTCTAATTATGCGTTTGTATGTATGTGTTCCGGCTGTCGGGGGTAGGCTTCTATCCCATTAAGAATGTATAGAGCGAACGCCCATCACTTGTGCTTTCAACCGTTTCGAGTAAATTTCGGCAGCACCTCCCCGCTGTTCTCCGAGTACACTGTAATAGAATAGATAATCATTTCAAAGCTGTGAAACAACGTTGAAATGAACATCTAATCTATCTTTGTACACGGAGAACCAGCGGAAAGATACCGACGAAATATCTCGAAACGGATGAAAACACAAGTGAATGAAGGCGTTTGCTTTATACATTCTTAACTTGTCCACACGGGACATATCTATGGGTTACCATACGATTGAATTTTCTCATCGCGTAGACTATACGACGGTTGTTAGTATCGAGCTATATTGTCCGATATTTAACAACCTTCGTATAATTCTAGGTCACGACGAGCATCGCATGTATGTTAACCGATAGACGGGGACTAAGTGGCGCTTTTAGTTTCATATATGGGTATCGATGGGAATATGAAGGTTTCATATTATCATCGAGTATCATATATTGGTTTTAATCTGAATGTCTCGAGTCGCTCTCTAATTATGCGTTTGTTGTGCATTCGTGTTGTATGTGTAACATGATTTTAAACCATTGAGATCAAGATTGATAGAACTGATCATCCTACATTGCAATAGCATTCATCAACCAAAAACTATTATTGAAATGGTATACATCTATAACAATCAACAATTAAAACTACAAATATAGGATACTGATATCATAAAGCGTTATGAGACACGTCATCTGCCACGTGTCGTGATCATGGAAATCGCTAATATTGAGCATCATCAAGATTAGATTATGGTTTTGAAGCAAGTTATTGAGCATCTTGGATTGATTGTCAAGTGTTGATTTTTATTTCAACACTTGACAGAATGAAAATCATAAATACAGTTGCAAAATGTGTTCCTCACCCCCATAAAGTGGATCTTAACAATCTAGACAAGACCATCATTGTTCAAATTGCCAAGGTAGACATAATCTTAGCAGTTATTTACGGTTGCTAGCTTGTATTGCTTGTTGCTATTCTTTTTTTTTCCTTGCCCTTTCTTTCTTTCTTTTTTTTGGGGGGCGGGGGGTTGTGTTTGAAAAGTTTTAACTAACTCACTGCTATTTCTAGGCAATGTAGGAATATAACTAGTTTTATCCCCCAAAAGAAAGAGCTTCAGGCTTCATGCGTTAAGCGATGTGTATGTATAATTATAGGATTTTTTTGCTAGCGGTTCATTTACAACTATTCTTTAGTCTATATACCTAGCATCTGCTACTAGATATTACATCTTGCATCAACACCCTGCATGTTAAAATCAAAATCGATAATTTTTTTCTTGATCTTTTTCTGATTTTCTACCATCTGTGTCGAGTAAATTATGAATAACATTGTATTTGTCAACTAATCAGAAGAGCCATTCAACCAGCCCCACCGTAACCCTAACCCCAGCCCCACTACCGTAACCCTAACCCCAGCCCCACCGTAACCCTAACCCCAGCCCCACCCCAGCAGCAGCTGAACCCCAACCCTAACCCTACCCCGACCCCGACCGCCACCGCGACCCCTGCCCGACCCCGACCGCCACCGCGACCCCTGCCCAACTCTCGCGCGCGCAACCCAGACCCAGCCATGAACCCTTAGCCCAAAATAATCCAAAAATGCTTTAATTTACCTCGAGATTTATACCTGAACGGCTGCTGGTGGGCTGGAGCGACAACGGTGGCGATTTGGCGACGAAACCGGCGGTGGCGACGACGGTGGCGACGAAACAGGCGCTGGCGACGACGGTGGCGACGAAACCGGCGGTAGCGACGACGGAGGCGACGGTGGCGACGACGGAAGCAATTTGGGGTTTTTTCTCACGCGCGATTGAGAGAGAGAGAGAATGTGAGCGTAGGCGATCGATCTGGGGTTTTGTTAAATAGATATTTACTTACCCCTACGGATATACCCGTAGGTCCTTTTTTTGCGGCTCCGTAGGGGCAAACACCAAATTAAGAATTAATATTTTTATTCTTGGACGTCTGTGCCCGTAGGGGCAACCTTTTAGCCCTACGGATTAATCCGTAGGGCCAAGTAAAATCTGCCCCTACGGATATTTCCATCCGTAGGGCAACCCCCTATTTTACTAGTGCTAGAACCTAAATCGATAGATATCCATGCTTTTGATGAGGTGTCTAAGAAAATTGATTTTCACTTGATTGAGGATATAGACGCCGGGAATATTTCGGATGATGAACCTGTCGATTTAATTGAAATTTTATGTTCGAATCATCATCCCGAGTCACTAAATGTTTCTCCCGAACCTTATATGCGTCTTGATTTTGAAGATAATGGCATGGATGAGTTGAACTTTGAGGAGAATTATGATGATAGTATTGAGGAGAATTTTGAGGAACATATTGAGGTTGAACCATTCTTGTTTGATGCGTCGGATTTTCCAATTCATCCTCTTGAACCTTTACTTAAATCACCCTCCCTCATTTCCATCGTTCCGACCATGCTTGAAGATTGTGAGCTTGAAAATTTTTCCTTTGAATCCGATGTTGTTCTCACAGATGATAACACTTACGAGTGTTTCACTTTTTCGGACGATGTTGATGACTCACCGCCTGAGTTTGAGTCCTTTACATTTTCAGATGAGTTAGTTGAACCATCAAACTCGGTTGATTACAGCAGTTTCGAACCATTGATGGAATCTTTTAAGTTCGAGACAGTTTACTACGGTGAGAATGAGACTATCCCTAATTCACTTCCTTTCGTCCTTCCTATCATTCCGACCGGACAAAAGACTCTTACGCTTTCATCTCCTATACCAAGTTCGGCGTACCCATGTTTTCTTGCGGATCTTGAGGGATTTGACCCCATTGCACGACGAGTTGATAGCTTAACACAATCAGTTTTCACACTTCGGTCATCACAAATTGCGCTAATTTATTCACTCGATTTACACCCTCAAGATCGCGCAACCCTTCTTTCTTCTTTCCACCATTCTTCTCCCCTACCGAGACCATATTCTACCATTCTTCTTTCCACACGGTCTCGCGTGTTTCTCATTTCTTTCCTCTACACCCCATTCTTGCACCAACCATACCATTACCACGATAAGATTTTTGAATGGTTGGTGCTAACCTTTGGCTTGTGTAAGGCCAAGCTTAAGTTTGGGGGGAACCTTTTTGTATATATGTATATATATTTTTGTTTTCTTTTTCTATAAAAAATGAAAAAAAAATTCAAAAAATAAAAACAAAAAAATTATAAATAAATAAACAGGGAAGTGCCGGTATTTTGATCCTCTTGGTTTAGCATGACAGTGAGGACACTGTCAAGTTCAAGTTTGGGGGTATGCTCGGTACGTCTTCTTCCTTCGCATTCATTTGCATACTTATTTTTAAAAACCCATAAAAATTGAAAATTTTCAAAAATATAAAAATTAATGTATTCAATTTTGGCTAATTGACTTGAGTTTGACAAATAAGTTAACTGGCTAGGAACAACTAGATCTTAGACTTACTAAATTAAAAACCCTAAAAATAACATTCCTTAAAGTTTAGCGGTAGAAAGTATATGTTTTTGTAACTTATTTAGAAATAGGCAAATTTTGAGTTCACTTCTTGGGCTAAGTCGAAACAAAGGAAAAGTATTGATGTTCTTATTAGAGTATAAGTTTGAAAAATAGTTCCTAGCTTAAGTTTAGATTCCGAAAATGTATACCCTACAATCTGCACAATCACGCACCTTGAAACTTGGAATAGTAGAAGAGACCTTGAAATGATCTTGTCTAAAGTCCTTAGTACAATGAAAATAAAAGAAAAAAAGTGAATAAAGAAAAAAATGAACACTGGTTTTTGTGATTACTTAAGGCTGCAAAAATAGAAAAATATTTAGCGAGGGTGCTTCATCATCTACTGCCTTAGACCAACTGGTTTGGGAGTCACTGCTAAAGCCTTAGGTGTTGCAAGACTAGGAATTATGTTTTAAAGTGCAAACATATTTTTTAATCGGTCGTTGGTACCTCAAGAAGTATTAACGGTCGCATGAAGGATATGTAAGCAAAATTCATAAAAATTCACCAATTAATAAGTACTTTGGACAACGGACAAGGGTATGATTGCTTGATTTGAATTTCCAAGTGTATGGGTGATTTATACACACACGTGGAGATATGTGATTGGAGTTTAGATGAGAGAAAGGAGTGAAGAATAGAACTTGTATCTTTAGTAGAGTTGATAGAAATTCCTAAGTGGAGATGGAACCCTAGAAGGAAAACTTAAGAGAAGCCGAAAGCTAAGTAAGTCTATAGAATATATATAATCTTAAGTTAGATGATGAGGAAGTGTGAAGAATATGGGTGGATAATTTGCAAGTCGAAGATAATAGAATTCCTTGTTAGAAACCCTAATTGGAGAACAAAAGTCGAAAAGGCCGAATTGATAAGATTTTGTGGGTAGTATCCGCTGAAAACCCTCAGGAGACAACACTCCTCCTACTAGGGACACCTAGAGGTTTAACGGCTTGTTGCACGTGCTCAGTGCAATCGCGTCTCCCTGCGAAAGTGCGGCTAGGTTAGATTTTTATCGAGAATAAAAAATAAGTTTGCTCGATGACGAGCAAAAGATAAGTTTGGAGGTATTTGTTCATATCATAATATTGCATTTTGTATTCCCTATTCTTATGCATTTTACAATGAAAACAGGTGCTTTTGACCCATGTCTGCTACATGTTACAGGTTACAGGTTCTTGGACAGAAAACAGTGAAAACGATGTAAAGACGATGTAAAGACGAAGAAAAGAGTAGACTTTGACCAACAAACAGAAGACTCTTGATCAAGCCGACATCAAAGATAAAATTCACAAAGTACAAGGCAATGCAAGGTCCAAGATTACAAAGCGAACGGTTAAAAGTCCACCGCAATTATTCACTGGAGATCTGGAAGAAACATAGAAGCTATTTTAATAAAGAACAAAATAAAAAGGAAGCCCAAAGATCCAAGGCCCAATACTTTCTTTTAAAGAGACAGAGACATAAAATTTTACCAAAACTTGAAGTCTACTTTAACTAGGTCTTCCTAAGGATATTTTGGTAAATGTAGACATGCGAATCAATTGTAACCTAGGGTTTCCTATTCTTTATAAATAGGAACTCTACTCATTATAATTTCTTATTCCTCCCTTTAATGAATAAAATTTAGAAATCTTTTGGAGAGCATCGGTGCCTCTTTTCTCTTCATGAATTCAGATCTAACAACCCTGCGTTGATGTTTGGAGAGAGCAATCTGTAAGTAATTTAATTTCTTTCCCTAGTGTAGATTTCAATTCCTCGCCCTAGGTAGATTTAATTTCATGCCCAAGGAACTTGTTTGGGGTTTAGTTTTGAGGAAGGATTTTGAGAGATGAGATCTCTCATCCCTTTCTTACCCACCAAATATTTACAATAGGACTCCATGCATACACGCACATACCGCGCCCTACGGCATCCTACCCCTTGAGGTAACGATGACACCATAGTGTAAAGGCCCGGTTGTGGTGTTTTCCATGGAGGTTAGGGTAAGGATCTCTAAAGGAAGGACAAGAACCTAGAGGAAAGAACACCTTCCCGAACGGATCTAATCCCCTTTATTGATAATTACCATAACTCCTCACAGATCTTCATTCGGGTATTGAAAGCGGTGAGATTTAATTACATTTCCAAACCATCCCTAAACCTAGCCCTAGCAAGAGTAGATCTAGATAATTGCACTAGGTTAATTAGGTTTTTAGATTTAATAATTAATCCAAACACCCTTCGGAATTAACTCGTAAGCGCGAATCGGAAACTCACAACATCCCTGTGGACCGACCCGTACTCACCGGCTAGCTGCAAAGCGACGCCGTTCTTGATTGCGGTTACAAATATTTTTGATCTATCTTTTAGAAAGCGCATGTACGCTAAATCACTCAATCAATTAGCACTCTAAAAAATTAAATTGTAGCATGTTTGACGCATTACAAACCCTTATGAGATGCTAGGTAAACCCAACACACGTGTATATGACTCTGCCAGAGGGTTGTTGTAGTCAGTGGGAGCAGCGGAAGCATAGTGGACAAGTAGCTTGTGTTTATTTATAGACTAAATCGGATATAGCATAGATAGATCATCTATTTTTGATGTGACAGTTATAGGCCTTGACTTCATCAAAATAGGAGACAGATCTGTTAAGAAGGTTGTAGGGTGTGATGTCCTTGTATTTGAATGACATGCATATTGTAGGAAGTAAAATTCCTATAGTACAATCGGTTATACTGTGGTTGTCACACAGTGTTTTCTCCACATAGGATTTTGATATTATATCAGGCATTCTGGTTACTAGATCTATGGTTTTAGATCTAGATTTGGGTAGTTTCCCAATCTGGGTACATAGACAGTATTCTAAAGATGTTTTAGAATGGACGACTCCTGGTAAGGTGGTGTACCTGCAGGTGATGGAGTCACCCTCTCTAAAGGTGTCGTACTGACTAAAGAGGAGAGGTATGTGCATGATTGGCATATCACTTGCTTAGGCAATTAAGTCAATCATGAGATATCAAGTACCACATCAGATGTTGTTTTTGCACTAGATGCAATAAGTTTATATTAATCCAAATCCTGGAAAAATGTTCGGAAACAGTTAATGAACATAAGTGAATGTTCTAGGGGTTTGATAACGGCAGCCTCCTTCGGGAGACGGTTATCATTCCGGACTTTCAAGGTGACCTGGATGACAAAGTGACTGTCAGAGTTATAGTTTTCCCTCTTTTGAGGGGCAGTAGTTTGGACAGGTGGTCCAAGCAGATACCGAGGGAGGCATGGCGCAGGATACTGATTAAATTCAGTTGACGATACAGTCTAAGAAGTTTACTGGATTTGGAGTTCATTTGTGAACTGGGTCCTATCAGATATCCAGACATATTCTAAGACAGGTGTTGCTCATTTCGGGAGATGGCTTTCTTCGCGAACTTGAGATAAAGAGAGACACGGAAAAAAAACATTGGAGCGGATCCACTCACTGAGGCTGTTTCTCAAACGCAATAGTTTCACAAACGAGCTTTGTAAAACTGATTAGTAGAGAAGTTGGGTGTTCGGTATCACACGGGCTTTGAGTATGCGACACCGCAATAAATAGCCTTAAGTGCAAGTGGGAGATTGTTGGCTATAGTGCCCTTAAGTCAATTATTGGACTCGTCAATACTAGCATGTTCCCGGCGAGTCCGTCCGGTGTACTCATAACCCAATGAGCACCTGTATACATCTTAGGTGAACCAACGGACACCAATGGCTTGAGGGCACTATAGCCAACTAAATCCACTGCCAGCGTATGGACGAGTCTTTAGAGTCCCACACAGAGAGTTTCCCTGGTTCGGGCGAAACGTTGTAGAGTTTGTACGGTTTTATGGCAGGGTTCGATCATATTCGTGCACTTGTGCACGGATCATGATCGGACGGATAATACTACTGGGTTTTGGTTTAAGCCGGATTCTAGTATTATATTGTAGGATTATTTTCATCTCGTTGTATTCTTATTCAGTCGGAATACGGATGCAGGTATGTATATACAGATGAGGGGTATTCTTGTAATTCGTTACGAGTTTACATTTGAGCTTGCCATTTCTTGTTTTGGTTTTAAACATTTATTTTAATGTTTAATGTGAAATGTGTGAGTCATAGAATTTTGGCAAAGCATTGGTTGGGAAATTTCGTGGGCTTTGGATGACTCATATCATGCATTAATGGATTTTGTTTAGTGTAGGATATTTTTGTGATGGTTTTTTTTGTGTTGGGGATATTTTTGGATGAGGACAAAGTGGGTGGCTGTTGATATTTAGAAGTGAGGTAATTTTTTTAAGTTGCTTTATTAATCACATACACTCACCACTACACAAAAAAATAAACAGAGAACAATTTCGTTTGGGACTAAGCCCACTTCTTTTCCAGCCACTTCCTTTTTCTTTTCAAGTCTTTGCAAAATTCTAGAGCTTACACTTTCTCATCAATGGAAACTCATTCACCTCCACCCAAATCCTTGGGTGCATTGAGACAAAATATTCACACAATCTCTACTTCATCTTGGGTATCTAGGCTAGCAAACTGGATGCCCGAGTTGCTTCGGTTTTGAAGTGGGAGCCCGTATTACTGATCCTCGACGTGGATCGTCTTCGACGAGGGAGACCGGAGACCGAATTTGATCGAGGAAGTCGCGAGGAGCTTGGGACATAGGTTGAAGATCGAAGAACACGGATCGATCGGTATAACCTCTCTAAAATCATTTTACAGTTAACTAGTATAGGGTTAATGGTTCGATCCGGGAACCGGGTTCCGTTAGCGCCGGGTTTAAATAAGTTTTTGTTCCACGTTTGGCCACGGATTGATGGCCGGGGCGCTGGCGTAACCTTACAATTTGTATGATTTTCCTTTTATGGAAATTCATTTGTTTCACAAATGCAGTGGAGGAGTGAGGTGGCATGAGCATGGATCTTGGACATGTAGAGAGACATGGGTCTTTATTGTTTATTGGAAAATTGTGAATGGGATATTTTTTCTTTGGTTGCATGAGAGGGAGAAAGAGAGGGGCAGCCACAATTCTTTAGTGGCTTGGGCTCATTTTGTTATCATAACTTGTTTTTTCTCCACTTGCTCATTCACACAAAAGACTTAGCCATTCTTGAGTTTCTCATGCCATTGTTTTCTCACCTCCTTCATCTTCTATGGTTGTTCCCTTGAGCAATTGTGATGAGAGAAAAATATAGTGACACGTTCCTACACCTCCACTCTCCATTGCTAGCAACCTTGGAGCGTCGGTTGCCTCGTTTCGCGAGGCTGAAGCTTGCACCGTTTCCCTCAGGTGGATCATCGTAGATGGAGGAAGATCGGTAACCAAACTCGATCAAGGAGCCACTATGAGCTTTGGGATGATGGTTGAAGACCAAAGGACACGGATCAACTCGTTATAACCATTCCTATCTCTTTTATTAGCTTGCTAGTTTAGGGTTTAGGGTAGATCCGGGCATCGGGTAATGATAGCGCCAGTTTAGTAAATTTTTGTTCCGCATTTGGCCACGGTTTGATGGTCGGGGCGCTGCCGTAACCCAACATAAATCATTTATAAGAAAAATAATAGAGGTGAAGTTTTAAGAAAAGATTTATAAAATGAAGTAAAGCTTGTTTTGTAAAGAGTAATCATTTGAAAAATGGATAACACCTCCTTTGTAAATTTTGAATAAAATTCTTTTACAACAGCAGTAAAATAAATGAATCCCCACACAAGAGCAAACTCAATGCCACACATCGGAGACACAATCTACGCAAAAGATATGACGCATAAAGATAAAGAATAACAAGCGGAAAGCAATAAAAACTATGTATAAATAAAGTCAAGCCAACTCCACATGAGTTCGACTACAATAACAATACAACATCTAAGGTCTTGGGTAAATACACCCGACTTGGTTGATAGAGTAATTCTAGGTACAAAAATATATACAAGGAAAATGCCGAAACGAATTCTAATCAACCTAACTCAAAATAAATATGCAACCACGCCCAAGATAAGGTCTCTTACTGTCTCTATCGATCCAAGCGACCAAACCTGCAAGAAGCTATGGTATAACGGGGATGAGTTCCAACTAATGAGTAAAATTCGCATAACAAGATAAAAATCGCATGCATAAGCAGTGAAACAACTAAGGCATTGGTAATCATGTACTTTGCAGAAAGTAAATAAGCATGTATTGAAACTAAAATTCAAGCGAATCAACAATTATAATAACCCATCATGTACAACTCGTATATCGCTATCCTAGCATGTGTAGTATACTAATATATGTGGTTATCATGGTATCATAAAATATATCTTTATCTCGTTCGATACGCGCATAACAAGACCACTAAAGCATATGAAAGCATACGAATCATGAATGTAATATGCATAACTTAAACTTGAATTTAAGCGCAGTGAAATGATAACAATCATCATTCATGAACAACTCAGCTATACACACACACATACACAATCGCTATCATTTCTTTTCAATCTCATCATATATCCCCGATCGGTATCCTCCGGATATCCGCCGTGTTCCACTATGTATCCGAAAGTGGTTTCTCCCCTACCTAGATATCAGATACTACAAAACCAGCCTACCATGTATCCGTAATCGGCTACATCCCTACCTTGATTACCGGATATCATCAAACTAGTCCACCATGTATCTATAATTGGCTACATCCCCACATTGATTATTGGATATCATTAAATCATAAATACATGTATCCATAACCGGTTCGCCCCCGCCTCAGTTACCGAATAACATCAAATCATAAATACATGTATCCACAACCGGTTCGTCCCCGCCTCAGTTACCGGATAACATCAAATCATAAATGTTATTTATATGTATGCCCTAAAGGCCATTACTGTACATGTGATGTACATTGTAGTGGATACTTGGACATATATAGGGAGGGCTTTTTTGCTCGACATAATAGTATGCTATCTGGTTGCTCTTTATCTTAACATGTACACTTATTGTCTCTCTATTACATGTTGATAAAGCCCTTAGGATGAGTACTTGACTATCAGGATTATGATGCAGATCATACTGGTGGGGCATAGGTAGTCGGTAAGTACATCCTTAGATTGTTCCTAGTCGTGGGAGTATCGAGACAGGGCATCGATACTCCAGTGTAGACTAGCGTATACTCTTCTCGACCCATGTGATGGGCAATGGATGATCCCATATCCATTGGTGTTTGACATCAGAGATGGTATACGGGTGCTCAGTGGAGACTGGGTACACTAAACGGACTCGCCGAGAACTCCTAGATGGTATTATACCTATCGTCAGATAGCAGTTCTCTGGTGACACTGGTACAGGTTAGTCTGTCGACCCGAGATCGTCTTAGAGTCTTGTGTGATTCCCACTGTGGTTTGATTTCCACCATACCACGGTTAAGAGATCGTGCAAAAAGGTGGTTTTTGGGTACAGTCCCGAGTCACATGGAGGCAATGAGCGATAGGAGGGGATTCGTTTATCCCAGTATTGGGAGTTGATGTTGCGCTATGCTCGATTGGCCATAACAGGAAATCCCTGGGCAGGGTTGCTGAGATCTAATGGTAAGTTTTATCAGTAGTTTCTCAAACCGTTATGGACCTTGCATAGGCATGACTTATCAGGGTATTGGGGTCTGACGTTATACCACCCCCGGGCTGTGATATGTGACATATCTAACAAAGAGACCGGACTGTACGGTAGTGTTACTGATTGGATTCGCTGGAGTATGAGCAGTCTTACTTGTTGATCTTCTGATCGATCAATACCCGGGTGGCCGTTACGTTTAGAATACCGCTTGCGGCTTGTGGGTATTTGATATGATCATCACCTACTGCCGGCGTATTGACTAGTCTTTAGAGTCTTACACAAAGGTTTCATGGTTCGTGCGAAACGAAGTACGAGCACATATGTGATATGTGCGGGACTGAGATTAATGCGCGTATGTGATACCACATTCTATTCTCGCGATATGTGATATCGGTCGGTTATATGTGATATAGCCGGGTTATCGGATCAAGTGTTGATTCGATAAGTTGATTCATATGATATTGGTCGGTTATATATGATATAGCCAGATTATTAAATCAAGTGTTGATTTGATAATTTAATGTATAATTATATATTTGATATATTAATTTACATTAACTAATATTTGCTCACTAAACATTTATTTTTCTCACTTGTGTGCATATTGTATATATGTGATATATATTAATGTACATTTTATTGTGTCATGATGCCACATGCTTCATGGGTGTATAAGACTTACACTAACGTTAGGATAATCCTACGGTTTTTATTTATCTATGTAATTCAAAAATGGATGCATATTTGGCATGGCTACAGGCTTGTAGAAGCTTGTGAAAATCATTGACCAAGTCCACCATTTTTGTTTCACTTGAAGATATTTATTGACCTAACCATTATCCTTACCATGGTAAACTCTCTATATGAGTTAGTGTATGACACTAACTCACCCATGGTTTATATTCTCACCTCATGAGTTCATTCTCTCATCTTCATCACTTCATCTTCTTCTTCATGAGAAAGCTCACTAGCTTTTCTCAAGGTGAGAAAATATTGTGAGAAAAAGAAATCTAAAGAGAGCCCAATTCCTACTTCATCATACTCTAGTATTAGCCATTTAGTTTAAGGTGCTTGCTTTACTATTCTACCATTAGTGAAGAGGTAACATGAGCTTGAGTCTCCTCGACGTAGATCATCTTCGGCCTCGAAGACTTCGAGCAAGTTTGCATATTTCACCTTGTGGAGCCTCTCAAGAGTTCGGTAGATTCTTACTCGCAGCGAAGAGACTTCTACGCGAAGCATTTGAAGTGAAGGACGGGTCTACAAAGGTTGTATTCCGCATTCACTTAGTTGTTAAGATGTTAACATTTCCAGTTTGTTTAAATCTCTAGTTAAGATTCTAGGGTTAGGCTTATTTAGAACGACAAATTTTTGAAAATGGCATGGAAGATGCCTCCCGAAACCTTGCTGCCGTACTACGGAACCCTACAGTTGTATCAGAGCTAAGCTGGAGATTTAAACGATGTTTGTTAGATTACGAAACCGAAACAACTCCGAAAAATGAAACATATAAACCTAGTTTTTGTCGAATTTTAAATGGCCTCTAAAATTTTTTTAGCAACTGCAGAATGTTGTATGAGATATAACATGAACACTGTGAAAATTTGAAGCAATTTGGCCTAAAAGTGGCCGGCCACATAGCCCTAAAAATCGAGCTCACCGGGTCATTTGGGGAGTTTGGGCTTCAAATTTTCATGGTGTTCCAGTCTCTAGGTTTTGGTGTTTTAGGTGTTGCTAGTTTTTTCTAAATTTGCATGTGATGTTAACTTTTTGCAAATGAAATTCGGAGAGATTCGTAGTCGTAATTCTAACATGTATTCAGGTTATTTAGACGACGTTAAAAAGTTCGAACAGATATCAATAACTCATATTTTCCCTCGGTGGAAATTTTCCAAGAGTTGGATTTTTTCCAAGTTTAGGCATGTCCTCTACCGGTATCCGGCTGTCCTCTGCTTCTGCCACCTCGTCCTCTCTGAACAAAACCACAGTGACCACGGCCTATCTGAGCATCGGTCTGGTGTGAAGTAACGACGGGCGTAAGAAGCAATGCTCTCTGAGGAGGTGAAGGTGGTATGGTAATACGTGGAACTGCTGCCTCATCCTGGCGTACCTCAGTATAATCCCTGATGTGGTGATACAAACTCCCACACCGAAAACATCTAGACGACGGTTTCTGACCCTATGGGTAAGAGCTATATAACTAGCCTCGCCTCAGGCCTCTCCTACCACCATGACCTGAAAGGAATCTGTCACGGTGTCTACCTATCTGCCTCCGGGCTGATACATCAGTACGAATCCGCTTCGGTCCCAGAACGACCAAAGTCTCGGAAATACGCTTCTCTACCAGTAGGGCTACGTCCACCGCGGCTGCATACGTATTAAAGTGTTGGACGCCAATAGAGAGGAACAAATAGGTAACAAGGCCTCGTATAAATCTCTTGATACCCTTCTCTTCAGTATCCACCAAATAAGGAGCATATAAGGATAGCTGGATGAACTGAATAATATACTCCCCCACCATCATACCAAGATTCTGGCGTAAAGACTCAAAGCTACGAGCTCGAGCATCTCTGATGCTCCGCGAAATAAAACGAGCAAGAAAAACCGTCACGAACTAAACCCAGGTCATAGGAAGAAGACCTGCGACTCGACCTTTCTCCAAAGACTCGCACCAAGTCTGGGCAAGACCCTCCAGACGAAAACTAGCAAACTCTACCGATCTCGCATCGGAGCATCTCAAAGAATGACAGATCCTGGCCATCCGGTCGAGGAACGACTGTGGATCCTCAGCTACGTTGGTGCCGGTGAAAACCGGAGGCTTCAGCTTCATAAACTCTGATAAGGATATGGCGATAATCCCAGTAGCGGTAGGTACGACTGTCTGAGCAGTAGGAACCATCACGGTCCCCGTAATAGGTGGAACAACCTCCGATCTCTGTGCTCGACTGGTCTCAACCAAAGATCCCTCTATCTGATGCAAATCCTTAATACTGGACTCTAGCCTAGCAATACGACCTGGAGAAGGTGGATCAATCTGCTTCTGAAGAATATGCATACCGCCCTAGTCAGTTCTCATC
Organism: Agapanthus africanus; assembly: GCA_030015575.1. Taxonomy (NCBI): domain Eukaryota; kingdom Viridiplantae; phylum Streptophyta; class Magnoliopsida; order Asparagales; family Amaryllidaceae; genus Agapanthus; species Agapanthus africanus. Next base: position 46,425,985 of record JASDDO010000016.1, read on the forward strand.
TCAGACGAGCTTGCTCTGACCTCGGCTCTAGCGGCAGCTCTGTGTGCCCTCGTAGTTTTTGGCGGCATAGTGGCTGGAATAAGAAAATAGAGTTCTGTAAGAACATAGAAATCGAATCATAAGGATATATGGAATCAAGGAAGGAATTAAAAGAAAATATGTGCTAAGGTCATTTAGGCGGAGTACCGTGTCGTGAGTATTCCGCGGAACATAAACACGCTACGTCACTCTGCTTAAGCTACCTACTCCATCATACCAAAGGTCATCCTACACTTCGAAAGGTAAAACCTAGCGCTCTGATACCAACTTTGTCACGACCCAAATTAGGAACACGACCGGAACTTAAATCACGCGACGTCAAAAGGAATAACGCAATTCAAGTAATCCGAAAACCCAGAAATATAGACCAAGAAAAGAAGTAAAGTGATAAAACATTAGTTAAAAACATTTAAAAATCTCAAGTTATAAAATATCAAACTTAAATTTATTATCTTAAAAATTTCGGCAGCATCTCCATTGTAAAAACTAGCCCCAAACGGGTAAAACATAGAATATATAAAAGGCATCCCCAAACGGGAGCAACTCACGCATAAAGGCGGAACACAACCACAACAGATATATATACGACGCCGTAGTGAAGAAATAAGCAAATAAGATGTGAAAACAACATAATAGAGATAAAACAACATCGCAACATAAATAAAGGCCGGCTCACACGAACACGACACCCAGAGTCACATAGGATACAATATCAAATCTCACAATCTCGTATCTAAGTCAAATACATAAAAGTGGTAGATAGAGAGTACTAGATACAAAATAAGATATACAATGGAATCATATGGATACTCACAAAAAAACCCACCTATACCAAAATCACAACCAACAGTAGCGGTATCCGCAGAATTAGATGCAATAAAGAGCCCTGTCGCGACTATACTGAGGGTCAAGCCTGCAAAACACCGTGGCACAACGGGGGTGAGTTGCCAATTCATGAATAGTAAATAACATCGTACTGATAATCGCAAGTATGCATGAAAATCGATAATCCGAAATATGTAATCATGATGGCATAAGTATAATAGTACGGATATGCAGCAAAATCATGATCAAGGTACACCACCAGGGTACAACAACTACATGAAACAGTGCATGTCAAACAAATCATGAGTTTGGGATAAAACATATTCCACATCAATAAATCATCATCATGGAAATCCGGTGTCCATCAACGACACCCCAAATCCCAATATCTCAGGCGCCGTCACTCTGATCGGCCCTTATATCCATCACATCATGGAACCTGAGTGTCCAACATCGACACTCGAAACATCATGAAAACTGTGTCCAGCATCGACATGTAAATCCTCATATCTCAGGCGCCGCATCCTCCGATCGGCCCTCATATCCATTTTTATCTCATAACTCCGAAACGGTATCCTCCGAATATCCATCGAGTTTCCATACAATCACCGGTAGGTAGTACTCCCCCTGCCAGGCTCATCATTTACTCCATGATCTTCTTGCCCCGGGATGCCCCACCGGGTCCACCAAGTACCCACGGACGGCTCATCCAACTCCTCGAATCGAATATCGAAAACAAGCTCAAAACCGAGAAAACTCATGGTGGACGCCTCGAAATCACATCACAAGAAACCGCGTTTTTAAAACAATTTATAATTTCCTTTGAAATATATCCGCGGTTCTCAAATCCAGATATCTTATGAAAACGGTATCTCAATGCATATATCCATAAAGTACGATGTATGCAAACATAGAACAGTAATGTGAGCATATCAAGGAAAAACCGCTCTTTTTAAATATTTCATGTTTCAGAAGGTATCTTGAGGTTTCCCAAATCCACGAAATCTAAATAAAAACATCATTTGAGAATATATATGTATATATATATATATATATATATATATATATATTACTATAGCAATGTATGTATGTATGTTTGATGCAATTCATAATGCGAACTAGTACAAGAATAATTGTCTAAATGTCAATAATGAATGCGGTACAATATATTTATCCATGGAAATTTATATAGTGAGCGTGTCATAGCAATTACCAACGGTGTGTGTCACATATAAATTAGTGCTCGTGCAACATGGACCGTTAGTAATGGTGCAGTGTCCAATTAATACTATGTAAATGTTCAACAGGTAATAGGATGTGCAAAATGGTGCTCATACAAAATCAATATATATACATATAAGCATATAGTTATATCACTGAATCTAGCCCTCGGCGCTTAACGCCATACAGGCGATTTCCCCATAGATGTTAAATCTACTCACCGGATGATCTCAAGCTAGGTGAATCCGATCACCTCTTTTCCCTTCCTAGCAGCGGCCGAAGTCCCCGCAAATGTTCCTATTATCACAAAAAACCATAAGTGAATTAGCAAACTTTCTGATAACACACGAAAACAACGCGAAACCAACGAATCAACTCCCACAGGCTACCAAGTGTTAGCTTAGCGGTTAACATGTGTAGCGACACCCTAAACCAAACCTATGGCCGCAAGCTACACGAAACACTTAACGAAAGTCGAATAAATCTGTATCGCACGATATCGAAACGCCAGAATTAGATAAACGGCCCCAGATTTTTTCTACAGATCATATAGGAAAAACAAAATGCATCAAATACCAAATATAACCTACAGAGAGCTACCCACCAAAAACTAACATCCTAGCCCACAGAAAAACTGGCGGCGCCGGGAAAAAGGGGTATCTCGCCGGTCGAAAGGTGAAGGATGGGGTCCGGGTTTTAAGTGTACACACAGGGATCAAACATCATTCTACTGTATTGTTAGATTAAATTATAGATCAACAGAGACTCAAATCTATACAAAAATACGATATTTAACACTAAACTATAACATCAATGTATTAAACTGAAACTAATTAACACACTAACATCCCTAGAGCCTAACAAAAAGTTAAAGATCACTACCTCAACAAAACTTGGGGAAAACCCTAGCTTTCCAAGCTCCAAGCCACCACAAGAGGGTTAAACATGATTTATGAAAGGTTTAGTGAGGTTTGATGAAAGTTTAGGCTTAAGGTAAGTGGAGGAGAAATATACAAGTGAAGAACTTGGTGAAGGTGGAGAAGAGGAAGAAGTAAATGAGAGAGAGTGATGTGAAGAAATGAGAGAGTGAGGGTGAGAATGAGAGTTGAGCCATGCTCTCTCTCTCTCTCTCTTCATTAATTGCCTCCCTTGCTTGTCCCATGCCTCATCATGCCTTCAATTATTCAACTCTTCTTTTATTCTTTCAAAAAAAAATTAAAATAAAACTCTTTTGATAATTAAAATATATAATTATGCAAACATGACATGAAAAAATGGTTAAGTTTGCCATGGCTAGTAAAGCATGGTTAACACCTCGTTAACCCAAGATTAACATGCACATATGTGTGCAAGTACAAAAATAATTAAATAAAATATTAATTAATTATAATAAAATTATATGAAAATAATTATTGGTTAAATTTTATTAAAAACCTGCATTATATCACTTAATTAACTGTAATCGCATTCTAAGGTGTTACGTTTCGTGTATTGAAATCCGCTATAGTTTCATCATCATTTTCTTCCAGTTGTTCCTCCTTCAAAACATGTGCCACTTTTAGAGCCACGAAGAAGAAATACATCTTTCCCTTCCAACACTTGAAATGAGTGCCATCGAACTTGTCAAGTTCCTCAAGTTCTTTGGTTGCCGAAAACTTCACCGCTTCTGCCGCCATCTTGACAAATATTGTCTTAAGATTGTTGTAAAAATAAGATATATATTATATATAGGATTATTTGATTTGGAGATAAGATGGCGGAGAGACAAAATTTGATTTCCTGAGTCGAGAATTGATCAGTCGAAAATAGTGCATTCTCAACACGTTAATTTCCCTACTCTTATCATTCATATATAGGTGTTTATTGTAATTATAACACAGATTACGATTACATCTGGAAAATACCAAATTACCAGTGTTATAGTTATAATCGACATTCTAGAGGGAAATTACGGGTTTATTACTAATTGCATCGATCTGTATATATCAATTCTTGTCTCGAGATTGTGTGCAGGAAATTCTCAGGGTAAAAGAGCTGGAATCATATAAGTGCTGATAAAAATACACCAAGTCCAAGACTTGAAATCTAGCAGTGAACAAGAAAGTATAAAAATATTCCAGACATCAGAAAAGTGCCATAAATGCAACACAAAAATACCCTGAAGATTTCATGCAGAGATCACACCAAATGGCGGCGGATCCGCGGCCGAGTCAGGCCGATCCGCGGCAGATCCACGACCGAGTTTACTCGGTGGCCGCATAAACTTTTTGCAAACTCCTCTTTCAACGGCAAAGCTTCTCCAATACACTCTGAATTGTGTAGATTTCTCCAGAAGCTTCCCTCTAACAGCAAGTCTTCTCTTGTAAACTAAATAACTAACTCAATCTAGAAGTTTCTTCTCCACTACCAAGCTTACAAGGAAAGCTATACTTAGATTCTAAGGAAAGCCAAAGGAAAAGACTATAAAAGGCACTAAGAGCTTCATTGAAGAGGTTACATAATTAGGGTGATTGAATATTGAGCCAAATTTCCACAAGTTGAGTGACACAACTTGCATTTCAAAACCCTAGCCCCAAATCCATTTCAAAATCCCAATCAAGATTCATCGAGTACCAAATTAAGCAAGCATCCAAAGATCCTTTTGAAGCGACGCCGATCTTCATCCGAGCAAGAGATCCACAACGATCCGCGACTCAAGAAGACGATGCGAAGCCAGTTCGATGATTTTAGTTCCTCCTCAATTCTTGTAGTCTTTTGAGTGTGTTGTAACGAAACATCGAATAATAAAAGGTGAAGATCTTGATTCTTGCTTTCTATTCATTCTCGCATTAATGATGTTCTTAGTTCTTGATTGCTTTATAATGATGCGTGAATAAAACTCCGCTTGCATCCGAATCAAAAGAATAGGTAGATGATATTGATGAATTCTTGAATGATTCTTAAGTCTTATGAGTTTTGTAAACTCTAGGAAATTGAATCAAAGATGACCCAGTTTTGAGCGAGATGCTTTCTTGAATATTTTCGCTCTAAATTAGAGATCAACAATCGATGATTGAATTTCCTAAAGGCTAGAAATTGAATGCTAATCAACGAAAGGACAAGGGATGATGATGAAGAAACCCTAATTTCTTCGATAAATCCGTAAACCTCGTTGATTGTCATCGATCTAGCATCAAATCTTCAATAAATAAGAATTTGAAATTCTAAGCATCAATTATCACTATCGATTCAATTGATTCCGATAAGCCTTTCTACAAATCTTGATAATTCAAACGATTTGGATATTTTCTTGATTTCTACCAATTCTTGATTTTAGATCTAGATTGTGATGATTCTTAAAACAAAATTTTACAATTCTTGAATCATTTTCTTTATATTCTAATTTCCAACGCAACTAAAACAAGATCGATCAAATCACACTTTCTCAATGGACGATCTGCATTCACCGACGAACCTACCATAGACACCGTCAATTGATTGCGGTATAAATTTCTTTGGTTGTGTTCTATTTTACATTTTACAAAACACACAACAAAAGATGATTCAATCAAATGGCGCCGTTGCCGGAGATAGTGTGCTAATTTGTTCATTTTTGTAATTTGAGTTGGAAATTTTATTATTCCATCAGTTTTTTAGATCAAAATTCGTAACAAGCGCTTAACGATTTGTTGCAAGGAGATCTGGAATCTGTGGAGCGAGAGGAAAAATTTTCAGGACATCTCAGAAAGTCCAGAGAGGCATTTGGAACATTTGCTGAAATTTTTGTGCAGGGAGCTTGACATATCGCGGCGGAACCGCGGCATTAGGGGCTTATTGCGGCGGAACCTTGGTGAAGTTAGGGCTTCAGTGCATCAAAATTTCTAGGTGAATCTTTGTCTTTCTTATCTCCTCCCTGCTCTGTCCATTAACCAATTTCTGCAGGTTTCTTTGTAAAAACTCGCAGCGCCGAAAAAAGAAAAATTGTTGCGTGTTTGATCTTGGTTGTTTCCATTTTTAACACGGAAATTAAGGGGCAAAGACCAAATTCAGATTAGGTCGGGATTTCATTACCCGTCCTAGGCCCCAAAAATCACAAACTTGCATCCGTATCACCCTCATTAACTAAAAAATATCTAGACAAGACTCTGAGGACCGTCGCGCTCACTTAGGACAGAAGAAGCTCGTGGGTAATCTATTGCTTATCCGCGTTTTTTTCGTGGTGTCTAATGCAAGTGTGTCTAATACAAGTGGTTACTTAATTAGGCTCACTACTTACGTTATGGAGAACCTCCCACTTACCTGGCCACATGAAGGGCAAAGAGGCAGTAGAGGATCTATCTTGCGACTTGTCTTCTGGAAGTCTAGGAGTGGTCTAGAGACTTGACCTAGGTGACCACTAGATTTAGGGTTGCTTGTGTGAATTTTTCAAAAATCGGTATTTTTTCAAAACAAACACCAAACTCATCTTTTCCTTAATTATCATTTAACGCTGCCACTTGTGCTATACCATTTAGTGCATGCTCGGCTGGACACGGGATTCTAGTGCCCGTCTTGTCTGCGTTCCTCTTATCGACTCCGAAGTCAGTAATTCTACGTCTACTTTTTCTACACCCCCTACAACACCCACTTCGATGGACGGTTCTCCATCGAACTTCTTTAACACTACTCTGCAACCGTCCGCAGGTGCGCAGAATCCGTCCCGCATCTCTCTCCAAGTGAGATGTTATTTTATCCGAGGTCCTCTTTCGACCTGTCTCACGATTCCACCAGCCAATGGGGACAATTTTGAAATCAAACCACAATACATCAATCTTCTACCCAAATATCACGGTCTCGAGTCTGAAGACGCATATGTCTTTATTACCAAATTTGAAAATGTATGCGCAATGATGGGTACTTCACAGCTTTCTGTGGATGTTATGAGATTAAGTCTTCTCCTATTTACTTTATGCGATATAGCCGAGAAGTGGCTTCATAACACAGCCGCACATTCCATTTCGAACTGGGGAGAATTCGTAACAGCTTTCCTAAAGAAATTCTATCCCAATCATAAAACAGCTCGAGTCCGTAGCGAAATAAATCAATTTACCCAGCTTCCAAATGAACCATTCTCGAAGTGTTTTGAATGCTTCAAGGATCTGTTAGTTCAATGTCCACATCACGGAATCCCTAGATGGGATCTGTGCAGAATCATCTATGAGGGCATTAATCCTACCACTAAACAGAACCTTGAATCCATGTGCCAAGGCACTTTCATGACTAAAGATGATGGTGAAACCTGGAGATTTCTAGAAGATTTCGCTGAAAAATCTTTACAGTGGGAAAGTGTAAACCGGTCATCGTCTAGGGCTGGCATTCACCAAATTGATGTTTCCATAGGAGTTAGAGCTAAAATGGCAGCAATGCAAAAGAAACTCGAAGCTATGGAACATAAATTTTTAGCAGCCTCCCTAAATCATATGTCACTCTCCAAAACAGTCTGTGGATACTGTTCTGATCCATCTCCTCTTACGGAAGAATGTCATTTAAATTCTCCGTTTTTAGGTCAAGAGCATACCAATGCTGCTTTCCAACAAAGACCTAAAAACGATCCGTATTCTTCCACTTATAATCAGGGTTGGAGGAATCAACCTAACTTTTCTTGGAACCAACAACAAAATCAAAACACGTTTCCAAACCAAAACAATTTCTAAAGGGTTCCTCCACCACAACAGCAACCACTTCAACTGACTCAGCACCCTTATCAATCACCAAACTTTCAAAATCCGGTCAACACTTCTGCACCTTTGCAATTAACCGGTACTAATGAATCCTCTTCACTCGGACAAACCATGAATTTGATTTTGAAAAATTTCATGCAAGTGTCGGCTGAGGTTAAGTCTTCTGTCGATGATATAAAGAAAAACTCCGCCACCCAAGCTTAGAGTATAAAATCGATGGAAGCTCAAATAGCTCAATTAAAAGCCGAGATGAGTGCAAGAGAGAAAGGGAAACTCCAGTCTCAACGCCTACCGAATCCTGGGCATTCACAACACTACAATGTGATTGCCATCACAACGTTGAGATCTGGAAGAGTGCTGAATAATCATGTTGGGGAAGAGATTGATAATCATAAAGAATTAATCAATAATACCCCGGCTGAGACTTTTCCTTCCACATCTACTTCTACTTCTTCACCTACTTTATCTACCCCACCACCTTCTTGCGAGCCTATTCTCTGTTTTCCTCAAGACTCGACACCTCAGCATACCTCTTCTACTCCACCAAAGAAGATCCCCACTCCTATTCTGGGATTAGTTCCACACACACCACCTTCTCCAATGTTGGACCCAGCTATTATTGCTAAATCTCCTTATCCGAACCGGTTAAGGGGTAACAAATCTAGTCCACATGTGGAGAAGATTATGGAAATGTTCAAACAGGATAACATCAACATCCCTCTTCTAGATGCTATTTAACAAGTCCCCGCTTATGCTAAAATTCTTAAAGACTTATGCACTAAGAAGAGGAAGACTCAAGTGCCTAAGATGGTCTTCATGACTAATAATGTTAGCACTGCTTTTACTCCACAGTTACCAAGGAAACGTAAGGTCCCAGGATGTCCTACAATATCGATTTCTATTGGGGGTAAAAACATCAACCGTGCTTTATTTGACCTGGGCGCAAGTGTTAACCCGCTTCCATATTCTGTTTACGAGCAGTTAGGGATTGGAGAGTTGAAACCAGCTCATTGCACTCTCCAAATGGCAGACCGTTCAATCACCAAACCTAGGGGTGAACTGGAGGATGTGTTAATTAAAGTCGGGGAATTTATATTCCCTGTGAACTTTATTGTTCTCGATACACAACCTGTAGTGAACCCATAGAACCAAATTCCGGTGATTTTGGGTCGACCATTCCTTGCCATTTCCAATGCTGTCATTAATTGTCGAAACGTTTCAATGAACCTATCTTTTGGAAAAATGACAATTGAATTGAACATCTATAAAATTGGAAGTCAGCCATCTGAACCCTCTGCTCATATACTTGATGTCTGTTCTTTCCACGAGATTGCTCCCGAAAGTTGCGAAGTTGATGAACTTTGCTTTTAAAATCTTGACGACACTAGCACATCAATGTTTGATCCGTCACATCTTAGAAAGGACACATTTTCTACGCTTGAGTCTGAAACTCTTGACTCTTCACCTTCCGAGTCTGTATCCTATGCAGGCTACGAGCTTCTCCTTGACTACGAATATCATTCGATGACCCCACCTTCTATAGTTGCTCCTCCAGCATTAGATCTCAAACTTTTACCTTCTCATCTTAAATATGCATATTTAGGTGAGAATGAGTCTTTACCTGTTATCATATCAGCATCTCTAGCTTTAGAGCAAGAGAACGCTCTTTTGAATGTATTGAGATCTAATAGCTGTAGGGTTACTAGGCACTCTAACAAGGTACTACAAGGCATCAACCATGCCCGATTAAAATTTTAGCCGTGCCTAACAACCCTAAACAAGATCTTTTCTAGACTATTAGGCTATCACATGCAAGTAAATATTGTAAGTCGATGTTCAACACCCCAATACTTGTGGGGACGCGGAAATATGAATAACAATCAAGTTCTATGATCAAACATCGATTAACCGTACGAATCGTTTGCTAAACAAGTTTTAACACAAGCAATAGAGTTTTAGTCTACTATGCGAAGAGATTATACCAAACGGTTCTAGTCCTTCGTCTTGATGTTCTCTACGGCCTCTTTGGATCTCCACACCCTCTTCGGCTTTCTTCCGTGATAGACGATCCACCCGAGAACCTTAATCCAAGCTATAACCTCTAAACTTGAGGTTACTTAGTTTCTCTAGTTGCTAAATAGAGTAGCTAAGGTGATGTAGAGATAGGTTATGGAGTAATTAGTCTTTTCTAATCCTTGTTCTCAACTCATGAGGGTAGGATTAGGGTTTGGTGAAGGAGAGAGAACTTGAAGAGAGAGAATGAGAAGATGATAATGATATTATTATATTGAATAAAGCTTCTCACTTGATATATATGAAACATAAAGAATAAGAAAGAAATGAATAATAAGTGAATATTCATCATGTTTCATTTAATCAAGTGGGTGATTCATCATGTGAGTCATTAAGCAATAAATGATGCTTTAATGACATGATGAATCACTCACAATGAGTCACTAATTCAATAAATGAAAATGCCACCTCTCTCTTTATGTCACATCCTTCTAGAAGCTTCTCGGAAAATTACGAGAACGCCCCTCTCATCCATGAAAACATGGAAAAACTTTAGACTGTATAAATCCAATAACCTGATACTAGAATCTGGTTTAAACCAAAGCCGGCTAGTAAAAACTGTCCGAATGTCGTACGTGCGATCAAACACGTATGCGTCCGAACCTTTGTCGTAAAACTATACGACCTCTATATCTTTTCGCCTGGGTTTGGGAAATCTCTGTGTGGGACTCTAAAGACTCGACTACTACGCTGGCAGTGGGTTTAACCACAGACCGCAAGCGGCACTAGCTGTACGTAACGGTCCCCAGGTAGTTTTCGATAAGAAAGCTGATGAGGTAACCCATCTGAAATCCTACCGAGCCTGTCTGTGACAATATCCGCGCAGTCCGGTCTGTTCGTCTGAGAGTATCACATGTACGGTCTAGGGAGGTGGTGGACGTCAGACCCCTAATAACCATACAAGTCGTGTCGGTATGGCTCTATCACCATCCGAGAATCTACTGATCAACCTATCAGTAATTCTCAATCAGCCCTGGCCAGGGACTTATGGTAATGACCAACCGATCACCGTGCGATATCAACTCCCTATACCGGGAGAGACGAATCCCTAACAGTCACTCACTGCCTCCACATGGCTCGGGACTGTGCCCAACTGAAACCTGTTTGCACGCCTCCTTTGAGCCGTGGTAGGGTAATAATCAAAGCACAGTGGGAACTCACACGAGACAAATGATGACCTTAAGTCAACAGACTATCTGCACACATGTCACCTGAGAACTGCTATCTGACGTTAGGTATAATACCATCCAGTCAGTTCTCGGCGAGTCCTGTCCGGTGTACTCACACCCAGTGAGCATCTGTATACAATCTTAGGTGAACACCACCAATGGTTGCGGGACCAATCCATCGCCCCTCATCAGGGTCTAGATATGTATACACTAGTCTACTCTGGAGTATCGATGCCCAATCTCGATACTCCTGCGACCACGGACATCTAAGGGTGTGCCTATTGACTATCCAGCTCCCACTAGTATGACTGCCATCACAACGCCAGTAGTCAGACAAACACCCTATGGGCTTTATCAACATATATATATAAATACCAAGTAAAATATATTATACGTTAAGACAAAGTCAAACCAAATAGCGTACTATCATATCAAGCAAGACTGTCATGTACATACATATCCCATGCATCCTATACAATGTAGGCCTCTTGGGCATATATATCCAACAATCTCCCACTTGTACTAAGGCCTATAATTGGCGCAATGAGTACCCACTGTCTCTACCAGATCCAGTTGCTTGCGTACCGCATGCCCAACATCTCAAAAAGTCTCTCGAACTGTACTTGAGGAATGGCCTTGGTGAATGGATCTGCCGTGTTGTCTTTTGTGTCTACTCTCCGTATCTCGATCTCCCGACGATCCACGATCTCCCTGATCAGGTGAAAACGCCTTAAGATATGCCTGGATTTCTGATGGGACCTTGGTTCCTTCGCTAAAGCTACAGCGCCATTGTTATCGCAATACAACGGTATTGGATTGGTAATGGACGGAACCACCTGAAGTTCAGAAATGAACTTCCTTATCCAGACAGCCTCTTTTGCGGCTTCACTAGCAGCTATATACTCAGCCTCCATAGTTAAGTCTGCGACGGTATCTTGTTTGGAACTCTTCCAACTTACCGCCCCTCCATTGAGGGTAAACACAAAACCCGAAATAGATTTAGAATCATCCTTGTCACTTTGGAATCCGGAGTCGGTAAAAGCCTCTACCTGGAGGTCCTTATTGCCGTAAATCAAGAACATCTCCTTAGTCCTTCTCAGGTACTTGAGAATGTTCTTCACCGCTATCCAATGTTTCTCACCTGGGTCCGATTGATACCTGCTTACCACACTAAGTGCGTAAGCTACATCTGGTCTGGTACATAACATCGCATACATTATTGATCCTACCGCCGAAGCGTAGGGTATAATGCCCATGCGAGCCCTCTCTTCATCAGTCTTTGGAGACATCTCTTTGGAGAGGGTGATTCCGTGACAAGCGGGCATATTGCCGCGCTTGGAATCTTCCATACTAAATCTCTTTAGTATAGTGTCTATATACCTGGACTGTGAAAGTCCCAATATTCTATTAGATCTATCTCGATAGATCTTAATGCCCAGAATGTATGATGCATCTCCCAAGTCTTTCATAGAGAATTTCTGTGACAAGAAGAGCTTTACTGATTGTAGTATAGGGATATCATTCCCTATCAGTAGTATGTCGTCGACGTATAAAACGAGGAAGACTACTGCTCCTTCTACAATCTTCCTATAAATACATGGTTCATCTATATTTTTGATGAAGTCAAATTCCTTGACTGTTTCATCAAAGCAGATGTTCCAACTCCGCGATGCTTGCTTTAACCCATAAATGGATTTAAGCAATTTGCACACTCTTCCGCTGCTCCCACTGTCTAAGAAACCTTCTGGTTGATCCATGTAAACACTCTCTTCTAGATGTCCATTTAGAAAAGCTGTTTTTACATCCATCTGCCAGATTTCATAGTCATGGAAGGCAGCAATGGCAAGCATGATCCGAATGGATTTAAGCATAGCTACTGGTGAAAAGGTTTCATCATAGTCCAATCCTGGTCTTTGACGAAAACCTTTTGCTACTAGTCTAGCTTTGTAGGTTTCCACTTGTCCAAACGCACCAATCTTCTTTTTGAAGATCCATTTGCACCCAACTGGTTTTACCCCAGGAGGAGCAACTTCTAAAGTCCATACTTTATTGGTGTACATGGATTCCATTTCGGATCTCATTGCATCCAGCCACTTTACTGAGTCGCTACTTGTGATAGCCTGCTGAAAACTAGTAGGCTCATCATCATCGATGATGCAATCCTCTCGATCCCCATCAAGAAGAAAACCATAGTATCTTTCAGGAGGATGAGAAACCCTACTAGATCTGCGGAGTGGCGTTGGTTCGTCATGTTCTATTGAAGTCTGAGATTCTTCTAAGTCTTCGGTTACAGTTTGAGGTTCTGGAATTTCTTCCAGTTCTACCGCGCTCCCACTAATTTCTTTTGCAAGAAATTCGCTTTCTAAGAAGACAATGTGACGAGCGACAAACACCTTTTGTTCTTCAGTGTGGTAGACCATATACCCCCTTGAATGCTTGGGGTATCCTACAAACTTGCATAAAACCGATCGTGCCTCGAGCTTGTCCGGATTATGCTTTTTAACATATACCGGACACCCTCATATCTTGATATACTTGAGATATGGTCTCTTCCCACACCACATTTCATATGGAGTGGTAGGTACAGACTTAGTTGGAACTCTATTTAATAGATATGCGGCTGATTCTAGAGCAAATCCCCAGAAGGAAAGTGGCAACTCAGCACTACTCATCATTGATCGCACCATATCTAATAGCGTGCGATTCCTTCTTTCTGATACACCATTATGCTGAGGTCTATAAGGAGGTGTAAGCTGAGAGAGTATTCCATTTGCTTTCAAGTATTCAAGGAAACTGGTACTTAAGTATTCTCCACCTCGATCAGATCGAAGTGTCTTGATGCTTTTACCAGTTTATTTCTCTACTTCATTTTTATACTCCTTAAACTTCTCATAAGCCTCGGATTTATGTTTGATTAAGAACACATGTCCATACCTAGAGAAGTCATCAGTAAAAGTGATGAAGTAGGAGTGACCACTTCGTGCATGTATAGACATCGGACCACATACATCACTGTGTACTAGTCCCAAGAGTTCGGTGGCTCTTTCTCCGTGTCCGGTGAACGGAGATTTGGTCATTTTTCCTTTGATACATGATTGACAAGTTGCATATGATGAATATTCAAACGAATCTAGATATCCATCTTTATGTAACTAAGTCAACCTTGTTTCATTTATATGACCAAGTCTACAATGCCATAGGAAGGCTTGATTCGAATCTGGAGCCTTTCTTTTACGCGTGTTTTGAATATTGAAAATTTGTGGTTGATTAAGTATGTATATGCCGTTTTCCAGTGTGCCAAACCCAATCAGTTCTTGATTTAGGAGAATGTTCATGACATTTCTTTCAAGCACAAAATTATATCCTTTATTTGACAATAAAGATACTGATATAATATTACACAACATACTGGGAATACAAAAACAGTTATACAATACCAAAATGTTTCCACTATTCAACCCTAGGTGATATTCCCCTATTGCAACTGCATCTACATGCATTCCATTGCCCATCCGGAGAGTCATATCACCTGCCCCCAGTACTCTACTATTTCTCAGATCCTGCAAAGAATTACAGATGTGAGAACCAGAACCGGTATCAAGTACCCATGAAGTAGAGTTTACTGAAAGACAATTTTCGATTACGAACACACTTGAAGTAGAAGCAACTGCTTGCTTCATGTCCTTGGCTTTGAAGGCCTGACAATCCTTCTTCCAGTGCCCCTGCTTGTGACAATAGAAGCACTCGTTCTTTTCTGCCTTCACCCTTCCTGCCTTGTTCGTTCCTTGCACCTTCTTGACCCCACCCTTCAGTTTGGTGGCTTTCATCTTCTTCTTCCCTTTAGCTTTCGTTTTAGTTTTAGAAGAAGATGATTGGCCAACATACAGAACGGGGGTCTTCTCCTTTTTCAAGGAGGTCTCTGCTACCCTCAACATATTGAGGAGCTTTGGAAGATCCGCTTCCATTTCGTGCATGTTGAAGTTCAGCACGAACTGAGAGAAGGTGTGGGGAAGGGACTGCAAAATCAAGTCGATATATAAATCATTCTCTAGCACGCATCCCTGGTTTGCGAGTTCCTCAATGAGGATGATCATTTTGAGGACGTGCTCTCCAACAGGCGATCCTGGAGCTAACCTCATCTGGAATAGTTTCCTTGAGGTTTCGTACCTCGCGATACGTGAGTGTTCACCATACAATTCCTTGCAATGGAGGAATATGGATGCAATATCCATACTCTCATGCTGTTTCTGGAGTTCATTATTCATGGACGCCAGCACGATACACTTAACTCGCTCACAGTCTAGATCCCAGGTTTTACGAACTTCCTTGTCCGCAACTGAGGAATCTGGTCCTGGGATAAGGGGAGGAACAGCGGTGGTAACATATGCAACTTTGTCATAAGTCAGCGCAATATTGACGTTTCTTAGCCAGTCTTTATAGTTCTGCCCGGTCAGTATATTCTTTTCAAGTAATAGTTTTAGTCCAGTCATGGTAGCTGCCAGAGAGAGAGAAAAAAGAAAACACTCAGCATATGCTCTTGCAAGTTTAGATTGGTTTATTAATTTATCTAAACAGGATGGCTCCCGCTGTTTCCTCAAATCCTTCTTCAAAACCTAAAAGAAGAACTAGTCAGGTTTTAATCACACGTCACAATATTTGCTTAACCTTTCAGCCAGGCTGGTGTTGGTACTTCGAGGGAGGTTTTCCAACGCTTTCGCGTAGTTCCTTAATTAAATAACCTCTTTTCCCTGGAGGCGTAGCCCCTCTAACACCTTTCTAGGCACCTACTTGGTTTATAGCATTGATTGTTAAGTGAGAGAAATTCCCGAGAGTAATCCTACTCATCAGTGGGATCGGGATCCAACTATCATTGCATGATGCCCTAGATGGAAGCCACTCTAGTCACCACACTCCAGAAGGTAAGCTAAATCTGCAAGTTTCCTTTATGTTTGAAACTCCCGATGTTATTTTTACCCCAAGCTCTTATAGACCTTGACGTAGGCCAACAAGTCATAAGACGCAAGTCAAGTTCTACCCGTCGTTGTCCTGATCAATTTAAATACATCGTACAAGCCCTTGACGTAGGCCAACAAGGTGTACGTCTGTATTAAACTAATGTATCTATCTATGCTACAAATAGGCACACACACTGCTACCATACACTATGCCTTGACGTAGGCCAACAAGCATAGCATGAATACGATGTGCTGTCTATCTGAAACGACGGAGGGTTACGGCTGGTTTTTGGCAAAAAACCGTTAACGTAATGAACTTGATTTGATCGAAGGAACTATGATAGCTTTTAAAAGGAGTGGTTTAAGCTCCGCATTTAAAATTTGCTTTTTCAAGAAAACCGAGTGGTTTTTAGAAATTGTTCCAACGATTCAGTTTAGGTTTTATTTTCTTTGCATTAATAATAATGCGTCCCATCTTTAACCTATCATTACAGATAACAACAAAAATATGACGTCCTCTTATGCCATCCGCATTCGCCACGGGGTCCCGTCATCACCCGTTAGGTTACTTAACTAACGACAGAGCGGGGGCTGGGCTAGCGCGGGTGTAAAACATAAGCGACGTCTAAATAGCTATCATATGTATAGATATTTTACATTCGTCTGACGCAATGATATACATTCCAGAACACAGATAAACAATATTGGATTTGCAAGCAATCTGTATTTCTTTTGAGCCTGCAAGAAAAGACAGATTACACAGTTGTGATGAATAGCCATTACCCCACCCACGACCCCTACGGGTGCGGCAAACTACCCGCCCGGCAGTTTGTGCACCCTACCTTGGGTCTATCCTAGGAGCAAAAACAGTAAAAAGAAATAATACAACGGTGGCTACAACCGCAACCTGGATGTGCCCTGCGAAATAATATTACAACTTGTTACATTTATATCAAATGAATTAATACAATAACCCATCACAAAACCCGGCTAATCACCACAACAGTCCAATACAGTTTATATGCACAAACAGTTAAAATCATTACAGAAATGTGCAACCCCCTGCCAACCGACATACTAGCAGTTAGGGGAGGTTTACGAACACATTATACAATCATAGATCTAATCCGATATGCAAATACTGTACAATTTCGATCGATTAAACACTTTTAATATTGCTCCAAAATCTGCTCTGTAAAACTGAAACCTGAGCAAAAATTAAATATTCCAGAAAATCCCAAATAGTACAGAGAACCCACCCAAGAAAACTGGGATCATGACTCGGCAACTCGGCCGCGGAAGCGCCGCGGATCGGTGGGATCCGCCGCGGAACCGCGGTCGTTTGGTCGAGTCATGGCCCCAAATTTCTTGGGTGTTCTTCTGGTGTCATAACAAGCTTTCTGAACATCCCTGAAAAATTTTTGGACTTCATTTAAATTTCGACAGAAACTTGAAATTTTTAGGGTTTTCCGGCTTCGTTTTTCCGTTCGAAATTCGTACAAATTTGCAATTAAGTTAAATCTTGTTTAGCTAGGCTCTGATACCACTGTAAGTCGATGTTCAACACCCGAATACTTGTGGGGAGGCGGAAATATGAATAACAATCAAGTTCTATGATCAAACATCGATTAACCGTACGAATCGTTTGCTAAACAAGTTTTAACACAAGCAATAGAGTTTTAGTCTACTATGCGAAGAGATTATACCAAACGGTTCTAGTCCTTCGTCTTGATGTTCTCTACGGCCTCTTTGGATCTCCACGCCCTCTTCGGCTTTCTTCCGTGATAGACGATCCACCCGAGAACCTTAATCCAAGCTATAACCTCTAAACTTGAGGTTACTTAGTTTCTCTAGTTGCTAAATAGAGTAGCTAAGGTGATGTAGAGATAGGTTATGGAGTAATTAGTCTTTCCTAATCCTTGTTCTCAACTCATGAGGGTAGGATTAGGGTTTGGTGAAGGAGAGAGAACTTGAAGAGAGAGAATGAGAAGATGATAATGATATTATTGTATTGAATAAAGCTTCTCACTAGATATATATGAAACATAAAGAATAAGAAAGAAATGAATAATAAGTGAATATTCATCATGTTTCATTTAATCAAGTGGGTGATTCATCATGTGAGTCATTAAGCAATAAATGATGCTTTAAGGACATGATGAATCACTCACAATGAGTCACTAATTCAATAAATGAAAATGCCACCTCTCTCTTTATGTCACATCCTTCTAGAAGCTTCTCGAAAAATTACGAGAACGCCCCTCTCATCCGTGAAAACACGGAAAAACTTTAGACTGTATAAATCCAATAACCTGATACTAGAATCTGGCTTAAACCAAAGCCGGCTAGTAAAAAACTGTCCGAATGTCGTACGTGCGATCAAACACGTATGCGTCCGAACCTTTGTCGTAAAACCATACGACCTCTATATCTTTTCGCCTGGGTTTGGGAAATCTCTGTGTGGGACTCTAAAGACTCGACTACTACGCTGGCAGTGGGTTTAACCACAGACCGCAAGCGGCACTAGCTGTACGTAACGGTCCCCAGGTAGTTGTCGATAAGAAAGCTGATGAGGTAACCCATCTGAAATCCTACTGAGCCTGTCTGTGACAATATCCACGCAGTCCGGTCTGTTCGTCTGAGAGTATCACATGTACGGTCTAGGGAGGTGGTGGACGTCAGACCCCTAATAACCATACAAGTCGTGTCGGTATGGCTCTATCACCATCCGAGAATCTACTGATCAACCTATCAGCAATTCTCAATCAGCCCTGGCCAGGGACTTATGGTAATGACCAACCGATCACAGTGCGATATCAACTCCCTATACCGGGAGAGACGAATCCCTAACAGTCACTCACTGCCTCCACATGGCTCGGGACTGTGCCCAACTGAAACCTGTTTGCACGACTCCTTTGAGCCGTGGTAGGGTAATAATCAAAGCACAGTGGGAACTCACACGAGACAAATGATGACCTTAAGTCAACAGACTATCTGCACACATGTCACCTGAGAACTGCTATCTGACGTTAGGTATAATACCATCCAGTCAGTTCTCGGCGAGTCCTGTCCGGTGTACTCACACCCAGTGAGCATCTGTATACAATCTTAGGTGAACACCACCAATGGTTGCGGGACCAATCCATCGCCCCTCGTCAGGGTCTAGATATGTATACACTAGTCTACTCCGGAGTATCGATGCCCAATCTCGATACTCCTGCGACCAGGGACATCTAAGGGTGTGCCTATTGACTATCCAGCTCCCACTAGTATGACTGCCATCACAACGCCGGTAGTCAGACAAACACCCTATGGGCTTTATCAACATATATATATAAATACCAAGTAAAATATATTATACGTTAATACAAAGTCAAACCAAATAGCGTACTATCATATCAAGCAAGACTGTCATGTACATACATATCCCAAGCATCCTATACAATGTAGGCCTCTAGGGCATATATATCCAACAAATATCATTTACCACTAAGTGAATACGAAATACAACCTTTATAGATCGGTCCTTCACTTCTAAAGCTCCTTGTTGTAGTCCCTTCGCTGCGATCATGGTTCTTCCGGGCTCTTGCATGGCTTCACGAGGCGAAAGAAACGTCCTTGCTTGAAGTCTTCGAGGCCGAAGATGATCTACGTCGAGAGAATATCAACTCAAGCCACTACTTCACTAACTAGAGAATTAGTGAAGCAAACACCCTAAACTAAAGTGCTAGTCTAGTAGAGGATGGAGAAATAGGAAGTGGGTTCACTTTAGAATTTGTTTTCTCACAATGTTTCTCACTTTGGATCAAACCCTAAAGAGCTTTTTAGCTCAAGGAAGAAGATGAAGAAATAAAATGAGAAGAGATAATGATCAAGTGAGTGAGCTAACCATGGGTGAGTGAGTATCATATACTAACTCATGTAGAGACATAACCATGGCTAATCCAAATGGTTAGGTTAACAAAAATCTAAAGTAAAAACAAAGTTAGTAGACTTTGTCAAAGCAAAGCAAGCTTCTACAAGCTTCATGCTCTTTCCAAATCTCCACTAATTTTGTAATTACCTTAAATAATTATAACCTACCATAATAAATAGAATGGTGTATGTCTAGCACACCCATGCATGATGTATCAACAACCATGATACAAAATGATAACACATTTTAATATATATCTCATATATATATACTAAAGTTGTGCACATGTGAGAAAAATCCTTAAGTGAACAAATGTTAGTTAATATAAATTGGTATAACATATATACACTTATACACTAAATTATTAAATCAACACTTGACTTAATAATCCGGTTATATCTCATATAACCGACTAACATCCAATGTATCGACTTATCGAATCAACACTTGATTCGATAACCCGGCTATATCTCATATAACCGACCGATACAAAAAGTCGCGAGAATAGAATACGGTATCACATACACGCATCATTCTCGGTCCCACACATATCACATATGCGCTCCTATTTCGTTTTGCCTGAGCCAGTAAAACCTCTATGTAGGACTCTAAAGACTCGTCAATACGCCGGCAGTAGGTGATGATCACATCAAGCACCCATAAGCCGTCAGCGGTACTAGATGGACGTAACGGCTACCCGGGTATTGAACGATCAGAAGATCAGCAAGCAAGCCCGCTCCAACTCCTGTAAAAAGCTAAACAGTAACACTTCCCATACAGTCCGGTCTCCTCGTCTTATATGTCGCATATCAAATCTAGGGGTTGTAAACGTCAGACCCCAATAACTGATAAGTCGTGCCGATGTGAGGCATATAACGGGTCGAGAAACTACTGGTAACACTTACCAGTAAATCTCTAAATCAGCCCTGGCCGGGGACATCCCTGTTATGGTCAATCGAGCACAGCGCAATATCAACCCCCAATACCGGAAAAGACGAAACCCCTCCTATCGTTCATTGCCTCCATGTGACTCGGGAATGTACCCAAAAACCACCATTTTGCACGCCCTCTTTGTCACGACCCGAAAGAGCACGTGACTGGCCCTTGAACCATATGAAGCCTATAGGACTCCATCTGATCCAAGTAAGCCAAAAGCCCAGAAATCTAAAACCATTTTTAAGAATAAGTAAAGAAAACGGGTTTAAAGAAGTGAAGAAATACAGGTTTGAAATCAAGGTTTTTAAATAACTAAGCCGAAGGTACGTTTTGAAAACAATAAAGTCTTTTCTAAAAATTTCGGCAGAGTTCCTTTTGTAAAAATGGCCCCGAATGGGGTAAAACAAGAATAACGATATATATGCAATGATAAAGGCTTCCCCAAGCGGGAGCTAGCTCTTCGTCAATCGACGGTCACAACCACGCAATGATATGATAATATACAACGCCAAAGGGCGAGGATCAAATCCAAAAGAAAGCTCAAAGCAACAAGAAAAACAGCAATACTACTAAGCGCGACTCTAAGGTCGAAATATACAACACTGGTCTCTAAGTCTGAAAGAATATACAAGTTTTGGTTGATGGACAATTTCTAGATACAATGAAATAAATAAATACAATGGTGATTCTTGATACGAAAGAATCCACCTACCCAAGCAAATCACCCGCAAGAAGGTAGTGTGCCAGAGATGCCGCAATGAAACCTGTACGGCAGAACCTGCAAGATCTGTGGCACAACGGGGGTGAGTTGCCAACTCGTGAATAGAAACATCTACAAGCAGAAATCGAATGCAAGACATAATCCTAAGTCAACGATCAGTAATACAATCCACAAGAGTACATCTGGGTGTGATAAGGTGGCAAGGTAACATCTAAATATGTAAGTGGTGCCAAGTACTCAGGTAATAACATGTCATGAATGTAAAGTATGCTGCATGAAGTAAATATGGTGAAATATCAATGATATCAATACACATATATTAGCGTCCCATACCACTAATATTGGTGTAAGGGTATATATAACAGCGCCCTCATACCCTGTTATATATACAAATGAAGTATGATAAGTGTAAATCCAGTCTGTATTAGATCCCAATCTGTATATATGTGGAACCCGTCCACCTGTCACCCACTGACAGTAAGCATCATGTATGCAAAGTGAGGATATAAACAAATCATGGAAAAGCCTCATGAAACCCGTGCCTAGCATCGACACGTAAATCCTCATCCATACGGGGCTCCGTCTGCGGTATCGGCCCTCTGCCCCCGGCAGTACGAGTCAACCCATGTCCATCTCTGGGCTCCGTCTGCGGTATCGGCCCGTCGGCCCCGGCAGTACGCCCATCTCTCGGCTCCAGGCGGTATCCCCCGGATATCCGCCGAGCAAAAGGTAATATCACCGGACAGTATGGTTCCCTAGCCGGGCTCATCGGCTCATAGCACATCGACATCTCTTTCTTGCCCCGGGGTACTCCGGGCCCCACCATGTACCCTCGTACGGCCTCGACGCCTCCTCGTAGGGGTATATAAATCAGAACCGATAAAACTCATGGTGGAAGCTGAAATATCATATCAAGGGTAACCGGGTTTTAAAACCTTTAAATAATCACTTGAAATACCCACGGTTCCCCAAATCCAGAAATATCATGGAAACAAACATCCCAATGCGCATAATCAGAGAGCATGATGTATGTGACATATAAATGAAGTGCAAGTATAACAACATATCATGCAACAAGGAATAATGGTATGCACATACAAGGTCATGTCCTGATGCAATAATACTACTGTGTAGTGACATGGCAATTATCGATGATGAAGTGTGTGAGCCGGCAAATAGTGTACGTGGAACATACGCATCATCGATAATGGTGCTGGTGTCCTAACAGCATGATAATAATATAGCAATGAACATATGCCAGCAATGCGAATAGCATGAAAATGCAGAAATCTAGTAGTCAACACCGCAGTGAAGTATCCACTATGCAACTACATGTAAGTAACAGGTCAATCAAGAGGGGTAGGTGTGGAAACCACCTAAAACTGAGTCAATGTATATATATATAGATATAGTCGGTGATCTCGCCTCAATGTCATATCATAAGATATCCTCGAGTCATGAGTGCGGATCTATCATCAATATTGGCTCGTACGGTAAATCATCGTACGGCATCCCCATAGCTGGGTAGGGGTCAACATCTCACTGTCTCATCACATAACGGATATCACCATCATCAGATCATATAGTCTGGAGTACTACTCTATGTCTAGTACAAAACGGTAACATCAGTAAATATGCATGCGGGGGTAAACACATATCCCAGGCCCGCAAGAAGCACAAGTCATATCCCACATATGAATCGTATCAAATCACCGATCCCAGGGTACCAAGCCCACATCATCGACTCATCTCCAAAGTCATCACATATCATCAATCACAATGCAAGTACGAGTAATAAGCAAGGGTGTGTGTGTAGGTGTAATTCTATCCTAGGGTTCGCGACTATGAACTACACTAGTCACTTCTAACCCTATACTATCCATAATACAGCTAATATCACAATAACTACATAATAATCTATCTACGGACTGCGGGGGTGCTATACGCCATCCACCCGACTTTCCCCTGTAGATATAATCTACTCACCTGTAACCCGTGTGTCGGTGTCGATGTCTCCGTCATATTCCGCATCATCTCAGATCGTCGCAGTGTACCTACACAAATCACACGTATCGCATCGCATCAAAACCAAATCAACACTTGAAACGACACACTAAATCCAATACGATACGATAAGGGGGCCTATAGGTGAGAACCTATGGCACGCCTTCAAAACCATCAATAAATCCTCTATATCGTCGTATAAACGACAAATAGTCGAGGCAAAACACATTCCACCATTTCAGAATCAAAAATACGGAATACGGAAATAAGAATCCAAAACAACAACTTAAGATATAAGTCCCAGATTCCACCCTAGAAAGAATCTGTCAAAACTAGAAGTACCCAGGGCCAGGAATTGAAGTATTGGGGCTATGCACAGAAAACGAGGAATTTGCTCACTGGTCTGGCCGCAAATTGCGGCCAGAAAGGAGGTTTTGGCGGCCTCAAGGTGGAGTGGGGAGCTAGGGTTTTGGGTGTTGCCTCTATGTTGCCTGCACATCTCAATTTCCACTCAATATTATTTTAGGGTTCTCGGGGTGTTAGCAGATTCTAAATAACAGTGGCAGATTCCAGTTTTTCCCCCGATATTGGTTTCTAAAATCCGTATTATGGGTTTACACTTCAGGTTAGGGCCTCAATTCATACACTAGGGTGTTGGTGTATCCTCAATTGAACTCAATTTCACAATACAACCCAAGTTCCTCTCAAACCCTAACTAGGTTATTCTCAATTCCACAAAAATCCACAATATCGGTTCTAAACTAAACATGGAGTATAAGTAATGCATAAACCAAACTAATGATCCAGAAAATACCTCATTTGGCAACTCAAGAATTTTCTTGAGTTGCCCCTAGTGGCCAAAATCCATACTTCTTTAGCTCCATGTGTAGATCTAGGGATTTTACACAATTTTAATGAAAGGAGATTGGGGTTTTGGTGTAGTTTTTGAGATGTTTCATGGCTTGAGGAGGGAAGGGAGATGAGGAAAGGGCGGCAGCAGCTAGAGGAGGAAGATGGAGGGGAAAATGATGGAAGAATCAAGGGAATGGCTAAGGTTAAGTCAAAGTCCACCTCTCCCTGACCTACCCTCATCATTACATTTTCTTTTCTTTTCCTTTTCTTTTAAAATCCAAACCTTCTCACATCAATAGTAATCCCAAAAGAAAACCATGGCTAGAAAAATGCACAAGTGTAGAAAATGTGATATGTGCAAGTTTTGCACAAAATTGCCAAAAAACCCGATTAGCGATTTTAATCGCGATTAGCACTATATTAGTGTCAAACTAATCACAAAAACTTAAAAATGTCATAATTCACTAATTTGCCCTATTTTAGAGTTTTCCATAATTTTTCATATTTTTTCTAACATTTTTCCTATTTATTTGCATTTAATATTAAAATAATCAATAAAATAATATTAAATTATAAAAATTCCCAAAATTAATATTTTATATTTTTGAAAATGTTACAATCTACCCCCCTTAAAGAAATTCGGTCCCCGAATTTTAAATTTAAACCCCACTACTAAAACAATCTCAGTAATAATCCATTTGTCGGGGCTCCGAACAATCAACACATAGAGAATATGATAAAAATGTACTGCTCTACTAAAAATCAAACCCCAAAATGCATATATAAGAGTATCCTATGCGTCTGGTGCGCAAGGAATCAAAATCCATATATGTGTCAAACAGAGGTACAAAACAACATCTAGGTGCAACTGGTGTGCACGAAACATCTGTCGTAGGCAACGTGTGTGCCTGACAGAAAAAAAAATCAGGTGCATGTAACATGCACGAAGAATCCCGATTTAGTGCATCTGGCGTGCACCAAAATCGTAAAACAAAACTCTAAAGGTGCATGAAAACCACGCTGGAAGTGTAAATCAAATCACTGAATACAGCAGGCATGAAATCTCAATCAATATTTCAAATGTAACAACTCTGCGCAAAATATATAAATATCCAGTGGGTGCATGAAATCAATATCATGAAACTCAATCGCCAAAACTAAATCATGCAAACAGAACGCCCAAAATACCGAAATCCAAAATGACGGATACGTGATAATCGAATCACAAAATCACAAATCATAAATACCGTCTTCGGTATATCCTCCTTCAAGGTCGAGAAGGAGTCGGCGCAATCCACTGCTAGTAGCGCAGGATATCTACATGCCTCTTGCTCACGGTCTGGCGTCCTCTGACTCTCTAGGTCCTTATCTTCTCTGTGGGTTACCAATCTCACAGTCAATCGGCTCATCGGCCCTGTCAGGTGTGCTAACGGGGACGATTCCGTTTTGGCACTTCTCTGGTCACCTCTCGGTCAAACCTCACGACCACTCATAAGGCAGCATATCACTGGCGTCGGCCTCTGGCTCTCTGAATGCACGTCACACATCTGATCCTGGGTGCAAACATCATTGCAGCGACGTCCTGGAAGGGATCCTGCTCAAGGTCTCTTCCAATCATGCCTATGCCGATCTGTACGGAGGCTGGCTCTCCTGCACAACCTCTTCTCGCTCAAAAGATACATGTGTCCTCAGCACAATATTTTCTCAGAAACTGGTCACATCCCAACGTCTCTGTAAGCAAATCAGGTCTCTAGTCTCGACGGGAAGCAATGACAGCTCGTCAGGGTCTCACACGAACCTCTTGTTCCAACTGTCTCTATCGTCGTCCACTATGACGCCACGCAAGCTACTACGCACTGCACTGTCTTCGGCTTCGGCCAATCTGAAGTCTCTCACACGGACTCGAAATCGCGTACTCTGTAGCTTCATCATTCTATAGAAGATGTCAGGCTGAACTCCGTCTTGCTGGGTGTGCGCAAAACGACTACTCCTGGTCCAGGTCTCCCCGTATCGTACTCCAGAAAAGTCCTGTCGAGGTTCCTTTCTCAAATCTCATTCCTGCCGAAATGCCCGGAAGTCATCATCCAATGCTGAGGCTAAAGCTTATTCCGGAACGGCTGCATACTTATCGCGCTTCTTTCTGGAAGATATATCCATATACCACGCCTCGGGGTGCGTATCACATCTCTGATGTCAGCGGAGTGGGACGTCATCTCGTCGAAATATCTTACGAACTCTTTTCTTCATTCTGCGTCAATGTCGACTGATTCGGACTCGTCTCATCATGGCTGCATGTACTGGGCTCCAACGGCTATGCTCGCATCTGGAGTTCCCAAGCAGTGTCCCATCACGATATCCGAAAGATGTCGAACCATCCGATCGACTCGTCAGATCCTCATAATCCCCCAAGAGCTCACATCTCGGGTACAGTTTAATAGTATCGAGTACATGCCACAGCGTCGGTGGTCCAGCCGTAGAAGGGCAAACCCAAGCCTCACTAATGGCGCCGAGGAACCGCCGTAAACCCTAAGGTTCAAAGGCTGTCACACGGTCATTAAGTCGAGTTAGGGTTTCATTCTTCTAGAGGGTCCATAGAATCACCTGCATGTCTTTCCGTATACTTTAAACTTAGAAAATGGGCTCCTGACATTCGATCGTCTCTATCGACTCTCAACGAACCTGCGTGAAGTCGTCTCTGGCTGGAAACAATCTATCTGATGACCTCGCATCGGTAAACGAACGAACCACATGTCCTAGTCATTTATCCTCAGGTGACTAGCGACTCGCTACATCTCTCTAAGAACATGCTCATGCTGCAGTAGCTCCAATCATCTGGGCGATATCTCGTCATTTGCAGCAGCAACTGGCTCATACGCCTGTACGCCGAACAACGCCTCAATCCTCCAGGAAAGGCAACACATAAGCGGTCATCTCTAAGTCGATCTGCTCTAGATCTGAGTAAGACTCTCCACACTGGAAATCTTCAACTCATCTGGGCCCGCTCTGGCGCAAAATCGGACGAATCTCCTTCGTCTCTCAAATCGGGTAGACTAGCTATCATCAGTCGCATGACTGCCCGAAAGCTCCGGCAGTCTCAGCTCGTACGCTCCGAAAGCAACATCCTGTCAATCTCAGCAACAGCTGGTCCATCTATCTGCACGATAGGCGACATCACAACCTCTGAGGTATGCTGTACATCAACAGTCCTCTCTCAACTGGCAGCTCTAACAATGGCCCGATCATCCGGTGCAAGACCAAGCACTCGCCTCCACCAGAGGTCATAATCACCAACACTAACTCGAGACGTTTCCATGTCACCAGAAAACACAACGGTCGGCCCTCGTACCAAACGAGCTCACACCGGCCGTAACCCTAGCAGCAGCCCAAACTGCGCTCAAACATGGTGACAGGAACCTCAATCGAGTATCAAAAGAGCACATCAATGGCAAGAAAGGAAATAACAGATCCAAAGTGGATACATGATCATAGGAAGGAACAGCATCAATGAAGGTATGATCATGAAGCTAATAGAATCGGGGATCTCAAATGGATGTATAATCCAGGATATGAGGAGAATCACTGATCTCGAAAGTATGTACATCCTAAGGTTCCTTAAGCGGAGTGGCGTGTCGTAAGTATGCCGCGGAACATACCAACGGTACGTCACTCTACTTTAGTCACCTAATCCATCAACCAAGGGTCATCCTACACGACGAAAGTTCGGGTCTAATACCCCGTCGACCAAGTCTAAGTTCCGTAAGGTCAAGCCTAAGTTCCGTATATAAATAACTCCCTAGGCTCCACATAGTCAAACTTAGACTCGAACCAAGGTCAACCTAGCGCTCTGATACCAACTTTGTCACGACCCGAAAGAGCACGTGACTGGCCCTTGAACCATATGAAGCCTATAGGACTCCATCTGATCCAAGTAAGCCAAAAGCCCAGAAATCTAAAACCATTTTTAAGAATAAGTAAAGAAAACGGGTTTAAAGAAGTGAAGAAATACAGGTTTGAAATCAAGGTTTTTAAATAACTAAGCCGAAGGTACGTTTTGAAAACAATAAAGTCTTTTCTAAAAATTTCGGCAGAGTTCCTTTTGTAAAAATGGCCCCGAATGGGGTAAAACAAGAATAACGATATATATGCAATGATAAAGGCTTCCCCAAGCGGGAGCTAGCTCTTCGTCAATCGACGGTCACAACCACGCAATGATATGATAATATACAACGCCAAAGGGCGAGGATCAAATCCAAAAGAAAGCTCAAAGCAACAAGAAAAACAGCAATACTACTAAGCGCGACTCTAAGGTCGAAATATACAACACTGGTCTCTAAGTCTGAAAGAATATACAAGTTTTGGTTGATGGACAATTTCTAGATACAATGAAATAAATAAATACAATGGTGATTCTTGATACGAAAGAATCCACCTACCCAAGCAAATCACCCGCAAGAAGGTAGTGTGCCAGAGATGCCGCAATGAAACCTGTACGGCAGAACCTGCAAGATCTGTGGCACAACGGGGGTGAGTTGCCAACTCGTGAATAGAAACATCTACAAGCAGAAATCGAATGCAAGACATAATCCTAAGTCAACGATCAGTAATACAATCCACAAGAGTACATCTGGGTGTGATAAGGTGGCAAGGTAACATCTAAATATGTAAGTGGTGCCAAGTACTCAGGTAATAACATGTCATGAATGTAAAGTATGCTGCATGAAGTAAATATGGTGAAATATCAATGATATCAATACACATATATTAGCGTCCCATACCACTAATATTGGTGTAAGGGTATATATAACAGCGCCCTCATACCCTGTTATATATACAAATGAAGTATGATAAGTGTAAATCCAGTCTGTATATGATCCCAATCTGTATATATGTGGAACCCGTCCACCTGTCACCCACTGACAGTAAGCATCATGTATGCAAAGTGAGGATATAAACAAATCATGGAAAAGCCTCATGAAACCCGTGCCTAGCATCGACACGTAAATCCTCATCCATACGGGGCTCCGTCTGCGGTATCGGCCCTCGGCCCCCGGCAGTACGAGTCAACCCATGTCCATCTCTGGGCTCCGTCTGCGGTATCGGCCCGTCGGCCCCGGCAGTACGCCCATCTCTCGGCTCCAGGCGGTATCCCACGGATATCCGCCGAGCAAAAGGTAATATCACCGGACAGTATGGTTCCCCAGCCGGGCTCATCGGCTCATAGCACATCGACATCTCTTTCTTGCCCCGGGGTACTCCGGGCCCCACCATGTACCCTCGTACGGCCTCGACGCCTCCTCGTAGGGGTATATAAATCAGAACCGATAAAACTCATGGTGGAAGCTGAAATATCATATCAAGGGTAACCGGGTTTTAAAACATTTACATAATCACTTGAAATACCCACGGTTCCCCAAATCCAGAAATATCATGGAAACAAACATCCCAATGCGCATAATCAGAGAGCATGATGTATGTGACATATAAATGAAGTGCAAGTATAACAACATATCATGCAACAAGGAATAATGGTATGCACATACAAGGTCATGTCCTGATGCAATAATACTACTGTGTAGTGACATGGCAATTGTCGATGATGAAGTGTGTGAGCCGGCAAATAGTGTACGTGGAACATACGCATCATCGATAATGGTGCTGGTGTCCTAACAGCATGATAATAATATAGCAATGAACATATGCCAGCAATGCGAATAGCATGAAAATGCAGAAATCTAGTAGTCAACACCGCAGTGAAGTATCCACTATGCAACTACATCTAAGTAACAGGTCAATCAGGAGGGGTAGGTGTGGAAACCACCTAAAACTGAGTCAATGTATATATATATAGATATAGTCGGTGATCTCGCCTCAATGTCATATCATAAGATATCCTCGAGTCATCAGTGCGGATCTATCATCAATATTGGCTCGTACGGTAAATCATCGTACGGCATCCCCATAGCTGGGTAGGGGTCAACATCTCACTGTCTCATCACATAACGGATATCACCATCATCAGATCATATAGTCTGGAGTACTACTCTATGTCTAGTACAAAACGGTAACATCAGTAAATATGCATGCGGGGGTAAACACATATCCCAAGCCCGCAAGAAGCACAAGTCATATCCCACATATGAATCGTATCAAATCACCGATCCCAGGGCACCAAGCCCACATCATCGACTCATCTCCAAAGTCATCACATATCATCAATCACAGTGCAAGTACGAGTAATAAGCAAGGGTGTGTGTGTAGGTGTAATTCTATCCTAGGGTTCGCGACTATGAACTACACTAGTCATTTCTAACCCTATACTATCCATAATACACCTAATATCACAATAACTACATAATAATCTATCTACGGACTGCGGGGGTGCTATACGCCATCCACCCGACTTTCCCCTGTAGATATAATCTACTCACCTGTAACCCGTGTGTCGGTGTCGATGTCTCCGTCATATTCCGCATCATCTCAGATCGTCGCGGTGTACCTACACAAATCACACGTATCGCATCGCATCAAAACCAAATCAACACTTGAAACGACACACTAAATCCAATACGATACGATAAGGGGGCCTATAGGTGAGAACCTATGGCACGCCTTCAAAACCATCAATAAATCCTCTATATTGTCGTATAAACGACAAATAGTCGAGGCAAAACACATTCCACCATTTCAGAATCAAAAATACGGAATACGGAAATACGAATCCAAAACAACAACTTAGGATATAAGTCCCAGATTCCACCCTAGAAAGAATCTGTCAAAACTAGAAGTACCCAGGACCAGGAATTGAAGTATTGGGGCTATGCATAGAAAACGAGGAATTTCCTCACTGGTCTGGCCGCAAATTGCGGCCAGAAAGGAGGTTTTGGCGGCCTCAAGGTGGAGTGGGGAGCTAGGGTTTTGGGTGTTGCCTCTATGTTGCCTGCACATCTCAATTTCCACTCAATATTATTTTAGGGTTCTCGGGGTGTTAGAAGATTCTAAATAACAGTGGCAGATTCCAGTTTTTTCCCCGATATTGGTTTCTAAAATCCGTATTATGGGTTTACACTTCAGGTTAGGGCCTCAATTCATACACTAGGGTGTTGGTGTATCCTCAATTGAACTCAATTTCACAATACAACCCAAGTTCCTCTCAAACCCTAACTAGGTTATTCTCAATTCCACAAAAATCCACAATATCGGTTCTAAACTAAACATGGAGTATAAGTAATGCATAAACCAAACTAATGATCCAGAAAATACCTCATTTGGCAACTCAAGAATTTTCTTGAGTTGCCCCTAGTGGCCAAAATCCATACTTCTTTAGCTCCATGTGTAGATCTAGGGATTTTACACAATTTTAATGAAAGGAGATTGGGGTTTTGGTGTAGTTTTTGAGATGTTTCATGGCTTGAGGAGGGAAGGGAGATGAGGAAAGGGCAGCAGCAGCTAGAGGAGGAAGATGGAGGGGAAAATGATGGAAGAATCAAGGGAATGGCTAAGGTTAAGTCAAAGTCCACCTCTCCCTCACCTACCCTCATCATTACATTTTCTTTTCTTTTCCTTTTCTTTTAAAATCCAAACCTTCTCACATCAATAGTAATCCCAAAAGAAAACTATGGCTAGAAAAATGCACAAGTGTAGAAAATGTGATATGTGCAAGTTTTGCACAAAATTGCCAAAAAACCTGATTAGCGATTTTAATCGCGATTAGCACTATATTAGTGTCAAACTAATCACAAAAAATTAAAAATGTCATAATTCACTAATTTGCCCTATTTTAGAGTTTTCCATAATTTTTCATAATTTTTCTAACATTTTTCCTATTTATTTGCATTTAATATTAAAATAATCAATAAATTAATATTAAATTATAAAAATTCCCAAAATTAATATTTTATATTTTTGAAAATGTTACACTCTTGGACGTGGTAAGGTGGAAATCAAAGCACAGTGGGAATCACACAAGACTCTATGACGATCTCGAGTCTACAGACTAACCTGCACAAGTGTCACCAGAGAACTGCCATCTGACGTGGGGTATAATACCATCTGGGAGTTCTCGGCGAGTCTGTCCAGTGTACCCAGTCTCCACTGAGCACCCGTATACCATCTCTGATGTCAAACACCAATGGATATGTGATCATCCATCGCCCATCTCATTGGTCGAGAAGCGTATACGCTAGTCTACTCTGGTATATCGATACCCTGTCTCGATACAACTACGACTAGGAACATTAAAGGATGTACTTATGGACTACTCTGTCCCCACTAGTATGATCTGCATCATAGTCCAGGTAGTCAAGTACACATCCTAATAGCTTTACCAACATGTAACTATAAGACAATATCAAGAGACAAGTATACATGTTAAGATAAAGAGCAACCAGATAGCACACTATCATATCGAGAAAGAAAGTCTTCTCTATATATGTCCAAGCATCCAATATAATATACATCATCTGTACAATACTGGCCTCTAGGGCATACATACAACTAGCAATAGCAAGGCGTTTGGTTGGACTATGGCTGACATCAAAGGGATTAGTCCCTTGATTGTTGAACATCATATACATCTGATGGATTAAGCCAAGCCAACCCGAGAACCATAGAGACGGTTAAACCCCGTCATGAAGGATGCGGTGAAGAAAGAGATCATCAAATGCCTTGACAATGGTATCATTTACCCAATCTCCGATAGCCAATGGGTAAGTCCAATTCATGTCGTCCCTAAGAAATCTGGCATCACGGTCGTAACAAATGAGGCAAATGAGTTAATCCAGACACGCACTCAAACTGGGTGGCGTGTATGTATTGATTATAGAAAACTCAATGCCGCAATGAGGAAAGACCACTTTCCACTACCTTTTATTGACCAGATGCTGGAACGCTTAGCTGGACGAGACTATTACTGCTTCATGGACGGATATTGTGGCTATAACCAGGTCCCTATTGCCAAAACTAATCAAGACAAGACCACATTTACTTGTCCTTATGGTACTTTTGCTTATAGTCGCATGCCCTTTGGTTTATGCAATACTCCCGCTACATTTCAGCGGTGTATGATGGGGATATTCTCGGACATGGTCGCGAATTTTCTGGAGATTTTCATGGACGATTTCTCGATATTTGGAGATTCTTTTGCTGACTGCCTAACACATCTTGACGCAGTTCTTACTCGTTGTAAAGAGAAGAACTTAACCTTGAATTGGGAAAAATGCCATTTCATGGTCCAAGAGGGAATTGTGCTTGGACATGTGATTTCACGGAAAGGCATTGAGGTTGACAGAGCTAAAATAGATGTCATTCAAAACCTTCCTCATCCCAAATGCGTCAAGGATATACGATCTTTTCATGGCCATGCAGGTTTTTATCGGAGATTCATTAAGGATTTTAGCAAAATTGCTAGACCCTTAACTCTTCTCTTGGCCAAGGACACAACTTTTCACTTTGACTCGGATTGTGAGGCAGCAATTGACTCACTCAAACACTCTCTCACTACAGCCCCCGTTTTATCGTCTCCAAACTGGAACCACCCTTTTGAGCTTATGTGTGATGCATCAGATTTTTCAGTTGGTGCAGTCTTAGGACATCACATTGAAAAGATGCCACACGTAATCTATTATGCAAGTAAGACCCCGAACGATGCTCAGATTAACTATACAACTACCGAAAAAGAACTTTTAGAAGTTGTATTCGCATTAGAAAAATTCAGGCCTTACTTGATTGGCTCACCAATTGTTGTGTACACTGACCACTCCGCCCTGAAACATCTTTTGGCAAAGAAGGATGCTAAAGGTAAGCTAATACGTTGGATCCATCTATTACAAGAATTTGATCTTGTTATTAAAGATAAGAAAGGATGTGAAAACGTTGTAGCCGACCATCTTTCGCGCATCTCTTCTTCACCTGTGACCCTACCGATCAATGATTCATTTCCAGACGAGCAACTCTTGAATGTATCCACTGAACCTTGGTTCGGGGATATTATGAATTATCTTGCTACGGGACTTGTACCCCGTGAATGGTCAAAACAGGACAAACATCGATTTTTATCCCAAGTAAAACACTTTTACTGGGATGAGCCGTATCGATTTAAGTATTTTCCTGACCAGATTATTCACAGATGTGTCCCTAATGATCAATTCAAGAGTGTTCTTTCTGTTTGTCATGATCAGGCATGTGGGGGTCATTTCGGTTCTTGAAAGACGGCGGAGAAGGTTTTGCAATGCGGTTTTTATTGGCCGACTTTGTTCAAAGATGCATTTGATCATTACAAAACCTGTGCACAGTGTCAACACATGGGTAGGATTTCCCAGAGAAATGAGATGCCTCTTCAACCCATCTTGGTGGTTGAAATTTTCGACGTTTGGGGTATATACTTTATGGGTCCTTTTCCCAACTCTTTTGGGAATCTGTACATATTGCTTGAGAATGATTACGTTTCGAAGTGGGTTGAAGCTATTCATTGTCGCACTAATGACAAAAAGGTTGTCAGTAAGTTCTTAAAAGAAAACATCTTTTCACGATTTGGACACCCACGCGCAATCATTAGCGATAATGGGATGCATTTCTGCAATCGGTCTTTCAAGACTTTGATGCTGAAATATGCATTCAACCACCAACTTTCTACACCCTATCATCCCCAAACGAGCGGGCAAGCCGAGATTTCAAATAGACAAATCAAACAAATCCTGGAGAAAACTGTTTCTAAAAATCGAAAAGATTGGTCGACCAAATTGACGGATGCTCTTTGGGCATTCCGAACTGCATATAAAACCGATCTAGGCATGTCTCCTTACAGACTAGTGTTTGGTAAGGCTTGCCACCTTCCGGTCGAGATTGAGCATAAAGCAATGTGGGCCATTAAAGAACATAACTTTGACTTAAATCAAGCCTGCAACTTTCGGAAGCTGCAATTAAATGAGCTAAGCGAACTCTGCAATGAAGCTTATGATAATGCTGTAATTGTAATGAATCGGACTAAGGTATTTCACGATAAAAATGTTTTGAGAAAAACTTTTATATCTGGTCAACAAGTCCTTCTTTATGATTCACGACTCCATCTTCATGAGGGTAAGCTAAAATCTCGGTGGAAAGAACCTTTTGTTGTGCGGTATGTATACCCGCACAGGACAATTGAGGTAGAAAATGTTGAAAATGGTACGATCTTCAAAGTAAATGGACATAGACTAAAACCGTATTTTTCCACTGACCCCTCGGAGGAGCTCCTGTTTTTACAGGAGCCACTTTATAAAGACTGATTTTCCTCCACCTCACCTCCATGACTTGGTAATTTTGTCACATCTTTAGAATGGAGGTGAGTCAATTTGTAAATAAATTTGAGAAAATATAAAAAAAATTATAAAACAAAATCATAAAAAGTTTTTGTACATGAATAAGAAATAAGTTTGGGGGAAAATTGTTACCATCATATTACATGTCCCCTTTAACAAATTGCCTCCCGAGCTTACAGGTTTCTTGAGCTTTAACAGATAGCAACAGTGAGGACACTGTTGAAAACAAGTTTGGGGGAAGTTTGTGCTTATTTGCGTAGCATTTGCATCATACTTTGCATAAGCACAAAACTTTTAAAAACATATAAAATTTTTAAAAATTTAAAGAATAAAAATATTTAATATTTAATTTTATAATAAAAGATTAGATAGTGAAAAATTACATCCATAAGATTAGAAAAGTTTAAGAAAACCGAGAAAGTTAGAAGTTTTCTTAAATGAAACTAGTAATAAGTAGTTATGAGCCGTTGTCCCAAGGGTTTGTAAGATGAAAGATGTCACTAATCTGAGAATAAAAATAAGTCTGAAAAATAGTTCATATTCTGGAAGCCAAACATTTGAACGTTGATACCCTACTATTCGCACTTACACACGTCTTGAAACTCGGGATAGTAGAGGATACCTTGAAATGCTCTTGTCTAAAAGCCAAAGTATGAAGGAAATAATAAATGGAAAATAAAATATAAAATGGTGAAAAGAAAAATGAACACTGGTTTTGTTATCACCAAGACAGCAATAAAAAAATATAGCGAAGGTGCTTCATCACCTAGTGCCTTAGACCAACTGGTTTGGGAGTCACTGCTAAGCCTTAGGTGTTGCAAGACGAGGAAAATATTAAATACACCATTTAAGCAAGCACATGAGTAATCGTCGGTTAGTACCTCAAGAAGTATTAACGGTCGCATGAAAAATGTGTGAGCAAATTCGATCTAAATATTAATTAAAAAGTACTGAGGTAGATGGACAAGAGTATGATAGCTTGAATTGAATTCTCCGAGTGTAGGGATGTTCTTTACACACACGTAGGGGTATATGTGTAAGTTTACGCTAGCGCCCCGGCCGTCTACAGACGCCAAATGCGGAACAAAAACTTTTTAACTGGCGCTATCGTATACTTTAACCCAGATCTGCCATTATTGCTAAACTAAGAAACTGTAAAGAGTGTAGAAAGGTTATACCGAATGATCCGAGTCCTTCGTTGTTTAACCATCATCCCACGCTCCGTTGCGGCTGCTCCGATCTCGTCGATCTCCGATATCCTTGTCGAGGTGGCACCATGTCGACGATTCTTTAAACGGGCTCCCGCCTCTGACTTGAAACAACTCGGTCGTCAAGTTTGCTAAAAGAGACGACCAAGAATGATGTAGAGAATGAGTAGATGACTTTGTCTCACTTCGTCTAAATCCGTGGACGATCGGTTAATGAAGTTGCCGAGGGAATCGGGTGATGGAATGAAATGAGGCAATGAAATTTCCATGCACCCTTAACACTATCATAATCTTTTCTACAAATGAAAACCTCAAGTGAGAGAGTGTGAGAGGGGGCCGGCCATATATAGATGGGGGGGGTGAGTGTAAGAGGAGGGAGAGAGTGACCACAAGAAAGCTATCATGTATGAATACAATAAATGCAAAACCATGAGTCATTAGAAACAATGAACCTTAAAACCCTTAGTCATCATTGCATTAATGACACCATTAATGCACTAATGACTCACCATGTCAAGTCACCATCCTAGTCATCATCTAGAAGCTTCCACAATCATCTCAAGAAAAGATAAACCCGTCTTTAACCAAATGTTAAAAGACGGCTGATAGAAAACTGGAAACTGGCAACTTCCAAAAGTGATCCTGAAACAACTTTCAGGATAACCCCGAAACTGTATAAATATACCCGCATTAGTATTACGACCGAATACAAATGCAACTGAGACAAAGATATTATACCTACTCAATATAATACTCGGATCCGGCTTAAACCAAAACCGACCAGTATCATCTGCCCGAAAAATAACACGTGCGTAAACGCACGTGCATTTTCCGAACCCTGCCATAAAACCATACGGCCTCTATAATGTTTCGCCCGAACTTGGGAAACTGTCTGTGGGGGACTCTAATGACTCGTCAGTACCCTGGCAGTGGGTTTAACCACAAACCGTCAGCAGCACTAGCAATGCGTAACGGCTGCCCATGGACTGACCTCAAGGGAGGCCGATGAGCGAACTCATCCGGAAACCCTACTGAGCATAACAGTGACAATGTATATACAGTCCGGTCCGTTCGTCTATGAGTATCGCATATCTGCCTAGGGGACTAGTAACGTCAGACCCCCAATAGCAGTATAAGTCGTGTCGGAGTGAAGTCCAATAACACCCTGAGATACTACTGGAGTACCTACCAGTAAATCTCCTGCCATGGCCATGGACTTTGTGTAATGGCTCTCCTAGACACAGCACGACCTCGCCCCCAATACCGGGAGAGACGAATCCCCTGCCGATCCGCTCACGTGCCTCCATATGGCTCGGGACTGTACCCAGAAACTACCTGTTTGCACGACTCCTTTGAGCCGTGGTAGGGTAGAAATCAAAGCACAGTGGGAACTCACACGAGAAAAATGACGACCTCAGGTCGATGAACTAACCTGTACACATGTCACCAGGGAACTGCTATCTGACGATATGTATAATACCAACTAGCAGGTTCCCGGCGAGTCCTGTCCGGTGTACTCATAACCCAATGAGCACCTGTATACATCTTAGGTGATCCAACTGACACCAGTGGCTTGTGAGACCGGCCATGTCACGACCCGAAAGAGCACGTGACTGGCACTTGAACCATATGAAGCCTATAGGACTCCATCTGATCCAAGTAAGCCAAAAGCCTAGAAATCTAAAACCATTTTGAAGAATAAATAAAGAAAACTGGTTTAAAGAAGTGAAGAAATACAGGTTTGAAATCAAGGTTTTTAAATAACTAAGCCGAAGGTACGTTTTGAAAACAATAAGTCTTTTCTAAAAATTTCGGCAGAGTTTCCTTTATAAAACTGGCCCCGAATGGGGTACAACAAGGATAACAATACATATACAATGATAAGGGCATCCCCAAACGGGAGCTAGCTCTTCGTCAATCGACGGTCACAACCACACAATGATATAATAATATACAACGCCAAGTGGCGAGGATCAAAACCAAAAGAAAGCTCAAAAGTAGCAAGAAAACCGCAATACTACTAAACGCGACTCTAAGGTCGAATAATACAATACTGTCTCTGAGTCTGAAAGAATATACAAGTTTTGGTTGATGGACAATTTCTAGATACAATGAAATAAATAAATACAAAGGTGACTCCTGATACGAAGGAATCCACCTACCAAAGCAAATCACCCGCAAGAAGGCAGTGTGCCAGAAATGCCGCAATAGAACCTGTACGGCAAAACCTGCAAGAACTGTGGCACAACGGGGGTGAGTTGCCAACTCGTGAATAGAAACATCTACAAGGATAAATCGAATGCAAGACATAATCCTAAGTCAACGATCAGTAAAATATCCACAAGAGTACATCTGAGTGTAATAAGGTGGCAAGGTAACATCTAATCATGTATATAGTGCCAAGTACTCAGGTAACAACATGTCATCAGTGTAAGGTATGTCTGCATGAAGTAAATATGGTGAAATATCAATGATATCAATACACATATATTAGCGTCCCATTCCACTAATATTGGTGTAAGGGTATATATAACAGCGCCCTCATACCCTGTTATATATACAAATGAAGTATGATAAGTGTAAATCTAATCTGTATATGAACCATGTCTGTATATATGTGGAACCCGTCCACCTGTCACCCACTGACAGTAAGCATCATGCATGCAATGTGAGGATATAACCAAAAATCATGGAAAAACTCATCATGAAACCCGTGCCAAACACCGACACGTAAATCCTCATCCGTATGGGGCTCCGTCTGCGGATATCGGCCCTCGGCCCCGGCAGTATGAGTCAACCCATGTCCATCTCTGGGCTCCGTCTGCGGATATCGGCCCGTCGGCCCCAGCAGTATGCCCATCTCTCGGCTCCAGGCGGTATCCCCCGGATATCCGCCGAGCTCAGGTAAAATCACCGGTAGGTACTCGCCCGCCTCCAGGCTCAATCGGCATAACCCATCGATCATCTCGCCGAGGGGAACCATACCGGGCCCACCACGAACCCGCAAACGGTACATCACCTCCTCGAATCGGGTTTCAAGCACACGTCTCAGCACCGAGAAAACGCGTGGTGGACGCACCGTAATATCATATCACGAGGTACCGGGTTTTTCATAATAGAACATCTTTTCTTAAATAATCCCCCGGTCCTCAAAACCAGAAATCACATGAAAATCCAACATCAAGCAGTAAATCCAATGCGATGTACTATGAAATCAATCCATGATATATGCGACATGTAAAGATAGTAATCATATCGGGAATCATGCAACATGGAATAGGAATGCGCATATGTCAAAGGAAGCATCATATCACAAATGTAATAGTACTACTGTGTAGTGACATGGCAATTATCGATGATGAAGTGTGTGAGCCGGCAAATAGTGTACGTGAAACATACGCATCATCGATAATGGTGCTGGTGTCCTAACAGCATGATAATAACATGGTAATGAACATATGCCAGCAATGCGAATAGTATGAATATGCGGAAATCTAGTAATCAACAGCACAGTGAAGTATCTACTATGCAACTACATCTAAGTATCCTGTCAATCAGGAGGGGTAGGTGTGGAAACCACCTAAAACTGAGTCTAAGTATATATGTAGATATATAGTCGGTGATCCCGCCTCAATGTCATATCGTAAGATATCCTCTAGCTATGAGTGCGGATCTATCATCAATATCAGCTCGTACGGTAAATCATCGTACGGCATTCCCAAAAGCTGGGTAGGGGTCAACATCTCACTGTCTCATCACATAACAAATATCACCATCATCAGATCATATAGTCTGGATGTACTACTCTATATCTAGTACAAACGGTAACATCGGTAAAGTATGCATGCGGGGGTAAACACACATCCCAAGCCCGCAAGAATCACAAGTCATACCC
Organism: Agapanthus africanus; assembly: GCA_030015575.1. Classification (NCBI taxonomy): domain Eukaryota; kingdom Viridiplantae; phylum Streptophyta; class Magnoliopsida; order Asparagales; family Amaryllidaceae; genus Agapanthus; species Agapanthus africanus. The sequence goes on from JASDDO010000016.1 coordinate 46,466,792, forward strand.
CACATATGAATCGTATCAAATCACCGATCCCAGGGCACCAAGCCCACAATATCGACTCATCTCCAAAGTCGTCACATATCATCAATCACAGTGTAAGTACATGTGAAAAGCAAGGGTGTGTGTATAGGTGTAATTCTATCCTAGGGTTCGCGACTATGAACTACACTAGTCACTTCTAACCCTACATATCCAAAATACACCTAATATCACAATACTACATAATAAGCTATCTACGGACTGCGGGGGTGCTATACGCCATCCACCCGACTTTCCCCTGTAGATATAATCTACTCACCTTGCATCACCAATTGTGCACGTCACCACGCATTTGCTTGTCGTCCGAAGTCTTCATGGGTACCTACACATTAAAATATCGCATATGCGCATTAAAATCAAATCCAATCTAAAACGGCGCATAAACTCCAAAACGATACGATAAGGGGCCTATAGGTGAGAACCTATGGCACGCCTTCAAAACCATCTATAATCCTCTATATCGTCGTATAAACGACAATAGTCGAGGCAAAACACATTCCACCATTTCAGAATCCAAAAATACGGAATACGGAAACACGAATCCAAAACGACAACATAGGATATATGTCCCAGATTTCACCCTAGAAAGAATCTGTCAAAACTAGAAGTACCCAGGGCCAAGAATTGAGGAATTGGGGCTGTGCACGCAAAACGAGGAAGTTCCTCACTGGTCTGGCAGCAATTTGCGGCCAGAAAGGAGGTTTTGGCGGCCGTACGGAGGAGTTAGGGGCTAGGGTTTGGGGTGTTGCCTCTAGGTTGCCTGCACATCTCAATTTCCACTCAATATTATTTTAGGGGTCTCGAGATGATAGCAGATTCCATTTAACCCTCACAGATTTCACAATTTCCCCGATATCGGTTTCTAAAATCCGTATTCTGTGGTTTTAGCATCAGGTTAGGGTCTCAATTCAAACACTAGGGTGTTGGTATAATCTTAACTGAGCTCAATTTCATAATGCAACACCAATTCACTCAAACCCTAACTAGGTTTCTCTCAAATCCAAAATATCACACGATTTCAATTCTAAACTTGCATAGGGGTATATGTAAAGGTAAAACTAAGACAATGGTTCAGAAATCACCTCAATTGGCAACTCAAGAAAATTCTTGAGTTGCCCCAAGTGGTCACAATCCAAGCTTTCTAGGTCCATCTTAAAGATCTCGAGCTTGCGCATCTTTTTTGTGAAACCGACATAGGATTTTGGTGTGGTTTTAGAGATGAAGTGAGGGGATTTAGTGGAGGGGAGAAGAGGGCTAGGGCAGCAGCAGCAAGGGAGAGGAAGAGGGAGAGAAATGAGAGGGGAGAGAAATGGCTAAGTCAAAAGGTCAAGGCACCCTTACCCCTCTCTCACCTACCCCATTTCTCATTTTCTTTTTCTTTTCTTTTACCTTTTTCTTTTAATCCAAACCCAAACCTTCTCACCTCAATAGTAAACCCAAAAGAAATCCAAGGCTAGAAAATGCACAAGTGTAGGAAAAAGTGATATGTGCAAGTTTTGCACAAAATTACCGAAAAACCCGATTAGCGATTTTAATCGCGATTAGCACCAAATTAGTGTCAAAATGATCACAACAACTTAAAAATGTCATAATTCCAATAAATAACTCATTTTAGAATTTTCCTCAATTTTTCATAATTTTCCTCCATTTATTTGCATTTAAAAATAGATTTAATATTAAAATAATCAATAAAATAATATTAAATTATAAAAATTCCCAAGATTAATATTTTATATTTTTGAAGATGTTACAATCTACCCCCCTTAAAGAAATTCGGTCCCCGAATTTAAATTTAAACCCCCAATACTAAAAACAATTTCAGTAATAATCCAATTTGTCGGGGCTCCGAAAATATCAACAAATAGAACGTCATAGCGCAATGCATGCGCCAGGGTACTGAGCAGATAACTCAAAAACAAAACTCCGTCAAGCATCCCGCAATCATCGGAGTCGTTGTAAAAACACAATGTCAAATCCAATACAAAACCGATATGATATGGATCGAAACTACACATGTAGACATCCAATCTATACACGTAAAAAGCTGATGTAAAAACATGCAAAGTATATCCAGGCACCGTCTACTGACTAGTCCTGCTCAGCATGAAAGCAAAAACCCAACATCATAAAAGGTACTGCTCCAAAGGGAATAAATCTCAAAAATGTACATAACACAATCCTGTGCGTCTGGTGCGCACGGAAATCAAAAATCCAATATGTGCTAAACAGGTGCACAAAACAACATCTAGGTGCAACGGGTGTGCACGAAACCTCTGTCATGGGCAACGTATGTGCCTGACAGCCAAGGTCCGGTGCATCTAACATGCACGAAGAAATCTCGATTTAGTGCATCGGGTGCGCACCAAAATCGTATCAAAAAAAACATGCGCCCAACACGCGCGAAAATCCAAATCTGTGCATCCATCGTGCACGAATGAAAATCTAAACTCTGCGCACTCAACATGCACGGAATCACGAAATCCAATAACAAACATCGAATAGGTGTAAAGCACATCACCAGCACGGAGTGCAAAACCAACCATCAAAATCCGAGTCAAAATCAACGATAAAATGCTTCTCAAACCAAAATCAGGTGTACCTCAAAGGAAAATCTCACAATCGTGTGCATCAGCGTGCACGAATCAAAGCATAACACTAAATACATGAAAACTCTGCGCAAAATATATAAATATCCAGTGGGTGCATGAAACCAATATCATGAAACTCAGTCACCAAAACTAAATCATGTAAACAGAACGCCCAAACTACCGAAATCCAAAATGACGGATACGTGATAATCGAATCACAAAATCACAAATCATAGATACCGTCCTCGGTAGTTTCTCCTTCAAGGTCGAGAAGGAGTCGGTGCAATCTACAGCTAGCAGCGCAGGATATCTACCTGCATCTTGCTCACGGTCTAGCGTCTTCTGACTCTCTGGATCCTTATCTTCTCTGCGGATTACCTATCACGCGGTCAATCGGCTCATCGGCCCTGTCAGGTGTGCTAACGGGGACGATTCCGTTCTGGCACTTCTCTGGTCACCTCTCGGTCAAACCTCACGACCACTCGTAAGGCAGCAATTCACTGACGTCGGCCTCTGGCTCTCTGAAAGCACGTCACACATCCGATCCTGGGTGCAACATCATGGCAGCTATGTCCTGGAAGGAATCCTGCTCAAGGTCTCTTCCAATCATGCCTATGCCGATCTGTACAGAGGCTAGCTCTCCTGCATAACCTCTTCTCGCTCAAAGGGCATCTGTGTCCTCAGCACAATATTTCTCCAGAAACTGGTCACATCGCAACGTCTCTGTAAGCATCTCAGGTCTCTAGTCTTGACGGGAAGCAACGACAGCTCGTCAGTGTCTCACACGAACCTCTGGTTTCAACTGTCTCTATCATCGTCCACTATGACGTCATGCCAAGCTACTATGCACTGCACTGTTCTCGGCCACGGTCAATCTGAAGTCTCTCACACGGACTCGAAGTCGCGTACTCTGTAGCTTCATCATTCTGTAGCAGATGTCAGGCCGAACTGGTCCTCGGGAACACGTCTCAACCATCGGAGGAATACTCATCTCTCGTCCATCCTTGATCAATTCGCAACGCATCTGGTTAAGTTCCTCTATCCGAACTTGGTCAACTACCCCGTCGACAATGCTGAACTCTGCCCTGCTGGGTGTGCACAAAATGACCACTCTGGGTCTAAGTCTTCTCGTATCGTACTCCAGGAAGGTCCTGCCGAGATTCCTTTCTCAAATCTCAATCCTGCCGAAGTGCCCGGAAGTCATCATCCAATGCTGAAGCTCACGCTTATTCCGGAACGGCTGCATACTTATCGCGCTTCTTTCTGGAAGATATATCCATATACCACGCCTCTGGGAGCGTATCACATCTCTAATATCAGTGGAGTGGAACATCATCTCGTCGAAACCTCGTACGAACTCTTTTCTTCACTCTGCTCAAATGTCGACTGATTCGGACTTGTCTCATCATGGCTGCACGAACTGCGCTCCGACGGCTATCCTCGCATCTGGAGTCTCCCAAGCAGTGTCCCATCACAATGTTCGAAAAATGTCGAACCATCCGATCGACTCGTCAGATCCTCATAATCCCCCAAGAACTCACATCTCGGGTACAGTTTAATAGTATCGAGTACATGCCACAGCGTCGGTGGTCCAGCCGTAGAAGGGAAAACCCAAGCCTCACTAATGGCGCCGCGGAACCGCCGTAAACCCTAAGGTTCAAAGGCTGTCACACGGTCATTAAGTCGAGTTAGGGTTTCATTCTTCTAGAGGGTCCATAGAATCACCTGCATGTCTTTCCGTATACTTTAAACTTGGAAAATAGGCTCCTGACATTCGATCGTCTCTATCGACTCTCAACGAACCTGCGTGAAGTCGTCTCTAGCTGGAATCAATCCGCCTGATGACCTCGCATCGGGGTAAGCGAACTCACCACACGTCCTAGTCATCCATCCTCGGTGACTAGCGACTCGCTATTATCTCCCTAAGAACATGCTCATGCTGCAGTAGCTCCAATCATCTGGGCGACATTTCATCATTTGCAGCAACAACTGGCTCATACACCTGTACGTCGAACAATGCCTCAATCCTCCAGGAAAGGCAATACACAAGCGGTCATCTCTGAATCAGCCTGCTGTAGGTCTGAGTAAGACTCTCCACACTGGAAATCTTCAACTCAACTGGGCCCGCTCTGGCGCAAAACCGGACGAATCACATTCGTCTCTCAAATCTGGTAGACTAGCTAGCATCTGTCGCATATCTGCCTGAAAGCTCCGGCAAATTTCAGCTCGCAAGCTTCGAAAGCAACATCCTGTCAATCTCAGCAACAGCTGGTCCATCTGTCTGCACGATAGGCGACATCACAATCTCTGAGGTATGCTGTACATCAACAGTCCTCTCTCAACAGGCAGCTCTAACAATGGCACGATCATCCGGTGCAAAACCAAGCACTCGCCTCCACCAGAGGTCACAAGCACCAACACAAACTCGAGACGTTCCCATGTCACCAGAAAACACAAAGGTCGGCCCTCGTACCAAACGAGCTCACACCGGCCGAAACCCTAGCAGCAGCCCAAACTGCGCTCAAACACGGTGACAGGAATCCCAATCGAGTATCAAAAGAGTACACCAGAGGCAAGAAGGAAAACAACAGATCCAAAGTGGATACATGATCATAGGAAGGAACAGCATCAATGAAGGTATGATCATGAACTAATAGAATCGGGGATCTCAAATGGATGTATAATCCAGGATATGAAAAGAATCACTGATCTCAAAACAAATGTCCATCCTAAGGTTCCTTAAGCGGAGTGGCGTGTCGTAAGTATGCCGCGGAACATACCAACGGTACGTCACTCTACTCTAGTCACCTAATCCATCAACCAAGGGTCATCCTAAAACGACGAAAGTTCGGGTTTACACCCCCTCAACCAAGTCTAAGTTCCGTATGTAAGCAACTCCCTAGGCTCCACATAGTCAACTTAAACTCGAATCAAGGTCAACCTAGCGCTCTGATACCAACTTTGTCACGACCCGAAAGAGCACGTGACTGGCACTTGAACCATATGAAGCCTATAGGGCTCCATCTGATCCAAGTAAGCCAAAAGCCCAGAAATCTAAAACCATTTTGAAGAATAAATAAAGAAAACTGGTTTAAAGAAGTGAAGAAATACAGGTTTGAAATCAAGGTTTTTAAATAACTAAGCCGAAGGTATGTTTTGAAAACAATAAGTCTTTTCTAAAAATTTCGGCAGAGTTTCCTTTATAAAACTGGCTCCGAATGGGGTACAACAAGGATAACAATACATATACAATGATAAGGGCATCCCCAAGCGGGAGCTAGCTCTTCGTCAATCGACGGTCACAACCACACAATGATATAATAATATACAACGCCAAGTGGCGAGGATCAAAACCAAAAGAAAGCTCAAAAGTAGCAAGAAAACCGCAATACTACTAAACGCGACTCTAAGGTCGAATAATACAATACTGTCTCTGAGTCTGAAAGAATATACAAGTTTTGGTTGATGGACAATTTCTAGATACAATGAAATAAATAAATACAAAGGTGACTCCTGATACGAAGGAATCCACCTACCAAAGCAAATCACCCGCAAGAAGGCAGTGTGCCAGAAATGCCGCAATAGAACCTGTACGGCAAAACCTGCAAGAACTGTGGCACAACGGGGGTGAGTTGCCAACTCGTGAATAGAAACATCTACAAGGATAAATCGAATGCAAGACATAATCCTAAGTCAACGATCAGTAAAATATCCACAAGAGTACATCTGAGTGTAATAAGGTGGCAAGGTAACATCTAATCATGTATATAGTGCCAAGTACTCAGGTAACAACATGTCATCAGTGTAAGGTATGTCTGCATGAAGTAAATATGGTGAAATATCAATGATATCAATACACATATATTAGCGTCCCATTCCACTAATATTGGTGTAAGGGTATATATAACAGCGCCCTCATACCCTGTTATATATACAAATGAAGTATGATTAGTGTAAATCCAATCTGTATATGAACCATGTCTGTATATATGTGGAACCCGTCCACCTGTCACCCACTGACAGTAAGCATCATGCATGCAATGTGAGGATATAACCAAAAATCATGGAAAAACTCATCATGAAACCCGTGCCAAACACCGACACGTAAATCCTCATCCGTATGGGGCTCCGTCTGCGGATATCGGCCCTCGGCCCCGGCAGTATGAGTCAACCCATGTCCATCTCTGGGCTCCGTCTGCGGATATCGGCCCGTCGGCCCCAGCAGTATGCCCATCTCTCGGCTCCAGGCGGTATCCCCCGGATATCCGCCGAGCTCAGGTAAAATCACCGGTAGGTACTCGCCCGCCTCCAGGCTCAATCGGCATAACCCATCGATCATCTCGCCGAGGGGAACCATACCGGGCCCACCACGAACCCGCAAACGGTACATCACCTCCTCGAATCGGGTTTCAAGCACACGTCTCAGCACCGAGAAAACGCGTGGTGGACGCACCGTAATATCATATCACGAGGTACCGGGTTTTTCATAATAGAACATCTTTTCTTAAATAATCCCCCGGTCCTCAAAACCAGAAATCACATGAAAATCCAACATCAAGCAGTAAATCCAATGCGATGTACTATGAAATCAATCCATGATATATGCGACATGTAAAGATAGTAATCATATCGGGAATCATGCAACATGGAATAGGAATGCGCATATGTCAAAGGAAGCATCATATCACGAATGTAATAGTACTACTGTGTAGTGACATGGCAATTATCGATGATGAAGTGTGTGAGCCGGCAAATAGTGTACGTGAAACATACGCATCATCGATAATGGTGCTGGTGTCCTAACAGCATGATAATAACATGGTAATGAACATATGCCAGCAATGCGAATAGTATGAATATGCGGAAATCTAGTAATCAACAGCACAGTGAAGTATCTACTATGCAACTACATCTAAGTATCCTGTCAATCAGGAGGGGTAGGTGTGGAAACCACCTAAAACTGAGTCTAAGTATATATGTAGATATATAGTCGGTGATCCCGCCTCAATGTCATATCGTAAGATATCCTCTAGCTATGAGTGCGGATCTATCATCAATATCAGCTCGTACGGTAAATCATCGTACGGCATTCCCAAAAGCTGGGTAGGGGTCAACATCTCACTGTCTCATCACATAACAAATATCACCATCATCAGATCATATAGTCTGGATGTACTACTCTATATCTAGTACAAACGGTAACATCGGTAAAGTATGCATGCGGGGGTAAACACACATCCCAAGCCCGCAAGAATCACAAGTCATACCCCACATATGAATCGTATCAAATCACCGATCCCAGGGCACCAAGCCCACAATATCGACTCATCTCCAAAGTCGTCACATATCATCAATCACAGTGTAAGTACATGTGAAAAGCAAGGGTGTGTGTATAGGTGTAATTCTATCCTAGGGTTCGCGACTATGAACTACACTAGTCACTTCTAACCCTACATATCCAAAATACACCTAATATCACAATACTACATAATAAGCTATCTACGGACTGCGGGGGTGCTATACGCCATCCACCCGACTTTCCCCTGTAGATATAATCTACTCACCTTGCATCACCAATTGCGCACGTCACCACGCATTTGCTTGTCGTCCGAAGTCTTCATGGGTACCTACACATCAAAATATCGCATATGCGCATTAAAATCAAATCCAATCTAAAACGGCGCATAAACTCCAAAACGATACGATAAGGGGCCTATAGGTGAGAACCTATGGCACGCCTTCAAAACCATCTATAATCCTCTATATCGTCGTATAAACGACAATAGTCGAGGCAAAACACATTCCACCATTTCAGAATCCAAAAATACGGAATACGGAAACACGAATCCAAAACGACAACATAGGATATATGTCCCAGATTTCACCCTAGAAAGAATCTGTCAAAACTAGAAGTACCCAGGGCCAAGAATTGAGGAATTGGGGATGTGCACGCAAAACGAGGAAGTTCCTCACTGGTCTGGCCGCAATTTGCGGCCAGAAAGGAGGTTTTGGCGGCCGTACGGAGGAGTTAGGGGCTAGGGTTTGGGGTGTTGCCTCTAGGTTGCCTGCACATCTCAATTTCCACTCAATATTATTTTAGGGGTCTCGAGATGATAGCAGATTCCATTTAACCCTCACAGATTTCACAATTTCCCCGATATCGGTTTCTAAAATCCGTATTCTGTGGTTTTAGCATCAGGTTAGGGTCTCAATTCAAACACTAGGGTGTTGGTATAATCTTAACTGAGCTCAATTTCATAATGCAACACCAATTCACTCAAACCCTAACTAGGTTTCTCTCAAATCCAAAATATCACACGATTTCAATTCTAAACTTGCATAGGGGTATATGTAAAGGTAAAACTAAGACAATGGTTCAGAAATTACCTCAATTGGCAACTCAAGAAAATTCTTGAGTTGCCCCAAGTGGTCACAATCCAAGCTTTCTAGGTCCATCTTAAAGATCTCGAGCTTGCGCATCTTTTTTGTGAAACCGACATAGGATTTTGGTGTGGTTTTAGAGATGAAGTGAGGGGATTTAGTGGAGGGGAGAAGAGGGCTAGGGCAGCAGCAGCAAGGGAGAGGAAGAGGGAGAGAAATGAGAGGGGAGAGAAATGGCTAAGTCAAAAGGTCAAGGCACCCTTACCCCTCTCTCACCTACCCCATTTCTCATTTTCTTTTTCTTTTCTTTTACCTTTTTCTTTTAATCCAAACCCAAACCTTCTCACCTCAATAGTAAACCCAAAAGAAATCCAAGGCTAGAAAATGCACAAGTGTAGGAAAAAGTGATATGTGCAAGTTTTGCACAAAATTACCGAAAAACCCGATTAGCGATTTTAATCGCGATTAGCACCAAATTAGTGTCAAAATGATCACAACAACTTAAAAATGTCATAATTCCAATAAATAACTCATTTTAGAATTTTCCTCAATTTTTCATAATTTTCCTCCATTTATTTGCATTTAAAAATAGATTTAATATTAAAATAATCAATAAAATAATATTAAATTATAAAAATTCCCAAGATTAATATTTTATATTTTTGAAGATGTTACAGGCCACCGCCCCTCGTCGGGGTCTCGACTGTACACACTAGTCTACTCCGGAGTATCGATGCCCTGTCTCGAAACTCCCACGACTAGGGACCACAATTAAGGATATGCATATAAACCACCCAACTCTCACGTATATGATCGCTATCATACTGTTGGTAGTAAAGCAAGATCCTAAGGGCTCTATCAAAGTGTAACATGTAATCAGTCACCTGATCATGTACACGACTGATAAAGGCAAACCAGATAGCATACTATCATCTCGAGTAAGACCGTCCTACCGGTATAGGTCCTCCGCAATCATTGCAATCACGTACCTGCGATCCAATAATTGACTATGAGGGCACTATCCCCAACAATATGATCGATATTTGGAAGAAAGATAGGTATAAAGAATAAGGACGATGTTTTATTGAGGGATGATGTGATTTTTAACATCTTTTCATGACTATTAAGATAGGGCTTATAGCAACCGAAAAGCTAGTATAGTTGGAAAATCTAATTTTCAAATTCTTTCTTTTATAATTCTTATCTTTATATGTAACTGTAACTTTCACGGTCATCCTTTTATTATGGGATTTTGTGGGTGCAATCCGCTGAAAACCCTCAGGAGAGAACACCCCTCCTACTAGGGACACCTAAAGGTTTAAAGGCTTGTTGCACATGCTCAGTGCAATCGTGTTGCCTACGAAAGTGTGCTAGTTAGTTTTTCTCTTTCTTTATTTTCTCCTTCTTTTTAAATAAAGACGTTTGCTCGAGATGACCAAAATTAAGTTTGGGGGAATTTGATCAGTCGAAAATAATGCATTCTCAACACGTTAATTTCCCTACTCTTATCATTAATATATAGGTGTTTATTGTAATTATAACACAGATTACGATTTCATCTGGAAAATACCAAATTACCTGTGTTGTAGTTATAATCGACATTATAGAGGGAAATTACGGTTTTATTACTAATTGCATCGATCTGTATATATCAATTCTTGTCTCGAGATTGTGTGCAGGAAATTCTCCAGGTAAAAGAGCCAGAATCATAAAAGTGCAGATAAAAATACACCAAGTCCAAGACTTGAAATCTGGCAGTGAACAAGACAGTATAAGAATATTCCATACATCAGAAAAGTGCCATAAAGGCAACACAAAAATACCCTGAAGATTTCATGCAGAGATCACACCAAGTGGCGGCGGATCCGCGGCCGAGTCAGGCTGATCCGCGGCCGAGTTGACTCGGTGGCGGCAGAAACTTTTTGCAAACTCCTCTTTCAACGGCCAAGCTTCTCCAATACGCTCTGAATTGTGTAGATTTATCCAGAAGCTTCCCTTTAACAGCAAGTCTTCTCTTGTAAGCTAAATAACTAACTCAATTTAGAAGTTTCTTCTCAACTACCAAGCTTACAAGGGAAGCTATACCTAGCTTCTAAGGGAAGCCAAAGGAAAACACTATAAAAAGGCACTAAGAGCTTCATTAAAGAGGTTACACAATTAGGGTGATTGAATATTGAGCTAAATTTCCATAAGTTGAGTGACACAACTTGCATTTCAAAACCCTAGCCTCAAATCCATCTCAAAATCCCAATCAAGATTCATCAAGTACCAAATTGAGCAAGCATCCAACGATCTTTTTGAAGCGACGCCGATCTTCATCCGAGCAAGAGATCCACAACGATCCGTGACTCAAGAAGACGATGCGAAACTAGTTCGATGATTTTAGTTCCTCCTCAATTCTTGTAGTCTTTTGAGTGTGTTGTAACGAAACATCGAATAATAAAAGGTGAAGATCTTGATTCTTTTTTTTCTATTCATTCTCGCATTAATGATATTCTTAGTTCTTGATTGCTTTATAATTATGCGTTAATAAAACTCCGCTTGCATCGGAATCAAAAGAATAGGTAGATGATATTGATGAATTCTTGAATGATTCTTAAGTCTCATGAGTTTTGTAAACCTTAGGAAATTGAATCAAAGATGACCTAGTTTTGAGCGAGATACTTTCTTGAATATTTTCGCTCTAAATTAGAGATCAACAATCGATGATTGAATTTCCTAGAGGTTAGAAATTGAATGCTAATCAACGAAACGACAATGGATGATGATGAAGAAACCCTAATTTCTTCGATAGATATCTAAACCTCGTTGATTGTCATCGATCTAGCATCAAATCTTCAATATATAAGAATTTGAAATTCTAAGCATCAATCATCACTATCGATTCAATTGATTCCGACAATCCTCTCTACAAATCTTGATAATTCAAACGATTTGGATATTTTCTTGATTTCTACCAATTCTTTATTTTAGATCTAGATTGTGATGATTCTTAAAACTAAATTTTACAATTCTTGAATCATTTTCTTTATATTCTAATTTCCAACGCAACTAAAACAAGATCGATCAAATCACACTTTCCCAGTGGAGGATCGGCATTCACCGACGAACCTACAATAGACACCGTCAATTGATTGCGGTATAAATTTCTTTGGTTGTGATCTATTTTACATTTTACAAAACACACAACAAAATATGATTCAATCAAGAATCACTTTATCTTTAAGATAATATTTACACCCTATGCTGCAACGAATTACATCAAATTTGCACCCCAAGATAAAACAGGCTCCAGAATAATTCTGTTGTTAAGTTTTTATTTGCAAGAAAAATTACTTAAGTAGAACTACACTAGAACACAAAAAAGAATAGAAGAAAAAAAGAGAGTGAGATGAGGAAATTCTCTTGGAATTTTTATTGTTGAGTGTAACCCGGATCTTCTATTTATAGGTCTTGGATTACCCTTTCGGGCTTGAATCAAAGGGCACATCCGGTTCCCTTTCGGTTCGAACCGAATCTGGCTGCATCTTTTCGTTTGAATTCACGACTATTCGAATGCTCGTACCCATTGGTTCAATCTGAACCAGTCACATCCGCAGATAGAACGAACTGTTGCGATCATTCGTGTCCAAACCCGCATTTGTACTTGAGCCCAAATGGGTTGCTCGCATACAAAACTAATGGTCCTCAATAGTTTCCAGAGACATAAAATGATAAGTGCGCCTCATAAAGCGCCTAAAGGCCCATGCTTGCCCCCACTCACTTTGCGAGTAGAATTTAAATAAATTGAGCAAAATATGTCAAAGCTAGGACTCGAACTCATAACCTCCTCATTCTCTCTCATATTTCTTAGCCACTAGGCGATACAAGTCTTGTTGAAAGAAGCATCTAATATATGGCTACATACTAGATAAATTAAATATGTAGAAATTTAGAAAATTCCAACAAAAAAGATATATCCGGCGGCTATCACAACACACTAAAAAAATAAAAAAGCACACCAACAACTAAAGAACACAACGATATATCCAGGTTCAGTGTAAACGCACACCTAGTCCTGCCTTCGCAACGTGAACTTCCACTAGAGTTAGGATTACACGAGATACACCCAAAAAATCACTGCCCAATATAATATAGGTAACTTTCTCTTTAAAGCCTTTTGTCTCTCTCTGGGTCTCTGGCATTTTTTTTTCCTTTTTGGCCGCGGCCTCTGGTTTTTTGAATTAAATTCAATTGACCTAGGCATTAACCAATCTCCTTATATAATAAAGATAAGCTTAGAGATAAATCTAAGTTTAATTAGTAATCTTAATCCAATTCAAATAGCAAACCGCAACCGCCTCCAAAACTTGTGATCCCAGGACCTTGATCCCCATGCACGTGCTTCGCTTAAAACATCGATCTTTCGCCTTTTGCTTTTGGGATATGAATTCTTGAATCAATTTCAACAATCTTCATCTTGATTCAAAATTCGTCAACATCTTGTCACTTACTCAATCCTTGAAACTTTGTTCTCTAGTTTTGCCCTCAACAACCAACTAGGTAAACCTTGAACTTGCACCGAAACTATCTCACAAAAGCGTCTGTCGGATTCTTATGAGTACCAATCTTTGTAAGATACATTACCTTATTCTCGGCCTCTAAGAAGAACACTCTCACCTCCTCTGAAACTCCCACACCGAACAATCTTTGTAAATACATGGTCTGCCTAACCGTCTCCAAGACAGTTAACAACACTGCCTCCTTTGTTGATTGTGCGATAAATGGCTGAAACGTCGAACTATCTGGAACTGCATCTGTGCCCAACATGTAACCCATCGTCAACCTCCATTTGCCCCTGTCACTATACATTATCATAATGCAACCATCCACACTGCCTCTACTGAATGACGAGACGAACCCATCACTATCTATCAAGTATTTTAGGATCCACTCCACAGCCTGCCAATTCTCTCTACTCGGAATAGTCAAGTATACGCTGACTGGTCTAACTTCCCGTGCAATACTCGGCTGCATGCATCCAACACCAATCTCTGCGCTCGCATATGACACTAAAGACACATGATCACTTACTGCATTTTACCCTGGTGATAACATCGCTGAAAGCCTGAAGTGCAACTCTATAAGAGAAGACACGGGTCAAGTCTTCTTCATCCCATACCAAGGTAGAACCTGCTCGATATTCTACTGCAACTAAAGCAACTCCCCATCCATGACACTATCCATGCCATGAATCAAATGTGCAGTCTTTCTGCTGCACTCTCAATCCTGTTGCCTTAGAGACTCGTCTCTAGAAACTCCTGTACACCAAACTATCCTCAACCTATGTACCACTACCTGTACTGGACTGTCCTCCTGAAATGGAATACCTACCATCTCATAACCTGGACTGGAATGTCGAACTCCACTATGCTTAGCTGCATAACTGTTCTCCGTTCACCATCTGACCGGGTCTGTTTTTTTTTTAAGTATCACAGACTCAACGAATGTCAATCGGCTGATTACTCCAATCTGGGCCTCAGGATACCATGGCATGTACCCTCTTACTCCACCTCCTAAGGCGACAAGAGAACATCTCTTGACCCTTAGCTCCTCGGTGCACCCAATATAGTGAAGGTCTAAGTACTCTCTAGCCCCTCCAGTCCATAACTCCTCGAGAATTCTAATATCAACCGACGTCGATGGTGACTCATTAATGAGGTACTCGGCAGTAAATATGGCTCTTGTTAGTTATATGTATGCCCTAGAGGTCATTACTGTACATGAGATGTATATTGTATTGGATGCTGGGACATATATAGGTAGGACTTTCTTGCTCGACATGATAGTACGCTATCTGGTTGCTCTTTATCTTAACATGTACACTTATTGTCTCTCTGTTTCAAGTTGATAAAGCCCTTAGGATGTGTGCTCGACTTCCAGGACTATGATGCAGATCATACTAGTGGGGCCTGGGTAGCCCAAGAGTACATCCTTCAATGTTCCTAGTCGTGGGAATATCGAGACAGGGCATAGATATTCCAGAGTAGACTAGCGTATATCATCTCGACCCATGTGATGGGCGATGGATGATCCCATATCCATTGGTGTTTGACATCAGAGACGGTATGCGGGTGCTCAGTGGAGACTGGGTATACTGAACGGACTCGCCGAGAACTCCCAGATGGTATTATACCTCACGTCAGATGGCAGTTCTCTGGTGACACTGGTACAGCTTAGTCTGTTGACCCGAGATCGTCATAGAGTCTTGTGTGTCTCCCGCTGTGCTTTGATTTCCACCCTACCACGGCTCTACTGAGTCGTGCAAACATGTGGTTTTTGGGTACAGTCCCGATTCACATGGAGGCAATGTGCGATAGGAAGGGATTCGTCTCTCCCGGTATTGGGGGTTGATGTAGCGCTATGCTCGACTGTCCATAACTGGAAATCCCTGGCTAGGGTTGCAGTGATTTACTGGTAAGTGTTATCAGTAGTTTCACACTTGTTATGGACCTTATAACGGCATGACTTATCAAGCTACTAGGGTCTGACGTTTACCACCCCTAGGCGAGATATGCGACATATCAGACGAACGGACCGGACAGTGCGGTAAATGTTAATGATTGGATTCGCAGGAGTGTGACTAGGCTTGCTCATTGATCTTCTGATCGCTCAATACCCGGGTGGCCATTATGTTTAGCAGACCGCTTGCGGCTTGTGGGTGATTGATATGATCACCACCTACTGCCGGCGTATTGACGAGACTTTAGAGTCCTACACAGATGTTTCCTAGCTCAAGCGAAACAAAATAGGAGCGCATATGAGATATGTGTGGGACCGAGAAAAATACCATATGTGATACTGTATTCTATTCTCGCGATTTGTATCATTGGACGGTTATATGAGATATAGCCGGGTTACCGAATCAAGTGTTGATTCGATATATTGATACACTTGATATTAGTCGGTGTTCATATTATAATATTGCAGTTTATATTCCCCAATTCTTATTCATTTTATAAATAAACAGATGCTTTTGACGCATGTCTGCTAAATATTACAGGATACAGGTTCTTGGAGATAATACAGTGAAAAAGACAGAAAACGATACAAAAGAGTGACTTTTGACCAACAAGTAGAGGGATCCTAGTCAAGCCTAGATGAAGAACAGTGCAAGGTCCAAAATGTCAAGGCAAACGGTTAAAAGATCGCTACAAGTTTTCACTGAAAGATCTGGAGGAGAATAAGAAGCCAAACAAAGAAAAGAATTATGGAAATAAAAAGCCCAAAGTGTAAAGAACCAGCCCAGGAAGTTTGGTGAGATGATCTCACCAAAGGGCCGCGGAACCACGGCCCAAGCCCACTAATACCACGGTTCCACGGCCATTTAAAGCCCGTGTCGGTGGATTTTTCTCGTGTCGGTGCGTCGGTGCGGGTGTTGGAATTTTTCGTAGGCATATCCGTAATTGCACATGCGTGAGACTCTCTAACCCTAGTTTTCCTGTTTTCCTATAAATTGTAATCATAGATCTATAAAACTCATGCCTCTTTTCAATAAATAAAATTCAGATTTGTTCTGTATTATTGCTTGGAGGGAGCCATCAAATTTGTAAGTTAATTTTATTTCTTCGCTTTTAATTCTCTTTTAATTAGTATGTATTTTAATCCCCTAATGAGCGAGTAATCTCCTCGCTTGTTAGGGTTAGCCTTAGGGGAAGGTTTTAGAGATGAGATCTCTCACCCCTTTCTTCCCATTTCATACCTAAGAATTAGAACTCCATGCATACACGCACAACCGCTCCCTACGGCACCCTACCCCTCGAGGTAATGGTGACACCGTAGTATAAAGGCCCGGTTGCGCGTGTTTTCCATGGAGGTTTGGGTAATTATCGATAAAGGAAGGATAAGAATCTAGAGGAAGAAATATCTTCCCGAAAGACTCTAATCCACTTTATTGATAATTACCGTAACATCCAATTGATCAAAAATAAGGCATTGAAAGCTGTGAGGAAACCTTTAATCTCCAAACTTCCCCTAATCCTAACCCTAGCAAGACTTTAATTTAGATTAATTTAGTTTATTTTCAGATCTAGTCTTCTTAGATTTAATAAAATCAATCCAAACAACATTTGGAATCAATTCGTAAAAGCACATTAAGAAAATTACCCATCTCCGTGGATCGACCCGTATTCACCGGCTAGCTGCAAAGCGACGCCGTTTCCGATTACGGTAAACAAGTATTTTTGGACAAATCAAATGGCGCCGTTGCCGGGGATGGTGTAAAATTTCTTTCTGTGTAATTTCGGGTTGATATAAATTTTAAAAAAATTATAAAAATCTGAAAATAAAAAAAAGAAATAAAAATCATCAAATTTGATCTGTTTGAAGGGTGTATCTTTTGAATCTTGCAGGAACAGCGAAGAATAGCGAATCTGGAAATTTACAGAGGGCAAAACAGAATTTGGTACAAAAGTACAGAGAGGAATTGCAAGTACAGAACAGCAGAATTTTTTTCCAGAGCCCTATCCCTCTACTCCGCCGCGTTTCCTCCGCAAAATGGGGTCCCAGACCGCGGTTCCGCCGCGCCTTGGCCACGTCAGCACCTGAAAATTTGCTGGTTTGTTTTCTCATCCTCCCCTCTACAACCTACCATATATCTTTTGTGAAATTTTCTGCAGGAATTCTTTGCGCTAAAAATTCTTTCTCCCCCTTCTAAATAACAGATTTTTTGCAGGTTTCTTTGCGCAGCACTAAAAATTTTGATTGCAAGTGAATTTTATTGTTTTGCATAATTTAATCGGACTTTAAGGGGCTGATTGACCAAACTTAGATTGGGTGGGGATTTCATCACCCTTCCCAGGACCCCAGAAATCACTTTAAAGTATTTGCATTGACCACAATTAATTAAAAAAATACTAGACTCAGCCCTAAGGACATCGAGCTCAATAGGAAAAGGACTAGTATAGGCATCGGCCGTTTATCCTAACATGACCTTGCAGTATCTAGGTAAGTGTGTCTAGGCTAGTGGTTATTAATTAGGCCCATTGTTGTGGTTCCTTCCCACTTACCTGGCACTTACCTGGCCGCAAGTGTCGGTGAAGAGGCGGTTTGAGGTCCTATTTCTAGACCTAGTTAGGAGCTGTCTAGCAGACCTAGGTGACCCTAGATCTAGGCCTGATTGTGCATGTGTGGTTGATACATTTGTCTCATAAGTCTCTTTTCATAAAACTTCTTTGCAAAACTCTCACAGAAATAAAAAAAAGGAAAAAAATCTTTTTAAAACTTGCAACTTGTCGCTAAGAAAACTTGCAACTCACTTCCATCACTTCTTCTCATTGATGTTATCTTACCCCCACATTCTGTTTTTATTTTTTCTGACTACACTACTCTTTTAGTGTATGTCACTTTGGACTAGGGATACTAACGTCCGATTAGTCCGTGTTTCGTTGGTACCGACCGACGAACCTTTCGACACCGAAGTCGAAATTCCCTCCATTTCCTTACCTCCACCTTCAAATTCTTATTTCGAAGGTATGTCGGGATTCAACCCCAACGACACCTTACCGACGGGAATGATTCCACCTCCGTTAGGTGCGAATAACCCGAATCTTCCGCCTGTTGTAGCGCCCGCACGAGTTGCGCTCCAGGATCTCTTCTACCCCGTCCACACTTCTTTACCTACATGTCTTTCACCCCCACCGGCAAATGGGGACAACTTTGAAATAAAACCACATTTCATCAATATGCTGCCAAAATTTCATAGTTTGGAATCGGAAGATGCGTATATTTTTATTAATAAATTCCAAAATGTGTGCGCTATGATGAAAACGACCCAATTAAGTGATGACGCTATAAGGCTAAGGGTCATTCCTTTTACCTTATGTGACCTAGCCGAGAAGTGGCTATACAGCACCACATCACATTCCATTAGAAATTGGGACGAGTTTGTGAGAGATTTTCTAAAAAGGTTCTATCCTCATCACAAAACTACTAGAATCCGTAACGAGATTATATAATTTTCACAGCTTTCTTCCGAACCATTTTGGAAGTGCTTCGAGAGATTTAAAGACCTACTTATTCAATACCCTCATCATGGGATCGAAAGTTGGCAACTTTGCCAAACATTATACGAGGGATTGAACTCGGCAACGAAGCAGTTGCTAGAAACCATTTGTCAAGGTCATTTTCTCTCCAAATCTAGCGACGAAGCATGGCAGTTTCTTGAGGATCTTAGTGAGCAAACAATTCAGTGGGAGAGTACCAAGACCACATCATCTTCTTCTAATGGTCAATCTAGGGCAGGCATACATCAAGTAGATATGTCGATTGCTATGAAGGCCGAGATGGCTGCGCTTATGAAAAAGCTAGAAGCCATTGAGACCAAAATCTCATCGTCTTCTCCTGCCCCTGCTTTACCCACACGAACCGTTTGTGCTTGTTGTTCGAATCCATCGCATCTAACCGAAGAGTGTCCTTATAATGCATCTACTCAAGGACAGGATCAAGTCAATGCTGCATTTCAGCAACGACAAAGAAACGATCCGTACTCGTCGACATACAATCCGGGGTGGAGGAGTCACCCAAATCAACGGTTCCAAGGGAATAACAATTTTCAAAGACCTCCTCCACAACAACAACAAGCACCTTCACAAACTCAAAACCAGCAACCTTTCCTACAACAACCTTATACAAATCAAACGAACAATTTGGTTCAACCAAATGATGATAAGGTTATCTCGCTCGAAAAAAGTCTAGATGCATTTCTCAAGCAATCTACAGAATCCGCAGCAAGATTTGAAAATTATGTTCAGTCTTTGATGCATAACAATGCCTAACACGATCAAAGTATCAAATCTATTGAGGCACAAATTGCACAATTAACTGTTGCGTTGAGCGAGAGAGAAAAGGAAAAGCTTCCATCTCAACCATTGCCAAATCCTGGTCACACACAAAACGCATATCCCAATCACAATGTAAATACGGTGACCACGTTGAGATCCGGAAGAGTGTTGCAAAATAATGTGGGAACTAATGATGACATCCCCGCCGGTGGTTCTTCTTCTTCTTCTTCTTTTTCTCCATCGTCATCTTCCCCTTCTTCATTTTCTTCACTTTCATCTTCACCTTTTTCTTTAGAGCCTATTCTCCACCCTTCACACGGCTCTACTTCTTCTAGCTCGAACGGACCCATTTCTCACAACATGAACACATCTACACCGGGATCCGTTCCTACTCCACATTCTACTCCACAGACATTTGACTCAACAAATTTTCAAAATGCTCCATTCCCAAGCAGGTTGAGTCCTAATAAACCAACTGCACAAGTGGAGAAGATTGTGGAGATATTTAAGCAGGTTAGCATAAATATACCTCTCTTGGATGCAATCCAACAAGTCCTTTCATACGCGAAAATCTTAAAGGGCTTATGCACCTCGAAGAGAAAGGCATCTCAAGTACCCAAGAAAGTGCTAGTGGATAGTACAGTGAGCAATGCTATTAACCACCATCAAACCTTACCCCAAAAACGAAAGGACCCCGGCTGTCCTACGATTTCGATCACAGTTGGGGATAAAAAAATTAATCGAGCACTTTTAGATCTTGAGTCTAGTGTTAACCTGATTCCCTACTCCGTGTACGAACAATTAGGGGTTGGAGAATTGAAACCCACTCGTTGTACTCTCCAAATGGCTGATCGATCAATCACCCATCCAAGGGGTCAACTAGAGGATGTGTTGATCAAAGTTGGGGAGTACATATTCCCCATTGATTTTATTGTTATGGATACACAACCTGTTGCTAACCCAAGAAACCAAATTCCGGTGATCCTCAGTCGACCATTTTTGGCCACTTCTAATGCCGTAATAAATTGTCGCAATGGCTCCATGACTCTATCCTTTGGGAAAATGTCTAGTGAGTTCAACATTTATAAGATGGGAAGTCTGCCCCCCGTGCCTAAAACTAGTACACGAGAAGTTTGCTCTATTTACGAAATCATGTAGGAGGACTGCGAGCTTGAAAGATTCTTGTTTGATGAAAACAGTTTTGACGCTACTAGTGCATCCCTCCTTGAGCCTACCACCGTTGACACGACCGATATTGATTGTGAATGTTTCACTTTTTCGGATGATGACAACTCACAGCCCGAATATGAGTCTTTTGAATTTTTGGATGAGTTAGTTGAACCATCCGAATCGGTTGTTTGCAGTGATTTCGAACCTGTGTTGGAGTCCTTTGAGTTCGAGGTAGATTCCGCAATGATTCTTTCGCCCCTGAAACTCGAACTCATGTCCTTGCCACCTCACCTTAAATATGCTTACATAGGTGAGAATGAGACCTTTCCCATTATAATATCAGCCTCTCTAGCCTTCGAGCAAGAGAACGCTATTTTAAAGGTCTTACAAGATAGGCGGCAAGCTTTCGGTTGGACTATAGCGGACATCGAGGAGATAAGTTCCCTTATAACTGAATATCATATGCAATTGATGGATGATGCCAAGTCAATAGAGGACCCACAGGAACATTTTGGGGGTATTGTGGTTAGTCAACCTCCTCCTTTAGAAGTTGAACCACCCCCATTTCTTTTAATAAGCTACGAGAATGCCAATATTCCACTGATTGCTGATCATTTACATTCTCGTTTTGATGCATCACCATCGCCTGTATATTTACCTCCACACCTTCCATACCACTGCTTCTATCTTACCCAATTCTTTGTGGATCTCTACAATTTATTCTTCCACCAACCAATACTCATTACTGATAAAATTTTCAACTGGTTGGTGTTGACATTTGGTTTATGCAATGTTTGGCAGTAATGTCTAACATTGTTTAAATGAAGTTTGGGGGGGGCTTTCTGTATATATTTGTTTTTCTTAACAATAAAAAATTATAAATAAATAAACAGTGAAATGCCGGTATTTTGACCCTCTTGGTTTAGCATGACAGTGAAGACACTGTCAAGTTCAAGTTTGGGGGTATGCTCGGTACGTCTTCTTCCTTCGAATTCATTTGTACATATTTTTGCATCTGCATACTTATTTGAAAATCCATAAAAATTGAAAATTTTTGAAAAATTATAAAAATAGTTGTATTCAATTTTGGCCTTATTTGACTAGAGTTTGACAAATAGGTTAACTGGCTAGGAACAACTAGATCTTAGACTTAGTGAATTAAAAACCCTAAAGATAACATTCCTTAAAGTTTAGTGGTAGAAAGTATATGCCTTGTAGTTTATTTAGAAATAGGCAAATTTTAAGTTCACTTCTTGGGCTAAGTCGAAACAAGGGAAGAGTATTGATGTTCTTATTAGAGTATAAGTTTGAAAAATAGTTCCTAGCTTAAGTCTAGATTCTGAAAACGTATACCCTACAAAATGCACAATCACGCATCTTGAAACTTGGAATAGTAGAAGAGACCTTGAAATGCTCTTGTCTAAAGTCTTAGTACGATGATAATAAAAGAAAGAAATGTGAAAGAAGAATAAAAAAATGGACACTGGTTTTTGTGATTGCTTAAGGCTGCAAAATAGAAAAATATTTAGCAAGGGTGCTTCATCACCTAGTGCCTTAGACCAACTGGTTTGGGAGTCACTGCTAAAGCCTTGGGTATTGCAAAACTAGGAAGTATGCTTTAAAGTGCTAACGCATCTTGTAATCGGCTGTTGGTACTTCAAGAAGTATTAACGGTCGCATGAAGGATGTGTAAGCAAATTTCATTTAAAAATTCACTAATTAATAAGTGCTTTGGACAATGGACGAGAGTACGATTGCTTGATTTGAATTTCCAAGTGTAGGGGTGATATATACACACACGTAGGGGTATGTGATTGGGGTTTAGATAAGAGATAGGAATGAAGAATAAGACTTGTATCTTTAGTAGAGATGATAAAAATTCCTAAGTTGAGATGGAACCCTAGAAACTTAAGAGATGCCGAAAGCTAAGTAGGTCTACATAACATATATAATTTTAAGATAAATAATGAGGAAGTGTGACAATATGGGTGGATAATTTGCGAGTTAAAGATAATAGAATTCCTTCTTAGAAAGCCTAATTGGATGACAAAAGTCAATGGGCCAAATTGATAGGATTTTGTGGGTAGTATCCGCTGAAAATCCTCAGCAGACAACACTCCTCCTACTAGGGACACCTAGAGGTTTAACGGCTTGTTGCACGTACTCAGTGCAATCGCGTTTCCCTGCGAAAGTGCGGTTAGGATTTTAGTGAATAAAAATAAGTTTGCTCGAGGACGAGCAAAAGATAAGTTTGGGGGTATTTGTTCATATTATAATATTGCAGTTTATATTCCCCAATTCTTAATCATTTTATAAATAAACAGGTGCTTTTGACGCATGTCTGCTGCATATTACAGGATACAGGTTCTTGGAGCGAATACAGTGAAAAAGACAGAAAACGATACAAAAGAGTGACTTTTGACCAACAAGTAGAGGGATCCTAGTCAAGCCTAGATGAAGAACAGTGTAAGGTCCAAAATGTCAAGGCAAACGGTTAAAAGATCGCTACAAGTTTTCACTGAAAGATCTGGAGGAGAATAAGAAGCCAAACAGAGAAAAAAATTATGGAAATAAAAAGCCCAAAGTGTAAAGAACCAGCCCAGGAAGTTTGGTGAGATGATCTCACCAAAGGGCCGCGGAACCGCGGCCCAAGCCCACTAATGCCGCGGTTCCGCGGCCATTTAAAGCCCATGTCGGTGGATTTTTCTCGTGTCGGTGCGTCGGTGCGGGTGTTGGGATTTTTCGTGGGCATATCTGTAATTGCACATGCACGAGACTCTGTAACCCTATTTTTCCTGCTTTCCTATAAATTGTAATCACAGATCTGTAAAACTCATGCCTCTTTTCAATAAATAAAATTTAGATCTGTTCTGTATTATTGCATGGAAGGAGCCATCAAATTAGTAAGTTAATTTTATTTCTTCGCTTTTAATTCTCTTTTAATTAGTATGTCTTTTAATCCCCTAATGAGCGAGTAATCTCCTCGCTTGTTAGGGTTAGCCTTAGGGAAAGGTTTGAGAGATGAGATCTCTCACCCCTTTCATGCCATTTCATACCTAAGAATTAGAACTCGATGCATACACGCACAACCGCTCTCTACGGCACCCTACCCCTCGAGGTAACGGTGACACCGTAGTATAAAGGCTCGGTTGCGCGTGTTTTCCATGGAGGTTAGGGTAATTATCGATAAAGGAAGGATAAGAATCTAAAGGAATAAACATCGTCCCGAAAGACTCTAATCCACTTTATTGATAATTACCGTAACATCTAATTGATCAAAAATAAGGCATTGAAAGCTTTAAGGAAACCTTTAATCTCCAAACTTCCCCTAATCCTAATCCTGCAAGACTTTAATTTAGAATAATTTAGTTTATTTTCAGATCTAGTCTTCTTAGATTTAATAAAATCAATCCAAACAACATTTGGAATCAACTCGTAAAAGCACATTAAGAAAATTACCCATCTCCGTAGATCGACCCGTATTCACCGGCTAGCTGCAAAGCGACGCCGTTTCTGATTACGGTAAACAAGTATTTTTGGACAAATCAGTCGGTTATATGCGATATGACCGGATCATTAAATCAAGTGTTGATTTAATAATTTAATGTATAATTATATATGTGATATATTACTTCACATTAACTAGTATTGGTTCACTTAAGATTGATTTTCTCACTTGATGTGCACAAGTTGTATATGTGATATATGTTTGTGCACTAGTTTGTATCATGATTGTGTAGGGTTCCTAGGAACACTCATGAGGTTCTACAACTGATCAACCATGCCAAAATCAAATTTTTCATGTGCCAAAGGATCCCTAATACTAGATCGTTAACTATAGGATAGACGAAACTAAGCAAGTTAACAACTTAACTACAAGTGAAAGTGACTATAACCTTTGTAGATCCAGTCCTTTACCTCTTTAGCTCCGTGATGACGTCCCTCCGCTGTGACCATCGGGATCCTGGACTCTAGCGTTGGTTTCATCGGAGAAATGATCGGGCTAGGTCGTTGACTTCGATGCCGAAGATGATCTACGTCGAGGCAACTCAAACTCAAGCTCCATCTTCACTTGGTCATGAAACTTGTGAAGATAACACACTCTACTACATGGAAAGTGTTAGAGAATGAAGAAATAGGAAGTGAGTTCACTTTGGATTTGTATTTCTCACTTGATTTCATCACTTGGAAATTTTCAAGAATGGTTTCTTCACTTGAAAAAGATGAAGAAGAAGAAGGAAAAAGAATTATCTTGAAAATAATAAATCAAGTGAATCTTATCATAATGCAACCATGGGTGAAGTAAACACATGTAGAGAATAAACTAGGGTTTAGGTGTAATGGTTAGGTTAAGGAAAAAACAAAATGGTCAAACTTTTCAAAGCTTCATGAAGCTTCAAGTAAAAACCAAAGAAAGCCACCATTTTTTTTCTTACCAAAAATAAATGAATAAAATAAATAAATAAGTTAAAACCCTAACCATTAACCTAAACATGGTTTAAAACATACACACACCCAAGTTTGCATGTACCATCAAACATGATACAAACTAGTGCACAAAAATATATCACATATACAACTTGTGTACATCAAGTGAGAAAATCAATCTTAAGTGAAAAAATACTAGTTAATGAAAAGTAATATATAAAATATATAATTATACATTAAATCAATAAATCAACACTTGATTTAATGATCCGGTCATATTGCATATAACCGACTAATATCTAGTGTATCAATGTATCGAATCAACATTTGATTCGGTAACCCGGCTATATCTCATATAACCGTCCGATGATACAAATCGCGAGAATAGATTACAGTATCACATACTGGTACCATTCTCGGTCCAGCACATATCTCATATGCGCTCCTATTTCGTTTCGCTTGAGCCAGGAAACCTCTGTGTACGACTCTAAAGATTCGTCAATACGCCGGCAGTAGGTGATGATCATATCAAACACCCACAAGCCGCAAGCGGTCTGCTAAACGTAACGGCCATCCGGGTATTGAGCGATTAGAAGATCAATGAGCAAGCCCGCTCACACTCCTGTGAATCCAACTAGTAATACTTACCGTACAGTCCGGTCTGTTCGTCTGATATGTCGCATATCTTGCCTAGGGGTGGTAAACGTCAGAACCCAGTAGCTTGATAAGTCATGCCGATATAAGGTCCATAACAAGCGTGAAACTACTGATAACTCTTACCAGTATATCACTGCAACCCTGGCCAGGGATTTCCAGTTATGGCCAGTCGAGCATAGCGCAACATTAACCTCCAATACCGGGAAAGACGAATCCCCTCCTATCGCTCATTGCCTCCATGTGAATCGGGACTGTACCCAAAAACCACTTGTTTGCACGACTCAGTAGAGCCTTGGTAGGGTGGAAATCAAAGCACAGTGGGAGACACACAAGACTCTATGACGATCTCGGGTCAACAGACTAAGCTGTACCAGTGTCACCAAAGAACTGCTATCTGACGTGAGGTATAATACCATCTGGGAGTTCTCGGTGAGCCCGTTCAGTGTACCCAGTCACCACTGAGCACCCGCATACCATCTCTGATGTCAAACACCAATGGATATAGGATCATCCATCGCCCATCATATGGGTCGAGAAGATATACGCTAGTCTACTCTGGAATATCGATACCCCGTCTCGATATTCCCACGACTAGGAACATTGAAGGATGTACTCATTGACTACCCAGGCCCCACTAGTATGATCTTCATCATAGTCCTGGAAGTCGAGTACACATCCTAAGGGCTTTATCAACATGTAATAGAGAGATTGCAAATATACGTGTTAAGATAATGAGCAACCATATAGCGTACTATCATGTCGAGCAAGAAAGTCCTACCTATATATGTCCCAGCATCAACTACAATATACATCCTATGTACAGTAATGGCCTCTAGGGCATACATATAACTAACAATCTCCTTCTTTCACTAGGGCCATCTGTAGCAGTGGTTGCAGTATCTAATACTCAACCATCCCATAAAAGTCTCTCTTTGGGAAAATGCCTTTATGAGTGGATCAGCCGTGTTGTCCTCTGTGTCTATTCTCCTAACCTCGATCACCCTGGAGATCAACTATCTCCATGATCAGGTGATACTGTCTCAGAATATGTCTGGGTTACTGATGGGACCGGGGTTCCTGGGCCAAAGCCACACTTCCATTTTCACACAATGGTAGGAACCTAGTTCATCTTATGAACCAATATACACCCAAACTTCCTCATTGGTAGTATTTTTGATAGCGATGTCACCATCCTTTATCGTCTAGTCTGCCACGGTATCCCGCTTGGAACTCTTCCAACATACCGTCCCTCCACAGAGGGTAAAGTCAATGCCTGCGACTGACATTCAGTCATCCTTATCACCCTGGAACCTTTCCAGTGATTCTCCCTTGGATCAACTGATACCATCTCACTAAAACTAGTGAGAATCCTAACATCCATTTAGATCTATCTCATATATCCAAAACCCATGATTTAGGAGGTATCATTTTGATCCTATATAGAGAATCTTTGTGATAAGAGGAGATTGACCGATCGTAGCATAGGAAACTCTTTTCCTATCAAGAGTATGTTGTCCACGTAGTCTACGAGGATCACCACCTTACTCTCTACTACCTTTTTTTATATACAAGGTTCATCTACCATTTTGATGAAGTCAAACTTTTTGACTACATCATCAAAACAGATGTTTCAACTCCGCGATGCCTGCTTTAATCTGTAAAGCAACTTGTACACGTTTCCGCTGCTCCCACTATTTACGAAGCCCTCTGGCTGTGTTCTTATAGACATTCTCTTCTAAATCAGTATTTAGAAAATCAGTCATGACACCCAACCACCAGATATAGTAGTCATGGTATGTAGCAATGTCAAGTAGGATCCGGATGGACTTAAGCATAGGCACTGGAAAAGGTTTCATCATTATCCACGCCTGGTCGATGACGAAAACCACTAACAAGTCTAGCTTTGAAAGTCTCAACTTTTCCATCTACACCAAGTAATCTTCTTAAGATATACTTGCTCCTGATGGGGATTTAACCCTTCAGATATAGCATCCAAAGTCCATACTTTGTTGGTGTACATGGATTCCATCTCAGATCGCTAAGCATCCAGCCATTCTTACAGAGTCCCCACTCTTGATGGCCTGCTCGAAACTAGTTGGGTCATCATCTCATGATGCATTCCTCGCTCCCACTGTCATCGAGAAACCAAAGTATCTCTCAGGTGGATGAGGAACCCTACTAGATCGGTGGAGAGGCTGAGGTTCGTTGGGGACTATTGAATCCTTTGGTTCTATCAAATCATTAGTTGTAGTTTGTATAGCTGGAAATCATTCCAGTTCTACAGAACTGACCTTGCCTCGATCTTGTCCGGATTTTGCTGTTGACATAGACCGGACAATCCCAAATCTTAACTAGCTTAAGAGATAGGCTCTTCCCATACCATATCTTATATGGAATGGTAGGCACTGATTTGATTCGAACCCAATTCAATAGGTATGCAACTTCTCAAGTGCACTACTCCCCTAAAAGAAATAGGTAACTCAGTTATACTCATCATAGAGCACACCATATCTCATAGGGTGCTATTGCTCTGCCCCGATATACCATTGTGCTATGGTGTATACGGAGGAGTAATGCTGAGAGAGAATCTCATTCTCCTTTAGAATAGTCCAGGATTTCCGTGCACAAGTATTCTCCTCCCTGATCTCATCATAGGACATAATACTTATACCTATATTGGTTCTCTACTTCTAACTTATATTCATTGAATTTCTCAAAAGCTTCAGACATGTGTTTCAACAGGAACATGTGTCCGAATCTTGAGAGATCATCATAGAATGTAATGAAGTACAAAGAACTGGTCCTAGCATGTGTAGACAGGGGACCTTGCATACATCACTATGTATCTGTCCTAAGAGTTCACTAACTCTTTCTCTGTTTCTAATAAACAGAGCTATGGTCATCTAATCTTTGTGACATGACTGGAAAGTTTGATAAGATGTAAATTCAAACTAATTTAAATATGCATCTAGAATGTAACTTAAGCTAGTCGGGTCGCATTGATATGACCTAGTCTACAATACCTCAAGAAGGAATCGTTCATATCTGAACTCTTCCTCTTGTGTGTGTTCTGTATACTAGAAACTGTAATTTGATTTAGAACGTCAATGCTTTCAGATAACGTGCCTGAACCGATAAACTTTTGAAATAGGAAATGTTCAAAACATTATCCAACAATACAGAATTATATCCTTCTTTAGTAAATAAAGAGACTGATATGATATTGTATATCAGGTTCGGTATCTAATAACATTTGTTCAGAATCAATGTATTTGGAAATACAGGGTGATAGTGACCAACAGACTTGGCTGCAACACTTGCACCGTTTTCTGTCTCATGAAACTTATCACCCGTTCTCAGTTCTCTACTTTTCTGTAGCCCATGTAGCGGATTATGTATGCGGGATCCTGATCCGGTATCAAATACCCAGGACGTAGAGGATACTGAGAAACAGTTCTTTATAATGAACACACCCGAAGGAGATGCATCACATGCACTTTCTTCGTTTGGGCGGCACGGGAAATCTGGTATTCCCCTATTTCCTGCTCTGTCTTATAACAATTATAAGTTGGAGCGGGACCAACGTTCCCCAGCTCAGTATAACAAGCGGGTTCGATCAATACATCCATATTATTATCTTGATTAAGGCGTGATATGGTCTCTACTTGGAGAGAGAGAGAAGAAAACACTCTGCGTGCGCTCTTGCAAGATTAGATTGGTTATATATTTTATCTAATCCGGATGGCTCCCACTGATTTTATCAAATCTTCCTTCAAACCTTAAAAGGAAAGACTAGCCGGGATTAATTATACTCTACAAGTTCGTCAATCTTTCAGCCAGTCCAGTGCCGGTACTTTGAGGGAGGTTCCCCGTGCTTTCGCACGGACCTAATTAAAATAAACCCCGTTGACACCATTCTAGACACCTACTTGATCGGCTAATTGCAAAGTGCAAAACTCTCCCTGGAGTAACAATTACTCACAGTGGGTATCGGGATCCAACTATCATATAGAAGGTATGCAATCTCATTGCAAATTTCAACACTTGAAACTCCCGATAAAGGTTTTTACCCCTAGCACTTATGACCTTAACTATGGTCAACAAATCATAAGCACTAGCCAAGTTCTACCCGTCATTTCGTGATTAATTAGACCCACCCACATGACCCTTGGCTAAGGTCAACAAAGCCACATGACTGTCCTAACTAATTGCATCATATGCGTTATAGGAAGACATCACTTAGCTACCGTACAATGTGCCTTGACTATGGTCAACAAACACAGCACGAATACTCAGTACTCTACTTCCTAAAATGATGGAGGGTTGCGGATGGTTTTTAAGAAAACCTTTAACGCTCTGAACTTGATCTCGTTGCGGAATCAAATGGTTTTAAATAGAGTGTTTTTGAGGCTTTTCTAGTTTTGCTAAAGGGGTCATTCCCGGTGAAGGGATCGTCGGCCCTTTCCTCATCGAATAAGGTGCAGGATATATCAGATATACCGCTGTGCAAAGCAAAAACTATAGAAGCAATCAAAATACAAACCGAGGGTTGTAGCATCTGCCAGTTATTGCTAAATGGGTCACTCCCGGTGAAGGGATCTCGGCGCTTTCCTTATCGAATAAGGTGCAGGATGTTCTACAAGGAACACCGCGATGCAAAGCAACAACTAGAGCTATCTAATTTTATTTTTGAAATTCGATTCCACAACATGTTTTAGGTTTATTTTCTTTCATTAATCTCATTAATTAATGTCCCATCATTTAAGTCCACCTAAACATCACAGATAAATACAACGTACGCTTATGTCATCCGCATTCGCCTCAATGTTCCGTCTGCACCGTTAGGTTAGGTAACTAACGCCAGAGCGAGGCATGGCTAGCGCGGGTGTAAAACATAAGCAACGTCTATATAATATATCATATATACTATATACAATATCTATCTGAACAAATCACATGATCACATCACAGATAACGCAGCAGAAAATATCATATGAAATATTGGATATACTAGAACGTCCGTGTTTTATTTTGAGCCTGAATAAAACACGGATTCCACGGTCGTGATGAATAGCCATTCCCACACCCCCTAGACCCCTACGAGAGCGGAAAGCAACCCTACCAATTCAAGTGATAGGAGACCCGGACTCGACTCCTCGAGTTGGTCTCCGACTGGACCCTAGAACCCGGTTACTTGTGCTCCCATCCTTGGGTCTATCCTAATGCGTAGAAGTAAATAATATACATCAACGGTGATATCTTCCGCAACCTGGAAGTGCCCCAATAAAAGAATATTACATACAAGTTTATACATGAATGAAAATGAAAAACACTCATCTCACATAAAACCCCCCGGCTATTCGAACACCACGATCCAATATAACATATCCAGCAACACATAACATCACATGTCATCAATGTAAGTAAATATGCGCATCCCAATTGTCATTGACATATAGCAATGAAACAGGCGATATCACATATTACATTTACGGTCACAGAAAAGAAAGTGTAAAACTACAACAGTTGGAATCCGCAACCTCCTTAGACATCGCATGCCTAACAATTACAAACCCCGCATTTTAGTCTCATTATCGAAAACACTTTTCAATATCAAGTCGGGCAATTCAACAAGATTCCCGGCATCCTGAACGAGTGCTCGTCGCATACTTCAGTAGACGGCCGCACCCCCGATACCGTCGACAAAGTGAATTAAGGCGGAACACCGCTGCCGCGAGCACCCGAACGGATGCTTTTGGCGATGGGGTTCTCCTACAGTCACTTGGTCAGAGCTATAGGGCGTGGCTATCTATTAAGTTTACCGGCGAGTATCCGCGTACGCAACATGATTGCGACGGACTTTTGATCACATCAAAATTCCGTGGCAACCGATCAAGTGAGACTAAACTGCTAGATTTATAGCATTCAAATCAGTTATCTCATAACTATTTGTGGATTCCAAATATTGTATCACATTCCAGATAAATAGACAATGTTAAACTTTCCTATCGAACAATCAAACACCCAAGTTTTCCCAAAAAAGTCAACACATGAAATAATTTTAAAAACATCCACTTCATGCCACAGTACCAACGGTCCAGCCGTAGAAGGGTCAAGCCAACACCTCACATGTGGCACGTCGTACTTCCCCAAACCCTAAGGTTCAAAGGGCAGTTCAAGACAGCCACTTAATCGAGTTAAGGTTTGTTGTCTTCTAGAGGGTACATCGCGTTACTTGCACTACTTAGACGTTCTTAAACTACGGAAAAATCCAACAATTGGAAATTTCCCGGCAGGGGAAAAAGTGGGTTATTTATATCCGGTCGAACTTTTTAACACGTTCTAAATTATCCGGAAAAACACATAGACGCAGTTAAAGTTTCCGATCGAATTATCGAATCCCCAAAACACCCCAGATTACTCAACTCTTGAGTGTAAATTAAAATTTCCCAGAAAACACAGGAAACACCTACTGTTATTACTGTAGAAAATAGAGTCCCCAATCATCACATACGGCCGCGGAACCGCCGCAATAAGCAGGGTTAGGCCACGGCGCTACTGTAGAGATAGGGTGTCGTTTTCTGCAGTATTTCTAAGAATTTCCTGCTCTATTTTCTGAGAATTTTTAATTAGGAAAAATCCAGAGTTCCAGAAAATGTACAGAGAGGGGTCAAGTTTAGGGTTTCGGGGTTCGATCGAATTTCTAACATCGTCTATACATCGCCTAAAGCTCTAGCTAGGCTCTGATACCATGTTGGTCAGGCAGCCACCCCATCCATTGGGGTTGCCGTGGCACCAACGGGTCCCTCATCCGCCACTTTTTACGCATGCCCCCTCGCGAGGACTACAACCCGCCGGAACACCTTTCGGTCTCGGGACACCCTGGGGGTAAGAGCCTATGCTTCGCCACACTGTCACACAGTGAGAACCCCCCATAGGTCGACATCCAATGCCTAGTTGCTCTAATACCATTGTAGGGTTCCTAGGAACACTCATGAGGTTCTACAACTGATCAACCATGCCAAAATCAAATTTTTCATGTGCCAAAGAAACCCTAATGCTAGATCGTTGACTAGAGGATAGGCGAAACTAAGCAAGTTAACAACTTAACTACAAGTGAAAGTGACTACAACCTTTGTAGATCCGGTCCTCCACCTCTTTAGCTCCGTGATGACGTCCCTCCGCTGCGACCATCGGGATCCTGGACTCTAGCGTTGGTTTCATCGGAGAAATGATCGGGCTAGGTCGTTGACTTCGATGCCGAAGATGATCTATGTCGAGACAACTCAAATTCAAGCTCCATCTTCACTTGGTCATGAAACTTGTGAAGATAACACACTCTACTACATGACAAGTGGTAGAGAATGAAGAAATAGGAAGTGGGTTCACTTTGGATTTGGATTTCTTACTTGATTTCATCACTTGGAAATTTTCAAGAATGGTTTCTTCACTGGAAGAAGATGAAGAAGAAGAAGGAAAAAGAATTATCTTGAAAATAATAAATCAAGTGAATCTTATCATAATGCAACTATGGGTGAAGTAAACACATGTAGAGAATAAACTATGGTTTAGGTGTAATTGTTAGGTTAAGGAAAAAACAAAATGGTCAAACTTTTCAAAGCTTCATGAAGCTTCAAGTAAAAACCAAAGAAAGCCACCATTTTATTTCTTGCCAAAAATAAATGAATAAAATAAATAAATAAGTTAAAACCCTAACCATTAACCTAAATATGGTTTAAAGCATACACACACCCAAGTTTGCATGTACCATCAAACATGATACAAACTAGTGCACAAAAATATATTACATATACAACTTGTGCACATCAAGTGAGAAAATCAATCTTAAGTGAACAAATACTAGTTAATGCAGAGTAATATATCAAATATATAATTATACATTAAATCATTAAATCAACACTTGATTTAATGATCCGGTCATATTGCATATAACCGACTAATATCTAGTGTATCAATGTATCGAATCAACATTTGATTCGGTAACCCGGCTATATCTGATATAACCGTCCGATGACACAAATTGTGAGAATAGATTACAGAATCACATACTGGTACCATTCTCGGTCCCGCACATATCTCATATGCGCTCCTATTTCGTTTCACTTGAGCCAGGAAACCTTTGTGTAGGACTCTAAAGACTCGTCAATACGCCGGCAGTAAGTGATGATCATATCAAACACCCACAAGCCACAAGCGGTCTGCTAAACGTAACGGCCACCCGGGTATTGAGCGATCAGAAGATCAACGAGCAAGCCCGCTCACACTCCTGTGAATCCAACCAGTAACACTTACCGTACAGTCCGGTCTGTTCGTCTGATATGTCGCATATCTCGCCTAGGGGTGGTAAACGTCAGACCCCAGTAGCTTGATAAGTCATGCCGATATAAGGTCCATATCAAGCGTGAAACTACTGATAACTCTTACCAGTATATCACTGCAACCCTAGCTAGGGATATCCAGTTATGGCCAGTCGAGCATAGCGCAACATTAACCCCCAATACCGGGAGAGACGAATCCCCTCCTATCGCTCATTGCCTCCATGTGAATCGGGACTATACCCAAAAACCATCTGTTTGCACGACTCAGTAGAGCCGTGGTAGGATGGAAATCAAAGCACAATGGGAGACACATAAGACTCTATGTCGATCTTGGGTCAACAGACTAAGCTGTACCAGTGTCACCAGAGAACTGCCATCTGACGTGAGATATAATACCATCTGGGAGTGCTCGGCGAGTCCGTTCAGTGTACCTAGTCACCACTGTACACCCGCATACCATCTCTGATGTCAAACACCAATGGATATGGGATCATCCATCGCCCATCACATGGGTCGAGAAGATATACGCTAGTCTACTCTGGAATATCGATGCCCCGTCTCGATATTCCCACGACTAGGAATATTGAAGGATGTACTCATTGACTACGCAGGCACCACTAGTATGATCTTCATCATAGTCTTGGAAGTCGAGTACACATGCTAAGGGCTTTATCAACATGTAATAGAGAGACTGCAAATATACATCTTAAGATAAAAAGCAACCAGATAGCGTACTATCATGTCGAGCAAGAAAGTCCTACCTATATATGTCCCAGCATCCACTACAATATACATCCTATGTACAGTAATGGCCTCTAGGGCATACATATAACTAACAGCTGTTACATGCAAACTTGGGTGTGTGTATGACTTACACCATATTTAAGATAATGGTTTAGGTTTTTAATTATTTTGGTAAAACAAAATGGTGGTTTTCTTTGACTTGGCTTGGAGCTTCATGAAGCTTTTAAGTATCTTTGACAAAGTCCACTCATTTTGTTTTGCATAAGATTTTCATTAACCAAACCATTACCTCAAACTATGGTTTAGTCTCTACAAAGGTAAACTCACCCATGGTTGCATTATGATAGACTTCACTTGATTATTCTTTTTACATAATTCATTTTTATCATTCACTAGTAAAATAGGGGGTTGCCCCTACGGATGGAAATATCCGTAGGGGTATATTTAACTTGGCCCTACGGATTAATCCGTAGGGCTAAAAGGTTGCCCCTACGGGCACTGATGTCCAAGAATAAAAATATTAATTCTTAATTTGGTGTTTGCCCCTACGGAGGCGCAAACAAAGGACCTACGGGTATATCCGTAGGGGAAAGTAAATATCGTTTTAAAATAAAGCCAGATCGAAAAGCCTACGCTCATTTTCTCTCTCTCCCTCAAACGCGCGCGAAAAACCCCAAATCGCCACCGTCGCGTCGCCACCGTCGTTGGGCAGAGTTGTAGGGTTCTTAGGCACACTAAGGGGTTCTCACAAGGCATCAACCATGCCAAATTAAAATTTTACATGTGCCGAAGAACTCTAATACGGATCGTTGGCTAGAATTTAGGCGAAACAAGAAGCTAGTAAACAACTTAACTACAAGCAAATGGAAATACAACCTTTGTAGATTCCATTGTTGAACTCTTTGGCCTCTTGAGTGATGGAGGAAGGTCCTTCTTGAAGTCCTCTAGCGTCCACGACGATCCACCCGGAGCTCCTGGTCCAAGCTTGCAACTTCACCTTTCCGGAGAAGAGATGAAGATAACACTCTACACAAATGGGCTAAACTTGCATAGAATGAGGTTGTGGATTTTATTCTCACTTCAAAAACCTTTCTTGATCAATATCTTGCTCACTTGAAGAGATCAAGAGAGCTAAGGAGGAAGAAGAAGCAACAAGGAGGATGATGGCTAACCTCTTTCAAGAAGACAAGAAAACATTCTTCTTGAAGGAGAGAATGATGCTCCTTGGAGATGAGAAAAACATTCTCCTTGGAAAAGAAATCAAGGCATAGGAAAATGTGAATGTCCTTCTCATGCCATACCATGGTCATGATATGAAGAGAATAATGCAACGTATACAAAACATCTAAGGAAAACTAACAAGGGTTAAATGGTGGGTTAGTAAGGTGGGTGAAGAAACATTCCAATATTTAACCCTTTATCTTTTCCTTTTGTTTTACCATAAGTGCAATAACAATTCATATTAAAACCATGGTGTAAGTCTAGCATTGCCATCATATTCCATGTATAAGCAACCATGAAAGATGATGCATGTATGTATGTGTGCATGCACATCATATGTGCATGAAACTACAAGTAAGAAATCATACATGCATGCATACATCTATCATGCACAAGTAAAGGTTTCAAGTGAGAAAACTAATGGTTAAATGATAAATCAACACATGATTAATCAACCCGGTCATATCATATATGACCCCACCAAAAGCCAGCTGCCCGATCAATATACGGTATCCCATACGCGCATTTTAATCGGGTCCATGCACATATCACATACGCGCACCACAACGTTTCGCCTGGACCAGGTAACCCCTTTGTGGGACTCTAAGACTCGTCAATACGCCGGCAGCGGGTGATGATCATATCAAGCACCCCCAGGCCGCAAGCGGTCAGCTAAACGTAACGGCCACCCGGGTATTGAGCGATCAGAGGAAAACAAGCGAACCTGCCACCACTCCATCGAGCCAACCGGTAACACTACCGTACAGTCCGGTCTCTTCGTTAGATATGTCGCATATCAAGTCTAGGGGTGGTAAGCGTCAGACCCCAATAACCGATAAGTCGTGCAGATGTGAGGCTCATAACGGGTCGAGAAACTACTGGCAACACTTACCAGCAAATCTCTGAATCAGCCCTGGCCAGGGACTTCCCTGTTATGGCCAATCAAGCACAGCGCAACATCAACCCCCAATACCGGGAGAGACGAAACCCCTCCTATCGCTCATTGCCTCAATGTGACTCGAGACTGTACCCAAAGACCACCGTTTTGCACCCCCTCATGGGCGTGGTAAGGTGGAGATCAAAGCACAGTGGGAGTCACACAAGACTCTATGACGATCTCGGGTCAACAGACTAACCTGTACCAGTGTCACCTGAGAACTGCCATCTGACGTGAGGTATAATACCATCTGGGAGTTCTCGGCGAGTCCGTCCAGTGTACCCAGTCTCCACTGAGCACCCGTATACCATCTCTGGTGTCAAGCACCAATGGACATGGGATCATCCATCGCCCATCTCATGGGTCGAGAAGTGTATACGCTAGTCTACACTGGTATATCGATGCCCCGTCTCGATACACCCATGACTAGGGACCTTGATGGATGTACTTATGGACTACCACGTCCCCACTAGTATGATCTACATCATAGTCCAGGTAGTCAAGTACACATCCTAAGGGCTTTACCAACATGTAACTATAAGACAGTTTAAAAAGACAAGTGTACATGTTAAGATAAAGAGTAACCAGATAGCATACTATCATATCGAGCAAGATTGTCCTCTCTATATATGACCAAGCATCCAATATAATATACATCATATGTACAATACTGGCCTCTAGGGCATACATACAACTAACAATCTCCCACTTGCACTAGGGCCAGCTGCTGTAGTATCGCATACCAAGCATCCCAAAGAGTCTCTCAAACTGTATCTGGGGAATAGCCTTCGTGAGTGGATCCGCTGTGTTATTCTTCGTGTCAACTCTCCTGACCTCGATCTCCCGGCGATCAACTATCTCCCGGATCAGGTGATACCGCCTCAGAATATGCCTGGATCGCTGATGGGACCTGGGTTCCTTGGCCAAAGCCACCGCTCCATTGTTATCGCAATACAAGGGTATTGGATTCTCAATGGATGGAACCACTCCAAGTTCAGCAATGAACTTCTTGATCCAGACAGCCTCTTTGGCAGCATCGTTGGCAGCGATGTATTCAGCCTCCATCGTCGAGTCTGCCACGGTTTCCTGCTTGGAACTCTTCCAGCTAACCGCCCCTCCATAAAGGGTAAAGACAAATCCCGATTGCGACTTAGAGTCGTCCTTATCACTCTGGAAGCTCGAATCGGTAAAGGACTCCACTTGGAGTTCTCCGTTACCATACACCAAGAGCATCTCTTTAGTCCTTCGCAAGTACTTGAGAATGCTCTTCACAGCTGTCCAGTGACTCTCTCCAGGATCAGCTTGATACCTACTCACTATACTTAGTGAGTATGCTACATCGGGTCTGGTACATAGCATCACATACATGATAGAGCCTACTGCCGAAGCATAGGGTATCCCTTGCATGCGAGCTCTCTCCAAATCAGTCTTGGGAGACATCTCTTTGGAGAGAGTGACTCCAAAGATCGTGGGCAAGTTCCCACGCTTGGAATCTTCCATACTAAACCTCTTTAGTATGGTGTCAATGTACCTGGATTGGGACAATCCCAATATCCTTTTGGATCTATCTCTATAGATCCTCATTCCCAATATGCAGGAGGCATCACCTAGATATTTCATTGAGAATCTTTGTGCTAAGAAGAGCTTGACCGATTGCAGCATAGGAATATCATTTCCTATCAAGAGTATGTCGTCCACGTACAATACGAGGAAGACAACTTTACTCTCTGCCACCTTCTTGTAAATACAAGGTTCATCTGGGTTTTTGACGAAATCAAACTCTTTGATAACGACGTCAATGCAGATGTTCCAACTCCGCGATGCTTGCTTTAATCCATAAATGGATTTAAGCAGCTTGCACACCTTCCCGCTGCTCCCACTGTCTACGAAGCCCTCTGGCTGAGTCATGTACACGCACTCTTCTAAATCACCATTTAGAAAGGCGGTCTTAACATCCATTTGCCAGATTTCGTAATCATGATATGCAGCGATGGCAAGCATGATCCGGATGGATTTAAGCATAGCCACTGGAGAAAAGGTTTCGTCATAGTCCACACCTGGTCTTTGACGAAAACCCTTTGCAACAAGTCTAGCTTTGAAAGTCTCCACTTTCCCATCTACACCAAGTTTCTTCTTGAAGATCCACTTGCTCCCAATGGGTTTTACCCCTTCAGGAGCAACTTCCAAAGTCCATACTTTGTTGGTGTACATGGAACCCATCTCAGACCGCATAGCATCCAGCCATTTCACTGAGTCCCCACTCGTGATGGCCTGCTCGAAGCTAGTTGGGTCATCATCCTCCATGATGCAATCCTCGCTTCCACCGTCCATGAGAAAACCGTAGTATCTCTCAGGTTGGCGAGGAACCCTACTAGATCGGCGGAGAGGCTGAGGTTCATCGGGAACTACTGAATCTTCTGGTTCCACTAAATCTTCAGTTACGGTTTGTGTATCTGGAACTTCTTCCAGCTCTACCATTTTGCCACTAATTTCTCTTTCAAGGAATTCCTTTTCTAAAAAGGTGGCATATTGAGAAACAAACACCTTTTGTTCTTCAGCATGGTAGAAAAAATATCCTTGGGAATTCCTAGGATATCCCACAAACTTGCAAAGAACTTACCGTGCCTCGAGTTTGTCTGGATTTTGCCTTTTGACATAGGCCGGACAACCCCATATCTTAACTCATTTAAAATATGGTCTCTTCCCACTCCATATCTCATATGGTGTGGTAGGTACAGATTTAGATGGAACTTGATTCAATAGGTATGCCGCTGTCTCTAGCGCATAACCCCAGAAGGAAATAGGTAACTCAGCTGTGCTCATCATAGAGCGCACCATATCTAATAGGGTGCGGTTCCTCCGTTCTGATACACCGTTGTGCTGTGGTGTATATGGAGGAGTCAGCTGAGAGAGAATCCCATTCTCTTTTAGGAAGTCCAGGAATTCATTGCTCAAGTATTCACCTCCTCGATCAGATCGAATGATTTTAATACTTTTTCCGGTTTGGTTCTCAACTTCTTGTTTATATTCTCTAAATTTCTCAAAAGCTTCTGATTTGTGTTTCATCAGGAACACATATCCGAATCTAGAGAGATCGTCAGTGAATGTAATGAAGTATGAAGAACCATTCCTGGCATGTGTAGACATGGGACCGCATACATCACTATGTATCAGTCCCAGGAGTTCGGTAACTCTTTCTCCGTGTCCCGCAAACGGAGTTTTGGTCATCTTGCCTTTGAGACATGACTGGCAAGTGTCATAAGATGAAAATTCAAACGGATTTAAATATCCATCTTTATGCAACTTAGCTAGTCGTGTCGCATTGATGTGACCTAGTCTACAATGCCACAAGAAGGATTCGTTGAGTTCAGAACTCTTCCTCTTGTGTGTGTTTGTTATGCTCAGAACTGTTGATTGATTTAGAACATAAATGCCATTGCACAACGTGCCTGATCCAACCAACTTTTGGTTACGGAAAATGTTCATAACATTGTGCTGTACTACAAAATTATATCCCTCTTTACTTAATAAAGAAACCGATATAATGTTGCATATCAGGTTCGGCATGTAATAGCATTCGTTCAGAACCAATGTATTACCGGTTGGTAATTCAAGGTGATATTCCCCGACAGTCTTAGCTGCAACAATTGCACCATTTCCAACTCTAATGTCTTTATCACCTTCTCCGAGTTCTCTACCTTTTCTAAGCCCATGTAACTGATTACATATATGGGATCCTGACCCGGTATCTAATACCCAGGACGTAGAGCAAATGGAGAAACAGTTCTCAGTAACGAACACACCCGAAGAAAATGCATCAACATGTACTTTCTTCAATCGGGTGGCATGGGAATCCTGGTATTCCCCTATATCCTGTTCATTCCTATAACTCTTATAAGAAAGAACGGAACCAACGTTCCCCAGCACAGTATAACATGCGGGTTTGGTCAATACATCCATATTATTATCTTGATTAGGGCATGAAATGGTCGCTACCTGGAGAGAGAGAGAAGAAACACTTAGCGTGCGCTCTTGCAAGATCAGATTGGTTATTTTATCTAATCAGGATGGCTCCCACTGCTTTTTATCAAATCTTCCATCAAACCCTAAAAGGAAAGACTAGCCGGGATTAATTACACACTACAAGTTTGCCAATCTTTCAGCCAGGCCAGTGTCGGTACTTTGAGGGAGGTCCCCCGTGCTTTCGCACGAACCAAATTAATGTAAACCTCGTTTTCCCAGAGGCGTAACCTCGTTAACACCTTTCTAGTCACCTACTTGATCGGCTAATTGCAATGTGCAAAACTCTCCCAGGAGTAACTCTTACTCGCAGTGGGTATCGGGATCCAACTATCTCATAGAAGGTATGCAATCTCATTGCAAATTTCAACACTTGAAATTCCCGATAATATTTTGCCCCTAGCAACTATATGACCTTAACATAGTCAACAAATCACAAGTGCTAGTCAAGTTCAACCCGTCATTTCCTGATTGAATTAAACCCACCCGCACGACCCTTAACATAGTCAACAAAGTCGTACGACTACCCTAATCCAATCTGCATCATATGCATAAGCAGATAAATACTGGTCAGCTACCGCACACTACGCCTTAACATAGTCAACAAACGTAGCACGAATACTAACTAGTACTTATCTGAAATGACGGAGGGCTACGCAGGTTTTTCATAAAAACCATGAGCGTAATGATCTTGATATCGTTGTAGAATCAAATGAAGTTTTGAAATGGAGTGATTTTGAGGCTTTTCTAGTTTTTCTAAAGGGGTCACTCCCGGTGAAGGGATCGTCGGCCCTTTCCTCATCGAATGAGGTGCGGGATATATCACATATATCACTGTGCAAAGCAAAAACTCTTAAAATCAATCAAAAACAAACCGAGTGTGTAGCATCTGCCAGTTATTGCTAAAGGAGTCACTCCCGGTGAAGGGATCTCGGTCCTTTCCTTATCGAATAAGGTGCAGGATATATCACATATACCGCTGTGCAAAGCAAGAACTGTAGCTACCTGTTTTATTTTGAAATTCGATTCCACAACATCTTAAGGTTTCTTTTCTTTCATTAATCACATTAATGAAGTCACATCATTTAAGTCACCTAAACATCACAGATAGATATGACGTACACTTATGCCATCCGCATTCGCCTCGATGTCCCCTCGTGCACCGTTAGGTTAGGTAACTAACGACAGAGCAGGGCAGGGCTAGCGCGGGTGTAAAACATAAGTAACGTCTATATAATATATCATATATACTATATACTGTATCTATCACAGAACATCACATGATCACATCACAGATATCGCAGCAGAAGAATCATATGAAATATTGGATATACTAGGACGTCCGTGTTTTCAATACGAGCCTGTACAAAACATGGATTCCACGGTCGTGATGAATAGCCATACCCACACCCCTAGACCCCTACGAGAGCGGCAAGCAACCCTACCAATTCTAGAGTTAGGAGACCCGGACTCGACTCCTCGAGTTGGTCTCCCACTGGACTCCAGAACCCGGTTACTTGTGCCCTCCTCCTTGGGTCTATCCTAGTGCGGAAAAGTAAATAATATACAACCGGTGACATCTTCCGCAACATGGAAGTGCCCCAATTAAAAGAATATTACATACAAGTTTTTACATGAATGAAAATGAAAAATACTCATCTCACATAAAAACCCCCGGCTATTCAAACACGACGATCCAATATAACATATCTCAGCAACACATAACATCACATGTCATCAACGTAAGTAAGTATGCATACCCCAATTGTCGTTGACGTATAGCAACGAAACCGGCGATATCGCCATACTACACTTACGGTCACAGAAAAGAAAGT
This sequence comes from Agapanthus africanus, assembly GCA_030015575.1. NCBI lineage: Eukaryota > Viridiplantae > Streptophyta > Magnoliopsida > Asparagales > Amaryllidaceae > Agapanthus > Agapanthus africanus. The sequence goes on from JASDDO010000016.1 coordinate 46,509,968, forward strand.
GTAAAACTACAACAGTTGGAATCCGCAACATGCATAGACATCACATGCCTAATCAAATGAATTACTTAGACATCACATGCCTAACAATTATAAACCCCGCATTTTAGTCTCATTATCGAAAACACTTTCCAATATCAAGTCGGGCAATTCAACAAGATTCCCGAGATGCAGATCGAATGCTCGTCGCAAACTTCAATAGGTGGCCGCACCCCTGATACCGTCGACGAAGTGCACCAAGGCGGAACACCGCTGCCGCGAGCACCCGAACGGATGCTTTCGGCGACGGGCTTCTCCTACAGTCACTTGGTCGGGGCTATGGAGCGAGGCTGTCTATCAAGTTTACCCGGCGAGTATCCGCGTACACTACGTGATTGCGACGGACTTTTGATCACATCAAAATTCCGTGGCAACCGATCAAGTGAGACTAAACTGCTATGTTTATAACATTCATTCGGTTATCTCATAACTATTTGTGAATTCCAATTATTGTATCCCATTCCAGATAAATATACAGTATTAAAGTTTTTGAGCGAATGGTCAAATACCCAAAATTCACTAAAGCTCAACACTTGAGCGGAGTTCAAAAATTCCGGCGTGTGGCACAGTAGCAGCGGTCCAGCCGTAGAAGGGTCAAGCCAACGCCTCACATGTGGCACGCCGTACTGCCCCAAACCCGAAGGTTCAAAGGACAGTTCAAGACGGTCACATAATCGAGTTAAGGTTTGTTGTCTTCTAGAGGGTCCACTACAAAACTTGCACATATATCCGAAAGACGTAAACCCCGTGAAGAGTGAGTAAATGATACTCGTCCAAATACTTCAATACATTCTAATTATCCGGAAAACACATAGACAGAATTAGACTTTCCGATCGAAACAATGATTCCCAAAACAACTCAAAACAACTCAACTCTTGAGTTCAGTTTAAATATTCCAGGAAAATGAGCACTGCATTTTACGAGTTACTGTGAAATTTGACATGTGTCGGCTTCTAATTGGCCGCTAAAGGGCCGCGCGAACCCTACTTGTGCGGCGCTTCCGCCGCACTTTGGTGGAATCGTATGCTCAAATTTCACAGTTATGCTCAGAAAAGCCTGCTTGTTTTTCTGGATATTTTTAATTGCCAAAAATCAACAGTTTTGAAAAACGTACAGAGAGCGATTTTGCAATGGGATTTCGATTCGATCGGGTTTCTAATTCCGTCCGGGGATCGCCTAAGGCTCTAGCTAGGCTCTGATACCACTGTAGGGTTCCTAGGCACACTAAGGGGTTCTCACAAGGCATCAACCATGCCAAATTAAAATTTTACATGTGCCGAAGAACTCTAATACGGATCGTTGGCTAGAATTTAGGCGAAACAAGAAGCTAGTAAACAACTTAACTACAAGCAAATGGAAATACAACCTTTGTAGATTCCATTGTTGAACTCTTTGGCCTCTTGAGTGATGGAGGAAGGTCCTTCTTGAAGTCCTCTAGCGTCCACGACGATCCACCCGGAGCTCCTGGTCCAAGCTTGCAACTTCACCTTTCCGGAGAAGAGATGAAGATAACACTCTACACAAATGGGCTAAACTTGCATAGAATGAGGTTGTGGATTTTATTCTCACTTCAAAAACCTTTCTTGATCAATATCTTGCTCACTTGAAGAGATCAAGAGAGCTAAGGAGGAAGAAGAAGCAACAAGGAGGATGATGGCTAACCTCTTTCAAGAAGACAAGAAAACATTCTTCTTGAAGGAGAGAATGATGCTCCTTGGAGATGAGAAAAACATTCTCCTTGGAAAAGAAATCAAGGCATAGGAAAATGTGAATGTCCTTCTCATGCCATACCATGGTCATGATATGAAGAGAATAATGCAACGTATACAAAACATCTAAGGAAAACTAACAAGGGTTAAATGGTGGGTTAGTAAGGTGGGTGAAGAAACATTCCAATATTTAACCCTTTATCTTTTCCTTTTGTTTTACCATAAGTGCAATAACAATTCATATTAAAACCATGGTGTAAGTCTAGCATTGCCATCATATTCCATGTATAAGCAACCATGAAAGATGATGCATGTATGTATGTGTGCATGCACATCATATGTGCATGAAACTACAAGTAAGAAATCATACATGCATGCATACATCTATCATGCACAAGTAAAGGTTTCAAGTGAGAAAACTAATGGTTAAATGATAAATCAACACTTGATTAATCAACCCGGTCATATCATATATGACCCCACCAAAAGCCAGCTGCCCGATCAATATACGGTATCCCATACGCGCATTTTAATCGGGTCCATGCACAAATCACATATGCGCACCACAACGTTTCGCCTGGACCAGGTAACCCCTTTGTGGGACTCTAAGACTCGTCAATACGCCGGCAGTAGGTGATGATCATATCAAGCACCCCCAGGCCGCAAGCGGTCAGCTAAACGTAACGGCCACCCGGGTATTGAGCGATCAGAGGAAAACAAGCGAACCTGCCACCACTCCATCGAGCCAACCGGTAACACTACCGTACAGTCCGGTCTCTTCGTCAGATATGTCGCATATCAAGTCTAGGGGTGGTAAGCGTCAGACCCCAATAACCGATAAGTCGTGCAGATGTGAGGCTCATAACGGGTCGAGAAACTACTGGCAACACTTACCAGCAAATCTCTGAATCAGCCCTGGCCAGGGACTTCCCTGTTATGGCCAATCAAGCACAGCGCAACATCAACCCCCAATACCGGGAGAGACGAAACCCCTCCTATCGCTCATTGCCTCCATGTGACTCGAGACTGTACCCAAAGACCACCGTTTTGCACCCCCTCATGGGCGTGGTAAGGTGGAGATCAAAGCACAGTGGGAGTCACACAAGACACTATGACGATCTCGGGTCAACAGACTAACCTGTACCAGTGTCACCTGAGAACTGCCATCTGACGTGAGGTATAATACCATCTGGGAGTTCTCGGCGAGTCCGTCCAGTGTACCCAGTCTCCACTGAGCACCCGTATACCATCTCTGGTGTCAAGCACCAATGGATATGGGATCATCCATCGCCCATCTCATGGGTCGAGAAGTGTATACGCTAGTCTACACTGGTATATCGATGCCCCATCTCGATACACCCATGACTAGGGACCTTGAAGGATGTACTTATGGACTACCACGTCCCCACTAGTATGATCTACATCATAGTCCAGGTAGTCAAGTACACATCCTAAGGGCTTTACCAACATGTAACTATAAGACAGTTTAAAGAGACAAGTGTACATGTTAAGATAAAGAGTAACCAGATAGCATACTATCATATCGAGCAAGATTGTCCTCTCTATATATGACCAAGCATCCAATATAATATACATCATATGTACAATACTGGCCTCTAGGGCATACATACAAATAACAAGAGTCGCCACCGTCGTCGCTACCGCCGATTTCGTCGCCACCGTCGTCGCCACCGCCGGTTTCGTCGCCACCGTCGTCGCCACCGCCGGTTTCTTCGCCAATTCGCCACCGTCGTCGCTCCAGCCCACCAGCGCACCCGTTCAGGTATAAATCTCGAGGTAAATTAAAGCATTTTTGGATTATTCATGGCTGGGTCTGGGTTGCGCACGCGAGAGTTGGGTTTGGGCAGGGGCGCGGTGGCGGTCGGGGTCGGGGTCGGGGTCGGGGTCGGGGTAGGGTTAGGGTTCGGCTGCTGCTGGGGTGGGGCTGGGGTTAGGGTTACTGTGGGGCTGGGGTATGGTTACGGTGGGCTGGGGTTAGGGTTGGGGCTGGGGTTAGGGTTACTGTGGGGCTGGGGTTAGGGTTATGAGAGGCATGTCAGGATATTTATGTGTAATAATTGAGAGGATCAAGCTAAGTTCTATGCAAGCAGTCCTTCAGAATACATAGATAGCTAGCCTTACATTTTAAATTAACATATTCCATAGTTGTCTTAATGGTAAGGCAGATACCCATATTGTGTAAGAGCTGACATTAATACAACCATAGGGAGCTGACGGATTATACATCTCATGTGGCATTAAAATCTATAAATGGACATACGAGATAATGCAAAGAAAGAGCAATAGATCAAGACTCAATCAACTTTCCTATGCTTTATGATTTCAGCGGATAGCTCAAGTTTAGTTTCACATTTATATTCTTATTTTTCTCTCTTTTTTCTTTAGTGCTTCTTCCTCCATTTCTTTGAAGAGTCTGCACAGCAAAATACACTCCAATTGCTGTTGAAGATTTTAGAATGTATCCAGAATTTAAGAAAAAAATGTTGTGCACCTTATGCTTCTGTTATTCAACTCCTTCCATACACTCTGGACTTCTCAAATTTAAAAACTATTAGAAGTGTACTTGTTTATCATACATTGAACACACCATGCATGCTATTTTTTTCACTCTCTTGTGGCATGATATTGATAGTTTATGTGAGAGTAAGACCATAACAAACATAGAAAATATTTCAACTAAGATATGAGAGACCGCTCCTAAAGAAAAACTAAAAGAGGTTAACAATGTAAAGATCAATTCCTATTCATTCTTTCCAATGTATAAAAAAAATCATATTTTTTTAACATTACAAATCTTTGCACAAGCGTGCAGCCGCACACAAATAGCCGTGTCCCTAACTAATATGTAACCATGACACATGGCAGATGAGGTGTCTCATAACTCAATATTAGCGATTTCCATGATCACGACACGTGGCAGATGAGGTGTCTCATAACGCTTTATGATATCAGTATCCTATATTTATAGTTTTAATTGTTGATTGTTATAGATGTATACCATTGCAATAATAGTTTTTGGTTGATGAATGCTATTGCAATGTAGGATGATCAGTTCTATCAATCTTGATCTCAATGGTTTAAAATCATGTTACACATACAACACGAATGCACAACAAACGCATAATTAGAGAGCGACTCGAGATATTCGGGTTAAAACCAATATATGATACTCGATGATGATATGAAACCTTCATATTCCCATCGACACCCGTATATGAAACTAAAAGCGCCACTTAGTCCCCGTCTATCGGTTAACATACGTGTGATGCTCGTCGTGACCTAGAACTATACGAAGGTTGTTAAATATCGGACAGTATAGCTCGATACTAACAACCGTCGTATAGTCTACGCGACGAGAAAATTCAATCGTATGGTAACCCATAGATTTGTCCCGTGTGGACAAGTTAAGAATGTATAAAGCAAACGCCTTCATTCACTTGTGTTTTCATCCGTTTCGAGATATTTCGTCGGTACCTTTCCGCTGGTTCTCCGTGTACAAAGATAGATTAGATGTTCATTTCAACGTTGTTTCACAGCTTTGAAATGATTATCTATTCTATTACAGTGTGCTCGGAGAACAGCGGGGAGGTGCTGCCGAAATTTACTCGAAACGGTTGAAAGCACAAGTGATGGGCGTTCGCTCTATACATTCTTAATGGGATAGAAGCCTACCCCCGACAGCCGGAACACATACATACAAACGCATAATTAGAGAGCGATTCGAGATGTTCGGGTTAAAACCAATATATGATACTCGATGATGATATGAAACCTTCATATTCCCATCGACACCCGTATATGAAACTAAAAGCGCCACTTAGTCCCCGTCTATCGGTTAACATACGTGTGATGCTCGTCGTGACCTAGAACTATACGAAGGTTGTTAAATATCGGACAGTATAGCTCGATACTAACAACCGTCGTATAGTCTACGCGACGAGAAAATTCAATCGTATGGTAACCCATAGATTTGTCCCGTGTGGACAAGTTAAGAATGTATAAAGCAAACGCTTTCATTCACTTGTGTTTTCATCCGTTTCGAGATATTTCGTCGGTATCTTTCCGCTGGTTCTCCGTGTACAAAGATAGATTAGATGTTCATTTCAATGTTGTTGCACAGCTTTGAAATGATTATCTATTCTATTACAGTGTACTCGGAGAACAGCGGGGAGGTGCTGCCGAAATTTACTCGAAACGGTTGAAAGCACAAGTGATGGGCGTTCGCTCTATACATTCTTAATGGGATAGAAGCCTACCCCCGACAGCCGGAACACATACATACAAACGCATAATCAGAGAGCGATTCGAGATGTTCGGGTTAAAACCAATATATGATAATATGAAACCTTCATATTCCCATCGATACCCATATATGAAACTAAAGGCGCCACTTAGTCCCCGTCTATCGGTCAACATAACGTGCGATAATTTATTCTTTTCAACGACAAACGCACACACAAAGCATATACATGGATTTTCTCCTTTGTCAGTAACTATCCCGTTCTTATATTTCTCAATATAGTCAGCATAACCTACAATTTATATGTTATTCAGTCTAACATGGCCCATGAGTACGTCAGAGTTAAGGACTGGATGTATGTGGATTGGAAACAACGTATGCAACCTAAGTTTGTCGCAGGAGTTGTTGCTTTCCTTGAATTTGCACGAGCACATAATAAGATCATAATAGAGAAGATTCTCTGTCCGTGCGATAGATGTGGCAATAAGTACTGGCAGAAGGTAGAATTGGCAGAGCTTCATATTGTAAAACATGGGTTTACTAGACTTTATTCAACTTGGAAATATCACGGGGAAGGAGAAGAATGCAGTACTGCGGTAGAAGAAGGAGAACACGATAATGCGGCAGGAGAAGAAGAAGAATTCGGTAATACGGCAGGATACGGAAATTTATTTCCATCAGAAGAAATGGAGGATATGGTAGAGGCTGCCCTAGGTGAATCTATTCGTACCGAAGATGACATTTCTTCCGGTCAAGGACCACGTGCGGATAAATATGAAAATTTCATGAATGATGCTAGGAAACCAATTTATGAGAATGCGAAGTATTCCACCCTCTCATGGTTCGTCCAACTTTTCCAAATTAAGTGCCTAAATGGATGGAGCAACAAGTCATTCACAATGCTTCTTTCGTTCTTGAAAGATTCTATGCCTCCGGGAAATAATGTGCCCGAAAGTTGGTACGAAGCCCAGAAAATGATGTCTGATTTGGGTCTAAAGTGCGAGAAGATTCAAGCATGTCCTAAAAATTGCGTGTTGTACCGGAAAGAGAATTCAGATTTGAAAGAGTGTCCAACATGCGGAGAGGCCAGGTATAAGCCGAAAGATTCTGATAAGAAGCCTGATATACCTGTGAAGATAGCATGATATTTTCCCATAACACAGAGGCTACAGAGGCTATTCAGGTGCAAGAAAACAGCCGAGGCAATGATTTGGCATCACCGTGCTCCTCTAAGCGAAAATGGAAAAATGAGCCATCCAAGAGATTCACCGGCATGGAAGGATTTCGATAGGAGGCACGCAATATTCAGTAGCGATCCTCGCAATGTCCGGCTCGGACTGGCTGCCGATGGCTTCTGCCCATTCAACTATATGGCTGGAAGTCACAGTACATGGCCCGTTGTAATGATAATTTATAATCTGTCGCCTTGGTTGGCTATGGACCAATCATACTTTATGATGCCTCTTCTTATCGACGGACCAAACTCACCGGGGAACAATATCGACGTCTATCTCCGACCTCTGATTGAGGAGCTGAAAACTTTGTTCATTGATGGTGTAGAGACATATGATTCAAACACAAATACAACCTTCCTACTGCGTGCGGCTTTAATGTGGACAATTAATGACTTTCCTGCGTATGGAATGCTTTCAGGTTGGTCCGTACATGGCACAAAGCATGTCCTCATTGCCATGAACACACAACATCAAAATTTTTGAATTTTAGCAGGAAGGTTTGTTATTGCGGCCATCGACGTTTTCTGCCTCCAGACCACCCCTATAGGTTAGACACGGTTCACTTTGATGGTCATCAGGAGCTTCTTGGGCCTCCATCCCCATTGTCCGGAGAGGACGTGACTGCTAAATGGGATGGTTACAATAACGTGACCTACGGGATGGATCCGACGAGACAGGTCAAACCACAATATTGGAACAAGTTAAGCATTTTCTTCGAGCTTCCGTACTGGTCTACAAATTCAGTGCGTCATTGTCTGGACGTCATTCATATAGAGAAGGGAGTATCAGAGCACATACTTAACTTGCTTCTGTGTAAAGACGGGAAATCGAAAGACAACATGAATGCCCGAATGGATCTATAAGAGTGGGGAATAAGAAGTGAACTGCACCCTAAACCGGTAGCGGGTAAACCGGGCAAGTTTGTACTTCCCAATGCCGCTTATCATATGTCACAACCGGAGAAGAAAAGATTCCTGCAGGTGTTGCATGATTTGAAAGTCCCCACAGGTTTCTTAGGATCATTTAGCAAGAAAATAAAAATTGTGAAGGGCAAGATCGATGGGCTGAAAAGTCATGACCACCATGTTATCGTGGAGCACCTTCTTCCATTAGCCCTCAGGACTTCTCTCCCCGACTCGGTTGGTCTAGTAATCAACGACCTATGTTGTTTTTTCAGGGAGTTGTGTGCTAAAACGCTGGAGGTTGCGATGCTGGATAAACTAGAAAATTCTATTGCGTTGATACTTTGCAAGTTTGAGGTATTTTCCCACCGTCATTCTTCGATATCATAATACACTTGATGGTTCATCTTGCAACTGAGGCGAAGTTAGCCGGACCGGTACAATATCGATGGATGTATCCCGTCGAGAGGTACGTGTAATTTTTCGTTTCGCGCAATTTATAAATTTATTTTTGTCATGTATGCCCGTGTTTATTTATTCAACATATTCTCATTAGGTACCTTTACACTCTTAAGAAGTATATACGCAATAAAAATCGACCAGAGGGTTCTATCATGCAAGGTTATCTTCTTGATGAAGCAACCACATTTTGTTCCCGCTATCTGGACGAGAACATTGAGACAAGGCTTAACCGACCACGAAGAATTCAAGACGGGCCATATGGTAAAGCCGAGTATAAGAGGGTAGACACTATGTTTATCAACAAGATATACCGGTTTATCTTGCTTAATTGCGTATGTCTTGAACAAATTAGAGAGTAAGTTCTTTTGGATTAATTGTTATATCTGTGTTTGTGTGTGTATGAAATGACATAATATTAATGTCACAATTATTTGTCGAAAACAGAACTCATTTTAACGAGGTACGTGAGGGGCATCCTGATTGGAACGAAGAGCGTTTGGAAAAATACCATCAGGATAATTTTTGTGATTGGGTCACAGAGCATGTAAGTTATTCGAATTACATTTTATTGCTATCAGTTTTAATCTAAACTTGTATCGTTATGTATTTATCGTAAAATTTGTTTTGTTAGATCCACGATCCGAACTTTTCTGCATCATTTGAGAGTGATTCAAGATGTTTAGCTCAATTTCCTAGTATGGAGGTTGCACATTACAAAGGATTTGGTGTCCTTGGATACAAATTCGAAGTTAAGGACATAGAAACATCTAGAATCACTCAGAATAATGGGATTGCGACGGTAGGATCGGACGGTGTGATTTACTATGGGTACTTAAATTGTATACTCGGCATCCACTATCCCGGACGATCAGAACCCTTTTATATATTCCACTGTACTTGGTACGATCCGCGAACCGATACAGACAGGTGGAGAAGCAGTCTTGGGACTTGGAAAGATGAATATGGATTGACCAGTGTGAACACACTTCGATTTTACGGTCAGGACGATCCGTTTATCTTTCCGAACCAAGCGTTCCAAGTATACTACTCACAGTGTTTGAAGCATCCGGGGTGGAGTGTTGTATGCCGATGGAAACCTAGAGATGTCTACGATGTCCCAGAATACGAGGACTGCGATGAGGACGAAGAAGAGAGAAGGCTTAAAGTGCTCCGACCGTCTGTTTCGAAGGACGGGTTGTCTTCGACCGATCATGAAGTTACGTGGGTTAGAAATGACATCGACGATGAAATCCAAGTAGATATGTATGATGCGCCCACGAAACGAAAAAGGTTATCAGTAATGTTATATTATTACTTCACATTTTACGCTCTAGATCATATATAGTCAATACTTTTAATGATTGTCTAATGCGTCCACGAACCGTTTATCTAGATTTGATGACGATGTCGGGAGCAGCGAGGGGCGGCAGGAGCTCCAGCCGCGGCAGAGGCAGAGGCAGAGGCAGAGGCAGAGGCAGAGGCAGAGCGGTTCTGCCGCCCGGAGAGCTCCGTAGGGAGCTTCAGAGGGCCGTTCTTGCACCCAGATCGGAGACCCCTTCGGATGCCTCCTTCCGTGTTGATTTGGCCACACCTCCAGGTATACTGCACGCATATCCATTTTGAATGTAATATTACAGATATTCATGCATGTTTATGTCAAAATTACTTATATTGTCAATGTTTGATTGTCTAGTTGTTGGTGATGCGTCCACATCTGGGACAGAGGCCACCCCCGCTCCTCCAGGTATGTTTATATATCATATAGTGTGTGTATATTGATTTAGAATGCTATATCATAAATATACACATTCCTTTTGCTCTTACTTAGCAATTTTTATTATTGTCTAGCTGTAGGTGGTGACACCACCGCACCTGCGGGTATGTTTATATGTCCTATAGTGCATGCATATTGATTTAGAACGTTATATTATTGATCTACACATTCTTTTTGCAATTACTTATAAAATCTTTTTTTAATTGTCTAGTTGTTGGTCCTGCGTCCACATCTGGGACAGAGGCCACCCCCGCTCCTCCAGGTATGTTTATATATCATATAGTGTATGTATATTGATTTAGAATGCTATATCATAAATATACACATTCCTTTTGCTCTTGCTTAGCAATTTTTATTATTGTCTAACTGTAGGTGGTGACACCACCGCACCTGCGGGTATGTTTATATGTCCTATAGTGCATGCATATTGATTTAGAACGTTATATTATTGATCTACACATTCTTTTTGCAATTACTTATAAAATCTATTTTTAATTGTCTAATTATAGGTGGTGCGTCCACACCTTCCACAGGGGCCACTCCTGCCGCTTCCATACCCTCCGCATCGTCTGCAGGTTAGTATGAATAAATTTAAAATATTTATTTATTTTACATATGCTCTATAGAATAAATATGAACTTCATAGAGATTTAGCGTCGATGTTTATTTTATAGTTGGAGGGGATGCGTCCGGGTCCGGGACCCCGGTTGTTCCTCACCGGAGGAACTATCGTCCCGCTCGTGCTGCTGCTCGGGCCCAGGCTCGTGCGCTATTCACCGGAGGTATATATCACACTTGAATTTTTGTTTAACCTTGATTTCTTAATACAACTTTATCTTATTATTGATTGTCTTGATATTTCGTGCAGACGCAGGGCCTCTCCATCCCCAGAGGGGGACTCGAGGCCCGAATCAGTCCCATAGGCTGAGGCCTGATAGAGCTAGGGGGGAGGCAGCATTCCCCCTATTTTTTACCCTTGACTATCGCTATACCGGTCCTCATTCCGAGAGGTTCGGCCGGTATTTGGGGGACGAGAGCCGGATCGTGAAGAACTATCCACTTCACGTTGAGTGGGGCGAGCAGCACCAGCGCTCATTCACCTTCTTCTTTGAACAGGCTCGGGTATGTATTAATATATATTTTCATTTGATCTATCCAATATATTTATTATTAACACTTGCAATCTAATAACAATGTTTTTTTTGTATTTTCAGTTGGATTACGATTTTCAGCCTGTAACCGACCCTGATCACCCGGGGAGGGTGCTCGACCTTCATGCTCTGTACAATGGCCTGATGAAGAACATGCAGGCCAAGGTCCGATACAACAGGAATGAGCTGAAGGCCGACTGCTACTCCCTGTGGATAGCGACCCCCGAGGCAGAGAGAGCGGCCCTCCTATCTACTCCGGCGTTTGCGAGAGTCGACGTAGAGACATGGCCTATATTGTGCGCTTATTTCGACTCCGAACGCAAACAAGTATGTATTTTAAATTTAATTCATTATTTATGATATAATTTATTTCTTTGTGTTTCTTAATTAGAAAACTAAATGTTAATGCGTTGTGCAGAAACAGGCCGCTCAGAATACGGAGAACAGGAAGTCGGCGAAGAGGGGTCGCCCCACTTACACAGGTGGCTCGAGGAACATTACTCGAGCCATGGAGTTATCGGTAAATTAAGAGTTATTCTCTAATATTCTGCAACATTAAGAGTTATTCTTTAATATTTCTAATATTAAGAGTTACTTTCTAATATTACAGACATCTCGGACCGTGGCGTCAGGTGGTACACCGAGCGTGCTGTCCGCATATCTTGCCGTCCACGGCACCTCGACAGATCCAGCCACGGGCGAGCTTCGATGTCCCGACGTCGCTACCCAGGAGTACTGCGTAAGTGTTAATATTTTTTCTACCCAAATTTGAAATTTTAGTTTTGGAAGGTTCAAGTTTAAATTTTATACTTATACTTTACTGCTTAATGTGGGTGTAGGAGCGGGTGGTTGAGCAGGCCCAGGCCTCGGGGATCGATTTTACCGGACAGAACGATCCGAGGCTGCTGACCCCAGTTCTGGACGCCGCACACGGAGGGCACCACGGAGGTTGGGAGAGAGGCCGGGGATTGGGCCCTAGCAGGGCCCATATGAGGTTGGACTCCACCCCGGCGGTTACTTCCTCCGTCTCCAGTGACCGGCATGTCCATCAGGAACTGGATAGCTTGAGGGCCACCGTTCAGGAGTTGAAGGAGATGCTGGTATGTATACTACTTTATAGTAAAATATCATTTCATATTATATACATATCAACATATCCATAATTAGTACGTAGCTTGAGCTTATTTGGTTTTAGACTTAAGTCTGATTAATCATACATACTTATGTAATTAAAATAAACAACGCTTTTCCAAACTAGATATCCAAACAGGGTTTCGAAATAACTTAATAATGAAACGAATTCGAATAATACACAGTGCTTACACGCTTCTTACACACGTTATGTCCATACGCGACAGGGTAGATCGGCCGAGCCTCCACATGCATCTCCTTCGGCTGCGGCTCCGCAAGCCACTACATCGGCTGCGGTTCCGCAGACAGCTCCTGTAGCTCCACCGCCCACTCAGACTCCCGCAGCCGCGGCTCCGCAAGCGACTACCTCGACGGCGGCTGCGCAGACCACATCGCCAGCTCCACATGCCGCTCAGACTCCCTTATATGTAGCATTGCAGAGTGTATTGACCGAGGACCAGGCGCGCGTTATTCTAACGTTATTCGGAGGTGGAGCTGGACCAAACTAGGGTAGCTTTTTGGTTCTTATTTTTTGAAACATGTATTTATATCACATTGTACTACATTTTGAAACGATATTGATATTGGTTTGTATTTATATCATATTCAGTTTTTGGGTTTCTTTTGTATATTATATATATGTGTGAGATGTGATTATGAATACTGCAATATATGATTTGATTGATGTATATAGTATTGTGCACAGGGCGAGAAAAAATCTAGCAGCCTATTTTTAAAAAAAAAATACAGACAATATGTACCTACGGATTAATCCGTAGGTATATATGGTGCCCCTACGGGCATATCCGTAGGGGCAAACTATCAGGAAACCTGATATTTTCCCACCTGATATCAGTGCAGGGTGTTGGGAGTGCCCCTACGGATATGTCCGTAGGGGCAACTGTTTATCCCCTACGAATTTATCCGTAGGGGAAAAATATCAGGTTTCCAGATATTTTCCCCCCGATCTCAGTGCAGGGTGTTGGGAAGGCCCCTACGGACCTATCCGTATGGGCCACTTTCTATCCCCTACGGAGCTATCCGTAGGGGTAGAACAAGGACCTACGGAGTTATCCGTAGGTATATACAATATATTCAAAAAAAAATTAAATATATGATTTTATTACCCCTACGGGATACTCCGTAGGGGCTATAACACCTACCGAGATATCCGTAGGGGCTTAAATTTGTCCGTAGGGGCAAGTTCAGGGCCTCAACTTGCACCTGCGGCCTTTGCACCTACGGGGTCTTTTTTCGCCCCTACGTATATATCCGTAGGGGCAGTGGGTTGCCCCTACCGATAAATCCGTAGGGGCAACCCTTATTTGTAGTAGTGATTATTCTTTTCTTTCTTCTTCTTCTTCTTCAAGAAGAAGAAAAGCTTGCTATAAATTTTCAAGTGAAGAAATAGAGTGAGAAATCCAAATCCAAACTGAACCCACTTCCTATTTCATTATCCTCTACTACTTGCCATTTAGTTTAGGGTGTTCTCTTCACAAACTTCTTGACCTAGTGAAGATGGAGCTTGAGTTTGAGTCTCCTCGACGTAGATCATTTTCGGCCTTGAAGTCAATGACCTAGCCTGCTCATTTCTCCGAGGAAACCATCACTCGAGTCCGGGATCTCGATGATCGCAGCGAAGGGACGTCAACACGAAGCTTTAGAAGTGAAGGACCGGATCTACAAAGGTTGTAATCCCTTTCACTTAGTGTTAAAGTGTTTAACTTGCTAGTTTTCGCCTAATCTCTAGTATACGATCTTGGTTAGGGTTGTTCGGCACGGCTAGTTTTTGAATCGGGCATGGTTGATACCTTGTAGAACCTTGTTAGAGTGCCTAGTAACCCTACAGCTCTAGCCCGAAACTCCCTCGGAAAACCACTAGTAAGCCGTAAAGTTCTGTCTTCTCAACTATCCGAATTATCCACCTTGCAATGCCATCTGCAACGACCGTAAAATCCCAGTACGCTTTTGTTAATTCAATGTTAATATAAAAGTGTATTTCTATTCTGACTATGAGTTATAAGATATTCTGGTTAAATTAGAGTAAGAAACAACTTATAGCTCACTGATTAATACTCTCCACTGCTGTCCTATAGCCTGCGTGTTCGAATCCCATCATCCCTAATAATATTTTTATTTATTTTTACAACATTTTGGTAGCCCAAGAGTTTGCACGGGTATTAAATGGAGATACCAAAATTTGCAACAGAAACAAATAATATAAATGATATCTTTAAACCCAAATTAAACCCTGGAACGAACCCCTAGGCCAGAGGCCAACTTGGAGCCCCAACTTTCCCAAAATCGGCGGCCAGGATTGTTCCAATAGGATCCATCTTTTTCCCATGCGATGTTTTGCCTCCCCGCTATCTCTTTTCATACTTTAAAACTTCTGCAATTAATCAGAGACCTGCAGTCCTTTCATCTACCCATTTACTCTCTCTTTAATCCATTTTTAATTCTTTTTAATTACTTTTAATTCCTCATACACCTATTCCTCACTCCCTATAAATACCTAGCCATCCTAGTCTCATCCACATTTCTAAAAAATACTCTAATTCCCTCAAAAGTTCTGTCTCTTTATACTCTCAAGATCAAACCAAGCTCTAGGATTTGTTAAAGCTCATTCATGACAAACTCATTCCCCCGATCTTTATCGGTCTCGGTTCTTCAAACTGAGGCTACGTCGTTTCATTTTCTCACTCGTACGAGTACGAGTGGAATGGGTAAGCCTCTTTCGATCTTTCTCTTTTTTATTCATCCTCTCTCATCCACATAATAATAATATGGTTTTTAGCAAGCTAATTTAACCTTGACCTATTCATCAGAAATCCTCATATTAACAAGAAAACACCCAATTCTAATCTATCATTCTTGCATGATTTGTCTGTTCTTGCAAGACTTGTCCCATCTAACTTGTTTGTTTTAAAATGGAACTTGTCATGCTAAACAAAACTAGAACACAATATAACAATTAAATACCATATTCATTATGCTAGCTCGATTACTATGTTTGATATGTTAACTTAGCTAGTACGGGGTAATGACCTACCCTACACGTACACATGAAAAACATTGCACGGTACCATATTTATAATAATTTTTTGAAAGAAACGTATTTCGCTAAAATACCCTTAAGTTGAAAATACGTTGTTTGAAGCTCTTTCCTTTGCAAATACGCATTTACAACCGTCTTTATAGATAGTTTGGATCATCTCACATCCTGAGGATAATAGAGTGAGATGCAGAACTCCTTACGGAGAATTCATCTCGAAAGGAATAAAATACGGTTTTAAAGAAAATACGAAACATCAAAACAAAGTTGAAAAAAGTGAAAATAATTTAAATCATATATTTGTAATTTCAAAGAAAAAACGAATTTGTAAAAATTAGATAAATACTCTAAAATGAAAAGATTAAAGTTTTTAAGAAAATACTCTCGAGTTTCTAAAAGATAGATTTTTTCATTAAAATATCATAAACTTTAAAAACTAGTTTATATCACTAAAATACCAATCAATTTAAATATATTTTTATTAAGACCTAGACTTTCTAAATTAACATATTTTTTTACTAAAAACACCCTAAAGGTTATTTTGAAAATAAAACATTTTACATAAAACCCCCTCGAGTTTTTAAATAAGATATTTACAAAAGTTTACCAAACTATCTAAAATACATTTCAAAGGTATTTAGATAAATGGGTTTAAGCGGTATCATTTTTCTTGAGCCTCATACAGCCAGAAAAAGTGAGTGCTTGCCTATGTAGTTTAGATAAAACAAACTAAAGGAATTATCGTTGGGAATCGTCCTTGAAAAAGTCACAAATGTTGTTGGCCATGTGCAGTGATTGCCATATCAAATCACATCGAACTCAAACACGAACCTAAACTCGAACTTGAACTTGATTTAAACATAAACCCGAACTTGAATTAAACTCAAATTTGATTTGAACCTGAGCTATCTACTTGAAACTTGATATGAATACACGAACTCAACAAGTATACCTGAAACTAACTTGACTGAAACTATGAATACAAATGACATGACTTGCACTTGACATGACTATATGAACTCAATCTTGATATTACATCACCTTTTGTATTCATGGACTTGATCAAGTCATGTAACCTTAATCATAGATTACATATACACAGGATGTTGGGGTATTTTTGTTGGGTTACCTACAACGGCAGCAAGGTTTCGGGAGGCATCATCCATGCCAAGTTTAAATTTTTGCTATTATAGATAACCCTAACCATGAATCTTAAGCTAAAGAATCAAACCAAAACATCATGTTAATAACTTAACATCTAAGAGTTAGAGATTACAACCTTTGTAGTCCGTTCTTCGCTTCATAAGCTCCGAGTTGAGGTCCCTTCGCTGCGATCATCAAGCTACCATACTCTTAAGAGGCTCCATGAAGTGAATGATGCATGCTTGCTTGAAGTGTTCACTATCTAAGATGATCTACCTTGAAGAGTCACAAACCCAAGCTATTACTTCAGTAATTAGAGATTAGTGAAGCTAACACACTAATCTATATGGCTAGTATAGAATAAGATGATGAAGTGGGAATTTTGCTCTTTTTAGTTTTCTTTCTCTCTCGATCTTTTATCAAAAAGGAAAATACTAGAAAGCATTTTCAAGAGCAAGAAGAAGATGAAGAAGTGATGAAAGAATAAAATGAATTATTGTTGTGAGGTTAGAATTGCAACCATGGGTTAAAATGTGTCATGCTTAACCCTTGTAGAGACTTAACCATTAGCTATGGTTAAAGGTTAGGTTGCTAAATATCTTAAGCTTGACAAAAGAGTGGACTTGGTCAAATAACCTACAAGCTTCTACAAGCTTTGAACAATTCCATAATTTTGAATTACTTAAGAATAAAAACAAACCCTAATCTTAACCCTAGCATGATATAAGTCTCTCACACACTAGTTGCATATATAACTCAACATGTTACAATAATATATATCACATATATAATATTTAATGTAACAAAATAATACATTTAACATATATCACATATATATCAATGTATCCATCAAGTGACAAAAAGAATCATTTAAGTGAGCTTATATTAGTTAATGTAATGTAATAATCAAATATATAATTATACATTAAATTATCGAATCAACACTTGATCCGATAATCCGGCTATTTAGCAAATAACCGACTAATATAACATGTATCATTTCATCGAATCAACACTTGATCCGATGACTCGGCTATATCACATATACCATGCTGATAACTCATATCGTGAGAATCGAATACGGTATCACATACACGTATTATTCTCGGTCCCGCACAGATCACATATGTGCTCCTACTCCATTTTACCTGAGCCAGAAAACCTCTGTGTAGGACTCTAAAGAATCGTCAATACACCAGCAGTAGGTGATGATTTTATCAAACACCCAAAAGCTGCAAGCGGTCAGCTAAACGTAACAGCCACCCGGGTATTGAGCGATCAGAAGATCAATAAGAAATCATGCACACACTCCTGTGAATCCAATCAGCAACACTCACGTACAGTCCGGTCTCTTCGTCTGATATGTCGCATATCCAGTCTAGGGGTGGTAAACGTCAGACCCCAGTAACCGATAAGTCGTGTCGATGTGAGGCTCATAACGGGTCGAGAAACTACTGATAACACTTACCAGTAGATCTCCATATCAGCCCTGGCCAGGAACTTTCAGTTATAGCCAATCGAACACAGCGCAACATCAACCTCAAATACCGGGAGAGACGAAACCCCTCCTATCGCTCATTGCCTTCATGTGATTCGGGACTGTACCCAAAAGCCACCGTTTTGCATGTTCTCATGAACGTGGTAAGGTGGAAATCAAAGCACAGTGGGAATCACACAGGACACTATGACGATCTTAGGTCTACAGACTAACCTATACCAGTGTCACCAGTGAACTGCTATCTGACGATAGGTATAATACAATTTAGGAGTTATCGGAGAGTCCATTCAGTGTACCCAGTCTCCACTGAGCACCCGTACACCATCTTTGATGTCAAACACTGAAGGATATGGGAACATCTCTTTGGAGAGTATGCTACATCGGGTCTACAGACTAAATAGATGTAAAACACTCTATACTTTTACTGGTTTCACAGCTGTCCAGTGACTCTCCCCACGATCTGCTTGATCCCTACTCACTACACTTAGTGAGTATGCTACATCGGGTCTGGTACATAGCATCGCGTACATGATAGAGCCTACTGCTGAAGCATAGGGTATTCCTTGCATGCGAGCTTTCTCCAAATTAGTCTTAGGAAACATCTCTTTGGAGAGAGTGAGTCCAGAGATCATGGGTATATACCCGAGCTTGGATTCTTCCATACTAAACCACTTTAGTATGGTATCAATGTACCTGGATTGGGACAATCCCAGTATCTTCTTAGATCTATCTCTATAGATCTTAATCCCCAAAATGCAGGACTGTCACGACCCAGAGTTTGGCCCGTGACCGGCACGTAACCACGTAATGTCTACAGGCGTAACGCGACTAAGTGAACCGAAACCCAGAAATAAAACCAGTAAAAGTATAGAGTGTTTTAATGTTTTAAAATGGAAGCATTTATTAAAATGTTAAGAGATCTAAGTAAACAATCACCAAGATAGCAATATACGACGCCGTAGCGAAGAAATGAGCAACAAGTGCGAACATCACTGATAGAATAAACTGCATAAGTAAAGTTGGCTGACAACGAGCTCGACACCAGAATACAAAATAATATACATCGTCCACACAACTGGTCTCTAAGTCAATACATAAGTGGTAGATGGAGAGCACTAGATACAACAATGTACATAACTGAAAGATAAACTGATACCGCACAAAACCCACCTATCAGCAAAAGAGCTAGTACACCAATTGTAGGGGTATCTGTGTCAAAAGATGCAAGAACGCAGCCTGCCGCGACTACTCCGAGGGGCAACCTGCAAATACTGTGGCACAACGGGGGTGAGTTGCCAACTCGTGAATAGAGATAACATATAAAGCTAATAGCGAGCATGCACATACTGCGCTACTCTATCAAATGCCAACAGATAAGTCTATATGCAATAAGCAGTATGTGCATAATCATGCCAGTGCTCTGTCAAGTAAAGTAACTACATGATGAGATGCAAAATAATAATTTCGGAGAATGGGATGAAATAACATCTACACGGAATGTCAACGTGGAAAGATAATCGGTACCCACCAATGCACCCCAAATCCCAACAACCCACACGCCAGCACTCCTATTGGCCCTCAAATCCTGTACATCACTGAGAATCATGAGTGCCCAACATCAGCACCTAAATATCATAAATACTCGTGTCTAGCATCGACACGCAAATCTTCCTATATCGGGAATCCGTCAGTCCGGGTCAGCACCCCCTCTCATATATCGGGCATCCGTCAGTCCGGGTCAGCCCTCTCTCTCTCATATATCGGGCATCCGTCAGTCCAGGTCAGCTCTCTCTCTCATATATCAGGCATCCGGTAGTCCGGGTCAGCCCTCTCTCTCTCATATATAGCGCTCTAGCACCGAGAAAACACATGGTGGACGCACTGAAATATCATATCAAGGGAAACTGAGTTTTTAAATAATTACCTATTCTCTTTTGAAATATCCACGGTTCCCAAATCCAGAAATAACATGGAAACAACATATTTCAATGCGTAAATCTATGCAGGTATGAGGATATCAATATATATACATGGCACATGTATGAATATGTGATGTAGATGTGTCTAAGTATGAATATAACATCTGCTGATATGCGGCAAATCATGGCAAACATCAATAATGCGGAACAATCTGACATATGATCTATAGCAATCCTATAATGTGAGTGTCATGGCAATCACTAACAGTGTGAGTGTAGCATATAAATCGTGCTCGTGCAACTTGAACCGTTAGTAATAGTGCGGTGTTCTATCAATTCTAGTTTCTATACGCATAGAAGGGAATACGGTATGCAATAAATAGTAGTCATGCAGGTGAATGCAAAACATATCGCTATAAGTTCCTATCAGCCCTGACGCATAACGCTATGCGGGCGATATCCCCGTAGATGTTAAATCTACTCACCGTTGTCTCTCGCTAGGTAAAGCTGACGACTTGTTTCCCCTTCTTCGCGGCGTCCGTCGCACTCGCCTGCGAACCTAGAATTTCACAATATATCACACATAAGCTCAAAACCATACAAACACGACATTTAAAGTCAACTAAAACCCGTGTCACAAACCAAACGCGCGTGTGCACGATGCGCTAGAACGTGTGATTACGCGCCTGAAGCCACTCCGACGCGTCGCGATACGCAGAAACCCCAAACCCACACACACGGATCACGCGTGTCACGAAAGTTTAAAAATACGGGAAATAAGGTATTTTATCCCAGATTTTTATACAGAAAAGATATTACAAAACTATATATACCATAATATTACACATAGCAGCAGACACCCAACACTCTAAACCCCAACCCAAAACACCCCATCTGGCCGCAATTTGCGGCCAGAATGTATTTTTCGGCGTCCTTGGTAGGGAGATGGGCTCCCAGGTTTTGTGTGTGCACTCTATACCCCCTATATATGCTACAGTAAATACAATTTCATTCTTAAATAACTCGGGTAGCAGTAGATCCTACAGTGCCCTATTTCTAGTTAAAAACCACACTTTTGCACTAAAATGAAACTTTAGGGTATTTTTCTGAAATCTGAAGCAAACCCAAGTCTAAAACTACTAAAAATGCTAATTTTAACATATCATCACAAAACCCCTTCAATATCACTAAAAGCACATCAAAACAAGATTTTTGCTAAAGAATACTACAAGTTTATGGAAAAGGAGTGCTAACATGAGTTAATACCTTCAAAAGACCTTATGAAACACCAAAAATCCTAGCTCTAGCCTCAAGTGTGCAGATTTGCCTCCAAACACCTCAAAAACTCATTTTTCCCAAAGTTTTGTGAAGGAAATGTGTGGTTTTGTGTAGGGTTTTGTGTAGATCCAAATGGGAATTGAAAAGAGAAGAAAAGAGAAAGAAAATGGTGTTGCTGCTGCTGCTTTTCTGCAGGAGGTGCAGAAAATGAGAGAAGGGAAAGAAATGAGAGAGAAATCAATAGTCAACCCAAGTCAAACCTTCACCTACCCACCATACCTCATATTCTAATTAAATTTTGAATTATTAAAAGGGTTTGACTTGATTAGAAAAGGGTTGGGGATTAAAATGAACCATGCATGAAAAGAAATGGTTAACATGCTAACACTTTTGGCCTAGGTCAAGGAAAATTGTGCTAAGTGTGCATGTGTGCACTAACACAAGAAATTTCCCAATTAGGGTAAACACAACCAAAATAATTAATAACCCTATAATTATATATAAATATATAAATATATATATATAAGCACTTCACCACACAATTATCACTAGCCAAGAAGGAAAATACGATGCTCGGGCTTTTATGAAAAACACGCACAATTGCTAATTAACACGAAAACATCCTAAATGAATTTCTAGGCGATACAATTTACCCCCCCTTAAAGAAATTCGGTCCCCGAATTTAAAAATCTAACTACACGTACCTTCGAAAAGATGGGGATACATCTTCCTCATCTCGCTCCCGGTCTCCCAAGTGACCTCCTCGCTGCTCTGACCACGCCCAAGTACCTTGACTGATGGTATGTACTTCGATCTCAATTTCTTCACTTGTCGATCCAAAATGATCACCGGCTGCTCTGCATAGGAAAGGTCATGCTCAAGATGGATCGTCGGGTGCTGAATCACATGCGAAGGATCATGAAGATATTTGCGGAGCATAGAAACGTGAAATACGGGAAGCACATCTGGGAAACTGGGCGGAAGGGAAAACCGATACGCAACTGCACCTACATGCTCAAGGATCTCGAGAGGGCCCACATATCTGGGACTAAGCTTCCCCTTCTTCCCAAATCTCCTTACACCTTTCATTGGGGAGACCTTCAAGAAAACATGATCACCAACAGAAAACTCAAGTCTGCGCCGACGACGGTCCGCATAAGATCTCTGCCTACTCTGGGCTGCTCTCATCCTATCGTGAATCAACTGGATCTTCGCGGTCATCTCCTCCAAAATCTGTGGCCCTAAGATACTGCTCTCACTGAGCTCTGTCCAACAGGAGGGCGATCTGCATCTCCTCCCATAAAGAGCCTCAAACGGTGCCATCTGAATGGTCTCCTGGTAGCTGTTGTCGTAGGAGAACTCTACTAAGGGTAAATGATGATCCCAGCTACCTCCAAAGTCTAAGACGCACGCTCCGAGCATGTCCTCGAGAGTCTGAATAGTCCGCTCTGACTGCCCGTCGGTCGGCGGATGAAATGCTGTGCTGAAACTCAAACGAGTGACCAAAGCCTCCTGAAGTCTCTGCCATAACCGGCTGGTAAACTGGGTGCCTCTGTCGGGCACGATACATGTCGGAACTCCGTGCAGTCGTACAATCTCGTCGATGTAAATCTGGGCATACTGAGCAAATCCGAAAGTCTTCTTCACCGGTAGAAAGTGAGCCGCTTTTGTCAAACGATCCACGATCACCCAGATGAAATCACACCCTCGACTAGCCCTGGGTAGACCCACAATGAAGTCTATAAAAATCTGCTCCCATTTCCACTCCGGAATGGGTAACGGCTGTAGCTCTCCCGTGGGCCTCTGGTGCTTAGCCTTGACTTGCTGACAAGTCAGGCATCTCGACACAAAATCTGCGATGTCTCTCTTCATTCCGTCCCGCCAGTAAACACCCCTCATGTTATGGTACATCTTGGTGAAACCAGGATGAACACTGTATACCGATCGATGTGCCTCCTCAAGAATCTCGCACCGCAATCCCTCAGCATCTGGTACGCATAGTCTAGCCCCAAATCGTAGTATCCCCTGATCATCGATCCCGAATTCGGAAAATCTGCCCTGTCCTGATCTCTGAGCATCGGTCATCACTGTGCTGTGCCTCATGTATATGGTCAAGCAACTGTGGGCGTGCACGAACATGCGCAATCTGTCCTCCGATCGGCGTAAACTCGAACTGTACCCGGCTGTCGCATAAAATCTGCCAATCTGCCGACGACTGCCCTTGTACTGCGCTCAGACAAGATAGACTACCCCCAGGCCTCCTGCTCAAAGCATCCGCCACTACATTAGCCATGCCCGGGTGATATAAGATCTCACAATCGTAGTCCTTCACTAACTCCATCCATCGGCGCTGTCTAAGGTTCAGGTCGCGCTGCTGAAATATATGCTTTAAGCTCTTGTGATCAGTGAATATCTGGCACGACTCGCCATATAGGTAATGTCGCCAGATCTTAAGTGCAAAGACAACTGAAGCCATCTCCAAATCGTGTGTGGGGTAATTCTGTTCATGTTTCTTCAATTGCCGCGAAGCATACGCGATCACCCTGTCATGCTGCATCAATACGCACCTTAGCCCTACTCGTGAAGCATTACAGTAGACCACAAACCCGCCTGATCCTGAAGACAATGATAGCACTGGTGTCGTAGTCAGTAGAGCCCGTAGCTGCTGGAAACTGTGCTCACACTCCTCCGTCCAATCGAAACGAACTCCCTTGCGGGTCAACCCGGCCAAAGGTGTAGCAATACGAGAGAAGTCCTGCACGAATCGCCTGTAGTAGCCTGCCAGCCCTAGAAAGCTGCGAACCTCCGTCACTGACGTGGGTCTAGGCCAACTCCGAACGGCCTCAATCTTCCTCGGGTCTACACATATACCATCTCGTGTAATCACGTGCCCCAAGAAGTCTACGCTGTCTAGCCAGAAAGCACACTTTGAGAATTTGGCGAAAAGCTGATGCTCCCTCAAGGTCTGCAGTGTAATCTGCAGGTGCTGCTCGTGCTCCTCTCTACTCCTAGAATACACCAAGATATCGTCAATGAATACTATGATGAACAGATCAAGATACGGCCTAAAAATACGGTTCATCAAGTCCATAAATGCTGCTGGCGCATTGGTGAGTCCGAACGACATCACCAAAAACTCATAATGGCCGTAGCGCGTGCGGAAAGCTGTCCTAGGAATGTCCTTCTGTCGAACTCGCAGCTGATGGTAGCCTGAGCGCAAATCGATCCTCGAAAATTATCCTGCCCCCTGAAGATGGTCGAACAAGTAGTCGATGCGTGGCAAAGGATACCTGTTCCGCACTGTCATCCTGTTCAGCAGGCGGTAGTCGATACACAAATGCATACTGCCGTCCTTCTTCTTGACAAACAGGACTGGAGCACCCCAAGGAGAAACACTGGGTCGAATAAGTCCCTTATCCAGCAAATCTTGCAACTGACCCTTCAATTCTTTAAGTTCCGCCGGGGCCATCCGATAAGGCGGTACAGAAATAGGCCCCGTGCCAGGAAACAAATCAATACAGAAAGAAATATCACGCTCGGGCGATAGCCCAGGAAGCTCGTCAGGGAACACATCAGGGAACTCGCTAACAACCGGAACCTGATCCATCAGAACCTCTGTAGCTCTAGTATCGCAAACATAGGCGAGAAATCCCTGACATCCCTTCCTCAAAAGCTGTCCAGCGTGAAAAGAAGAAATCACACCGTGTGGGGAGGCACCACGGTCCCCCAACACCACAAAAACCGACTTGCCGGGAAAACAAAATCTAACTGTCTTCTCACGGCAGTCAACAGAAGCATAGCACGTGGCTAACCAATCCATATCCAAAAGAACGTCGAAGTCCAACATCTCAAGAAGGATCAAATCGACCGGAAACTCTCTCTCACCAATACGGACGATACAGGATCGGAATACGTGGCTAGCAACTAACGACTCTCCCACAGGAGTAGTCACAGCAAGCGGCTGATCAAGCAAATTGGACTCTCTACCCAACTCGACACAAAGTGTGTGGATACGGGTCATACAATACGTGTCTAACAAAGGACATACCGAAAGAGTACCTGAAAGCTCTGCGTTGGACGCCCTCGCGTCCCGATGAGTCAAAGCGAGAACTTGTGCCTGTCCTTCATCTGTGACTGACCGAACTCCTCCTCTACTAACCTGACCCCTCTGCGCGAACCCTCCGCATCCACGATGTCTCAGAATACGACCCTGACGTGGTGTGAAGGAACACTGCCTGATGAGGTGTTGAAACCTTTCGCATCGTAAACATCTACGTGCTAACTGCCGTCCTCCCTGGGGATGAGAGCCGAACGATTGTTCTCGTCCTAAGCCTCTGCTCTGGGCTGGTACACCAGTACGATTCCTCAACTATTCCGAAACTCTCACGGTCACTGGAAGACGTGTCTCGTAAACTGGGGCTGCCTCCACCGGTGCTATGTAGGGGACGGAATACTGCATGATGATCGTAAGGAACAACTGAGTAACAGGGGTGACAACCACCTGTCGCTGCGCTCGAACGACCTCCACCAATGAGCTCATTACCTGGCGCAAGCCCTGCATCTCTACCACTAGTCCAGCGATCTGAGCTGTCGTAGGGGGAACAATCTGTCCTGGTATAATAGGGGTACTACTCGGATCGGTCCTCGTCTCAGAAAAATCAATTCGAACCTCGGCTCTCACGGCCGCTCTCTGCACCCTCGTAGTCCTTGGCGGCATAATGTCTGAAAAGAAGGTAGGATTCGTTGAGGATACGGAAATCGAATCACAAGGATGCATACAATCATGAGGGAATTTCAATCAATAAGTCCTAAGGCCGCTTAGGCGGAGTACCGTGTCGTGAGTATGCCGTGGAACATAAGCTGTAAGTCGATGTACAACACCCCACGACTTGCGGGGAGGCGGAAATATGAAAAACGATCTCGTTCTTTGCTTAAACATCGACTAACCGCATGAATCGAAGCTAAACGATAACTAACATCAAACATAGAAGTTCTAAACTACTATGTGAAAGGATTATACCTAAAGAACCGCATCCTTCGTCTTTACGAACTCCACCTCCTCCTCGGCCTTCTCCAAGTAGTAGACGATCCACCATGAGAGCTATACTCCAAGCTTTGCCTCTAAACTTGAGACAACTAGGTTTCTTTAAGTGCTAATCAAACTACCTAGATGATATAGAGTGAGGGTTATGGATTAAGTAGTCTAACTAATCCTTGTACTCAACACATGAGAGGGGAGGATTAGGGTTTGAAGAGAGGAATCTTGAGGAGAGAGAAGGTGAGAAGAATAATCAAATGAGAAAATGAGTTATCATAATATATATCAAGCATTATTGTTTTTCAAGAAAAGAAAAGAAAATGATTTACAAGCATGCTTGATAAATCACTAGTAAAATAAGGGGTTGCCCCTACGGATAACAACATCCGTAGGGGCAGTTAAAGTTTGGTCCTACGGATTAATCCGTAGGTCCAAACGGTTTCCCCTACGGTCATTCAATATTTATTTAAAATATATTAAATTTTAAAGTGTTGTTTGCCCCTACGGAGCCGCAAACCAAGCACCTACGGGTATATCCGTAGGGACATATAAATAGGGATTTAAGTGATCGATCCCTACGCCGATTATTTCTTATTCTCTTTCTTTCGCGCGAAACCAAATTCCCAAATCGAGATCGTCGTCGCCGCCGCGCTGTAGTGATCTCTTCGTCGCCGAATCCAAGCCGAATCGTCGTCGCCACGCCTGCAGTGATCTCGTGGTCGCCACCGTGCTCCGTTCTCGTTGTCGCCACCGCCCTCGTCATCGCCGATTACCTCTCCGTCGTCGCCTACAGGTAATTAGTTAAACATTATTATAATGATGTTAGGGTAGCGATCGATGAGGGTTAGGATTAGGTATCGGTTGTGGTTAGGGTTAGGATTAGGGTTAGGGTATGGGTTCGATCGGCGGTTGGGGTTGGACTGGTGTTGGGGTTAGGGTTAGGGTTAGGGTTAGGGTTCGGTTGGGGTTTGGTGTTGGGGTTAGGGTTCGGCTGGGGCTGGGTTGGGGTTAGGGTTAGGCCGGGTTAGGGTTTGGTGTTGGGTTGGGGTTCGGCTGGGGCTGGGTTGGGGTTAGGGTTAGGCCGGGTTAGGGTTTGGTGTTGGGTTGGGGTTCGGCTGGGGCTGGGTTGGGGTTAGGGTTAGGGGTGATATTGGAATCGAGAATATGGAATTTGAACACCCAAACTAGAATGAACAAATGTAACAAATCTCCTCAATTTTGTGATCTTTGCAATACCTAGCTATAGTTTGATCCTCATGACTGCATATAACTGAAAAGGTTTGTGGTTTTGCAGGATGCTTCTATTATCAAGAATTTACATTGTGTAATTATCCTCATATATGATTTACAACTCTGTATGTGTCTGTGTGCATGTGCATGCGTGTGTGTGGAGGGGTTATTTGCCAGTGCATTTCAACTTGGCTCCTAGGCTTATGCCGTACCTCAGGAATGGGACGCAATTCCCTATTGCAAAACTCTTTTTATCTCCCCCCTCATCAAGATGCTTTCCTGAGCTATGAGAGTATTTGGGGGACTGTACCTTTCTTTGCACTAGCTTAAACTGCATTATCCTTTCCTCTTTGTTAACTGGTTTGCTGGGGGTTCATCCCTTTTGTCCATAGTTTCCTTCATCAGGATGTGGGTAGGCTGGATACAGGTTCACTGTTAGTGATAAAATTTTGACAAAATTTCTAGCGATCCTTAATTTTTCTGTATGTAGTTTGATGTCGTTCCTTATTTCTTTTCCTAAATTCAAATCCAAGTATAAACTGTCTGATTGAGAGAGAGAGAGTATGGGAGATTATGTATTATTCAATGTGTTTGGAAGCTGGCATGTTCTGAGCGTCATCTCTGCAAGAAAGCTATGGTTTTGCAAAGGGTTTGCCCTAACTATTTTCTGTGGGGAAGCTGAAGGCCTGAAGCTTCATCAAACTCAGGATTGGATTCTGGTCGGGTATTGTAAATTCTTGTGAAAGTTCCGTTCAAGATTTGTTCAGAGCTTGCATAACATCCTTTTCATCTTTATGAGATCTTTATGCAGTCATTTTTTTGGGTTTATATATTTCTCGAGCCCGTTTGACTTTGGACTTAGGATAACCCCAAATCTCTTTCTTATTTTGATTCTTAAGCTGGCATATCTGAGGCTCGTATTCCAGTATCGTTGCTGGAAAAGCTAGGGTTGCGAACATTTTTTCAACGATAATTTCTGTATGACAGCTTAAGCACACATAAAACTTAAACAATCTTGAAGCACTGCAGTTTTTCACTAAACTACCTAAAAGTTTTTATATTGCTGCAAGCTTCCTTAAAGTGCTGCATCTAAGTGTATTTTAGTGGGAAAACCCTTGAAAGCCAAACTTCATGGGGTTTGTTGTTTGCCTTCTCTGTAGCTAGTTTGAGGTTTATTTAGTTTTGGATTTGTTTTGCAACACTCTCTGAGTTCCAAATCAACAAAAAGCTGAATGTTGAATCACAAGCAAGAAGCAGCCAAACTGGCCCTAAAGTAATCCTGAGTGATGATAATTTTCCAGGGAGTTTAAAATTTATAGAAATGGCGAGGCGACATTGGATTGTTTGCAAGTATTCAAGCAACCAGTTTGCAGCCATCATGCTATTTGTGATCCCAGTATAAAATTCAAACATGCCTCTTAGTTAGTTTACTTTAATTTGTTATTTATGTGTGTGTGTCAACATTGGATTGTCCCAAGTATAAAACCAAACCCACAAAACATCAAAACTGTCTCCGACAATCTTATGGTCATTAGACATAAGATTTATGCATATAGGTAACATCTGCCAATATGCCATATCCAGACCGCAATCTATTTTTGCCTATTGGCTAATATGAAAATATCGGCCCGTGTATATGACATAATCAAAGTTGTTAAATCTTAATACGGTTTGTGTTTCGTTTTTTTATTTATCAGTTCTATCAATGTTGCGTATAACGCTTTATGATATCAGTATCCTACATTTGTAGTTTTAATTGTTGATTGTTATAGATGAATACCATTGCAATAATAGTTTTTGGTCGATGAATGCTATTGCAATGTAGGATGATCAGTTCTATCAATCTTGATCTCAATGGTTTAAAATCATGTTACACATACAACACGAATGCACAACAAACGCATAATTAGAGAGCGACTCAAGATATTCAGGTTAAAACCAATATATGATACTCGATGATAATATGAAACCTTCATATTCCCATCGATACTCATATATGAAACTAAAAGCGCCACTTTGTCCCTACGGTGCCCGACATTTTAATTTAAAAATATTATATCTTAATTTGTTGTTTGGCCCTACGGGCACCTAAATGGGAATTTAATTAAAAAAGGCACAGAAATGCCCTACGCCTCGATATCTTTCCCTCTCGTTCCCAAAATTTTCTCTCGTTCCCGCGTCTCCAATTTTCTCTTCGTCGCCACCGCGCGCCCTCCGTTCTCAGCCCGCCACCGCCCTCGTTCTTCCTCGTCGAGTTCCTCGTCGCCGATATTTATGCCTACATTGATGCCTCAAGCAACGAATCAAATGATGTGGATCACAAACTAATTAAATAAATTTTGAATACCAATCTGGACTGGGATTTGAATACCAATCCTAGTTTGCTATATTTTTTTATATATAGTAGATGGTGATACTTCTTTAAGTAAAAACAACCCTACACTTAAGCGAAATCATAAATCGAAACACACATATATAGAATACAACTCATACATGGGTATCCTCAAATCTAACTTTCATTGAATTTGCACGCGCACTTAAAATAACAACCTTTATACTAAAAAAATTATGTATGTCATTACTTAGTAGTTTATGGTTTTAAGACGCAAAAGTCATTTGAGAAATACTTTTTCTACCCACTATTAATCCATATTCTCAATATAGTCATTGAATTTGCACGCGCACATAATAAGAAGGAGAAGAGAATAATGTGGCAGAAGAAGAAGGAGAAGACAGTAATGTGGCAGAAGAAGAAAAAAATGACATTCCTCGTTCTCTGTTTCAGCATCAATCTTCTGATATGAACTAATGATGGCTTTCATATAGGCTTTTCCCATTAGAGACTTCTTAGTGTCCAATGGAAAGCATACATCAGATTTGTGCAGGTCGGGTTCTTCTATGACTTTCAAGAGTCTCAACTGATTCTGTTAATTACACTCTAGTTGGGTGGTACTTTTACCACTTCTCACTGCAGGTGCGCTCTCTAATATCCATTTTGAATGTAATATTATCGATATTCAAAATGGATATTAGAGAGCGCACCTGCAGTGAGAAGTGGTAAAAGTATCACCCAACTAGGGTGTAATTTACAGAATCAGTTGAGACTCTTAAAAGTCATAGAAGAACCCGACCTGCACAAATCTGATGTATGCTTTCCATTCGACACTAAGAAGTCTCTAAAGGGAAAAGCCTATGTGAAAGCCATCATTAGTTCATATCAGAAGATTGATGCTGAAACAGAGAACGAGGAATGTCATTTTTTTCTTCTTCCGCCACATTACTGTCTTCTCCTTCTGCCACATTACTGTCTTCTCCTTCTTATTATGTTCGCGTGCAAATTCAATGACTATATTGAGAATATGGATTAATAGTGGGTAGGAAAAGTATTTCTCAAATGGCTTTTGCGTCTTAAAACCATAAACTACTAAGTAATGACATACATAATTTTTTTAGTATAAAGGTTGTTATTTTAAGTTTTCCCTTATAGAGATATGATCTAACTGCATCTATCAACTATAAGTGTGCAGAAAATTATGATAAGAAATCATAAGAAAGGGTCGTAGCCATGCATAACCTTGAATCTACATACCAAATCATGCAAAAGCATGCACTTATTGTCATCTTGCCTTGGAATATAAAATATCTTGGAAGACTATAAGCGAGCATTTAAATCTTGATATCTTTTGACTTTAACATATATTTTTCTCAAGTACCATGAAATATACTTGCTTCGTATAAACCGTTTTCAGGAAGATGGATTAATAATGACAAATTATCCATTGTGACTCACTAGGTTAGAATTTTCTCTTCTATTGACCATCTTTCTAATCAGCTTGGTAAATTTATTCGGAACCGGCTGCGAATCATTAAAAGACATGCATAAGAAAGAAAACTAAAATACAGATATATAGCATACCGATACATCGAAACTTCATAGTTGCGATGGCAATCCAGAGATATTTATTTCTACACACGTTGTGCGCGTGCGAATGCGTCAGGCATCATGGACAAATATTTCAGAACATGAAAAGTATTATTCGTATAAAGTAATTAAAATTTTTAAACACCTTGGGTAGATATTTTCTTAGTTGATGCAATCATATCATGATGACTAAATTTAAGCTATTATACATATGCTTATGTATTTTTCTAATCTAATATATCACACATACAGAGAGAGAGAGAGAGGGGGAGAATACCAGGTAGATAGAGAAATCAGTTAGCAGGATCCTGAAGAAATGGAGTCCATAGCATTGCTCATCATCATCATCCGTGATCCCTTTGAAAAAATATTATCAAAGGGATCATGGATGATAATGATGAGCAATGCTATGGACTCCATTTCTTCAGGATCCTGCTACCTGATTTTTTTACCTACCAGGTGTTCTCTCTCTCTCTTTCTGTGTGTGTGTGTGTGATATTTTAGGTTAGAAAAATACATATGCATATATATAATAGCTTAAATTTAGTCCTCATGATATGATTGCAGCACCTAAGAAAATATCTCTACCCATGCTGTTTAGAAGTTTTAATTACTTTATACGAATAATACTTTCCATGTTTTGAAATATTTGTCCATGATGCCTGACGCATTCGCACGCGCACCACGTGTGTAGAAATAAATATCTCTGGATTGCCATCGCAACTATGAAGTTTCGATGTATCGGTATGCTATATATCTGTATTTTAGCTTTCGTTCTTATGCATGTCTTTTAATGATTCACAGCCGGTTCCGAATAAATTTACCAAGCAGATTAGAAAGATGGTCAATAGAAGAGAAAATGCTAACCTAGTGAGCCACAATGGATAATTTGTCATTATTAATCCATCTTCCTGAAAACGGTTTATACGGAGCAAGTATATTTCATGGTACTTGAGAAAAATATATGTTGAAGTCAAAAGCTAACAAGATTTAAATGCTCGCTTATAGTCTTCCAAGATATTTTATATTCCAAGGCAAGGTGACAATAAGTGCATGCTTTTGCATTATTTGGTATGTAGATTCAAGGTTATGCATGGCTACGACCCTTTCTTATGATTTCTTATCATAATTTTCTGCACACTTATAGTTGATAGATACAGTTAGATCATATCTCTATAAGGGAAAACTTAAAATAACAACCTTTATACTAAAAAAATTATGTATGTCATTACTTAGTAGTTTATGGTTTTAAGACGCAAAAGCCATTTGAGAAATACTTTTCCTACCCACTATTAATCCATATTCTCAATATAGTCATTGAATTTGCACGCGCACATAATAATAAGAAGAAGACAATAATGTGGCAGAAGGAGAAGACAATAATGTGGCGGAAGAAGAAAAAAATGACATTCCTCGTTCTCTGTTTCAGCATCAATCCTCTGATATGAACTAATGATGGCTTTCACATAGGCTTTTCCCTTTAGAGACTTCTTAGTGTCCAATGGAAAGCATACATCAGATTTGTGCAGGTCGGGTTCTTCTATGACTTTTAAGAGTCTCAACTGATTCTGTAAATTACACCCTAGTTGGGTGATACTTTTACCACTTCTCACTGCAGGTGCGCTCTCTAATATCCATTTTGAATGTAATATTATAGATATCCATGCCTGTTTATGTCAAAATTACTTATATTGTCAATGTTTGATTGTCTAGTTGTTGGTGATGCGTCCATATCAGGGACAGAGGCCACTCCCGTTCCTCCAGGTATGTTTATATATTATATAGGGCATGTATATTGATTTAGAATGCTATATCATAAATATACCCACATTTCTTTTGCTCTTAGTCGTCCAACTCATTATCATGGGCTGCTTGATGAGATTAGATTTGCGCCTGATGATCTACAAGAGCTTGTTCACTCCCTGTCATATGTGTAAGCAGCGCTATATGCGAGTTTACCTTGTTAGTATGTATGTACTGAAATTAATTAATATTATTCAAATTTTGATACATGCAGATACCAGAGGAGCACATCTTCTATCTCTGTAGGTAAGGCTTTGAATTTGTTGATTTTGGTGTTTCTTGTCAATTTTATAGACCAGTATGTGCTAAATTTAATGTTCTGACAGTTGCTAGGGGGAAGGCAACATTCGAGGCTGCTGACCCCAGTCCTGGACACCGCACACGGACGACACCACGGAGGTTGGGAGAGAGGCCGAGGACTAGGCTCTAGCAGGGCCCATATGAGGTTGGACTCCACCCCGGTGGTTACTTCCTCCGTCTCCAGTGAGCGACGTATCCATCATGAACTGGATAGCTTAAGGGCCAGCGTTCAGGAGTTGAAGGAGATGCTGGTATGTATACTAATTTATAGTAAAATATCATTTCATATTATATACATATCAACATATCCATAATTAGTACGTAGCTTGAGCTTATTTGGTTTTAGACTTAAGTTTGATTAATCATACATACATATGTAATTGAAATAAACAACGCTTTTCCAAACTAGATATCCAAACAGGGTTTCGAAATAACTTAATAATGATACGAATTCGAATAATAAACAGTTCTTACACGCTTCTTACACACATTATATCCAGACGCGACAGGGTAGATCGGCCGAGCCTCCACACGCAACTCCTTCGGCTGCGGCTCCGCAAGCCACTACATCGGCTGCGGTTCCGCAGACAGCTCATGTAGCTCCACCGCCCACTCAGACTCCCGCAGCCGCGGCTCTGCAAGCGACTACCTCGACGGCGGCTGCGCAGACCACATGCCGCTCAGACTCCCGCTCGCGACAAATTGCATAGTTTATTGACCGAGGAGCAGGCGCGCGTTATTCTATCGTTATTCAGAGGTGGAGCTGGACCGGGCTAGGGTAGATTTTTGGTTCTTTTTTTTTGAAACATGTATTTATTTATATCATACACATTGTACTACATTTTGAAACGATATTGATATTGGTTTGTATTTATATCATATTCAGTTTTTGGGTTTCTTTTGTATATTATATATATGCGTGAGATGTGATTATGAATACTGCAATATATGATTTGATTGATGTATATATTATTGTGCACAGGGCGGGAGAAATCAAACAACCCATTTTTAAAAAAAAATTTCAGATAATATGTACCTACGGATTAATCCGTAGGCAAACATGTTACCCCTACGGATATCGCCGTAGGGGCAAAATATCAGCAGTAACTGATATTTCCTCCAGATCTCAGTACCAGGGGGTTGGGAAAGCCCCTACGGATATATCCGTAGGGGCCACTGACTCTCCCCTACGGCGTTATCCGTAGGGGCTAAATATCAGGAATCCTGAATTTATGCCCCTACGGAAACGTACCTACGCATATATCCGTAGGGGGTAGTACATGCCCCGACGGGTATATCCGTAGGGCAAAGAAATTTATTAAAATAAACCGTAAATAATATAAAATCTTATACCCTACGGCTTCATCCGTAGGGGCAACAGGACCTACACAGATATCCGTAGGGGCAAGAATTTGCTCGTAGGGGCAAGTTCAGGGCCTCAACTTGCACCTGCGGCCTTTGCACCTACGGGGTATTTTTTCGCCCCTACGTATATATCCGTAGGGGCAGTGGGTTGCCCCTACGGATAAATCCGTAGGGGCAACCCCTATTTGTAGTAGTGAATATCTTATGGTGATTCATCTCCATGAGTCATTAAGCAATTATGAAGTATTAATGACATGGATGAATCATCCATATGACTCACTAATCTCATTCAATGTATATGCCACCTAAACCTCTTTAGTCACCAACTTCTATAAGCTTCTCGCGCAATTACGAGAACGCCCCTCCTATCCGTGAAAACAAGGAAAAACTTTAGACTGTATAAATCCAATAACCGGATACTAGTAACTGGCTTAAACCAAAGCCGACTAGTAAAAACTGTCCGGATGTCGTACGTCCGTAAACACACGTATGCGTCCGAACCCTTGTCGTAAAACCATACGACCTCTATATCGTTTCGCCTGGCGTAGGGAAACTCTCTGTGTGGGACTCTAGAGACTCGACTACTACGCTGGCAGTGGGTTTAACCACAGACCGTAAGCGGCACTAGCTGTACGTAATGGTCCCCAGGTAGATGTCGATAAGAAGGCCGATGAGGAAACCCATCTGAACTCCTACTGAGTCTGATGTGACAATCTCCATACAGTCCGGTCCGTTCGTCTAAGACTATCGCATATTGGGCCTAGGGGGCGGCAAGCGTCAGTCCCCTAATAGCGGTATAAGTCGTGTCGGAGCGAAGCCCATTACACTCTGAGAAACTACTGGAACCTACCAGCAAATCTCGCTTGCCCTGGCCAGGGACTTTGCGTAATGGCTCTCTGACACAGCGCTATATCAACCCCCAATACCGGGAGAGACGAATCCTGTCTAACCGCCACTACCTCCAAGTGCTCAGGACTGCACCCAACTGCTACCTGTTTGCACGACTCCATTGAGCCGTGGTAGTGTAGCAATCTAAGAACAGTGGGACACACTCAAGGCGAAGTAGCAGTGTCAAGTCTGCAGACTATGCTGTACTCATGTCACCTGGGAACTGTTCACTGGCGACTGGTATAAAACCAACCAACTGTTCCCTGTGAGTCCTGTCCGGTGTACCCATAACCTAACGAGCACCTGCATACTGTCTCCAGTACGACGTACTGATAGCTGTGGGACAGACCATCTCCCCAACTGGGATGAGAAGCGTACACACTAGTCTACTCCGGAGTATCGATGCCCTGTCTCGATAATCCAACGACTAGGGACCTGAATAAGGATGTGCTTGTAGACTATCCAGCCCCCACTAGTGTGACTGCCATCACAACGCTGGTAGTCAAGCAAGATCCTAAGAGCTCTATCAATACGTATACTCACATATTAAGATAGAAAAACCAAGTAGCATACTACCATGTTTAGAAAGACTATTATATATATGTGAATATCCCAAGCTTCCATTAAGTAATATACAAACTAGTATGATACAATAATGGCCCTTAGGGCATATACACTAACAATCTCCCACTTGCACTAGGGCCATGTACTGGCATATCGAAGACCGATGATCTCGAGTAGCCTCTCAAACTAAATCTGAGGTAAGGCCTTTGTGAATAGATCAGCAATGTTCTCTTTAGAAGCAACTCTCCGAACCTCGATCTCCCGACGATCAATGTCTCCCTGATCAGGTGATACCGCCTTAAGATGTGTCTGGATTTCTGATGGGACCTTGGTTCCTTCGCTAAAGCTATAGCTCCGTTGTTGTCGCAATACAGAGGTATTGGATCAACTATGGTAGGAACCACCTGAAGTTCTGTCAGGAACTTCTTCATCCAGACCGCTTCTTTTGCGGCATAGCAAGCAGCAATATACTCCACTTCCATAGTCGAGTTAGCAACGGTGTCCTGCTTGGAACTCTTCCAGCACACCGCCCCTCCATTGAGGTTAAAGATATAACCTGACATGGACTTGGAATCGTCCTTATCACTCTGGAAGCCGGAATCAGCAAAGGCCTCCAACCTGAGGTCTTTTCCGCCGTAAACCAAGAACATCTCCTTAGTCCTCCTCAGGTACTTGAGAATGTTCTTTGCTGCTATCCAGTGCTTCGCCCCTGGGTCTGACTGATACTGGCTTACCACGCTCAGTGCGTAAGCTACATCTGGTCTGGTGCACAACATCGCATACATTATAGAGCCTACCGCAGAAGCGTAGGGTATAATAGACATGCGTTCCCTTTCCAAATCAGTATTAGGAGACATCTCTTTGGAGAGGGTGATTCCGTGACAAGCCGGTAGATTACCGCGCTTAGAATCTTCCATACTGAATCTTTTCAGTACAGTGTCGATATACCTAGACTGCGAAAGTCCCAACATCCTCTTGGATCTATCACGATAGATCCGGATCCCCAGAATGTAAGAGGCATCACCTAGGTCTTTCATGGAGAACCTGTGTGACAAGAATCCTTTGACAGATTGTAGCATAGGAATATCATTTCCTATCAATAGAATGTCATCCACGTACAAGACGAGAAATAAGACACTTCTGGCTACAACTTTACTATATATGCATGGTTCTTCTGGATTTTTGATAAAGTCATATTCTTTGACCGTCTCATCAAAACAGATGTTCCAACTCTGCGATGCCTGCTTTAGTCCATAAATGGACTTAAGCAGCTTGCATACTTTCCCGCTGCTCCCACTCTGATTGAAACCCTCTGGCTGATCCATATAGACGCACTCTTCTAAATTTCTATTCAGAAAAGCCGTCTTTACGTCCATCTGCCAGATTTCATAATCATGGAAGGCGGCAATAGCAAGAAGGACCCGATTGGATTTGAGCATAGCCACTGGAGAAAAAGTTTCATCATAGTCCAAACTAGGTCTTTGACGAAAACCCTTTGCAGCAAGTCTAGCCTTATAGGTTTCCACCTGTCCATCTACACCAATCTTTTTCTTGAAGATCCATTTGCATCCTATGGGTTTTACCCCATCTGGAGCAAAGTCCAAAGTCCATACTTTGTTGGTGTACATGGACTCCATTTCGGTCCGCATTGCATCTAGCCATCGTACCGAGTCACCGCTCTGGATGGCCTGCTGGAAGCCAGTAGGTTCATCATCATCTATGAAGCAATCC
Organism: Agapanthus africanus; assembly: GCA_030015575.1. Classification (NCBI taxonomy): domain Eukaryota; kingdom Viridiplantae; phylum Streptophyta; class Magnoliopsida; order Asparagales; family Amaryllidaceae; genus Agapanthus; species Agapanthus africanus. Next base: position 46,548,364 of record JASDDO010000016.1, read on the forward strand.
TCTCTATCCCCATCTATGAAAAAACCGTAGTATCTCTCAGGCGGATGAGACGGCCTACTACTCCTGCGGAGGGGTGCGGGAATGTCATGTTCTTCTTGAACTACTGGTTCTTCCAAACTTTCAGTAGTAGTTTGAGGTTCTGGAATTTCTTCCAGTTCTATTTCGCTCCCACTTATTTCCTTTTCTAAAAACTGCTGTTCCATAAAATGGGCATTACGAGAAACAAAAACCTTTTGTTCCTCTGCGTAATAGAATTAATATCCCTTGGAGTTCTTTGGATATCCCACAAACTTACATTTTACTGATCGTGCCTCGAGCTTGTCCACATGCTGCTTTTTAACAAAAGCTGGACATCCCCAAATCTTCATATGCTGAAGATGGGGTTTCTTCCCACTCCACATCTGATATGGGGTGGTAGGCACAGTCTTGGTAGGAGCCCTGTTCAGAAGATATGCCGCTGAATCTAGCGCATAACCCCAAAAAGATTGCGGCAACTCAGCATTACTCATCATGGATCGTACCATATCCAATAGGGTTCGATTCCGCCTCTCCGATATACCGTTATGCTGTGGAGTGTATGGAGGAGTAAGCTGGGAGAGAATTCCTTTCTCTTTTAAGTAACCTAGGAACTGGCACTCAAGTATTCACCACCTCGATCAGATCTTAGTGTCTTGATACTTTTGCCGGTTTGGTTTTCTACTTCATTCTTATACTCTTGGAATTTCTCAAAAGCCTCGGATTTATGTTTCATCAGATAAATGAATCCGTATCTTGGGTAATCATCCGTGAAAGTAATGAAATAGGAAAAACCACCTCTTGCATGCGTAGACATTGGACCACATACATCGCTGTGTATGAGTCCTAAGAGCTCGCTCGCTCTTACTCCATGTCCAGTAAATGGAGTCTTTGTCATCTTTCCTTTGAGACAAGATTGACAAGTGTCATAAGTTTGATATTCGAACGAGTCCAAATATCTTTCTCTATGCAACTTAGTCAACCTTCTCTCTTTGATGTGACCCAGTCTACAATGCCATAAGAAAGCTTTATTTAAATGTGGAGACTTTCTTTTTAGTGTGTTCTGGACATTGAAAATTTGGAGTTGGTTTAAAACATATATACCGTTATTTAGTGTTCCGGAACCAATCAAACCATGATTAAGGTGGATGTTAACAACATCTCTTACAAACGTGAAATCATAACCTTTATTTGATAACAAGGAAACTGATATGATATTACACGTTAAGCTTGGTACAAAAACACAGTTATGTAAAACCAAAATGTGTCCACTCGTCAATCCCAGGTGATAATCCCCGACGGACGCAGCTCCCACGCTAGCTCCGTTAGCAACCTTTAGGGTCATATCACCTTCCTTCAGCACTCTACGGTTTCTCAGTGCCTGCAATGAATTGCAAATATGAGATCCTGATCCGGTATCCAATACCCAGGAAGTAGAGTTTATTGACAGACAATTCTCAATTACAAACATACCTGAAGTCGAAGCCACAGCTTGCTTCGGTTCCTGGTTCTTGGCGTTACACGCCTTGCAATCCTTCTTCCAGTGCCCTTTCCTGTGACAATGGAAGCATTCATCCTGGCCCACTACCGGTACCGCAAACTTTTTCTTTCCCTTCCCTCCCACCTTACTAACACCTCCTCTAGGTTTGGTGGCGGCCTTCTTCTTCCTTCCTTTGGCCCTAGCCTTGGACCCGGAAGAAGATGCACCGCTGACAAACATAGCGGGTGTTTCCCTTGCTTTCTGCAAGGTGCCCTCTGCACTCCTTAACATGTTCAGGAGTTCCGGAAGTTCAACTTCTTTTCTTTGAATGTTAAAGTTCAGGATAAACTGGGCGTAGGTGGAAGGAAGGGACTAGAGAATAAGGTCTGTATAGAGCTCATTATCCAAAGTCATCCCAAGGTTTGTGAGCTCTTCTATATAGCCGATCATCTTTAGGACATGTTCTCCTACGGATGACCCGACAGCCAACCTCACTCGAAACAAGTTCTTAGAGGTCTCGTATCTTGCTATACGAGATTGCTCTTCATAAAGTTCCTTTGTATGGAGAAATATGGCATCTAGTTCCATATCCTCCTGCCTTCTCTGATGTTCATTGTTCATCGAGGCAAGCACGATGCACTTGGCTTTCGCGCAATCAAAATCCCAGGTTTTGTGGATTTCCTTATCCGCATTACTGGATTTGGGACCAGGGACAGCAGGTGCCGTAGCGGTGAGGACGTACCCCAATTTGTCATAGGTCAAAGCCATTTTGACATTCCGCAGCCAATCTTTATAGTTTGGCCCTGTCAGTATATTTTTCTCTAAAAGTAACTTAAGTCCAGTCATTTTCAGGGTTGCTGCAATTAGGAGAGAGAGAGAAGAAAACTCTTTAGCATGATGCTCTTGCAAGTTTAGAGTGGTTTTTAGTTTATCTAAACTGGATGGCTCCCACTGTTTCTCGAATCCTTCCTCAAACCATAAAAGAAGAATTAGCCAGGACTATTCTCACTGTACAATTCTTGCTTAACCGTTCAGCCAGGCTAGTGTCGATACTTCGAGGGAGGTTTTCCAACGCTTTCGCGAAGTTCCTTAATTAAAGAACCGCTTTTCTCTGGGGGCGTAACCCCACTGACACCTTTCTTGACACCTACTTGGTTTATAGCATTGATCGTTAAGTGACGAATATCCTGATAAGTATCATATACTCACAGTAGGATCGGGATCCAAATATCATCGTATGATAATGTTGAAGGAATGCTACCAACATTCATCAAACTCTAAATGGTATGCATCTCTTTGCAAATTTCAGTTTCTTTAGAAATTCCCGATATAAGTTTTTGCCCCATGCTCTTATGACCTTGGCTTTGGTCAAAATGTCATAAGTCACATGTCAAGTTCTACCCGTCTATATCTTGTCAATTTGAACCCATCCGTATATACCCCTAACTTTGGTCAAATGATAATACGACTGTCCCAAACCAACTCATTTATCTTATGCAACAAATGAAAACCCAGCAGCTACCAAACACTATGCCTTGACTTTGGCCAAAATGCATAGCTTGAATACTACTGAATACCCAAATGAAATGACGGAGGGCTGCGAATGGTTTTGGCGAAACTGTGAACGTAGTGAACTTGATATAACCGAAGGAACCTAATAGCTTTTAAAAGGAGTGGTTAAAGCTCCGCATTTAAAAATATCTGTTTTTAAAATTAACCGAGTGGTTTCTTTTAAATTGTTCCAACGATTAAACTTTTGGTTTATTTTCTTTGAATTATAAATAATGCGTCCCATCATTAACCTATCATTGGAGAAAACAACGAAAATACAACGTCCTCTTATTCCATCCGCATTCGCCACGGGGTCCCGTCATCACCCGTTAGGTTACTTAACTAACGACAGAGCGGGGGCTTGGCTAGCGCGGGTGTAAAACATAAGTGACGTCTAAATAGATATCATATATAGATATTGTACATTCGTCAGACGCAATAATAGGCATTCCAGATCTCATATGAACTTTATTGGATTTGCAAGCAATCCGCGTTTGTTTAGAGCCTGCAACAAAAGACGGATTACACAGTTGTGATGAATAGCCGTTACCCCACCCAAGACCCCTACGGGTACGGCAAACTACCCGCCCGGCAGTTTGTGCACCCCACCTTGGGTCTGTCCTAGGAGCAAAAACAGTAAAATGAAATAATACAACGGTGGCTACAACCGCAACCTGGATGTGCCCCGCAAAATAATATTACAACAAATTACATTTACATCAAATGAATTAAATAATAACCCATCACATAACCCCGGCTAAACATCACAACAGTCCAACACAATTCATATCCACAAACAGTAAAAACAATTATAGAAATGTGCAACCCCCTGCCAACCGACATACTAGCAGTTAGGGAAGGTTTACGAACACATTATACAAACACAGATATAATCCAACAAGCAAATACCGTATAATTTGTTAGTTATATGTATGCCCTAGAGGCCATTACTGTACATACGATGTATATTGTAGTGGATGCTAGGACATATATAGGGAGGACTTTCTTGCTCGACATGATAGTATGCTATCTGGTTGTACTTTATCTTAACATATACTCTGATTGTCTCTAAATTACATGTTGATAAAGCCCTTAGGATATGTACTCGACTACTGGGACTATGATGAGATCATACTAGTGGGGCCACGGTAGTCGACGAGTACATCCTATAACTGTTCCTAGTCGAGGGTGTATCGAGACAGGGCATCGATACACCAGAGTAGACTAGCGTATACGCATCTTGACCCATATGATGGGCGATGGATAATTCCATATCCATCGGTGTTTGACATCAAGGATGGTCTACGGGTGCTCAGTGGAGACTGGGTACACTGGACGGACTCGCCGAGAACTCCCAGATGGTATTATACTTCACGTCAGATGACAGTTCTCCGGTGACACTGGTACAGAGTAGTCTGTTGACCCGAGATCGTCATAGAGTCTTGTGTGATTCCTACCGTGCTTTGATTTCCATCATACCACGTCCAAGAGGGCGTGCAAAAAGGTGGCTTTTGGGCACGGTCCCGAATCACATGGAGGCAATGAGCGATAGGAGGGGATTCGTCTCTCCCGGTATAGGGAGTTGATGTTGTGCTGTGTTCGATTGGCTATAACCGGAAATCCCTGGCCAGGGTTGCTGAGATTTACTGGAAAGTGTTATCAGTAGTTTCTCGAACTGTTATAGACCTCATATCGACACGACTTATCGAGCTACTGGGGTCTGACGTTTACCACCCCTAGGCGAGATATGCGACATATCAGACGACGAGACCGGACTGTACGGGAGTGTTACTGTTTGGATTCACAGGAGTAGTTACAGGCTTGCTTGTTGATCTTCTGAGCGCTCAATACCTGGGTAGCTGTTACGTTTAGCTGACCGCTTGCAGCTTGTGGGTGATTGATATGATCATCACCTATTGCCAGTGTATTGACGATTCTTTAGAGTCCTACACAGAGGTTTCTTGACTCAGGCAAAACGGAGTAGGGGCACGTATGTGATATGTGCGGGACCGAGGATAATGCGATATATGATACCGTATTCTATTCTCGCGATATTTGATATCAGCCGGGTCATCGGATCAAGTGTTGATTCGATGAATCGGTACGGATAAATATTAGTCGGTTATATGCGATATAGCCGGATTGTCGGATCAAGTGTTGATTCGATAATTTAATGTATAATAATATATATGATATATTAAATTACATTAACTAATATTTGCTCACTAAAAGTTTCTTTTTCTCACTCGGGTAATACATTGATATATATGCGATATATGTTAAATGTATTATTTTATTTTGTTACGATAAATATTATATATATGATATATAATATTGTAACATGATATGATAAATAATACATGTTTAGTGGAGTTTAAACATGATTAGGGTTTGGATTAGGGTTAAGCTTTCTAGATGATTCTAGAAGGTTTTGGTTTTGTTTTGTGAAAGATATTTTCAAGTGACTCATGCTTTAACCCAACCCAAACCCTAACCCTAGTTAATTCTCTACATGGGTTTAGTCAACCATGGTTGCATTATTCATCATATTATTCTTTCTATTCATCACAAAAGGAATGGGATTATGATTCATCTTCTTCTTCCTTCATTCTTTCATGAAAAAGCTTACTAGTTTTTCCAAAGTGATGAATAAATATGAGAAAAAGATAAATAAAGAGAGCAAAAATCCTACTTCATCATCCTCATCTTCCCTTGCAATTTAGATGAGGGTGTTCACATCATTTCATGAGTGTTAGCTTGTGTTAAAGAAACTTCAAGGTAGATCATCTTAGTATCGAAGATCGGAAGCAAAGGTTGCATCTTTCTCTTCATGGAACCTCTCGAGAGTCCGGAACCCGATGATCGCAGCGAAGGGACCACAACATGGAGCATATGAAGTGAAGGACTGGATCTACAAAGGTTGTAATCCCTCTCACTTAGTGTTAAAGTTGTTAACATGTTAGTTTTCGCCTAATCTCTAGTTTAAAGATCCGTATTCGGGTTGTTCGGCACGGCTAAATTTTTAATCGGGCATGGTTGATGCCTCGTAGACCCTTGTGCGCGTGCCTCGCAACCCTACAGTGGTATCAGAGCCAAGCTAGAGCTTTAGGCGAAGTCTAGACGAAGTTTAAAGTCCGATCGAATGCCGAAACCCCGACACGGAACCCTCTCTGTACATTTTTCAAAAATGTGGTTTTTTTCTGAATTAAAAATTCTCAGAAAATTAAGCAGGAAAAACTAAGAATTACTGTGAAGTACGGACCTCTAACTCGAAAATTCGACCGCGGAACCGCGGCTAAACCATGGTTTTTGCGGCGGTTCCACGTCCAAAATTTGGACTTAGTCCCTAAAATTTCATGTAATTATTTTTAGGCCCTTTCTTGTTAATTTTTTCAGTGAATATTTTAATTCCACTCAAGTGTTGAATTTTCAAGGGTTGTATTGGGGAATCGTTGATTCGATCAGATAATTTAACTTTGTTTAGTTTGTCCGGATAATTTTAGAAACTGTTAAAAAGTTCGGGCGGATATCAATAACTCACTTTTTCCCCTGTCGGAAAATTTTTCAAAAGTTGGATTTTTTCTCGTGTTTAAGAATGTTCTAAGTCGTGCAAGTAACGCGGTGGACCCTCTAGAAGACAACAAACCTTAACTCGATTATGTGACCGTCTTGAACTGCCTTTTGAACCTTAGGGTTTGGGGCAGTACGGCGTGCCACATGTGAGGCGTTGGCTTGACCCTTCTATGGCTGGACCATTGATACTGTGGCATGTGATGGATGTTTTTAAACTGATTTCTAGTGTTGAGATATATTGGGGAAATCTTGGGTGTTTGATTATTCGATCGGAAAGTTTAACTTTGTCTATTTATCTGGAATGTGATACAATATTAGGAATCCACAGGTAGTTATGAGATAACTAATTTGAATATTATAAATCTAGCAGTTCAGTCTCAGATGATCGGTTGCTACGGAATTTTGATGTGATCAAAAGTCTGTCGCAATCACGTAGTGTACGCGGATACTCGCCGGGTAAACTTAATAGACAGCTACGCCCCATAGCCCCGACCAAGTGACTGTAGGTGAACCCCGTCGCCGAAAGCATCCGTTCGTGTGCTCGCGGAAGCGGTGTTCCGCCTTAGTGCACTTCGTCGACGGCATCTGGGGTGCGGCCGTCTACTAAAGTTTGCGACGAGCATTCGATCAGAATATCGGGAATCTTGTTGAATTCCCCGACTTGACATTGAAAAGAGTTTTCGATAAAGAGACTAAAATGCGGGTTTTATAATTGTTAGGCATGCGATGTCTAAGGAATTCATTTGGTTAGTCGTGTGATGTCCAAAGAGATTGCGGATTCCAACTGTTGTAGTTTTACACTTTCTTTTCTGTGACCGTAAGCGTAGTATGTGGTGTATCGCCGGTTTCGTTGCTATACATCAACGACAATCGGGATACGCATACTTGCTTACGTTGATGATATGAGATATTATGTGTTGCTGGAATATGTTATATTGGATCGTCGCATTTTGAATAGCCGGGGGTTTTATGTGAGATGAGAGTTTTTTCTTTTTCATTCTTGTAAAATTCATTTGTATGTAATATTCTTTTATTAGGGCACTTCCAGGTAGCTGAAGATGTCACCGTTGTATATTATTTACTTTTCCGCATTAGGTAGACCCAAGGCGGGGAGCATAAGTAACCGGGTTCTAGGGTCCAGTGGGAGACCATCTCGAGGAGTCGAGACCGGGTCTCCTAACCCTAGAATTGGCAGTGTTACTTGCCGCTCTCGTAGGGGTCTAGGGATGTGGGTTTGGCTATTCATCGCGACCGTGGAATCCGTGTTTTATACAGGCTCGTATTGAAAACACGGACGTCCTAGTATATCCTATATTTCATATATGTTCTTCTGCTGCAATGTTCTGTGATGAGATCATATTACTGCCTGAGACGAATGTTTATATTTTATATATATGAGATATATGTTATATTGCAGATTTCGTTTCGAAAGAGATGCTTATGAAGCATAATAAAATGGGACTTCATTAATGAGATTAATGAAATAAAAGAAACCTAAGATGTTGTAGAAACTTGTTTATAAAAACTGGTAGCTCTAGTTCTTGCTTTGCATAGCGGTGTTCCTCGTAGAAAATCCAGCACCTTATTCGATAAGGAAAGGACCGAGATCCCTTCACCCGGAGTGACTCCTTTAGCAATAACTGGCAGATGCTACAACCCTCGGTTTGTCTTTTGATTGCTTCTATAGTTTCTACTTTGCACAGCGGTATATATGATATATCCTGCACCTTATTCGATGAGGAAAGGGCCGACGATCCCTTCACCGGGAGTGACCCCTTTAGCAAAACTAGAAAAGCCTCAAAAGCATTCCATTTAAAATCACTCGATTCTACAACGATATCAAGTTCATTACGCAAAGGGTTTTCTGAAAAACCCGTCGTAGCCATCCGTCATTTCAGATAAGTACTGGTTAGTATTCGTGCTGCGTTTGTTGACCTTAGCCAAGGCGTAGTGTACGGTAGCTGATTAGTGCTTATCTGTATAAGCATATGATGCGATTGAGTTAGGGCAGTCGTGCGACTTTGTTGACCTTAGCCAAGGGTCGTGCGGGTGGGTTTAATTCAATCGGGAAATGACGGGTTGAACTTTGCTAGAACTTATGATTTGTTGACCTTAGCCAAGGTCATAAGCTGCTAGGGGCAAAATATTATTGGGAATTTCAAGTGTTGAAATTTGCAATGAGATTGCATACCTTCTATGAGATAGTTGGATCCCGATACTCGCTGCGAGTAAGAGTTACTCCTGGGAGAGTTTTACACATTACAATTAACCGGTCAAGTAAGTGTCTAGAAAGGTGTTAACGGGGTTACGCCTCTGGGAAAATGAGGTTTACTTTAATTAGGTTCGTGCGAAAGCACGGGGGACCTCCCTCAAAGTACCGACACTGGCCTGGCTGAAAGATTGGCGAACTTGTAGCGTGTAATTAATCCCGGCTAGTCTTTCCTTTTAGGGTTTGAAGGAAGATTTGATTAAAACAGTGGGAGACATCCTGATTAGATATATTATATAATCAATCTAATCTTGCAAGAGCATACGCTGAGTGTTTTCTTCTCTCTCTCTCCAGGTAGCGACCCTATCACGCCTTAATCAAGATAATAAAACGGATATATTGACCGAACCCGCTTGTTATACTGAGCTGGGCAACGTTGGTCCCGCTCCAACTTATAATTGTTATACAACCCTCGGTTTGTCTTTTGATTGCTTCTATAGTTTCTGCTTTGCACAGCGGTATATATGATATATCCTGCACCTTATTCGATGAGGAAAGGGCCGACGATCCCTTCACCGGGAGTGACCCCTTTAGCAAAACTAGAAAAGCCTCAAAAGCATTCCATTTAAAATCACTCGATTATACAACGATATCAAGTTCATTAAGCAAAGGGTTTTCTGAAAAACTCGTCGTAGCCCTCCGTCATTTCAGATAAGTACTGGTTAGTATTCGTGCTGCGTTTGTTGACCTTAGCCAAGGCGTAGTGTACGGTAGCTGATTAGTGCTTATCTATATAAGCATATGATGCGATTGAGTTAGGGTAGTCGTGCGACTTTGTTGACCTTAGCCAAGGGTCGTGCGGGTGGGTTTAATTCAATCGGGAAATGACGGGTTGAACTTGGCTAGAACTTATGATTTGTTGACCTTAGCCAAGGTCATAAGCTGCTAGGGGCAAAATATTATTGGGAATTTCAAGTGTTGAAATTTGCAATGAGATTGCATACCTTCTATGAGATAGTTGGATCCCGATACTCGCTGCGAGTAAGAGTTACTCCTGGGAGAGTTTTACACATTACAATTAACCGGTCAAGTAAGTGTCTAGAAAGGTGTTAACGGGGTTACGCCTCTGGGAAAATGAGGTTTACTTTAATTAGGTTCGTGCGAAAGCACGGGGGACCTCCCTCAAAGTACCGACACTGGCCTGGCTGAAAGATTGGCGAACTTGTAGCGTGTAATTAATCCCGGCTAGTCTTTCCTTTTAGGGTTTGAAGGAAGATTTGATTAAAACAGTGGGAGACATCCTGATTAGATATATTATATAACCAATCTAATCTTGCAAGAGCATACGCTGAGTGTTTTCTTCTCTCTCTCTCCAGGTAGCGACCCTATCACGCCTTAATCAAGATAATAAAACGGATATATTGACCGAACCCGCTTGTTATACTGAGCTGGGGAACGTTGGTCCCGCTCCAACTTATAATTGTTATACAACCCTCGGTTTGTCTTTTGATTGCTTCTATAGTTTCTGCTTTGCACAGCGGTATATATGATATATCCTGCACCTTATTCGATGAGGAAAGGGCCGACGATCCCTTCACCGGGAGTGACCCCTTTAGCAAAACTAGAAAAGCCTCAAAAGCATTCCATTTAAAATCACTCGATTCTACAACGATATCAAGTTCATTAAGCAAAGGGTTTTCTGAAAAACCCGTCGTAGCCCTCCGTCATTTCAGATAAGTACTGGTTAGTATTCGTGCTGCGTTTGTTGACCTTAGCCAAGGCGTAGTGTACGGTAGCTGATTAGTGCTTATCTATATAAGCATATGATGCGATTGAGTTAGGGTAGTCGTGCGACTTTGTTGACCTTAGCCAAGGGTCGTGCGGGTGGGTTTAATTCAATCGGGAAATGACGGGTTGAACTTGGCTAGAACTTATGATTTGTTGACCTTAGCCAAGGTCATAAGCTGCTAGGGGCAAAATATTATTGGGAATTTCAAGTGTTGAAATTTGTAATGAGATTGCATACCTTCTATGAGATAGTTGGATCCCGATACTCGCTGCGAGTAAGAGTTACTCCTGGGAGAGTTTTACACATTACAATTAACCGGTCAAGTAAGTGTCTAGAAAGGTGTTAACGGGGTTACGCCTCTGGGAAAATGAGGTTTACTTTAATTAGGTTCGTGCGAAAGCACGGGGGACCTCCCTCAAAGTACCGACACTGGCCTGGCTGAAAGATTGGCGAACTTGTAGCGTGTAATTAATCCCGGCTAGTCTTTCCTTTTAGGGTTTGAAGGAAGATTTGATTAAAACAGTGGGAGACATCCTGATTAGATATATTATATAACCAATCTAATCTTGCAAGAGCATACGCTGAGTGTTTTCTTCTCTCTCTCTCCAGGTAGCGACCCTATCACGCCTTAATCAAGATAATAAAACGGATATATTGACCGAACCCGCTTGTTATACTGAGCTGGGGAACGTTGGTCCCGCTCCAACTTATAATTGTTATAAGACAGAGCAGGAAATTGGGGAATACCAGATTTCCCGTGCCGCCCAAACGAAGAAAGTGCATGCTGATGCATCATCTTCGGGTGTGTTCATTACAGAGAACTGTTTCTCAGTATCCTTTATGTCCTGGGTATGTGATACTGGATCAGGATCCCGCATATGTAATCTGTTACATGGGCTACAGAAAGGTAGAGAACTGAGAACGGATAATAAGTTTCATGAGACAGAAAACGGTGCAAGTGTTCCAGCCAAGTCTGTTGGTCACTATAACCCTGTATTACCTGAATACATTGATTCTGAACGAATGTTATTAGATACCGAACCTGATATACAAAATCATATCAGTCTCTTTATTAGTAAAGAAAGGATATAATTTTGTATTGTTGGATAATGTTTTGAACATTTCCTATATCAAGAGTTGATCGGTTCAGGCACGTTATCTAAAAGCATTGACGTTCTAAATCAAAATACAGTTCTTAGTATACAGAACACGCACAAGAGGAAGAGTTCAGAAATGAATGAATCCTTCTTGAGGCATTGTAGACTAGGTCATATCAATGCGACCCGACTGGCTGAAGTTACATTTAGATGCATATTTAAATTAGTTTGAATTTACATCTTATGAAACTTGCCGGTCATGTCACAAAGATAAAATGACCACAGCTCTGTTTATTGGAAACAGAGAAAAAGTTGGTGAACTCTTGGGATTGATACATGATGATGTATGAAGGTCCCCTGTCTACACATGCCAAGAACGGTTCTTTTTACTTCATTACATTCTCTGATAATCTCTCAAGATTCAGACATATGTTCCTGTTGAAACACAAGTCCGAAGCTTTTGAGATATTCACAGAATATAAGTTACAAGTAGAGAATCAAATACGGGTATAAGTATTATGTTCTTTGATGAGATCAAGAAGGAGAATACTTGAGCACGGAATTCCTGGACTATTCTAAAGGAGAATGAGATTCTCTCTCAGCATTACTCCTTCGAATACACCATAGCACGTCGGTGTATCGGGGCGGAGCAATAGCACCCTATGTGATATGGTGTGCTCTATGATGAGTACTACCGAGTTTCCTATTTCCTTTTGGGAATTATGCACTTGAGAAGCTGCATACCTATTGAATAGGGTTCAAATCAAATCAGTTGCCTACCACTTCATATGTGATATGGAAAGGGAAAAGCCCATATCTTAAGTTGGTTAAGATTTAGGGTTTTCCGGCCTATGTCTAAAAGCAAAATCCGGACGAGCTCGAGGCAAGTTCTGTTATGTAGAACTGGAAGGGTTCCAGCTATACAAACTGCAGCTGATGATTTGGTAGAACTAAATGATTCAATAGTAACCAACGAACCTCGGCCTCTCCACCGATCTTGTAGGGTTCCTCACCCACCTGAGAGATACTTCAGTTTCTCTATGAAAGTGGGAGCGAGGATTGCATCATGAGATGATGACCCAACTAGTTTCGAGCTGGCCATCAGGAGTGGGACTCTGTAAGAATGGCTGGATGCTTATCGATCTGAGATGGAATCCTTATACACCAACAAAGTATGGACTTTGGTTGCTTTATCTGAAGGGTTAAATCCCCATCAGGAGCAAGTATATCTTGAGAAGATTACTTGGTATACATAGAAAAGTTGAGACTTTCAAAGCTAGACTTGTTAAAGGTTTGCATCATAGACCAGGTATGGATTATGTTGAAACCTTTTCTAAGGATCTATGCTTAAGTCCACCCAGATCCTACTTGCCACGGCTACATACCATGACTACGATATCTCGTGGTTTGGTGTCATGACTGCTTTTCTAAGTGATGTTTTAGAAGAGAACGTCTATAAGTACACAGTCAGAGGGCTTCGTAGACAGTGGGAGCAGCAAAAACGTGTGCAAGATGTTTTATATGATAAAACAGGCATCGCGGAGTTGGAACATCTGTTTTGATGTGGTAGTCAAAGAGTTGGACTTCATCAAAATGGTAGATGAACCTTGTATATACAAAATGGGTAGTAGGGAGTATGGTGGTGATCCTCGTAGAGTACGTGGATGACATACTCTTGATAGGAAAGGAGTTTCCTATGCTACGCTCGGTCAATCTCCGCTTATCACAAGGATTCTCCATATAGGATCAAAATGATACCTCCTAAATCCTGGGTTTTGGATCTATGAGATAGATCTAATTGGATGTTAGGATACTCACTAGTTGTAGTGAGATGGTATCAATCGATCCTGGGGAGAATCACTAGAAAGGTTCCAGGGTGATAAGGACGACTGAATGTCAGTCGCAGGCATTGTCTATACCCTTAGTGGAGGGACGGTATGTTGGAAGAGTTCTAAGCTAGATACCGTGACTTACTAGACGATTAAAGCAAGATACATCGTTACCAAGGATGCTACCAAAGAGGCAGTCTGGATATATATAAGTTCAAGAGATGAACTTCGTTCCTACCATTGTGTGACAATGGAGTTGTGGCTTTAGCCAAGGAACTACCGTCCCATCAGAAATCAAGATATAATTCTTAGACAGTATCACCTGATCATGGAAATGGTTGATCTCCAGGGAGATCGAGGCTAGGAGAGCAGACACAGAGGACGACAGCGCGGATCCATTCACAAAGGCCTTTTTCCCAGTAGAGACTTTTATGGGATGGTTGAGTATGAGATACTTCAACTGCAGCTAATTGTTGGGTATGCGATACCATAACAGATGGCCCTAGTGCAAGTGGGAGATTGTTAGTTATATGTATGCCCTAGAGGCCATTACTGTACATACGATGTATATTGTAGTGGATGCTAGGACATATATAGGGAGGACTTTTTTGCTCGACATGATAGTATGCTATCTGGTTGTACTTTATCTTAACATGTACTCTGATTGTCTCTAAATTACATGTTGATAAATCCCTTAGGATATGTACTCGACTACTGGGACTATGATGAGATCATACTAGTGGGGCCACGGTAGTCGACGAGTACATCCTATAACTGTTCCTAGTCGAGGGTGTATCGAGACAGGGCATCGATACACCAGAGTAGACTAGCGTATACGCATCTTGACCCATATGATGGGCGATGTATGATTCCATATCCATCGGTGTTTGACATCAAGGATGGTGTACGGGTGCTCGGTGGAGACTGGGTACACAGGACAGACTCGCCGAGAACTCCCAGATGGTATTATACCTCATGTCAGATGGCAGTTCTCCGGTGACACTGGTACAGAGTAGTCTGTTGACCCGAGATCGTCATAGAGTCTTGTGTGATTCCTACTGTGCTTTGATTTCCATCATACCACGTCCAAGAGGGCGTGCAAAAAGGTGTCTTTTGGGTACAGTCCCGAATCACATGGAGGCAATGAGCGATAGGAGGGGATTCGTCTCTCCCGGTATAGGGAGTTGATGTTGTGCTGTGTTTGATTGGCTATAACCGGAAATCCCTGGCCAGGGTTGCTGAGATTTACTGGTAAGTGTTATCAGTAGTTTCTCGAACTGTTATAGACCTCATATCGACACGACTTATCGAGCTACTGGGGTCTGACGTTTAACACCCCTAGGTGAGATATGCGACATATCAGACGACGAGACCGGACTGTACGGGAGTGTTACTGTTTGGATTCACAGGAGAAGTTACAGGCTTGCTTGTTGATCTTCTGAGCGCTCAATACCTGGGTAGCTGTTACGTTTAGCTGACCGCTTGCAGCTTGTGGGTGATTGATATGATCATCACCTACTGCCGGCGTATTGACGATTCTTTAGAGTCCTACACAGAGGTTTCTTGACTCAGACAAAACGGAGTAGGGGCATGTATGTGATATGTGCGGGACCGAGGATAATGCGATATGTGATACCGTATTCTATTCTCGCGATATTTGATATCAGCCGAGTCATCGGATCAAGTGTTGATTCGATGAATCGGTACGGATAAATATTAGTCGGTTATATGCGATATAGCCGGATTGTCGGATCAAGTGTTGATTCGATAATTTAATGTATAATAATATATATGATATATTAAATTAAATTAACTAATATTTGCTCACTAAAAGTTTCTTTTTCTCACTCGGGTAATACATTGATATATATGCGATATATGTTAAATGTATTATTTTATTTTGTTACGATAAATATTATATATATGATATATAATATTGTAACATGATATGATAAATAATACAACATGTTTAGTGGAGTTTAAACATGATTAGGGTTTGGATTAGGGTTAAGCTTTCTAGATGATTCTAGAAGGTTTTGGTTTTGTTTTGTGAAAGATATTTTCAAGTGACTCATGCTTTAACCTAACCCAAACCCTAACCCTAGTTAATTCTCTACATGGGTTTAGTCAACCATGGTTGCATTATTCATCATATTATTCTTTCTATTCATCACAAAAGGAATGGGATTATGATTCAACTTCTTCTTCCTTCATTCTTTCATGAAAAAGCTTACTAGTTTTTCCAAAGTAATGAATAAATATGAGAAAAAGATAAATAAAGAGAGCAAAAATCCTACTTCATCATCCTCATCTTCCCTTGCCATTTAGATGAGGGTGTTCACATCATTTCATGAGTGTTAGCTTGTGTTAAAGAAACTTCAAGGTAGATCGTCTTAGTATCGAAGATCGGAAGCAAAGGTTGCATCTTTCTCTTCATAGAACCTCTCGAGAGTCCGGAACCCGATGATCGCAGCGAAGGGACCACAACACGGAGCATATGAAGTGAAGGACCGGATCTACAAAGGTTGTAATCCCTCTCACTTAGTGTTAAAGTTGTTAACATGTTAGTTTTCGCCTAATCTCTAGTTTAAAGATCCGTATTCGGGTTGTTCGGCACGGCTAAATTTTTAATCGGGCATGGTTGATGCCTCGTAAACCCTTGTGCGCGTGCCTCGCAACCCTACATAATTTCGATCGATTAAACACATTTAATTTTGCTCCAATACTTCTCTGTAAATATGAAACCACAGAAAAAATTAAAAAATTCCAGAAAATACCAAATATCACAGAGAACCCACACAGGAAAATTGGGCTGATGAATCGGCAACTCGGCGGCGGAATCGCGGCGGAACGGTGGGATCCGCCGTGGTTCCGCGGCGCTTTAGCCGATTCATGAGCCCAGTTTTCATGGGTGTTCTAACACTATCATTTAGGGCTTTCTGAAGGTCCCTGAAAAATTTTTGGACCTCATTTAAAAATCGACAGAAACTCATGATATCGGGGTTTTCCGGTTTATTTTTTCCGTTTGAAATTCATAAAATTTTGCAAGTGAGTTATTTATTGTTTAGCGAGGCTTTGATACCACTGTAAGTCGATGTACAACACCCCACGACTTGCGGAGAGGAGGAAATATGAAAAACGATCTTATTCTTTGCTTAAACATCGACTAACCGCATGAATCGAAGCTAAACGATAACTAACATCAAACATAGAAGTTCTAAACTACTATGTGAAGGGATTATACCTAAAGAACCGTGTCCTTCGTCTTTACGAACTCCACCTCCTCCTCGGCCTTCTCCAAGTAGTAGACGATCCACCACGAGAGCTATACTCCAAGCTTTGCCTCTAAACTTGAGGCAACTAGGTTTCTTTAAGTGCTAATCAAAGTACCTAGATGATATAGAGTGAGGGTTATGGATTAAGTAGTCTAACTAATCCTTGTACTCAACACATGAGAGGGGAGGATTAGGGTTTGAAGAGAGGAAGCTTGAGGAGAAAGAAGGTGAGAAGAATAATCAAATGAGAAAATGAGTTATCATAATATATATCAAGCATTATTGTTTTTCATGAAAAGAAAAGAAAATGATTTACAACATTGCTTGATAAATATCTTATGGTGATTCATCTCCATGAGTCATTAAGCAATTATGAAGCATTAATGACATGGATGAATCATCCATATGACTCACTAATCTCATTCAATGTATATGCCACCTAAACCTCTTTAGTCACCATCTTCTAGAAGCTTCTCGCGCAATTACGAGAACGCCCCTCCTATCCATGAAAACACGGACAAACTTTAGACTGTATAAATCCAATAACCGGATACTAGTAACTGGCTTAAACCAAAGCCGACTAGTAAAAACTGTCCGGATGTCGTACGCGCGTAAACACACGTATGCGTCCGAACCCTTGTCGTAAAACCATACGACCTCTATATCGTTTAACCTGGAGTAGGGAAACTCTCTGTGTGGGACTCTAGAGACTCGACTAATACGCTGGCAGTGGGTTTAACCACAGACCGCAAGCGGCACTAGATGTACGTAACGGTCCCCAGGTAGATGTCGATAAGAAGGCCGATGAGGAAACCCATCCGAACTCCTACTGAGTCTGATGTGACAATCTCCATACAGTCCGGTCCGTTCGTCTAAGACTATCGCATATTGGGCCTAGGGGGCGGTAAGCGTCAGTCCCCTAATAGCGGTATAAGTCGTGTCGGAGCGAAGCCCATTACACCCTGAGAAACTAATGGAACCTACCAGCAAATCTCGCTTGCCCTGGCCAGGGACTTTGCGTAATGGCTCTCTGACACAGCGCGATATCAACCCCTAATACCGGGAGAGACGAATCCTGTCTAACCGTCACTACCTCCAAGTGCTCGGGACTGCACCAAACTGCTACCTGTTTGCACGACTCCTTTGAGCCGTGGAAGGGTAGCAATCTAAGAACAGTGGGATACACTTGAGGCGAAGTAGTAGTGTAAAGTCTGCGAACTATGCTGTACTCATGTCACCTGGGAACTGTTCACTGACGACTGGTATAAAACCAACCAATAGTTCCCTGTGAGTCCTGTCCGGTGTACCCGTAACCTAACGAGCACCTGCATGCTATCTCCAGTACGACGTACTGATGGCTGTGGGACAGACCATCTCCCCAACTAGGATGAGAAGCGTACACACTAGTCTACTCCGGAGTATCGATGCCCTGTCTCGATAATCCAATGACTAGGGACCTGAATAAGGATGTGCTTGTAGACTACCCAGCCCCCACTAGTGTGACTGCCATCACAACGCTGGTAGTCAAGCAAGATCCTAAGAGCTCTATCAATACGTATACTCACATATTAAGATAGAAAAACCAAGTAGTATACTACCATGTTTAGCAAGACTGTTATATATATGTAAATATCCCAAGCTTCCATTAAGCAATATACAAACTAGTATGATACAATAATGGCCCCTAGGGCATATACACTAACATAAGCACGCTACGCCACTTTGCTGCAGCTACCTACTCCATCATACCAAGGTCATCCTACACTCCGAAGGTAAAACCTACGCTCTGATACCAACTTTGTCACTACCCAGAGTTTGGCCTGTAACCGGCACTTAACCACGTAACGTCTACAGGCGTAACGCGACTAAGTGAACCGAAACCCAGAAATCAAACCAGTAAAAGTATAGAGTGTTTTAATGTTTTAAAATGGAAGCATTTATTAAAATGTTAAGAGATCTAAGTAAAAGATCACCAAGATAGCAATATACGACGCCGTAGCGAAGAAATGAGCAACAAGTGCGAACATCACTGATAGAATAAACTGCATAAGTAAAGTCGGCTCACAACGAGCTCAACACCAGAATACAAAATAATATACATCGTCCTCACAACTGGTCTCGAAGTCAATACATAAGTGGTAGATGGAGAGTACTAGATACAACAATGTACATAACTGAAAGATAAACAGATACCGCACAAAACCTACCTATCAGTAAAAGAGCTAGTACACCAATTGTAGGGGTATATGTGTCAAAAGATGTAAGAACACAGCCTGCCGCGACTACTCCGAGGGGAAACCTGCAAATACTGTGGCACAACGGGGGTGAGTTGCCAACTCGTGAATAGAGATAACATATAAAGGTAATCGCGGGCATGGACGTACTGCGCTACTCTATCAAATGCCAGCAGATAAGTCTATATGCAATAAGCAGTATGTGCATAATCATGCCAGTGCTCTGTCAAGTAAAGTAACTATAGGATGAGATGCAAAATAATAATTTCGGAGCATGGGATGAAATAACATCTACACGGAATGTCAACGTGGAAAGATAATCGGTATCCACCAATGCACCCCAAATCCCAACAACCCAGACGCCGGCACTCCCATTGGCCCTCAAATTCTATACATCACTAAGAATCACGAGTGCCCAACATCGGCACCCAAATATCAAAAATACTCGTGTCTAGCATCAACATGCAAATCTTCCTATATCGGGCATCCATCCGTCCGGGTCAGCCACCCCTCTCTCATATATCGGGCATCCGTCGGTCCAGGTCAGCCTTCTCTCTCTCATATATCGGGGATCCGTCAGTCCGGGTCAGCTCTCTCTCTCTCATATATCGGGCATCCGTCAGTCCGGGTCAGCCCTCTCTCTCTCATATATATCAATATATATACATTGCATATGTATGAATATGTGATGTGGATGTGTCCAAGTATGAATATAACATCTGCCGATATGCGGCAAATCATGGCAAACATCAATAATGCGGAACAATCTGACATATGATCTATAGCAATCCTATAATGTGAGTGTTATGGCAATCACTAACGGTGTGAGTGTAGCATATAAATCGTGCTCGTGCAACTTGAACCGTTAGTAATAGTGCGGTGTTCTATCAATTCTAGTTTCTATATGCATAGCAGGGAATGCGGTATGCAATAAACAGTAGTCATGTAGGTGAATGCAAAACATATCTCTATAAGGTCCTATCAGCCCTGACACATAACGCCATGCGGGCGATATCCCCATAGATGTTAAATCTACTCACCGTAGTCTCTCGCTAGGTAAAGCCGACGACTTGTTTCCTCTTGTTCGCGGCGTCCGTCGCACTCGCCTGCGAACCTAGAATTTCACAATATATCATACATAAGCTCAAAACCATACAAACACGAAATTTAAAGTCAACTAGAAACCCGTGTCGCAAACCAAGCGCGCGTGTGCGCGATGCGCTAGAACGTGTGATTACGCGCCTGAAGCCACTCCGACGCGTCGCGATATACAGAAACCCCAAACCCACACACACGGATCACGCGTGTCACGAAAGTTTAAAAATACGGGAAATAGGGTATTTGATCCCATATTTTTATACAGAAAAGATATTACAAAACTATATATACCATAATACTACACATAGCAGCAGACACCCACACCCTAAACCCCAACCCAAAACACCCCATCTGGCCGCAATTTGCGGCCAGAATGTATTTTTCGGCGGCCAAGGTATGGAGATGGGCTCCCGGGTTTTGTGTGTGCACTCTATACCCCCTATATATGCTACAGTAAATACAATTTCATATTGAAATAACTATGGTAGCAGCAGATCCTACAGTGCCCTATTTCTAGTTAAAAACCACACTTTTGCACTAAAATGAAACTTTAGGGTATTTTTCTGAAATCTGAAGCAAAACCATGTCTAAAACTACACTAACAACTCATTACCAAGCTAATTAAGCCATAAAAATGCTAATTTTAACATATCATCACAAAAACCCTTCAATATCACTAAAAGCACATCAAAACATGATTTTTGCTAAAGAATACTACAAGTTTATGGAAAAGGAGTGCTAACATGAGTTAATACCTTCAAAAGACCTTATGAAACACCAAAAATCCTAGCTCTAACCTCAAGTGTGTAGATTTGCCTCCAAACACCTCAAAAACTCATTTTTCCCAAGGTTTTGTGAAGGAAATGTGTGGTTTTTTATAGATCCAAATGGGAATTGAAAAGAGAAGAAAAGAGAAAGAAAATGGTGTTGCTGCTGCTGTTATTCTGCAGGAGGTGCAAAAAATGAAAGAAGGGAAAGAAATGAGAGAGAAATCAATAGTCAACCCAAGTCAAACCTTCACCTACCCACCATACCTCATATTCTAATTAAATTTTGAATTATTAAAAGGGTTTGACTTGATTAGAAAAGGGTTGGGGATTAAAATGAACCATGCATGAAAAGAAATGGTTAACATGCTAACACTTTTGGCCTAGGTCAAGGAAAATTGTGCTAAGTGTGCATGTGTGCACTGACACAAGAAATTTCCCAATTAGGGTAAACACAACCAAAATAATTAATAACCCTATAATTATATATATATAAGCACTTCACCACACAATTATCACTAGCTAAGAAGGAAAATACGATACTCGGGCTTTTATGAAAAACACGCACAATTGCTAATTAACACGAAAACATCCTAAATGAATTTCAAGGTGTTACAAGGACGCATCACCTAGATCTTTCATTGAGAATCTGTATAATAAGAAGAGCTTGACCGAGTGCAGTAAAGGAATATCATTTCTTATCAAGAGTATGTTATCCACGTACAATATGAGGAAGACAATCTTGCTCTCTGCAACCTTCTTGTAGATATAAGGTTCATCTACATTCTTGATGAAGTCAAACTCTTTGAATACCACATCAAAATAGATGTTCCAACTTCGCGATGCCTGCTTTAACCCGTAGATGGATTTAAGCAGCTTGCACACCTTTCCGTTGCTCCCACTATCTACGAAGCCCTCTGGCTGAGTCATGTACACGCATTCCTCTAAATCACCATTTAGAAAGGCGGTCTTAACATCCATCTGCCAGATTTCGTAGTCATGGTATGCAACAATGGCAAGTAGAATCCGGATGGACTTAAGCATAGCCACTGGAGAAAAGGTTTCGTCATAATCCACACCTGGTCGTTGACGAAAACCATTTGCAACAAGTCTAGTTTTGAAAGTCTCAACTTTTCCATCTACACCAAGTTTCTTCTTAAAGATCCATTTGCTCCTAATGGGTTTTACCCCTTCAGGAGCATCTTCCAAAGTCCATACTTTGTTGGTGTACATGGATTCTATCTCAGATCGCATTGCATCCATCCATTTCACAGAGTCCCCACTCGTGATGGCCTGCTCGAAGCTAGTCGGGTCATCATCTTCCATGATGCAATTCTCGCTCCCACCGTCTATAAGAAAACCGTAGTATCTTTCAGATGGATGAGGAACCCTACTAGATCGACGGAGAGGCTGGGGTTCGTCGGGAACTATCGAATCCTCTGGTTCCATCGAATCTTCTATTGTAGTTTGTGTAGCTGGAACTTCTTCCACTTCTACCTCATTGCCACTAATTTCTTTTTCAAGAAATTCCTTTTCTGAAAAGGTGGCATGTCAAGAAACAAACACCTTTTGTTCCTCAGTGTGGTAGAAGATATACCCGCGCAAATATTTGGGATATCCAATAAACTTACACAGAAAAGACCTTACGCCGAGCTTGTCCGGATTCTGTGTTTTCACATATGCCGGGCAACCCCATATCTTAACATAATTAAGATATGGTCTCTTTCCTTTCCATATCTCATATGGAGTGGTTGGCACAGATTTGGTGGGAACCATATTCAATAGGTCTGCAGCTGTTTCCAGTGCATATCTCCAAAAGGAAATAGGCAACTCAGCAATGCTCATTATAGAGCGCACCATATCTAATAGGGTGCGATTCCTCCGCTCCGATACACCGTTGTGCTGTGGTGTATAAGGAGGTGTAAGCTGAGAGAGAATCCCATTCTCTTTTAGATAGTCCAGGAACTCATTGCTCAAGTATTCTCCTCCTCGATCAGATCGAAGGATCTTAATACTTCTACCCATTTAGTTCTCTACATCGTGCTTATATTCTCTGAATTTCTCAAAAGCTTCAGACTTGTGTTTCAACAGGAACACATGTCCATATATTGAGAGATCGTCAGTGAATGTAATGAAGTACGAGTAACCGTTCCTGGCATGTGTAGACATGGGACCACATACATCATTATGTATCAGTCCCAAGTGTTCCGTAACTCTTTCTCCGTGTCCACTAAACGGAGTTTTGGTCATCTTGGCTTTGAGACATGACTGGCAAGTGTCATAAGATGAAATTCGAACGGATTCAAATATCCATCCTTATGTAACTTAGCTAGTTGTGTCGCATTGATATGACCTAGTCTACAATGCCGCAAGAAGGATTCATTCATTTGTGAACTTTTCCTCTTGTGTGTGTTTTGTACATTAAGTATTGTAGTTTGATTGAGAACGTATATGCCATTATTTCACGAGCCTGATCCAATCAACTTTTGATTCAGGAAGATGTTCATAACATTATTTTGTACTACAAAATTATATCCTTCTTTACTCAATAAAGAAACTGATATAAGATTGCATATCAGAGTCGGAATGTAATAGCATTCGTTCAGAATCAATGTATTATCATTTGGTAACACAAGGTGATATTCGCCAACTGCTTTAGCTGCAACATTTGCACCATTCCCTACTCTTATGGAATGATCACCCATTCCCAGTTCCCTACCTTTCCTTAGCCCATGTAACACATTACATATGTGGGATCCCGATTCGGTATATAATACCCAGGACGTAGAGTGAACTGAGAAACAGTCCTCGATAACTAACACACCCGAAGAAGATGCATCAGCATTCTTATTCTTCGTTTGGGCGGCGTGAGAATCTGAAGATTCTCCTATTTTCTGCTCAGACTTATAACAATTTTAAGTTGAAGCGGGACCAACGTTCCCCTGCTCAGAATAACAAGCGGGTTTGGTCAATACATCCATATTATTAACTTGATTAAGGCCTGACATGGTTGCTACCTATAGAGAGAGAAGAAAACACTTTAGCGTATGCTCTTGCAAGATTAGATTGGTTATTATCATATCTAATCATGATGGCTCCCACTGTTTTCATCAAATCTTCTTTCAAACTCTAAAAGGTAAGACTAGCCGGGATTAATTATACCTTACAAGTTCGCCAATCTTTCGGCCAGGCCAGTGTTGGTACTTTGAGGGAGGTTCCGCGTGCTTTCGCACGGACCTAATTAGAATAAAACTCGTTTTCCCAGAGGAATAACCCCGTTAACACCTTTCTAGACACCTACTTGATCGGCTAATTGTCATGTGTAAAACTCTCCCAGGAGTAACTCTTACTCGCAGTGAGTATCAGGATCCAACTAACTCATAGAAGGTATGTAATCTCATTTCAAATTTCAATACTTGAAATTCTCGATAATGCTTTTTCCCCTAGCGTGCTAAGACCTTGACGCGGGCAAACAAACCATAGTCCGCTAGTCAATTCAACCCATCATTTCCTGATTGAATTAAACTCACCCGCACGACCCTTGATGTAGGCCAAAAAAGTCGCACGACTACCCTAATCCAATCTCATCTTATGTTCCAGATAAGCACTAGTTAGCTACCGCACACTACGCCTTGACGCAGGCCAACAAACGTAGCACGAATACTAAGTAGTACTTATCTGAAATGACGGAGGGCTACACAGGTTTTTAAGAAAACCATGAGCGTAATGAACTTGATATCGTTGTAGAAATAAGTGATTTTGAAAAAGAGTGTTCTTGAGGCTTTTACTAGTTTCGCTAAAAAGGTCACTTCCGGTGAAGGGATCTCGGCTCTTTGCTTATCGAATAAGGTGCAGGATATTTCATAAATACCACTATACAAAGCAAGAACTATAGAGGCAATAAAAAATAAAACCGAGTGAGTTGTAGCATCTGCTAGTTTCGCTAAAGAGGTCACTCCCGGTGAAGAGATCTCGGCTCTTTCCTTATCGAATAAGGTGCTAGATATTCTACAAGTAATACCGCTATGCAAAGCAAAAACTAGAGCTACCCTTTTTATAAATTTGATTCTACAACATCTTTTAGGTTTCTTTTCTTTCATTAATCTCATTAATGAATCCCATCATTTAAGCTTCCTAAGCATCACAGAAGAAACGAAAATACAACGTACGCTTATGCCATCCGCATTCGCCACAGTGTCCCGTTATGCACCGTTAGGTTACTTAACTAACGGCATACCGGAGCGGGACTAGCGCGGGTGTAAAACATAAGCAACGTTTATTATATATCATATATACAATAATAAAGCATTCGTCTCACATATATAAAATGATCACATTACAGTATATCGGCAACAGAAGATAACATATAAAATATTGGATATACTAGGAGGTCCGTGTTTTATTTTGAGCCTGTATAAAACATGGATTCCATGATCGCGATGAATAGCCAAACCCACATCCCTAGACCCCTACGAGAGCGGCAAGTAACCCTGCCAATTCTAGGGTTAGGAGATGTTAGTTATATGTATGCCCTAGAGGCCATTACTGTACATTGGATGTATATTGTAGTGGATGCTGGGACGTCTATAGGGAGGACTTTCTTGCTCGACATGATAGTATGCTATCTGATTGCTCTTTACCTTAACGTGTGCACTGATTGTCTCTCTGTTACATGTTGGTAAAGCCCTTAGGATGTGTACTTGACTATCTGGACTATGATGCGGATCATACTAGTTGGGACATGGTAGTCCATAAGTACATCCTTCAAAGTCCCTAGTCGTGGGTGTATCGAGATGGGGCATCGATATACCAGAGTAGACTAGCGTGTACCTTCTCGACCCATACAGATGGGCGATGGATGATCCCATATCCATTGGTGTTTGACATCGGAGATGATATACGGGTGCTCAGTAGAGACTGGGTACACTGGACGGACTCGCCGAGAACTCCCAGATGGTATTATACCTCACGTCAGATGGCAGTTCTCTGGTGACACTGGTACAGAGTAGTCTGTTGACCCGAGATCGTCATAGAGTCTTGTGTGGTTCCCACTGTGCTTTGATTTCCATCTTACCACGTCCAAGAGGGCGTGCAAAATGGTGGTTTTTGGGTACAGTCCCGAGTCACATGGAGGCAATGAGCGATAGGAGGGGATTCGTCTCTCCCGGTATAGGGAGTTGATGTTGCGCTGTGTTCGATTGGCTATAACAGGAAATCCCTGGCCAGGGTTGCTGAGACTTACTGGTAAGTGTTACCAGTAGTTTCTCGAAGTGTTATAGACCTCATATCGACACGACTTATCGAGCTATTGGGGTCTGACGTTTACCACCCCTAGGCAATATATGCGACATATCAGACGATCAGACCGGACTGTACGGTAGTGTTACTGGTCGGATTCACTGGAGTGTGAGCGGGCTTGCTCGTCGATCTTCAGATCGCTCAATACCCGGGTGGCCGTTACGTTTAGCAGACCGCTTGCGGCTTGTGGGTGTTTGATATGATCATCATCTGCTGCCGGCGTATTGACGAGTCTTTAGAGTCCTACACAGAGGTTTCCTGGCTCAAGCAAAACGAAATAGGAGCGCGTATGAGATATGTGCGGGACCGAGAATAATATCAGTATGTGATACTATATTCGATTCTCGCAATGTGACATTGATCGGTTATATCCGATATAGCCGGGTTATCGGATCAAGTGTTGATTCAATAAGTTGTTACTAATGATACTAGTCGGTTATATGCGTTATGACCGGATCGTTAAATCAAGTGTTGATTTAATGCATAATTATATATTTGATATATTACTTTGCATTAACTAGTATTGGTTCACTTAAGATGGATTTTCTCACTCGGGTGTGCGCATTACATATGCGATATGATTTTGTGCACTTGCTTGTATCATGTTTGATGATACATGCTTTTTGGTTAAGTGTAAAGTATGAAACCTTGGTTAATAAAATGGTTAGGGTTTATTATTTGTTATTCATTTATCTTATTTAATTATCTATTTATTTATGATAAATGAATAAAACAAAATGCAAAGAGAAAAATGGTGGAATTCATTTGTTCTTTCATGAAGATTCATGAATGTTTGACTTTGTCACCAATTTTGTCTCATGCTTAACCCTAACCATCTCTTTTAACCATGATTGATTCTCTACACCTAATCATGGTTCTAATATGATATGTATTCATTTCTTTTCCAATTTTGAATTAACTTATCATATTTAGCTTCTTCTTCTTCTTCATTTTTCTTCACATGAAGAAAGCTTGCTTCATTAATGGCAAGTGATGAGAATGAGTGAGAAATCCAATTCTAAAGTCTACCCACTTCCTATTTCTTCATCCTCTACCTCTTGCCAAGTAGTAGAGTGTGTTTTCTTCACAAGTTTTCATGACTTGGTGAAGGTGGAGCTTGATCTTTCGATGCCTCGACGTAGATCAACTTCGGCATGGACATCGACGACCTAGCTTGCCCATTCTCCGACGAAGCCGACGCTTGAGCCCGGATTTGATTTGGACAGCGGAGAGGACCTCGTTGCGGAGCTATGGAGGTGGAGCACCGGATCTACAAACGTTGTATTTCCGTATTCTCATTAGTTAAGTGTTAACTAGTTTCTATTTCGCCTAGACATCTAGCCGACGATCCGTAGTTTAGGGTTTCCCGGCACTAGAATATTTGAAATTGGCATGATCGATGCCTTGTGAGACCTCACTAGAGTGCCTAGGAACCCTACAGTGGTATCAGAGCCTAGCTAGAGCCTTAGGCGAAGTCCTGACGGAATTTGAAGTCCGATCGAACCGAAAACACGAACCCAAAATTGCTCTCTGTCCAGATTTTAAAATTGTGGATTTTTCATGATTAAAAATATCCATAAAATCAAGCATGGTTTTCTAAGAATTACTGTAAATTTCGAGGACCTGATTCAACTTTACCACCGCGTTTCCGCGGCACGAGCATTGCTCGTGCGGCGGAAGCGCGGCCAGTTTTGTCGTTTTGTGCATTTTGTTTTAACAGTAATTCTCAGATTTCTGTGCTGATTTTCCTGGGATATTTTTATATTTATTATACAGATGAGTTTTCTGGAGTTATTTTGGGGATTCGATGTTTCGATCGGGGTATCAAATTTTGTCTATTTGGCTTTCCGGATAAATTTTAGAATATGTTAAAAAGTTCGACCGAATATAAATACCCAATTTTTCCCCTGTCGGGAAATTTCCAAGTGTTGGATTTTTCCGTAGTTTAACAACGTTCGAAGTAGTGCAAGTAACACGATGGACCCTCTAGAAGACAACAAACCTTAACTCGATTATGTGAACGTCTTGAACTGCCCTTTGAACCTTCGGGTTTGGGGCAGTACGGCGTGCCACATGTGAGGCGTTGGCTTGACCCTTCTACGGCTGGACCGTTGGTACTGAGGCACGAACTGAATGTTGTTAGACTTATTTCATGTGTTGATCTATGTCGGGAAAACTTGGGTGTTTGACTGTTCGATCGAAAAGTTTAACATTTTCTGTTTATCTGGAATGGGATACAATAATTGGAATTCACAATAGTTATATGATAACTGGATGAATGTTATAAACATAGCAGTTTAGTCTCACTTGATCGGTTGCCACGGAATTTTGATGTGATCAAAAGTCCATTGCAATCACGTAGCGTACGCGGATATTCGCCGGTAAACTTAATAGACAGCTACACCCCATAGCCTCGACCAAGTGACTGTAGGAGAACACCGTCGCCGAAAGCATCCGTTCGGGTGCTCGCGGCAGCGGTGTTCCGCCTTGGTGCACTTCGTCGACGGTATCGGGGGTGCGGCCGTCTACTGAAGTTTGCGACGAGTATTCGATCAGACTGTCGGGAATCTTGTTGAATTTCCCGACTCGATATTGAAAAGTGTTTTCGATAATGAGACTAAAATGCGGGGTTTATAATTGTTAGGCATGCGATGTCTAAGTAATTCATTTGGTCAGGCATGCGATGTCTGAGGTGGTTGCGGATTCCAACTGTTGTAGTTTTACACTTTCTTTTCTGTGACCGTAAGTGTAATATGTGATATCGCCGGTTTCGTTGCTATATGTCAACGACAATTGGGATGGACATATTTACTTACGTTGATGACATGTGATGTTATGTGTTGCTGGATATGTTATATTGGATCGTCGTGTTTGAATAGCCGGGGTTTTTTTATGTGAGATGAGTGTTTTTCATTTTCATTCATGTAAAAACTTTTATGTAATATTCTTTTATTAGGGCGCTTCCAGGTTGCGGAAGTTGTCACCTCTTGTATATTATTTACTTTTCCGCACTAGGATAGACCCAAGGAGGAGGGCACAAGTAACCGGGTTCTGGAGTCCAGTGGGAGACCAACTCGAGGAGTCGAGTCCGGGTCTCCTAACTCCAAAATTGGTAGGGTTGCTTGCCGCTCTCGTAGGGGTCTAGGGGTGTGGGTTTGGCTATTCATCACGACCGTGGAATCCGTGTTTTGTACTGGCTCGTATTGAAAACACGGACGTCCTAGTATATCCAATATTTCATATGTTTCTTCTGCTGTGCTTTATCTGTGATGAGATCATGCGATGTTCTGTGGCAGATATTATATATAGTATATATGATATATTATATAGGCGTTACTTATGTTTTACACCCGCGCTAGCCCTACCCCGCTCTGTCGTTAGTTACCTAACCTAACGGTGCACGAGGGGACATCGAGGCGAATGCGGATGGCATAAGTGTACGTCATATCTATCCGTGTTGTTTAGGTATATTAAATGATGGGACTTCATTAATGAGATTAATGAAATAAAAGAAACCTAAGATGTTGTAGAATCGAATTTCAAAATAAAACAGGTAGCTACAGTTCTTGCTTTGCACAGCGGTATATGTGATATATCCTGCACCTTATTCGATAAGGAAAGGACCGAGATCCCTTCACCGGGAGTGACTCCTTTAGCAATAACTGGCAGATGCTACACCCTCGGTTTGTCTTTTGATTGCTTTTAAGTGTTTTTGCTTTGCACAGTGATATATGTGATATATCCCGCACCTCATTCGACGAGGAAAGGACCGACGATCCCTTCACCGGGAGTGACTCCTTTAGCAAAACTAGAAAAGCCTCAAAAGCACTCCATTTCAAAACCATTCGATCCTACAACGATATCAAGTTCATTACGCAATAGGTTTTTAGAAAAACCTGTCGTAGCCCTCCGTCATTTCAGATATGTACTGGTTAGTATTCGTGCTACGTTTGTTGACCTCTGTCAAGGCGTAGTGTGCGGTAGCTGATTAGCGCTTATCTGCATAAGCATATGATGTGATTGATTTAGGGTAGTCGTGCGACTTTGTTGACCTCTGTCAAGGGTCGTGCGGGTGGGTTTACTTCAATCAAGAAATGACGGGTTGAACTTGACTAGCAGCCTATGGTTTGTTGACCTCTGTCAAGGTCATAGGATGCTAGGGGCAAAACATTATCGGGAATTTCAATTGTTGAAATTTGCAATGAGATTGCATACCTTCTATGAGATAGTTGGATCCCGATACCCGCTGTGAGTAAGAGTTACTCCTGGGAGAGTTTTATACATTACAATTAGCCAATCAAGTAGGTGTATAGAAAGGTGTCAACGGGGTTACGCCTCTGGGAAAACGAGGTTTACATTAATTATGTTCGTGCGAAAGCACGGGGGACCTCCCTCAAAGTACCGACACTGGCCTGGCTGAAAGATTAGCGAACTTGTAGTGTGTAATTAATCCCGGCTAGTCTTTCCTTTTAGGGTTTGAAGGAAGATTTGATAAAAAGCAGTGGGAGCCATCCTGATTAGATAAAATAATAACCAATCTATTCTTGAAAGAGCGCACGCTGAGTGTTTTCTTCTCTCTCTCTCCTGGTAGCGACCATATCATGCCTTAATCAAGATAATAAAACGGATTATTGACCGAACCCGCTTGTTATACTGAGCTGGGGAACATTGGTCCCGCTCCAACTTATAATTGTTATAAGACAGAGCAGGAAATAGGGGAATACCAGATTTCCCGTGCCGCCCAAACGAAGAGAGTGCATGTTGATGCATCATCTTCGGGTGTGTTCATTATAAAGAACTGTTTCTCAGTATCCTCCGCATCCTGGGTATATGATACCGGATCAAGATCCCAGATATGTAAGATGTTACATAGGGCTACAAAAGGGTAGAAAAACTGAGAACGGGTGATAAGTTTCATGAGGCAGAAAACGGGGCAAGTGTTGCAGCCAAGTCTGTTGGTCACTGTCACCCTGTATAGTAATACATTGATTCTGAACGAATGTTATTAGATACCGAACCTGATATACAAAATTATATGTGTCTCTTTATTAGTAAAGAAACGATAAAATTTTGTATTGTTGGATAATGTTTTGAACATTTCCTATATCAAAAGTTGATCGGTTCAGGCACGTTATCTAAAAGCATTGTTGTTCTAAATCAAACTACAGTTCTTAGTATATGGAACACACAAAAGAGGAAGAGTTCAGAAATGAACGAATTCTTCTTGAGGTATTGTAGACTAGGTCAGATCAATGCGACCCGACTGGCTGAAGTTACATTTAGATGTATATTTAAATCAGTTTGAATTTACATCTTGTGAAACTTGCCAGTCATGTCACAAAGATAAGATGACCATAGCCCTGTTTATTGGAAACAGAGAAAGAGTTACTAAACTCTTGGGACTGATACATGATGATGTATGTAAGGTCCCCTGTCTACACATGCCAGGACTGGTTCTTTATACTTCATTACGTTCTCTGATGATCTCTTTAGATTCAGACATATGTTCTTGTTGAAACAGAAGTCCGAACCTTTTGAGATATTCACAGAATATAAGTTAGAAGTAGAGAACCAAAATACGGGTATAAGTATTATGTCCTTTGATGTGATCGAGGAGGAGAATACTTGTGCACGGAAATCCTGGACTATTTTGAAGGAGAATGAGATTCTCTCTCAGCATTACTCCTCCGTATACACCATTGCACGATGGTATGTCGGGGCGGAGCAGATACACCCTATTTGATATGGTGTGCTCTATGATGAGTACTACTGAGTTACCTATTTCTTTTTGGGAGTTATGCACTTATGAAGTTGCATACCTATTGAATAGGGTTTCAATCAAATCAGTTGCCTACCGCTTCATATGTGATATGGAAAGGGAAGAGCCCATGTCTTAAGCTAGTTAAGATTTGGGGTTGTACCGGCCTATGTCTAAAAGCAAAATCCGGACAAGCTCGAGGCAAGGTCTGTAATGTACAACTGGAAAGGTTCCAGCTATACAATTTGCAGCCGATAATTTGGTAGAACCAATGGATTCAATAGTAACCAACGAACCTCATCCTCTCCGCCGATCTAGTAGGGTTCCTCACCCACCTGAGAGATACTTCGGTTTCTCTATGACAGTGGGAGCGAGGATTGCATCATGAGATGATGACCCAACTAGCTTCGAGCTGGCCATCAGGAGTAAGACTCTGTCAGAATGGCTGGATGCTTAGTGATCTGAGATGGAATCCTTATACACCAACAAAGTATGGACTTTGGTTGCTATATCTGAAGGGTTAAATCCCCATCAGGAGCAAGTATATCTTGAGAAGATTACTTGGTGTACATGAAAAAGTTGAGACTTTCAAAGCTAGACTTGTTAATGGTTTGCATCATTGACCAGGTATGGATTATGTTAAAACATTTTCTAAGGATCTATGCTTAAGTCCATCCAGATCCTACTTGCCACGGCTACATACCATGACTACGATATCTGGCGGTTGGGTGCCATGACTGCTTTTCTAAATGATGATTTAGAAGAGTGCGTCTATAAGTACACAGCCAGAGGTCCTCGTAGACAGTGGGAGCAGCGGAAACGTGTGCAAGATGTTTTATGTGATAAAGCAGGCATCGCGGAGTTGGAACATCTGTTTTGATGAGTTAATCAAAGAGTTTGACATCATCAAAATGGTAGATGAACCTTGTATATACAAAAAGGTAGTAGGGAGTATGGTGGTGATCCTCGTAGAGTACGTGGATGACATACTCTTGATAAGAAAGGAGTTTCTTATGCTACGCTCGATCAATCTCCGTTTATCACAAAGATTCTCCGTGTAGGATCAACATGATACCTCCTAAATCCTGAGTTTTTGATCTATGAGATAGATTTAATTGGATATTAGGATTCTCACTAGTTGTAGTGAGATGGTATCAATCGATCCTGGGGAGAATCACTGGAAGTGTTCCAGAGTGATAAAGACGACTGAATGTCAGTCGCAGGCATTGTCTTTACCCTAAGTAAAGGGACGGTATGTTGGAAGAGTTCCAAGCTAGATACCGTGACATACTAGACGATAAAGGCTGGATACATCGCTACTTATGATGCTACTAAAGAGGATGTTTGGATGTATAATGGTTCATGAGATGAACTATGTTCCTACCATTGTGAGACAATGGAGTTGTGGCTTATGCCAAGGAACGCCGGTCCCATCAGTGATCCAGACTTATTCTAAGGCAGTATCACCTGATCGTGGAGATGGTTGATCTCCAGGTTGATCGAGGCAAGGAGAGCAGACTTAGAGGATAACGCAGCAGATCCACTCACGAAGGCCTATTCCCAGAGAGAGACTTTTATGGGATGGTTGAGTATGAGATACTACAACCACTGCTACAGATGGCCCTAGTGCTAGTGGGAGATTGTTAGTTATATGTATGCCCTAGAGGCCATTACTGTACATTGGATGTATATTGTAGTGGATGCTGGGACGTATATAGGGAGGACTTTCTTGCTCGACATGATAGTATGCTATCTGGTTGCTCTTTACCTTAACGTGTGCACTGATTGTCTCTCTGTTACATGTTGGTAAAGCCCTTAGGATGTGTACTTGACTATCTGGACTATGATGCGGATCATACTAGTGGGGACATGGTAGTCCATAAGTACATCCTTCAAAGTCCCTAGTCGTGGGTGTATCGAGATGGGGCATCGATATACCAGAGTAGACTAGCGTGTACCTTCTCGACCCATACAGATGGGCGATGGATGATCCCATATCCATTGGTGTTTGACATCGGAGATGATATACGGGTGCTCAGTAGAGACGGGGTACACTGGACGGACTCGCCGAGAACTCCCAGATAGTATTATACCTCACGTCAGATGGCAGTTCTCTGGTGACACTGGTACAGAGTAGTCTGTTGACCCGAGATCGTCATAGAGTCTTGTGTGGTTCCCACTGTACTTTGATTTCCATCTTACCATGTCCAAGAGGGCGTGCAAAACGGTGGTTTTTGGGTACAGTCCCGAGTCACATGGAGGCAATGAGCGATAGGAGGGGATTCGTCTCTCCCGGTATAGGGAGTTGATGTTGCGCTGTGTTCGATTGGCTATAACAGGAAATCCCTGGCCAGGGTTGCTGAGATTTACTGGTAAGTGTTACCAGTAGTTTCTCGAAGTGTTATAGACCTCATATCGACACGACTTATCGAGCTATTGGGGTCTGACGTTTACCACTCCTAGGCAAGATATGCGACATATCAGACGATCAGACCGGACTGTACGGTAGTGTTACTGGTCGGATTCACTGGAGTGTGAGCGGGCTTGCTCGTCGATCTTCAGATCGCTTAATACCCGGGTGGCCGTTACGTTTAGCAGACCGCTTGCGGCTTGTGGGTGTTTGATATGATCATCATCTGCTGCCGGCATATTGACGAGTCTTTAGAGTCCTACACAGAGGTTTCCTGGATCAAGCAAAACGAAATAGGAGCGCGTATGAGATATGTGCGGGACCGAGAATAATATCAGTATGTGATACTGTATTCGATTCTCGCGATGTGACATTGATCGGTTATATCCGATATAGCCGGGTTATCGGATCAAGTGTTGATTCGATAAGTTGTTACTAATGATATTAGTCGGTTATATGCGTTATGACCGGATCGTTAAATCAAGTGTTGATTTAATGATTTAATGCATAATTATATATTTGATATATTACTTTGCATTAACTATTATTGGTTCACTTAAGATGGATTTTCTCACTCGGGTGTGCGCATTACATATGCGATATGATTTTGTGCACTTGCTTGTATCATGTTTGATGATACATGCTTTTTGGTTAAGTGTAAAGTATTAAACCTTGGTTAATGAAATGGTTAGGGTTTATTATTTGTTATTCATTTATCTTATTTAATTATCTATTTATTTATGATAAATGAATAAAAGAAAATGCAAAGAGAAAAATGGTGGAATTCATTTGTTCTTTCATGAAGCTTCATGAATGTTTGACTTTGTCACCAATTTTGTCTCATGCTTAACCCTAACCATCTCTTTTAACCATGATTGATTCTCTACACCTAATCATGGTTCTAATATGATAAGTATTCATTTCTTTTCCAATTTTGAATTAACTTATCATATTTAGCTTCTTCTTCTTCTTCATTTTTCTTCACATGAAGAAAGCTTGCTTCATTAATGGCAAGTGATGAGAATGAGTGAGAAATCCAATTCTAAAGTCTACCCACTTCCTATTTCTTCATCCTCTACCTCTTGCCAAGTAGTAGAGTGTGTTTCCTTCACAAGTTTTCATGACTTGGTGAAGGTGGAGCTTGATCTTTCGATGCCTCGACGTAGATCATCTTCAGCATGGACATCGACGACCTAGCTTGCCCATTCTCCGACGAAGCCGACGCTTGAGCCCGGATTTGATTTGGACAGCGGATAGGACCTCGTTGCGGAGCTATGGAGGTGGAGCACCGGATCTACAAAGGTTGTATTTCCGTATTCTCATTAGTTAAGTGTTAACTAGTTTCTATTTCGCCTAGACATCTAGCCGACGATCCGTAGTTTAGGGTTTCCCGGCACTAGAATTTTTGAAATTGGCATGATCGATGCCTTGTGAGACCTCACTAGAGTGCCTAGGAACCCTACAGGAGACCCGGTCTCGACTCCTCGAGACGGCCTCCCACTGGACCATAGAACCCCGTTACTTGTACTCCCTTCCTTGGGTCTATCCTAATGAGGAAAAGTAAATAATATACAATGGTGACATCATCCTCAACCCGGAAGTTCCCCAATAAAAGAATATTACATACAATGAATTTTACATGAATGAAAATAAAAAAACCCTCATCTCACATAAAACCCCGGCTATTCAAAACACGACGATCCAGTATAACATACCACAGCAACACATAACATCACATGTCATCAACGTAAGTAAATATGCCTATCACAATTGTCATTGACATATAGCAACGAAAACGGCGATATACCACATATTACACTTACGGTCGCAGAAAAGAAAGTGAAAAACTACAACATTTGGAATCCACAATCACCTTAGACATCGTAAACCCGAAATATCACATATTATGGATTTCATGCCTAACTATATGAATTCTACATATTGTATCACATTACAGAAAAAGCTAGACGATTTTAAACATTCTGATCGAATCAACAAACATCCAAAATTTCCAAAAATTCTCAACACTTGAGCGTAGTTTAGAAATATCCATCACATGCCACAGTAGCAATGAACCAGCCGTAGAAGGGTCAACCAATGCCTCATTTGTGGCACCGCTAAACTACCACAAACCCTAGGGTTTGGTGGCGGTTTCGACGGTCACAAAATCGAGTTAAGGTTTTGTTCTTCTAGTGGGTTCACTGCATCACTTGCACTCTATTTGAATGTTCTTTAACTATGAAAAAGATCCAACTCTTGAAAAAATTTCAGAAAGGGAAAAGTGTGTATTTGATATCCGTTCGAACTTTTTAACACCGTCTAAATAACCTGAAAAAAAACTAGAATTACGAATACGAAACACTCCGAATTGCCTTTGCTAAATGTCACGACCCGAAATAGCACGTGACTGGCCCTTGAATCATATGAAGTTTATAGGACCTCATCTAATTCAGGTAAGACAAAAGCCCAGAAATCTAAAACCATTTAAAGAGTAAATAAAGAAAACTAAATGTTTAAAGAAGTAAGAAAACATGTTTAAAAGCAAGGTTTTTAAATAAGTAAGCCGAATATGCATTTTAAAAACCTCTAGACTTTCCTGAAAATTTCGGCAGAGTTTCCTTTGTAAATACTGGCCCCGAACGGGGTACAACAAGAATAATATATATACAATGATAAAAGGCATCCCCAGGCGGGAGCTAGCTCTTTGTCAATCGACAGTCACAACCACGCAAGCAGTATAATATACAACGCCAAAGGACGAGGATCAAAACTCAAAAGGAAACTCAAAATCAGCATGAAAACCATAATACTACAATGCGCGACTCTAAGGTAGAAATAATACACAACTGGTTTTCTAAGTAGGAAATAAATATACAAGTTTGGTTGATGGAATTTCTAGATACAGCTGAATAAAATAAATACAAGGGTGGTCACGATGCGAGTGAACCCACCTACCAATGCAATCACCCAGAAAGGAAGAAGTGTGCCAGAAAAGCCGCAATGAAACCTGTACGGCAAAACCTGCAAGAAACTGTAGCACAACGGGGGTGAGTTGCCAACTCGTGAGTAGAAAACATCACAGAGCAGAAATCGTATGTATGACTCAATCCTTGGTCAATACGATCAATATACATATAAACTTCAGATAAATAAGTCTGAAGCATGATATGGTGGCAAAGGTAAACATCTATACATAAGTGTAGTACCAAGTGCTCGTGCTGTTAGTGTATATGCCCTAGAGGCCATTACTGTATCATACTAGCTTGTATATTACTTAATGGAAGCTTGGAATATTCACAGTTGTATAGACAATCTTGCTCAAAATGGTAGTATGCTACTTGGTTTGTTTCCACTTCAATATGTGCATGTGTTTCTTTTAGCATATCTCTTATACATATTAGTAGAGCCCTTAGGATCTTTGCTTGATTACCAGCGTTGTGATGACAGTCACACTAGTGGGGGCTGGTTAATCTACAAGCACATCCTTATACAGGTCCCTAGTCGTAGGACTATCGAGACGGGGCATCGATACTCCGGAGTAGATTAGCGTATGCGCTTCTCATCCCAGCGGGGGAAACGGTCTGTCCCACAGCAGTCAGTACGTTGTACTTGAGATAGTATGCGGGTGCTCGTTAGGTTACGAGTACACTGGACATGACTCGTCGGGAACTGTTGGTTGGTATTATACCTATCGTCAGTTATCAGTTCCCAGGTGACATGAGTACAGCTTAGTCCGTTGACTTGACACTGTCACTTCTCCTCGAGTGTGTTCCCACTGTACTTAGATTACTACCCTACCACGGCTCAAAGGAGTCGTGCAAACAGGTAGTAGTTGGGTGCAGTTTCGAAGCACTTGGAGGCAGTGACGGTTAGACAGGATTCGTCTCTTCCGGTATTGGGGGTTGACATCGCGCTGTGTCTAGGAGAGCCATTACACGAGTAGTCCCTGGCCTGGGCAAGCGAGATATACTGGTAGGTTTCCAGTGTTATCTCAGGGTGTTCTGGGTTACACTCCGACACGACTTGTACCGCTATTAGGGGACTGACGTTCACCACCCCCTAGGCCCGCCATGCGATGTATCAAACGAACAGACCGGACTGTACGGAGATTGTCACATACAGGCTCAGTAGGAGATCGGATGGGTTTATCTCATCGGACTTCTTATCGACATCTACCTGGGGACTGTTACGTACAGCTAGCGCCGCTTTCGGTCTGTAGTTAAACCCACTGCCAGCGTAGTATCGAGTCTTTAGAGTCCCATACAGAGAGTTTCCCTGCACTGAGCGAAACATGTAGAGGCCGTATGGTTTTACGGCAAGGCTGCGATCACTTACGTACACTTGTGTGCATATGCTGTTTGGGTAGGCAATACTAGTGGGCTTTGGTTTAAGCCGGATCCTAGCATTGCACCGATGGATTCGTTTTGTCTTCTGTGCATTCGCATTCTACGGAATGCGGATCCAGGTGTGTATGCACAGTTTTGAGGAGCGATGAAGGAAAAGGTGCCTCATTAGGGTTTTGGCAGATGGTTCGACCAAAACCGCTATGTGGCAGGCTCATTAGGGTTTTGGCAATTCGTTCGGTCAAAACCATTATGTGCCGCGTACATTACTTACTAATCTTTTCAGTGATAATTTTATGATGGCTAATTGCTTTGACCATTTTACCACCTTGACCACTCTTGACTTTGTTGACCCGTTGACCAAAGTTGACCTTGACCTTCATGAAAGGTCTACACTCTTCTTTGGTTTTCTTTTTCATTTTGGATTATGATAATGGTCATGTCAATGTCGCCATCTAATGATATTGTTTAGTATTATTACAACCGTGGTGCCTTTTTCTTGAGTTGATAATTTCATTATTCTTTTCTCATTCTCTCTCTTGAAAGTGAAAAGAAAGAAAGAGAGCTCCATGGTTGCTTGATCTCCTTCATCTTCCTCCTCTTGAAATATTCTTTTGATCTCATGTGTTGAGAGAAAAAGAATCCACATAGACAAATACTTCCATCAACCTCCTCTATATAACCTAGGACTTCAAGACTAGTGATCTTGTTGCCCTAGTTGCCTTGGCTCGAGGTGGAGCTCGGTGTACATCTCTCGGGTGGATCGTCTTCGACTCAAGAAGGCCGCGGAGGTGACCAAGATCCGGATCAACCCTCGGAGCGTGGATGGGTGAGCCGGACAGCGGAGAGAAGATCCGAAGGACCGGTTTCGTGAGGTATAATTTCTACGGCATAGTAGTTAACGGCTCTAGTAGTTTGTTAGCTTCTAGTTTAGCAAAGATCCGGCTTTTAGTCCATGTTGCCTTTGCGCCAAAAATTGTTTTTCGCCGTTTCCGCCTCCCCGTAAGAACCGGGCAGAGCAACATGGACTTACAGTGGTATCAGAGCCTAGCTAAACGTAAACTAGCAAGTTAGCAAAGTGTTTAGAATATCGATCGGAAAAAATTCGCAAAACAAGTCCAGATAATTTAACTTTCTGCCGATTTTTTATACTGTTCAAAAAGTAATTTAAAATATATGAAAAATTGGCTTAGGGTTTTCTAAAGACACAGACAAAAAACGGTCCACTGAACCGATCAAAGCGCCGCAGTTCCGCGGCAAGAACATGCTTCTTGCCGCGGATCCGCGACCGAGTTGACTCGGCCGTGGACCGAGTTTGGTGCAGTGTACTTAGTTGGCTGTTTTGGGATTTTTAGTACATGTTGTTTCTACCCAGATTTTCTAGAGAACAAATTGATTTTTTAGGTGGTTACAAATCCGTATTTTTATCGATATTCCATAGACTTTGGCTAATGGATATTATCTGTGATGTGATATATGTATTGAACGTCTGCTAATCGCTATACATCGATTAGTGGGGGTTATACATATCTGTGATCTGTAATGTTGATGGTTTGTGTATATGAATTCGTTGGATTGTCGCGGATGAATAGCCGGGGGTTGTGAGATGAGAGTTTTCTTATTCTTTCAATTCTTGTAATATGTAAATTGATGTAATATTATTTGTTTGGCCGCACAACCGGGTCGGGGTTGTAGCCGTCATTGTATAATTTCTTTTTACTGTTTTTGCTCCTAGGATAGACCCAAGATGGGGTGCACAAACTACCGGGTATCTCGAAGTGCCGAGTGGCCTACTCACGGTGTTGAGGGAGGTTGCTTCGCTTCGGGTACATGGCAGGTAGTTTGCCGCACCCGTAGGGGTCTAGGGTGGGGTTTTGGCTATTCATCGTGACCGTGTAATCCGTTCTTCGTTACAGGCTCGTACGAATTGCGGATTCCTAGTATATCCAATGTATTCATCTGTGATCTGGAATGGCTATCATTGCATGTGATGAATGTTTATATATATCTATATGATATCTATTTAGGCGTTGCTTATGTTTTGCATCCGCGCTAGTCCAGCCCCCGCTCTGTCGTTAGTTAAGTAACCTAACGGGTGATGACGGGACCCCGTGACGAATGCGGATGGCATAAGCATACGTCATATTTTCGTTGTTTTCTGCAATGGTAGGATTAAATGATGGGACGCATTGGAAATAATGCAAGAAAATAAACCAAGTAAAAGTCGTTGGAACACTTTCAAAATCACTCGGTTCTTTTCAAAAGCCAGCTTTTAAACACGGAACTTGAACCACTCCATTTAAAAGCTATCAGGTTCCTTCGATTATGTTCACTACGTTCACGGTTTCGCCAAAACCATTCGTAGCCCTTCGTCATTTCAGTTAAATAGTCAGTAGTATTCAAGCTATGTATTTTGACCTTCGCCAAGGCATAGTGATTGGTAGCTGCTGAATATTTATCTGCAGCATAGATAGATGCGTTGGTTTGGGATAGTCGTACTACTATTTTGGCCTTCGTCAAGGGTATGTACGGGTGGGTTCAAATTAACCTGGACAATGACGGGTAGAACTTGACATGTGACTTATGATATGTTGGCCTTCGTCAAGGTTATAAGAGCATGGGGCAAAAATCCACATCGGGAGTTTTAAAAGAACTGAAACTTGCTAGCGCTGCATACCATTTGGATTGTGATGATTCTGGTAGGATTCCTTCAGTTTTGTCACGCGATGATATTTGGATCCCGATCCTACTGTGAGTATATGCTACTCCTCCGAAACTTTCTCACTTAACGATCAATGCTATAAACCAAGTAGGTGTCTAGAAAGGTGTTAGCGGGGCTACGCCCACAGGGAAAAGAGGTTATTTAATTAAGGAACTTCGCGAAAGCGTTGAAAAACCTCCCTCGAAGTACCGACACCAGCCTGGCTGAACGGTTAAGAAAGTATTGTACGGTGAGATTGATCCCGACTAATTCTTCCTTTATGGTTTGAGGAGGGATTCGAGAGACAGTGGGAGCCATCCTGTTTAGATAAATTAAAAACCAATCTAAACTTGCAAGAGCATCATGCTAAAGTGTTTTCTTCTCTCTCTCTTAATTGCAGCGACCCAGTGACCAGACATAGGTTACATCTAGATAATAAAATGACTGAATCTGACTGTTATGACTGGCAAAGGTCTGTCCAGATGTCCATTGCCCATGACAAGCTAGGACACCTCTTAACTAATCCAATCCCTGCCGTCTCAGGTCCAGTTTCCCCTGTCACGGATATTGATATCCGTAGGACATCGGAAGAAGACTGTGCGAAAGCCAAGTTCCTCGTGTTGGCCTCAGTTGATGGTGCAAACCAGAGGCAGCACGAGAAGATGGACTTAGTCTCTATCTTCCTCCATAACAAAGATTTATATGGAGAGTAATCTCGTATCGCAAGATATGAGGCCTCGAACGAATTGCTTCCAGCGAGGTTGGCTATCGGGTCATCTGTAAGGGGCAACGTCCTTACAGAGACCAGCTCTTTTGAGCTCACGGACCTGAAGACCACATTGAAGAACAGGTCAGATGCTGACTTAGTTCAACAATCTCTACCTACTACCCTGAAGGAAACCAGGGAAGTAGAAAGAAAGGGAAGGGCAGAAGTTTCAGGACTGGATGTAATAAAAGAAGGATGTTCCTATTGTTACAGGAATGAACATTGGCAGAAGGATTGCAGGGCTTGTATAGCCAGTAGCCAGAATTCGAAGCATGTTGTGGCTTCGGCTTCGGGTGTGTTTGTAATAGAGAACTGTATGTCAGTTAACCCTACTTCCTGGGTATTGGATACCAGATCATGACCTCATATCTGTAATTCGTTACAGGCTCTGAGAAACCGTAGGGTTATCAGGAAAGGTGATATGACACTCAGGGTTGCTAAC
The DNA here is from genome assembly GCA_030015575.1 of Agapanthus africanus. Lineage (NCBI taxonomy): Eukaryota > Viridiplantae > Streptophyta > Magnoliopsida > Asparagales > Amaryllidaceae > Agapanthus > Agapanthus africanus. The sequence goes on from JASDDO010000016.1 coordinate 46,590,999, forward strand.
GAAATGAGCATGTATGTTGAATCCGTAGGGGAATATCATCTAGGACTGACAACTGGGCAGATATTGATTCTGCGTGACTGTTTTTATGTACCAGGTGCGACTTGTAATATCATATCTGTATCCTTACTTTGTAAGGAAGGATATGATTTTACTTTTGTAAGCGATGTAGTCAACATCTACCTAAATCAAGTTCTGATTGGGTCAGGTACATTACAAAACGGGATATACGTATTGAATCAAGCTCAGATCTTCAGTGTCCAGAACACACTTAAAAGAAAGTCTTCGGAATTAAATCAGGCTTTCTTATGGCATTGTAGATTGGGTCACATTAATGAAACACGGTTGACAAAGTTACATAAAGAAGGATACTTGCATCCGTTCGAGTACCAGTCTTATGCCACTTGTGAATCTTGTCTCATGGGAAAGATGATAAAGACTCCGTTCACTGGACACGGAGAAAGAGCAAGTGAGCTCTTGGGACTCATACACGGTGATGTGTGTGGTCCAATGTCTACATATGCGCGAAGTGGTTATTCATACTTCATTACTTTCACAGATGATTTCTCTAGGTATGGGCATGTCTTCTTGATGAAGCACAAATCCGAGGCCTTTGAGAAATTTCGGGAATACAAGAATGAAGTTGAAAAACAAACAGGCAAAAGTATCAAGACACTGAGATCTGATCGAGGTGGTGAATATTTGAGTGCCGAGTTTCTGGGCTACTTAAAAGAAAATGGAATTCTCTCTCAGCTTATTCCTCCATATACACCACAACACAACGGTGTATCGGAGAGGAGGAATCGAAACCTATTGGATATGGTTCGTTCCATGATGAGTAAGGCTGAGTTTCCGCGATCCTTCTGGGGCTATGCACTAGAATGAAATGCATATCTCTTGAACAAGGTTCCCTCCAAGACTGTGCCTACCACACCATATAAGATGTGGTGTGGGAAGAAACCCCATTTTCAATATCTGAAGATATGGGGATGTCCAGCTTTTGTAAAAAAGCAGCATGTGGACAAGCTCGAGGCACGCTCAGTACTGCGTAAGTTTGTAGGATACCCAAAGAACTCCAGGGGGTATTTTTTCTATCACGCAGAGGAACAAAAGGTTTTTGTTTCTCGTCATGCCCACTTTCTGGAACATCAGTTTTTAGAGAAAGGTGAAAGTGGGAGCGTAGTAGAACCGGAAGAAATTCCAGAACCACAAGTTATTACTGAAAGCTTGGAAGAACCAGAAGGTTCAAGAGAACAGGACATCCCAGCGCCACTCCGCAGGAGTAGTAGGCAGTCTCATCCACCCGAGAGATACTACGGTTTTCTCATAGACGGGGATAGAGAGGATAGCACCATTGACTATGGTGAACCTACTAGCTTCCACCAAGCCATTCAGAGTGGTGACTCGGTAAAATGGCTGGATGCAATGCGGACCGAGATGGAGTCTATGTACACCAACAAAGTTTGTACTTTGGACTTTGCTCCAGAAGGGGTAAAACCCGTAGGCTGCAAATGGATCTTCAGAAAGAAGATTGGTGTAGATGGGCAGGTTGAAACCTATAAAGCTAGACTTGTAGCAAAGGGTTTTCGTCAAAGACCTGGTTTGGACTATGACGAGACCTTTTCTCCAGTGGCTATGCTCAAATCCATTCGGATCCTTCTTGCCATTGCTGACTTCCACGATTATGAGATCTGGCAGATGGACGTAAAGACGGCTTTCCTAAATGGAAATTTGGAAGAGTGCATCTTTATGGATCAGCCGGAGGGATTCATTCATAGTGGGAGCAGCGGCAAAGTGTGCAAGTTGCTCAAGTCCATCTATGGACTGAAGCAGGCATCGCGGAGTTGGAATATCTGCTTTGATGATACTGTCAAGGAATTCGACTTTATCAAAAACCCAGATGAACCATGCATTTACAGTAAGATTGTAGGGAGAACTGTGGTATTCCTCGTCTTGTACGTGGATGACATTCTCCTAATAGGAAATGATATTCCTATGCTACAGTCAGTCATAGGATTCTTGTCACAGAGGTTCTCTATGAAGGACCTGGGCGATGCCAACTACATTCTGGGGATCCAGATCTATCGTGATAGATCAAAGATGATGTTGGGATTTTCACAGTCGAGGTACATAGACACCATACTAAAACGATTTAGTATGGAAGATTCCAAGCACGGTAATCTACCGGCTTGTCACAGAATCACCCTCTCCAAAGAGATGTCACCCAAAACTGATTTGGAAAGGGCTCGCATGTCATCTATACCCTACGCATCTGCGGTAGGCTCTATAATGTATGCGATGTTATGCACCAGACCAGATGTAGCATACGCATTAAGCGTTGTAAGCCGGTATCAGTCGGACCCAGGGGAGAAACACTGGATAGCAGTAAAGAACATTCTCAAGTACCTGAGAAGGACTAAGGAGATATTCTTGGTGTGTGGCGGAAAAGACCTCCAGATCGAGGCCTTTGCTGACTCCAGCTTCTAGAGTGACAAGGATGACTCCAAGTCCATGTCGGGTTATGTCTTTACCCTCAATGGAGGGGCGGTATGCTGGAAGAGTTCCAAGCAGGAGACCATTGCTGACTCAACTATGGAAGCGGAGTACATAGCTGCTTGCGATGCCGCAAAGGAAGCTGTCTAGATGAAGATGTTCCTCACGGAGCTTCAGGTGGTTCCTACCAGTGTTGATCCAATACCGCTGTATTGTGACAACAACGGCGCTATAGCTTTAGCGAAGGAACCCAGGTCCCATCAGAAGTCCAGGCACATTTTGAAGCGGTACCACCTTATCAGGGAGATCGTAGATCGCCGGGAGATCGAGTTTAAGAGAGTAAATATGGAAGATAACACTGCTGATCCATTCACGAAGGCCATACCCCAGACTCAGTTCGAGCGGCTGATCGAGATGATAGGTCTTCGATACGCCAGCACATGGCCCTAGTGCAAGTGGGAGATTGTTAGTGTATATGCCCTAGAGGCCATTACTGTATCATACTAGCTTGTATCTCACATAAAACCCCAGCTATTCAAAACACGACGATCCAGTATAACATACCACAGCAACACATAACATCACATTTCATCAACGTAAGTAAATATGCCTATCACAATTGTCGTTGACATATAGCAACGAAAACGGCGATATACCACATATTACACTTACGGTCGCAGAAAAGAAAGTGAAAAACTACAACATTTGGAATCCACAAACACCTTAGACATCGTAAACCCGAAATATCATATATTACGGATTTCATGCCTAACTATATGAATTCTACATATTGTATCACATTACAGAAAAAGCTAGACGATTTTAAACATTCCGATCGAATCAACAAACATCCAAAATTTCCCAAAATGCTCAACAGTTGAGCGTAGTTTAGAAGTATCCATCACATGCCACAGTAGCAATGAACCAGCCGTAGAAGGGTCAACCAATGCCTCATTTGTGGCACCGCTAAACTACCACAAACCCTAGGGTTTAGTGGCGGTTTCGACGGTCACAAAATCGAGTTAAGGTTTTGTTCTTCTAGTGGGTTCACCGCATCATTTGCACTCTATTTAAATGTTCTTTAACTATGAAAAAGATCCAACTCTTGAAAAAATTTCAGCAAGGGAAAAAGTGTGTATTTGATATCCGTTCGAACTTTTTAACACCGTCTAAATAACCTGAAAAAAAACTAGAATTACGAATACGAAACACTCCAAATTTCCTTTCCTAAATGTCACGACCCGAAATAGCACGTGACTGGCCCTTGAATCATATGAAGTTTATAGGACCTCATCTAATTCAGGTAAGCCAAAAGCCCAGAAATCAAAAACCATTTAAAAAGTAAATAAAGAAAACTAAATATTTTAAGAAGTAAGAAAACATGTTTAAAAGCAAGGTTATTAAATAAGTAAGCTGAATATGCATTTTAAAAACCTCTAGTCTTTCCTGAAAATTTCGGCAGAGTTTCCTTTGTAAATACTGGCCCCGAACGGGGTACAACAAGAATAATATATATACAATGATAAAAGACATCCCCAAGCGGGAGCTAGCTCTTTGTCAATCGACAGTCACAACCACGCAAGTAGTATAATATACAACGCCAAAGGGTGAGGATCAAAACTCAAAAGGAAACTCAAAATCAGCATGAAAACCATAATACTACAACGCGCGACTCTAAGGTCGAAATAATACACAACTGGTTTTCTAAGTAGGAAATAAATATACAAGTTTGGTTGATGGAATTTCTAGATACAACTGAATATAATAAATACAAGGGTGGTCACGATCCGAGTGAACCCGCCTACCAATGCAATCACCTAGAAATGAAGAAGTATGCCAGAAAAGCCGCAATGAAACCTGTACGGCAAAACCTGCAAGAAACTGTGGCACAACGGGGGTGAGTTGCCAACTCGTGAGTAGAAAACATCACAGAGCAGAAATCGTATGTATGACTCAATCCTAGGTCAATACGATCAATATACATATAAACCTCAGATAAATAAGTCTGAAGCATGATATGGTGGCAAAGGTAAACATCTATACATAAGTGTAGTACCAAGTGCTCGTGTTGTTAGTGTATATGCCCTAGAGGCCATTACTGTATCATACTAGCTTGTATATTACTTAATGGAAGCTTAGGATATTCACAGTTGTATAGACAATCTTGCTCAAAATGGTAGTATGCTACTTGGTTTGTTTCACTTCAATATGTGCATGTGTTTCTTTTAGCATATCTCTTATACATATTAGTGGAGCCCTTAGGATCATTGCTTGATTACCAGCGTTGTGATGACAGTCACACTAGTGGGGGCTTGTTAATCTACAAGCACATCCTTATACAAGTCCCTAGTCGTAGGACTATCGAGACCGGGCATCGATACTCCGGAGTAGATTAGCGTATGCGCTTCTCATCCCAGCGGGGGAGACGGTCTGTCCTACAGCAGTCAGTACGTTGTACTTGAGATAGTATGCGGGTGCTCGTTAGGTTACGAGTACACTGGACATGACTCGTCGGGAACTGTTGGTTGGTATTATACCTATCGTCAGTTATCAGTTCCCAGGTGACATGAGTACAGCTTAGTCCGCTGACTTGACACTGTCACTTCGCCTCGAGCGTGTTCCCACTGTACTTAGATTACTACCCTACAACGGCTCAAAGGAGTCGTGCAAACAGGTAGTAGTTGGGTGCAGTTCCGAAGCACTTGGAGGCAGTGACGCTTAGATAGGATTCGTCTCTCCCGGTATTGGGGGTTGACATCGCGCTGTGTCTAGGAGAGCCATTACCCTAGTAGTCCCTGGCCTGGGCAAGCGAGATATACTGGTAGGTTTCCAGTGTTATCTCAGGGTGTTCTGGGCTACACTCCGACACGACTTGTACCGCTATTAGGGGACTGACGTTCACCACCCCCTAGGCCCGCCATGCGATGTATCAGACGAACAGACCGGACTGTACGGAGATTGTCACATACAGGCTCAGTAGGAGTTCGGATGGGTTTATCTCATCGGCCTTCTTATCGACATCTACCTGGGGACCGTTATGTACAGCTAGTGCCGCTTTCGGTCTGTGGTTAAACCCACTGCCAGCGTAGTGTCGAGTCTTTAGAGTCCCACACAGAGAGTTTCCCTGCACTGAGCGAAACGTGTAGAGGTCGTATGGTTTTACGGCAGGGCTGCGATCACTTACGTACACTTGTATGCGTATACTGTTCGGGCAGGAAATACTAGTGAGCTTTGGTTTAAGCCGGATCCTAGCATTGCACCGATGGATTCGTTTTGTATTCTGTGCATTCGCATTCTACGGAATGCGGATGCAGGTGTGTATGCACAGTTTTGAGGAGCGATGAAGGAGAAGGTACCTCGTTAGGGTTTTGGAAGATGGTTCGACCAAAACCGCTATGTGGCAGGCTCATTAGGGTTTTGGCAATTCGTTCGGTCAAAACCATTATGTGCCGCGTACATTACTTACTAATCTTTTCAGTGATAATTTTATGATGGCTAATTGCTTTGACCATTTGACCACCTTGACCACTCTTGACTTTGTTGACCCGTTGACCAAAGTTGACCTTGACCTTCATGAAAGGTCTACACTCTTCTTTGGTTTTCTTTTTCATTTTGGATCATGATAATGGTCATGTCAATGTAGCCATCTAATGATATTGTTTAGTATTATTGCAACCATGGTGCCTTTCTTCTTGAGTTGATAATTTCATTATTCTTTTCTCATTCTCTCTCTTGAAAGTGAGAAGAAAGAAAGAGAGATCCATGGTTGCTTGATCTCCTTCATCTTCCTCCTCTTGAAATATTCTTTTGATCTGATGTGTTGAGAGAAAAAGAATCCACATAGACAAATACTTCCATCAACCTCCTCTACATAACCTAGGACTTCAAGACTGGCGATCTTGTTGCCCTAGTTGCCTTGGCTCGAGGTGGAGCTCGGTGTACATCTCTCGGGTGGATCGTTTCCGACTCAAGAAGGCCGCGGAGGTGACCAAGATCCGGATCGACCCTCGGAGCGTGGAGGGGTGATCCGGACAGCAGAGAGAAGATCCGAAGGACCGGTTTCGTGAAGTATAATTTCTACGGCATAGTAGTTAACGCCTCTAGTAGTTTGTTAGTTTCTAGTTTAGCAAAGATCCGGCTTTTAGTCCATGTAGCCTTTGCACCAAATTTTTTTTTCGCCGTTTCGACCTTCCCGTAAGAACCGGGGTTAGCAACGTGGACTTACACGTGCCAGTGCCTCAGGTCGCAACATATCATAAATGTGTGGTATGATCAATAAAATAAATGTGAACTATATCAGGAAGTCTCTGAGTATGTGGATATCATCCAACTATGTGATCAATGTCAACTATATGTATGTGGATCTCGTCCACGTGTCACCCAATGACAATAAGCATCATGCATGTAAATATCATAAAGCATATGCATGGAAGTATGAGGATGTAAATCAACATGTGTCGCTCACGACATATCAAAATCATGGAACCTGAGTGTCAAGCATCGACACCCGAAAACATCATGAATCCTGTGCCTAGCATCGGCACGTAAATCCTCATATATATAGGGCTCCGTCAGTCCGGATCGGCCCATGTCATCTCTCAACTCCGGTCGGTATCCCCCAGATATCCGCCGAGCTCAAATACAATCACCGGTAGGTAGTACTCCCCTGCCAGGCTCACCGTCTAACATATACGAGTCTTCTTGCCCCGGGATACCTCACCGGGTCCACCATGTACCCGCAGACGGTGCCTACCTCTCCTCGAATCGGGTTTCACATGTCGCTCTCAGAACCGAGAAAACACATGGTGGACGCACTGAAATATCATATCAAGAGTAACTGGGTTTTTAAAACAATACGTACTCTCTTTTGAAATACCCACGGTTCCCAAATCCAGAAATATCATGGAAACAACATATCTCAATGCGTATAATCATAAAGCATGATGTATGGGACATGTAAAAGAAATGCAAGCATATCAGTATATCATGCAACATGTAATAGTAATATGTACATATTGAGGGAAACCACTCTTTTAAAATGAATCAGTTTTAAAGAGTATCTTGCGGTTCCCAAATCTCCAAATCAAGCCAGAATCATCTATGAATGTACAATAGGTATGTGCACAAGTATGAGTGTATAATATGTAAGTACAAGAGTATGAGTGTACAATAGGTATGTGCACAAGTATAAGTGTACAATATGTATGTACACAAGTATGAGTGTATAATAGGTATGTGCACAAGTATGAGTGTACAATATGTAGTACACGAGTATGAGTGTACAATAGGTATGTGCACAAGTATGAGTGTACAATAGATATGTGCACAATTATGAGTGTACAATATGTAAGTACATGAGTATGAGTGTACAATATGTATGTGCATAAGTATGAGTGTACAATAGGTATGTGCACAAGTATGAGTGTACAATATGTAAGTACACATGTATGCCATGCAAGGGATCTATCCTGAATGCAACAGTCTATCAGTGTAGTGACATGGCAATTATCGATGATGAAGTTTGTGAACTGGCAAGCAGGTGTACGTGGAACATATGCATCATCGATAATGGTACTGGTGTCCTGACAGCATGGTTTTAATAAAACAATAAGCATATTTAAATATGCAATGCGATGCGAAAAGCAAGAATATGCGGCAAATGAATAATAAACACAACAGGGTAGTATCTACATCAATGTATCCATGTAATACTGTTTTTCCATTTGAAAGAAGACGAATCAGGGTTTTTAGGAAAATAAGGGCTACTGTGTTTTCAAGAAAAGATGCGTCCTTTGAAAATATCCGTAGAATCCCTTTCCCTGTCTTTAAAATATTCCCGATTCGTTAGTTTTTGAAATAAGTATGATATCGGTCTAGCCTAACATCGACTAAGCAAACTACAGATCGAACTAACAAGCTAATCGGGAGGGGTATGGAAACCACCTAAATTTGAGTCGATATATATATATATATATATATATATATATATATATATATATATATATATAATTCGGTGATCCCGCCTCAAAGGTACCGCGTACGATACAATATCATATGACATCCTCGAGTCATGAGTGCGGATTTATCATCTATATAAAGCTCATACGGTAAATCATTGTACGGCATCCCAAAAGCTGGTTATGGGTCAATATCACATTCATCTCATCAATTATCTGGTATCCTTATCATCATGACTCATGATCTAGGGTACTGGTCTAAGTCTAGTACAAATTGATACCATCTATATAAAAATAAATGCTTGTATGAAATACACGTCCAAAGGCCCGCTAAAATCTCATGTCGTATCCTAAATACGAACTATATCATATCACCGATCTCATGGCACTATGCCCAATCTCATCAACTTATCTCCAAATATCATCCACTATCCTCATCATCCAGCTATAAGTATAACGGATAAACATGTGTGTGCGTATGGGTGTAAACCTATTCTAGGGTTCGCAACTAGGAAACCATACTAGTTTATTTCTAAACCCTAATCTATCCATAGTACACCTGATCACATCTAGAATATCCAAGTCACACATAACGCTATCATACATATACATATAGTATATATCTAGTATACTAAGTATCGAACTGCGGGGGTACTATACGCCATCAACCTGACTTCCCCTGTAAATATAATCTACTCACCTTGAACTTGCTTGCCGATGTCGATGTCGCCACCATCTTCTTCATCGTCTCGAATCATCGTGGGGGTACCTACATGTCGCACGTATCGCATCGCATTAAAACCAAATCGAAACCAAAATGACACACGAAAACCAAAACGGTATGCTTAAAAGCCTATAGGTTAGAACCTATGGTTAGCTCTCTCAAATCAACCCGATATCACTCGAGATAGACGTACAACCGTCACGCGATCGAGATAACGTACAAATACAAAATCCAGAAATCGAAATACGGAAAACCAAAACTCAAATCAAAGAAGCAACTAGAGAAAGTGGTCCCAAATTTTGACTAAGGCCAAAACAAGGTAAGCAAACAACTCTGGGGTGGTATATGGGGTGAATATGACCTACTGAAGCAATATGGGCACGTACTTTACCAGGGGGCCGGCCACATCAACTGAAAATCCGGCCAGGCCAGTTTGGGCATGGAGTTAGGGTCTCGTTCTGGGAGGGTGTCTTCCTATGGGTCCCACTAGGTCTCTTGTATTGTTTAATATTCTAGTATTGGCCCCGGATCACTCCAGATTTCCCTACACGCCCAAATACCTTACAAACCGACATGGAAAGTTCTGAAATTCCGTATTTTGGGTTTCAGTTGGGTTGGTCTGGGTTTCTATTGTTAGTGTATATGCCCTAGAGGCCATTACTGTATCATACTAGTTTGTATATTACTTAATGGAAGCTTGGGATATTCACCTTGTATAAACAATCTTGCTCAATATAGTAGTATGCTACTTGATTTGTTTCTACTTCAATGTGTACTTGTGTTTATTTTACTATATCACTTATACGCATTAGTGGAGCCCTTAGGATCTTTGCTTGATTACCAGCGTTGTGATGGCAGTCACACTAGTGGGGGCTGGGTAATCTATAAGCACATCCTTATACAGGTCCCTAGTCGCAGGACTATCGAGACAGGGCATCGATACTCCGGAGTAGACTAGCGTATGCGCTTCTCATCCCAGTGTGGGAGATGGTCTGTCCCACAGCCATCAGTACGTCGTACTGGAGATAGTATACGGGTGCTCGTTAGGTTACGAGTACACTGGACAGGACTCGTCGGGAACTGACAGGTTGGTATTATACCTATCGTCAGTCATCAGTTCCCAGGTGACATGAGTACAGCTTAGTCCGCTGACTTGACACTGGCACTTCGCCTCGAGTGTGTTCCCACTGCACTTTGATCACTACCCTACCACGACTCAAAGGAGTCGTGCAAACAGGTGGTGGTTGGGTGCAGTCCCGAAGCACTTGGAGGCAGTGCCGGTTAGACAAGATTCGTCTCTCCCGGTATTGGGGGTTGACATCGCGCTGTGTCTAGGAGAGCCATTACACGAGTAGTCCCTGGCCAGGGCAAGCGAGATATACTGGTAGGTTTCCAGTGTTATCTCAGGGTGTTTTGGGCTTCACTCCGACACGACTTGTACCGCTATTGGGGGACTGACGTTTTACCGCCCCCTAGGTCCGACATGCGATGTATCAGACGAACAGACCGGACTGTACGGAGACTGTCACATTCAGACTCAGTAGGAGTACAAATGGGGTTTCACCTCGTCAGCCTTCTTGTCGGCATCTATCTGGGGACCGTTACGCACAGCTAGTGCCGCTTGCGGTCTGTGGTTAAACCCACTGCCAGCGTAGTGTCGAGTCTTTAGAGTCCCACACAGAGGGTATTCGCCTCTGGGCAAAACAGAGTAGAGGTTGCATGGTTTTGCGACAGGGTTCGTTCTCATCCGCGCACTTGTGCACGTTTGGAGTCCGGACGGATATTACTGGCTGGCTCTGGTTTGAGTCAGATACCGGTATATGTTTTGGGGTTGCTTTTATCTCTCAGTATTCATGTTCCTCGGAACAAGAATGCAGGTGTGTATGCACAGTTATTTGAGGAGGAGGAAGATGATTTTCATTAGGGTTTCGGAACAGGTGCGTATGCACAGTTGACAGTCGTCTTTTTTTCCAAACCCTAATAGATTTATGAAATATCAATTAATAATAGTAATTAGATGAAATATTGTTATGGTTGATTTTGTTGACTTGTTGACCATGGTTGACTTGTTGACCATGGTTGAATGTTGACCACCATCATGCTTTGAAAGGATTCTCCTTGATTCATGCTTACACTCATTTATTGAAAGTATGATAGTGGTCATTCCAAATACAACCATCAACTATTTAATTTTTGAATTATTATTATTAATTAGATAATTCCTTTTCTTTTAGTCATGGTTGCAAAAGAAAAGAGCTCATTCTTTCATAACCATTCTCTCTCCTCACTTCATCTTCTTCTTCCTCTAGCTAAAGAGAACCCTTCTCATGTGTTGAGAATCCTTCTCTTTAAAAATAAAAACACCCCTTAGACACTCTCTACTCATTCTAGGTTCAAGGTTTAGCAAGCCGGAAACCCTAGTTCACTCAAAGCACGAGGAAGAGCCCAAAGGTTGAACTCTCGAGGTGGATCCATCTTCGACGGAAGAAGGCGACAAGAAAGAGAACCATCAACCTCTACAAAGTTTGAAGAAGAAGGAGTTCAAGTTTAGGTATAACCATCTCTATCCGAGTAGCTAACTCTCTTTAGCAAAGTATGCTAGTTTTAGTTTAGACACGATCCCGACCTTGTTTAGTCCATGTTGCCTCTTGCGATAAAAATTTGTTTTTTATACCGTTTCCGCCTCCCCGTAAGAACCGGGGGTCGCAATATGGACTTACATCTATCACTTGGGAGGGGTTTAAGGTCACCACAAGAGTTCAATTGCACTATCTCTACTCAAATCAAACCCTAATTCCCAACTTGAGTTTTCAAAGCTCACTAAACTTCGTCAAAACGATATTAAACTTGAAATGAGGCTAAAGCACTTGAAATACAAAACTAATTGTGAAAGGGTTTACCACATTTAGCTCGCATGAATCCTCTACAGCGCCAAAATCAAGTTTTTCTTGGTCCAATGGGTAGCTTGTGAGGTTTTGCACAACTTTTGTGAAAAGGGAATGGGGTTTTGGAGTTGTTTCGGAGATGAAGTGAGTGGATTTGTGGAAGGGGGATTGTTAGTTATATGTATGCCCTAGAGGCCATTACTGTACATACGTTGTATATTGTAGTGGATACTTGGACATATATAGGGAGGACTTTCTTGCTCGACATGATAGTATACTATCTGGTTACTCTTTATCTTAACATGTACTCTGATTGTCTCTATGTTACATGTTGATAAAGTCCTTAGGATGAGTACTTGACTACCAGGACTATGATGCAGATCATACTAGTGGGGACAGTGTAGTCGCCAACTACATCCTTCAAATGTTCCTAGTCGTGGGAGTACCGAGACAGGGCATCGATACTCCAGAGTAGACTAGCGTATGTGCTTATTGACCCATATGATGGGCGATGGATGGTCCCATATCCATTGGTGTTTGACATCAGAGAAGGTATATGGGTGCTCAGTGGAAACTGGGTAAACTGGACGGACTCGCCGAGAACTCCCAGATGATATTATACCTCACGTCAGATGGCTGTTCTATGGTGACACTGGTACAGGTTAGTCTGTAGACCCGAGATCGTCATAGAGTCTTGTGTGATTCCCACTGTGCTTTGATTTCTATCATACCACGTCCAAGAGGGCATGCAAAAAGGTGGCTTTTGGGTACAGTCCCGAATCACATGGAGGCAATGAGCGATAGGAGGGGTTTCGTCTCTCCCGGTATAGGGAGTTGATGTTGCGCTGTATTCGATTGGCTATAACTGGAAATCCCTGGCCAGGGTTGCTGAGATTTACTGGTAAGTGTTATCAGTAGTTTCTCGAACTGTTATGGACCTCATATCGACATGACTTATCAAGCTAATGGGGTCTGACGTTTACCACCCCTAGGCGAGATATGCGACATATCACACGAAGAGACCGGACTTTACGGTAGTGTTACTGGTTGGATTCATGGGAGAATGTACATGCTTGCTTGTTGATCTTTTGATTGCTCAAAACCTGGGTGGCTGTTACGTTTAGCTGACCGCTTGCAGCTTGTGGGTGTTTGATATGATCATCACCTACTGCCAGCGTATTGACAATTCTTTAGAGTCCTACACAGAGGTTTCCTGGCTCAAGAAAAACGGAGTAGGAGGACATATGTGATATGAGCCGGACCGAGAACAATACGTGTATGTGATACCGTACTAGATTCTCGCGATATGTGATATCGGCCGGGTATATGTGATATAGCCGGGTCATCGGATCAAGTGTTGATTCGATGAACTGATACAGATTATATTGGTCGGTTATTTGTGAAATAGCCGGATTATCGAATCAAGTGTTGATTCGATAATTTAATATATAATTATATATTTGATATATGAAATTACATTAACTAATATAAGCTCACTAAAATATTCTTTTTCTCACTCGGGTAATACATTGATATATATGCGATATATGTTAATTGTATTATTTTATTTTGTTACAATAAATATTGTATATGTGATATATAATATTGTAACAAGTTAAGGTTATAATTGCAACATGTTTTGTGGAGTTTAAACATGGTTAGGGTTTGGATTAGGGTTAAACTTTCTTGAAGCTTCTAAAAGCTTTGCTTTTGTTTTAAGCAAAGATATTTTGTAAAGATATTTTCATTGATATTTCTTAACCAAACCCAAACCCTTGACCATGATTAATTCTCTACATGGGTTAAGTTATCATTCTTAACCCATGGTTGCATTTCTAACCTCACACACAATTCATTATTCATCACAAATAGATTCTTCTTCTTCCTCCTCTTGAAAAAGCTTTCTAGTTTTTTGCAAAGTGATGAAAATGAGTGAGATAAAGAAAACAAATGAGAGCTAAATTCCTACTTCATCATCCTCATCTATTCTAGCCACTTAGATTAGGGTGTTTGCTTTACTAATACTTGATTAGTGAAGCAAAAGCTTGGGCTTGAGTTTCTTCAAGGTAAATCATCTTTGTTATCGAAGATCGGAAGCAAGCTTGCATCTTTCTCTTCATGGAGCCTCTCTGGAGTCCGGGAACTCGATGATCGCAGCGAAGAGAGCTCAACACGGAGCTTTAGAAGTGAAGAAATTGACTACAAAGGTTGTAATCCCTAACTCTTAGAAATAAAGTTGTTTACTTGCTATTGTTTTCACCTAATCTCTAGTCTAAGATCTTGGTTAGGGTTGTTCGGCACGTCTAAATTTTAAATCGGGTATGGTTGATACCTTGTAGACCCTTGTGACAGTGCCTAGTAACCCTACAGTGGTATCAGAGCCAAGCTAGAGCTTTAGGCGAAGTCTAGACGAAGTTTAAAGTCTGATCGAACTCTGAATACCCGTTAAATCCTAGTTTCTAGAAAATTTTTCAAAAGTTGACATTTTTCATATTAAAAATACTCAGAAAATCATGCAGGAAAATCTAAGAATTACTGTGAAGTATGGACCACCAACTCCCTCACATGACGGCGGAATCGCGGCCAAACCACGCGTTTGGCGGCGGTTCCACGGCCAAAATTTAGAGTTGGGGCCCACTACTTCAGGTATTTATTGTTAGGTCCTTTCATAATTCTGGGAATTTTTTAATTCTACTCAAGTGTTAAGTCTTTTGGGAATTATTGGGAACTCGTTGATTCGATCGGAAAGTTTGACTTCGTTTATTTTTTCCGGGTAATTTAGAACGTGTTAAAAAGTTCGAACGGATATCAATAACTCACTTTTTTCCCTGCCGGAAAATTTCCAAGTGTTGGATTTTTCCGTAGTTTAAGATCGTTCTTAGTCGTGCAAGTAACGCGGTGGACCCTCTAGAAGAACACAAAGTTTAACTCGATTATGTGACCGTCTGAACCGTCTCTAAACCTTAGGGTTTGGGGCAGTACGGCGTTGCCACATGTGAGGCGTTGGTTTGACCCTTCTACGACTAGACCATTGGTACTGTGGTATGTGATGGATGCTTTTAAACTCCGCTCAAGTGTTGATCCATTTGGGAAATCTTGGGTGTTTGTTTATTCGATCGGAAAGTTTAACATTGTCTATTTATCTTGAATGAGTGATACAATATTTAGAATACATAAGTAGTTATGAGATAACTAATTTGAATGTTATAAATCTAACAGTTTAGTCTCAGATGATCGGTTTCCACGGGATTTTGATGTGATCAAAAGTCTGTCGCAATCACGTAGCATACGCGGATACTCACTGGGTAAACTTAATAGACAGCCATTCCCCATAGCCCCGACCAAGTGACTGTAGGAGAACCCCGTCGCCAAAAGCATCCGTTCGAGTGCTCGCGGCAGCGGTGTTCTGCCTTAGTGCACTTCGTCGACGGCATCCGGGGGTGCGGCCGTCCACTAAAGTTTGCGACGAGCATTCGATCAGGATGTCGGGAATCTTGTTAAATTGCCCGACTTGATATTGAAAAGTGTTTTCGAGATCGAGACTAAAATGCAGGGTTTATAATTGTTATGCATGAGATGTCTAAGGAATTCATTTGGTTAGGCATGCGATGTCTATGGAGGTTGCGGATTCCAACTGTTGTAGTTTTACACTTTCTTTTCTGCGACCGTAAGTGTAATATGTGGTGTATCGCCGGTTTCGTTGCTATACATCAACGACAATTGGGCTACGCATATTTACTTACGTTGATGATATATGATATTATGTGTTGCTATGATATGTTATATTGGATCGTCGCGTTCTGAATAGCCGGGGGTTTTATGTGAGATGAGGGTTTTTATTTCCATTCATGTAATATTCTTTTATTCGGGCACTTCCGGGTTGAGGATGATGTCACCAATGTATATTATTTACTTTTCTGCATTAGGTAGACCCAAGGCGAGGAGCACAAGTAACCGGGTTCTAGGGTCCAGTGGGAGACCATCTCAAGGAGTCGAGACCGGGTCTCCTAACCCTAGAATTGGTAGTATTGTTTGTCGCTCTCGTAGGGGTCTAAGGATGTGGGTTTGGCTATTCATTACGACTGTGGAATCCGTGTTTTATGCAGGCTCGCATAAAATACGGAAATCCTAGTATATCCAATATTTCATATGTTATCTTCTGCTGTAATGTACTATGATGAGATCATATTACTGCCTGAGATGAATGTTTATATTATATATATGAGATATATGTTATATTGCAGATTTCGTTTCAAATGCGATGCTTGTGAAGTATATTAAAATAGGACTTCATTAATGAGATTAATGAAACTAAAAGAAACTTAAAGATGTTGTAGAAACTTGTCTCAAAAACTGGTAGCTCTAGTTCTTGCATTGCATAGCGGTATTCCTCGTAGAATATCGAGCACCTTATTCTATAAGGAAAGAGCCGAGATCCCTTCACCGAGAGTGACCTCTTTAGCAATAACTGGCAGATGCTACAAACTCGGTTTGTCTTTTGATTGTTTCTATAGTTTTTGCTTTGCATAGTGGTATTTGTGAAATATACTGCACCTTATTCGATAAGGAACGAGCCGAGATCCCTTCACCGGGAGTGACCTCTTTAGGAAAAATAGAAAAGGCCTCAAAAACATTCCATTCAAAATTACTCGATTCTACAACGATATCAAGTTCATTACGCAAAGGGTTTTCTTAAAAAGCTGTCGTAGCCCTCCGTCATTTCAGATAAGTACTTCATAGTATTCGTACTACGTTTGTTGGCTTTCGTCAAGGCGTAGCGTGCGGTAGCTATTTATGCTTATCTGTATAAGCATATGATGCGATTGAGTTAGCGTAGTCGTGCGGCATTGTTGGCTTTCGTCAAGGGTCGTGCGGGTGGGTTTAATTCAATCGGGAAATGAAGAGTTGAACTTGACTAGTAGCCTATGGTTTGTTGGCTTTCGTCAAGGTCATAGGATGCTAGGGGTGAAATATTATTGGGAATTTCAAGAGTTGAAATTTGCAATGAGATTGCATACCGTCTATGAGATAGTTCGATCCCGATACCCGCTGCGAGTAAGAGTTACTCCCGGGAGAGTTTTACACATTACAATTAGCCGATCAAGTAGGTGTCTAGAAAGGTGTCAATGGGGTTACGCCCCTGGGAAAACGAGGTTTATTTTAATTAGGTCCGTACGAAAGCACGGGGAACCTCCCTCAAAGTACCAGCACTGGCCTGACTGAAAGATTGGCAAACTTGTAGAGTGTAATTAATCCCGGCTAGTCTTTCCTTTTAGGGTTTGAAGGAAGATTTGACTAAAACAGTGGGAGACATCCTGATTAGATATATTAATAACCAATCTAATCTTGCAAGAGCATACGCTGAGTGTTTTCTTCTATCTCTCTCCAGGTAGCGACCATGTCACACCTTAATCAAGATAATAATACGGATGTATTGACCGAACCCGCTTGTTATATTGCGCTAAGGAACGTTGGTCCCGCTCCAACTTATAATTGTTATAAGACAGAGCAGGAAATAGGGGATTACATGAATTCCCGTGCCACCCAAATGAAGAAAGTGCATGCTGATGCATCTTCTTCGGGTGTGCTCATTACCGAGAACTGTTTCTTAGTATCTTTTACGTCCTGGGTATGAGATACCGGATCAGGATCCCCGCAAATGTAATTTGTTACATGGGCTACAGAAAGGTAAAGAACTGAGAAAAGGTGATAAGTTTCAAGAGTTAGAAATTATGCAAGTGTTGCAGCCAAGTCTGTTTGCAGTTATCACCCTGTATTACAAGAATACATTGATTCTGAACGGATGTTATTAGATACCGAACCTGATATACAACATCATATCAGTCTCTTTATTAGTAAAGAAAGATATAATTTTGTATTGTTGGATAATGTTTTGAACATTTCCTATATCAAGAGTTGATCGGTTCAGGCACGTTACCTAAAAGCATAGACGTTCTAAATCAAA
Source organism: Agapanthus africanus (assembly GCA_030015575.1). NCBI lineage: Eukaryota > Viridiplantae > Streptophyta > Magnoliopsida > Asparagales > Amaryllidaceae > Agapanthus > Agapanthus africanus. The sequence goes on from JASDDO010000016.1 coordinate 46,609,020, forward strand.
CCATAGTTCTTAAACATACAGAAAACACACAAGAAGAAGAGTTCAGAAATGAACGAATCCTTCTTGAGGAATTATAGACTGGGTCATATCAATGCGACCCGACTAGCTGAAGTTACATAAAGAAGCATATTTAAATTAGTTTGGATTTACATCTTGTAAAACTTGCTAGTCATGTCACAAAGATAAGATGACCATAGCTCTGTTTATTGGAAATAGAGAAAGAGTTAGTGAACTCTTGGGATTGATACATGATGATGTATGTAAGGTCCCCTGTCTACTGATGCCAGGACTGGTTCTTTGTACTTCATTACATTCATTGATGATCTCTCAAGATTCAGACATATGTTCCTGTAGAAACACAAGTCTGAAAGCTTTTGAGATATTCACAGAATATAAGTTAGAAGTAGAGAACCAAAAAACGGGTATAAGTATTATGTCCTTTGATGAGATCAAGGAGGAGAATACTTGACCACGGAATTCCTGAACTATTCTAAAGCAGAATGAGATTCTTTCTCAGCATTACTCCTCCGCATACACCACTGCACGTAGGTGTATCGGGGCGGAGAAATTACACCCTATCTGATATGGTGTGCTTTATGATGAGTACTACTGAGTTGCCTATTTTCTTTTGGGGTTATGCGTTTGAGAAGTTGCATACCTATTGAATAGGGTTCCAACCAAATCAGATGCCTACCACTCCATATGTGATATGGTATGGGAAGAGCCCATCTCTTAAAGATGTTAAGATTTGGGGTTTTCCGGCCTATGTCAAAAGCAAAATCCAGACAGGCTCGAGGCAAGGTCAGTTCTGTGGAACTTTGTTGGATATCCCAAGCATTCGCAAGGGAATATGTTCTACCACACCGAGGAACAAAAGATGTTTTATTTCTCGGCATACCACTTTTTGAGAAAAAGGGAATTTCTTGTGAAGAAATTAGTTGTTATGAGGTAGAACTGGAAGGAGTTCCAACTATACAAACTGCAGTTGATGATTTGGTAAACCCGGAGGATTCAATAGTTTCCAACGAACCTCAGCCTCTCCACCGATCTGGTAGGGTTCCTCATCCACCTAAGAGATACTTCGGTTTCTCTCTGACAGTAAGAGATAGGATTGCATCATGAGATGATGACCCAACTAGTTTCGAGCAGGCCATCAGGAGTGGGGACTCTGTGAGAATGGCTGGATGCTTAGAGATCTGAGATGGATTCCTTATACACCAACAAAGTATGGACTTTGGTTGCTTTATCTGAAGGGTGTTGGATATATTTCCCTCAGAGTCAATTATTGGATCACAGGCACGCGATTGCAATGATTGAGGGAGGACCTATACCGGTAGGACAGTCTTACTCGAGAGGTTTGTATACTATCTGGTTTGTCTTTATCATCGTGTACCTGCTTTATGTGACATTGTAGTTCATTATTACACGTTGATAGAGAATAGTATGCTACCATGGTTTATCTTTATCATCGTGTACTGCTTTAGGTGACCTTACAGGTCGCTATTACACGTTGATAGAGCCTTTAGGATTCTTGCTTGACGGCCAGCATTATGATGGCGATCATATAAGTGGGAGCTGGGGTCTATAAGCATGTCCTTAAAGTGTCCCTAGTCGTGGGAGTTTCGAGACTGGGCATCGATACTCCATTAGTAGACTAGTGTATACAGTCGAGACCCCGATGAAGGGCGATGGCTGGTCTCACAAGCCATTGGTGTCAGTTGGTTCACCTAAGATGTATACAGGTGCTCATTGGGTTATGAGTACACCGGACAGGACTCACCGGGAACATGCTAGTTGGTATTATACCTGACGTCAGATAGCAGTTCCCTGGTGACAAGTGTACAGGTTAGTTCATCGACCTGAGATCGTCATTTGTCTCGTGTGAGTTCCCACTGTGCTTTGATTACTACCCTACCATGGCTCAAAGGAGTCGTGCAAAGAGGTTTTAGTTGGGTACAGTCCCGAGCCACATGGAGGCAGTGAGCGGATCGGCAGGGGTTTCGTCTCTCCCGGTATTGGGGGTGAGATCGCACTGTATCTAGGAGAGCCATTACACGAAGTCCTTGGCCAAGGTAGAACATTTACTGGTAGGTATTCCAGTAGTATCTCAGGGTGTTCTGGGCTACACTCCGACACGACTTGTACTGCTTTTGGGTGTCTGACTTTTACCAACCCCCTAGACCCGCCATGCGATACTCATAGACGAACGGACCAGACTGTACGGATATTGTCACTGACAGGCTCAGTAGGGTGTCAGGATGAGTTCGCTCTTCGACATCCCTTTTGGTCAATACCTGGTAGCCCGTTACGTACAGCTAGTACCACTGACGTGCTAGTGGTTAAATCCACAACCAAAGTATTGACGAGTCTTTAGAGTCCCCCACAGACAGTTTCTCAAGTTTCGGGCCAAATGTTGTAGAGGCCGTATGATATATGGCAGGGTCCGATCATATACGTGCAGGAGTGCATGAATCATGATCGGGCGGATCATACTAGTGGGCTTTGGTTTATGCCGGATCGCAGTATTAGATTTGTTGGATTACTTTAGTCTCGTCGCATTCGCATTCAGTCGGAATGCGGGTGCAGGTATGTATATACAGGTGAGGGGTATCCTTGTGATCTGTCACGAGTTTACTTTAGATGTTTCCGTATCTTTTTATTGTTGCAAACATTTGGATTAATGTTTGTTAATGGAAATTGTGAGCTAATTATCATCATTTGGAGCATTAATTGTGACACATGCACAAGTGGTGACTCATGGTCTCTTTCTTTGTGCATGTGTCACATAAGGTGATGGATTTGTGATGATATGATAAGAGGAGAGAGAGAGGGGCTGCCATGTTGAGGTTAGCTCTCATATTATTCTTCTCTCTCTCTCATTTTATCACACATATCACAAAAGGAAAAGAAAGCTTCTTGTTCTTCTTCCTCCACTAGCTCAAAATCTCCATTAATGGCAACACCTCTAACCTCCATCCAAATCAATGGATGCATGAGACAAAGTGATCACAAACATTCTCTACATCACCTTGGACACGTCGGCTAGTGCACTTCGTGCCCGAGTTGTTTCGGATGAAGTGGGAGCCCGTAAAAAGACTCGTAGATATGGTGCCCTTTCCGACAAGGAGATCGAGACCGGAGTTGCCGTGAGGAGCTTGGGATGGTGGCCAAAGACCGAAGGACACGGATCGATCGGTATAGCATTCCAACCCTCTCTCTAGATAGCTAGTTGTAGGTTAATAGTTCGATCCGGCAAAAAGTATACGATAGCGCCAGTTTCAAGTTAAGAAAAAGTTTTTGTTTCCGCATTTTGGCCTCAGACAGACGGCCGGGGCGCTACCGTAGACTTACATGGTATCAGAGCCACGCTATTAACCTTTACTAGCTTGCTCTAACGTGTTTAGAACATCGATCGAACGAATTTTCTAAAAACTACATTTCCATGTCACAGTTTCTGTCGAATTTTTCCTATGGTTAAATAATTATTTAGTGTGCTGCAGAAAATCGGGCAGGGTTTTTTAGGAGTTCTGAGAAAATTTGGTTGCATGACCGTACGGTGCCGCCGTGGAACCGCGGCAATAACCACCTTCCAGCCGCGGTTCCGCCGCCATTCTGTGCCCTCACTACACCAAAATTTCTATAGTGCTTTCTGACTTGGGAATTAGGTTTCTGGAATGTTTTGTTTGGGCACGGATTATTTTGAGTGCTGGATTTATGCTTGGGGCCCACTTCGGGAAATTTTGTCGATCGAAAATTTTAAATATGTTAGTTCACAGTATTTACATTATATCTGCGACCGTGAATACCATTTGATCGGTAAATCTTGTCTAATTGCTATAGCCTTTTTAGACGGATTTGTGAACGTGACATTCACGTTGATGTTCTGTGTTGTGCTGTGATGTTGCGGATTTGTCGTGGTGGATAGCCTGGATGCAATGGTAGTACAGTTTGGTTGTATTTGTACATTTGATATTGCGGGGCGAGCGTCCGACATGTGGACTGCCATCACTGCCCGTTTGTATATTATTCTTTTGGGGCACGACCGGGCTGAGGTCGATGTACCCGTTGTATATTTTACTTTCTGTACTAGGATTACCCCAAGGTGGGGTGAACGGATAGCCGGGTTCTAGAGGGCAACGGGCCCGCATCTCATGGCTTTGAGACTGAGGGGGCTTCACTCTAGAATTGGCGGGCTATTCACCGCACTCGTAGGGGGTACAGGTTGACCAAAGGAGGGGTGCTCAAGTTACCGGATTCCGTGAAATGCTGGGTGGTCCATTCATGTTGCTGAAGGGGGCTGCTTCGCTTTAGATTTTGGCGGGTAACTTTCCGCGCCCGTAGTGGTCTAGGATTTCATTGCACAGGCTATCCACACGACCAGGGGAACGTCGGGTCAGTAGCGGCTCTATGAAACCCGGGGATCCCAGATTATCTGTATTGTTCTTTGATGCTTATTACATTTCTGTGATGTTGCATTTTATCACGTCTGGAGCGAATATTATATATTGATATATATATATATACTAGTAGATGTTGTATATGTTTTACACCCGCGCTCGTCCAGTCCCCGCTCTGTCGTTGGTTAAGTAACCTAACGGGTGATGACGGGACCCAGTGGCGAATGCGGATGGCATATACGTACATCATATTTTCGTTCTTTTGTAGTGTGATTAATTGATGGGACTGCATTGATTCGGATCAATGCAAGCTAAACAAACCTGTTTGATGTTGTTGGAACATTTTTCAAAAAGCTGTTATTGCAAGGACGTTCTCTTTTGTTTTGCACAGTGGTATTCGGTTGTGAATATCCAGCACCTCAGTCGACGAGGGAAGGGTCGAAATCCCTTCACCGGGAGTGACCCCTTGGACAGAAGTTTGCATCAGGGTAATAACTTCACTATAGCCGATTACTTTTTGCTTTGCATCGTGGTATTCAGTTGGAATATCCTGCACCTCATTCTACAGGGAAAGAGCGGAGATCCCATCACCGGGAGTGACCTCTTTATCAAAGGTTTTCGCCACTATATTTTTATAAAAATCTATCCCGTTCCTTCAACGATATCAAGTTCATTACGTTAAAAGTTTTTCGCCAAAAACCATTCGTATCCCTCCATCATTTCAGGAAGGTAGCACTTAGTAGTCATGCTATGTATGTTGGCCTACGTCAAGGCATATTAGTAGCCATAGGAAAAGAAAGCAAAAGCGATTCCCGTGTATGGTAGCCATTTGTTACTTTTCTGTTGCATAGATAAATGCGTTGGTTTGGAACAGTCGTACTACTATTTTGGCCTTCTTCAAGGGTATGTACGGGTGGGTTCAAATTAACCTGGATAATGACGGGTAGAACTTGACATGTGACTTATGATATGTTGGCCTACGTCAAGGTCATAAGAGCATGGGGTAAAAATCAAATCGGGAGTTTCTAAACAAACTGAAACTTGCCAGATATGCGCATACCTTCTTGGATCCTGATTCCTACTGATGAGTTGGTTTACTCCTCGGGTGATCCCGACTAATTCTTCTTTCAGGTTTGGAGGAGAATTTGACGATACAGTGGGAGGTTTCCTGATAAGATAAATTGGTAACCATTCTGATCTAGGTTAGAGTGCACGCTGAGTGTTTCTTTTCTCTCTCTCTCTTTGGCAGCGACCATGGCCCGTCCCTTGACTATGACTCAGTGACCAAAATTAACCGAACCTTCTTAAAAACACTGGCTTTTGGATTGTCTGAGTTGCATACCTCATTGCCACTCCTACTTTTACCCTTTTCTCCAGAACACCCCGTATTACTACGAACATCCACTTCCATTGGATAAAACCATCGTATGGTTATATACGAACTCGAAGGAACTTATTCGAGGATGGTTTCCGATTCTGGAGAAAACGAATAGAACTATTCAGTTGTCTTTTCCTTTTACCTTCTCTCAGGTTGTGAGTGTTCCTTGGATTAGGACGGTACACCTATTACGCTAATTGGATAGTCTTCTTCCAAACCATAGGCAGATGTCGAACGGTAGGGAAGGAAGAAAACCATTTAGCCTAACGATGGTGTACAGAAGGTAATAAGTTAAGACAAATAAAGGAATTAGTAAGAGGGTAAAGTAAATTGTGACTGCTATTCACGACCAAACTAAGTATTTCATCGCCACTCCTAGTTCACCTTTATATTTCTCCAGGACACTCCGTATCACTACGAAGATCCACAGTTATTTAGATACTCCATCGTATGGTTATATACGAACTCGAAGGAACTTATTCTAGTTTGGGGATGGATTCTGGTTCAGGAGAAATAGGAATAAGGTTTTATTCAGTTGTCTTTTATCTTTACCTTCTCTCGGGTTGTTAGTGCTCCTAGGATTAGGACAGTACACCCATTATGCATATTGGATAGTCTTCTTCCAAACCATAGGCTGGTGCCGAACGGTAGGGAAGGAAGAAAACCATTTAGCCTAAAAGGGTGTACAAAAGGTAACGACTAAAGACATATAAATGGATTTGGAGAGATGACAAAGAAATATACGGTTATTGTCACGACCCGAAAGTACGGAACATGACCGGCACTTAGACTACGAACGTCTCAAGGAGTACGTATGCTAAGTAAGCCGAAACCCAGAAATCCAAACCAAGAGAAGTAGTAGAGAATAGGAAGAACCATATCAAATCAACCTGTATGCAACATAATATACAACGCCTAAAGACGAGGATCACAACAGAAATGGAACTCAACCAGCAAGAAACTCAAGAAATAAAACATGCTACTCTATGGTCGAAAGAATAACATTACTGGTCTCTATCTCAAAAAAAATACAAGTTTGGTTGATGGAACTTCTAGATACAACTGAAATATAATATACAAGGTATAATGATGGGTAAGATACAATAAACCCACCTACTAGCAAGTCACCCGAAAAGAAACCGTGCCCGCAAAGCCGTAATGAAATCCGTACGGCAACACCTGCAAGAAACTGGGACACAACGGGGGTGAGTTGCCAACTCGTGAGTAGAAAAAGATCTACGAACAGAAAATCGCATGAATAACGCAACCTAGGTCAATGATCATAATATATCCTCAAATATATGAATAACATGCAGCCTATAACAATGGCTAGGGTAATATCTAACCCGAGTGTGATCTCATGTGCCCGTGTCAGTGCCTCAGGTAGCAATATATCATATGAATGAGGTATGAATGCATGAAAACAGAATACATGTAAATGAAGAAACTGTTTTCATAAAATTAGTGAGATTTCCTTTGTATTTTTAAAATGAGGTATCATAAATGAAATCAGCATCAACAGTGTCTAGCATCGACACAAAACATAAATCTCAATGTCTCAAAACCCCAGGCTCCGGCCATCCGGACTGGCCTGTATCATCAAATCTCAGTACCTCAATATCTCGAAATCTCAATGTCTCAATCTCAATATCTAGGGCGCCGTCAGTCCAGACCGGCCCCTACCATCCATCTCAAGACCACGACGGTATCCTCCGGATATCCGACGCGTCGGGTAAAATCACCGGTAGGTAGTCTCCCCCTGCCAGGCTCATCGTCATCACCACGAGCTTCTTGCCCCGGGGTACCTTACCGGGTCCACCATGTACCCGAAACGGTTCATCCAACTCCTCGAATCGGGTCTCCAAATCTATCAGCAAACTCATGGTGGACGACTCATACATCATGGGAAAAACCGCGCTTTTTATTTAAAAAGAGAAAGAAGAAGTTTGTATATGTTTTGCGGTTTTCCCCAAATCCAGAAAATCTCATGGAAATCCAAATCCAAAACCTCAATAGCACGTAAAAAGTGAATATATGCATGAGAATCCATGAATGCGGCATAACAATGAATAACAGTATGCATGAGGTAGCAGGTAATAACTATAATGTCTAAACTAACATATAAGGCAAGTACACTAATATCATGTCTAAACTATTAGCTAACAGGCTATGTCAAGCAATAATATTTTCTAAGGTGTACGTGACATGGCAATTACCGATGAAGATGTGTGTGAGCCGGCAAGTAAGTGTACGTGGTACATACGTATCATCGGTAATGGTGCTGGTGTCCTAACCACAAGATATCAACAGTAGAATATGAAGCATAATATAAGCATGTGATGCGGAGCAAACAACAATAATGAGCGGGAGCTGAATACTAGACGCAACGATAATTAATCTGTTTTAACCTAATATAAGTCCTACAATGGTGCCTTTTGAAATAACACGAATCGTGGGGTTTTGAAAATAGGGGTTACGGTGTTTTTAAGAAAAGATACGTTTTTTGAAATATCCGTAGGATCCCTTAGGCTGTCTTTAAAAATACGCACGATTCGTAAGCTTTGAAATAGGTAGGAACCGAATCTAATCTAACAACTAACTAAACTAAAGGGCTACGCTATAAGCTAGACTACAGGTAAGGAAACCGCCAAACATCTGAGTCGATACATATACATACCTGTATATATATTAGTCGGTGATCCCGCCTCAATAATATCATATCCGATACCATATCTATAATCAGACATCCCAAGTCAAGAGTGCGGATCAATCATCAAGATATAGCTCGTACGTAAATCCGTCGTACGGCATCCCCAAATCTGGGTACGGGTCAATATCATATTCCTCACACTATTCCTCTGGTATCCTCTTTATCCAAGATCATAGTCTAGGGTACTGACCTATGTCTAGTACAATACTAATATCCTCAATATACTCATGATCTGACTACTGATCGACAATCTCGTACAAACCGATATCGTCAGCACATATCATCATCAAGGGGTATACATCGCCCGATACGGCCTAATATCAATATCCTAGCATATTATGCCTCATATCACGATCACATGTCGACCATTTATTTATAACACTATTCACCCGTATCGCCGCCGCAAGATCCGCTATAACACCAATACGTACCTTAAGTACGAATCCTGCCATATCACCGAGATCACAACCACAAACAAATCTCATCGACTCAGCTCAATCCCAAGTATCCTCCTCAAATCCGTATGTGAACACATAGTCCCATACCCATGTGAACATATAAATATATTCCCATACACGCACATATGAAATAAGGAATGTATGCAAGTATGTATATGTGTGTATGTGTAAGTGTAGTGCACCCACTACCTAAGGTTTCGTAACCATGCACCAATCCAACACCAATATCCATCTAAAATCATCAATAATAAATCCTAACAACATATCATAAATTGTTGGTGTGTATACGCATCCGTATACATCACCACGGACTGCGGGGGTGCTATACGCCATCCACCCGACTTCTCCCCGTAGATATAAATCTACTCACCTGGTCCTCGCTAGCCGGTACCGACGTCGCCACGCGCTTGCTTGTCGTCTCGAAGTCCACATGGGGGTACCTACATATCATAACGCACCATATCGCATTAAAACTAAATTCGAAATCGAAACGGCATACGAAAATCAAATCGGCACGCGTATCACGCATAGGTCCAAACCTATCGCCTACGCATGCAAGAATAGTCAAACCAACCCTCGATGTCGATGTACAAACGTCAAACCATCGAGAAAAATCCAATCACACTCATTTGCACATTCACGAACACTAATTTTAATATAAATTAGGTTAAAACTCACAAAAACCTCAATTTTGCTTAAAAAGTTATTTTTCCGAAAATCTAGCAAGCACAATTCGCCGTTTTTGTACAAAACAGGATGTTTAAATGAATGTAGCGGCCAATATATTTATTAAATATCTTAAATAAGTCGTATAAACAAATTTCCGGAATTTAATCTCATTAAATTCCAAAAATCCTAATATTCTAGTTTACAAAATACCCTTTTTAACAATTTCATAACAAAAATGCACAAACTACAATTTAGGTTGGATTTCCATGAACTAAAGTGTTAAACTACACTTAATAAAGTTAATAATATGATAAAAACCCTAACCATATTTTTAATCTCATATTTCGAATTAAATCAAAAAAACTAGTTTGCAACAAAAAGCTTAATTTGGACATTTTTCAAGTAACAACTTGTAATTAACAACTAGATTAGTTTTCTACAAAACTAAATATATTAATCCACCTCACTATACCATACACAATCAAACACAACTCATTTCCACAACAAACCCTAACTTAGTAATCAAAACCCTTTCTTTAAATTTCAAAATTTGAAATTTAAAACCCTAATTTAACACCTAATAGCTAGATTCAAGTAATTTAACAACAAATTAAGCATAAGGTTATGATTATACCTCACAAGCTTGAGATCAAACTTGCAAAAATCTTAGCCTCCAACAATGATTTCATGCTCCAAGATCCATGCTTGAATAGCTAAAGAATAATGGGTAAAGCTTGGATTTAGAATTAGCTTTGAATTTTTGAGAAAAAGGGTGGATTTTTGATAGAAATTTTGGGGATTTTGATGGAAAAATGAGATGAAGTATTTGGGGCTGTTTTGGTTCAGGTTTTGGCCAGAAATCTTGGGGGATTGGGTGAGGGAGGAGAGAGAGTGAGGTGGGGAAAGTTAGTTAAGTCAAAGTCAACTCAAATTATACCATTTTCTACTCTTTTTTCTTTTCTTTTCTTTCATTTCTTTTCTTTAAAATCCAAGTGGGGACAAAAGAGGGGGCTGCTGAATTCTTCAAGGGGATAAGTGAATGGGGGTGTGTGGGTGTGGGTACGGGTGTGGGGTGATGAAAAATGATAAATACAATACCCCAAATATCCATTTACGCTAAAAAAAGCCGTTTTTCTTCAATAATTTCTAAACCATTTTGGCAAATGATTTCGTTCCAAAAACCACATGATAAATTTTTATTTAATGTTTTATGATGCACAAAATTTGTTTCAACTCATTCCAATTTGTAATTTTCCCTAATTAAATGTATTAGTGACGGCTTAAAATAATAATAAAATAATATTTTTTTCAGAAAATTTGAAATTTCACCAGCGGCTCAATAAACACCAAATAATAGCAATTACATAGCTAGAATATGTATATTTAATTTTTATAATAAGATATTTGTATTTTGACTTTTTACAGAAAACCCCCTCATTTTACCGATTTTCCGAAATTTCACCGAAACGATTTTCAAAACGCTACAATCTTCCCTCCTTAAAGAAATTCGGTCCCCGAATTTAAATTCAAACTCCCTCAATTACTAAAACATCTAAGAAAAACCATCAAGTCGTCGGGGCTCCGAAATTGTAAATACATAAAACAAATCGTAGCGCAGCGCATGCGCTTGAAAAATGAGTATATAACTCAAATCAAAACTCCGTCAAGCATCCCGCGATCATCGGAGTCGTGGAGAAGACATCAATGCCAAATCCAAATCAAAACCAATATGATATAACTCGAAACTATAAATGTAAATATCGAATCTATATCTATAAGTATCTGAAGGAAATGCATGCCAAATCTCTTTAAGTCGCTGTGCAACGCGTATAACACTGCACAGTGGCGGACGTCTACCATAAGAAAATAACTATATACATATATACCTTTGTTTGAAATGTACGTTCCGCCATTTTGGAAACAATTTAGAAGGGTCTCCTTATTTTAAACATTTCGTGTCATATCAGACACGTAGGTAAATACTGAGGCTATAGCTCGCTTTTTGGAAATCCCTTCAATAACTATCAATGCATGCAAAATGTATTCAGGTACTGTCCTCTGACTAGTCCTGCTCAGTACGGAAACACATAGCAATATCATAAAAACGTACTGCTCTATAAGAAATCAATCCCAAAATATGCACATGAATACTACGTGCGTCTGGTGCGCACGGAAATCAAAATCCATGAATGTGCCATACATGCGCACAGAAACAACATCTAAGTGCATCAGGTGTGCACGAAACATCTGTCGTAGGCAACATGTGTGCCTGACAGCAAAATCAGGTGCATCTGACATGCACGAAAAATCTCGAATTAGTGCATCTGGTATGCACCAAATCGCATCTCGTAACAGGCGCCCAACAGGCGCTAAAAATCCAATCTGGTGCATAAAATGCACAAAACAAATGTCGAGCATCACCCTCGAAATCGAAATCCAGTGTATCCAAGTGCACAAAATACATGTCACTGCACTGCCAGCATATATAAACTATACAGAGTGCAGGAACCAAATCGCGTGCGTGCATACGCACAAAATCAACTCAACTGTTTAAAACCGTAAAATCACAAACATGTGAAACTAAAGCACGAAAACGATATCAAGTGCAACACTGTGCAAAGATCGTAAATCATCAATCATCAAAATCAAATCATACGAATAAATCACCCAAAACATCGAAATCAATAATGGCGGAATAGTACCGCTCATGCATCCTCTAAGAATCTCGGGCCAACTGTCGCGGTCACTAGTGGGACGTCTCGTCGATGATCATGAACTCTGGCCTGCTGGTGTGCGTAACATGACCACTCCTGGGTCCAAGTCTTCTCCGTGGATTACCAATCTCACAATCCATCGGCTCATCGGCCCTGTCAAGGCAGCATATCACTGGCGTCGGCCTCTGGCTCTCTGAATGCACGTGACACATCTGATCCTGGGTGCAAGTATCATCGCAGCAGTATCCTGGAAGGAATCCTGCTCACGGTCTCTTCCATGTAGCGTCTCTGCCAACTGTCCGGAAGTCATTGTCCTTTCCTATATCTACATCTTGCTCTGGAACGACTGCATACTCATCGCGACTCCTTCTGGAAGGTAAATCCAAGTACCTTGCCTCGGCATGCGCATCGCCTCTCTGATGTCGGCGGAGTGGAACGTCATCTCATCTAGATCTGGTGCGAACCTCTTATTCCACTTTTCTCTAATGTCGTCTGCTTTGGACTCGTCTCGTCGCGGCTGCATGGACTGAGCTCCAACGGCTATCCTCGTATCTGGAGTCTCCCAAGAATGCATCTCACCACCTAGCATCCGAATTAAGTCGAGCCATCCAATCGATTCGTCAAAACCTCATAATCCCCCAAGAGCTCAATATCTTGGGTACAGTTTAATAGTATCGAGTACATACCACAGCATCGGTGGTCCAGCCGTAGAAGGGCAAACCCAAGCCTCACTAATGGCGCCGCAGAACTGCCGCAAACCCGAAGGTTCAAAGGCTTTCACACGGTCATTAAGTCGAGTTAGGGTTTCATTCTTCTAGAGGGACCATAGAATTGCCTGCATGTCTTTCCGACTATCTTAAACTTGGAATAATAGGTTTCTGACATTCGATCGTCTCTGTCGACTCCCAACGTCTCCACGTGAAGTCGTCTCTAGCTGGAATCCATCTATCTGATGACCTCGTATCGGGTTAGGCGAACGATCCACATGTCCTAGTCATTCATCCACGATGACTAGCGACCTTCTATCATCTCTTAGTACAACTCGTTCTGCACTAACTCCAGCATCTGGGGCAATACCTCGTCGTTCGCAGCAATAACTGGCTCGCTCGTCTGCACGCCGAACAGTGTCTCGATCATCATGAATAAGCAACACTCCAACGGTCATCAAGATCTGGCTGGCCTCTATCATTAGCTCAATCCTCTAATGTCGATCAGCACATCCGAGTAACCTCATAAAGGCGATCCGCCAAACGCTCGTGGCGCGGAAACACAGTCAAAAGACACCTCTCTATAATCGGGTGTCGCCGGAATCATGCCCTGGTCAGTCCTCGTTCGTGCCGAGCTCGTGCTGACCACAACTCTAGCCGTAGCTCTCCCTGCCCGTAATCGTGGCAGCAAAACCAAACTGGTACCGATGAGGCTAGATCAGGAAGGAATATAATACTGAACAAGGAAATGTACATCCTAAGGCTTCTTAAGTGGAGTGGCGTGTCGTAAATATGCCGCGGAACATACTAACGGTACGTCACTCTACTTTAGTCACCTATTCCATCAACCAAGGGTCATCCTACGCTCCAAAGGTAAAACCTAACGCTCTGATACCAACTTTGTCACGACCCGAAAGTACGGAACATGACCGGCACTTAGACTACGAACGTCTCAAGGAGTACGTATGCTAAGTAAGCCGAAACCCAGAAATCCAAACCAAGAGAAGTAGTAGAGAATAGGAAGAACCATATCAAATCAACCTGTATGCAACATAATATACAACGCCTAAAGACGAGGATCACAACAGAAATGGAACTCAACCAGCAAGAAACTCAAGAAATAAAACATGCTACTCTATGGTCGAAAGAATAACATTACTGGTCTCTATCTCAAAAAAAATACAAGTTTGGTTGATGGAACTTCTAGATACAACTGAAATATAATATACAAGGTATAATGATGGGTAAGATACAATAAACCCACCTACTAGCAAGTCACCCGAAAAGAAACCGTGCCCGCAAAGCCGTAATGAAATCCGTACGGCAACACCTGCAAGAAACTGGGACACAACGGGGGTGAGTTGCCAACTCGTGAGTAGAAAAAGATCTACGAACAGAAAATCGCATGAATAACGCAACCTAGGTCAATGATCATAATATATCCTCAAATATATGAATAACATGCAGCCTATAACAATGGCTAGGGTAATATCTAACCCGAGTGTGATCTCATGTGCCCGTGTCAGTGCCTCAGGTAGCAATATATCATATGAATGAGGTATGAATGCATGAAAACAGAATACATGTAAATGAAGAAACTGTTTTCATAAAATTAGTGAGATTTCCTTTGTATTTTTAAAATGAGGTATCATAAATGAAATCAGCATCAACAGTGTCTAGCATCGACACAAAACATAAATCTCAATGTCTCAAAACCCCAGGCTCCGGCCATCCGGACTGGCCTGTATCATCAAATCTCAGTACCTCAATATCTCGAAATCTCAATGTCTCAATCTCAATATCTAGGGCGCCGTCAGTCCAGACCGGCCCCTACCATCCATCTCAAGACCACGACGGTATCCTCCGGATATCCGACGCGTCGGGTAAAATCACCGGTAGGTAGTCTCCCCCTGCCAGGCTCATCGTCATCACCACGAGCTTCTTGCCCCGGGGTACCTTACCGGGTCCACCATGTACCCGAAACGGTTCATCCAACTCCTCGAATCGGGTCTCCAAATCTATCAGCAAACTCATGGTGGACGACTCATACATCATGGGAAAAACCGCGCTTTTTATTTAAAAAGAGAAAGAAGAAGTTTGTATATGTTTTGCGGTTTTCCCCAAATCCAGAAAATCTCATGGAAATCCAAATCCAAAACCTCAATAGCACGTAAAAAGTGAATATATGCATGAGAATCCATGAATGCGGCATAACAATGAATAACAGTATGCATGAGGTAGCAGGTAATAACTATAATGTCTAAACTAACATATAAGGCAAGTACACTAATATCATGTCTAAACTATTAGCTAACAGGCTATGTCAAGCAATAATATTTTCTAAGGTGTACGTGACATGGCAATTACCGATGAAGATGTGTGTGAGCCGGCAAGTAAGTGTACGTGGTACATACGTATCATCGGTAATGGTGCTGGTGTCCTAACCACAAGATATCAACAGTAGAATATGAAGCATAATATAAGCATGTGATGCGGAGCAAACAACAATAATGAGCGGGAGCTGAATACTAGACGCAACGATAATTAATCTGTTTTAACCTAATATAAGTCCTACAATGGTGCCTTTTGAAATAACACGAATCGTGGGGTTTTGAAAATAGGGGTTACGGTGTTTTTAAGAAAAGATACGTTTTTTGAAATATCCGTAGGATCCCTTAGGCTGTCTTTAAAAATACGCACGATTCGTAAGCTTTGAAATAGGTAGGAACCGAATCTAATCTAACAACTAACTAAACTAAAGGGCTACGCTATAAGCTAGACTACAGGTAAGGAAACCGCCAAACATCTGAGTCGATACATATACATACCTGTATATATATTAGTCGGTGATCCCGCCTCAATAATATCATATCCGATACCATATCTATAATCAGACATCCCAAGTCAAGAGTGCGGATCAATCATCAAGATATAGCTCGTACGTAAATCCGTCGTACGGCATCCCCAAATCTGGGTACGGGTCAATATCATATTCCTCACACTATTCCTCTGGTATCCTCTTTATCCAAGATCATAGTCTAGGGTACTGACCTATGTCTAGTACAATACTAATATCCTCAATATACTCATGATCTGACTACTGATCGACAATCTCGTACAAACCGATATCGTCAGCACATATCATCATCAAGGGGTATACATCGCCCGATACGGCCTAATATCAATATCCTAGCATATTATGCCTCATATCACGATCACATGTCGACCATTTATTTATAACACTATTCACCCGTATCGCCGCCGCAAGATCCGCTATAACACCAATACGTACCTTAAGTACGAATCCTGCCATATCACCGAGATCACAACCACAAACAAATCTCATCGACTCAGCTCAATCCCAAGTATCCTCCTCAAATCCGTATGTGAACACATAGTCCCATACCCATGTGAACATATAAATATATTCCCATACACGCACATATGAAATAAGGAATGTATGCAAGTATGTATATGTGTGTATGTGTAAGTGTAGTGCACCCACTACCTAAGGTTTCGTAACCATGCACCAATCCAACACCAATATCCATCTAAAATCATCAATAATAAATCCTAACAACATATCATAAATTGTTGGTGTGTATACGCATCCGTATACATCACCACGGACTGCGGGGGTGCTATACGCCATCCACCCGACTTCTCCCCGTAGATATAAATCTACTCACCTGGTCCTCGCTAGCCGGTACCGACGTCGCCACGCGCTTGCTTGTCGTCTCGAAGTCCACATGGGGGTACCTACATATCATAACGCACCATATCGCATTAAAACTAAATTCGAAATCGAAACGGCATACGAAAATCAAATCGGCACGCGTATCACGCATAGGTCCAAACCTATCGCCTACGCATGCAAGAATAGTCAAACCAACCCTCGATGTCGATGTACAAACGTCAAACCATCGAGAAAAATCCAATCACACTCATTTGCACATTCACGAACACTAATTTTAATATAAATTAGGTTAAAACTCACAAAAACCTCAATTTTGCTTAAAAAGTTATTTTTCCGAAAATCTAGCAAGCACAATTCGCCGTTTTTGTACAAAACAGGATGTTTAAATGAATGTAGCGGCCAATATATTTATTAAATATCTTAAATAAGTCGTATAAACAAATTTCCGGAATTTAATCTCATTAAATTCCAAAAATCCTAATATTCTAGTTTACAAAATACCCTTTTTAACAATTTCATAACAAAAATGCACAAACTACAATTTAGGTTGGATTTCCATGAACTAAAGTGTTAAACTACACTTAATAAAGTTAATAATATGATAAAAACCCTAACCATATTTTTAATCTCATATTTCGAATTAAATCAAAAAAACTAGTTTGCAACAAAAAGCTTAATTTGGACATTTTTCAAGTAACAACTTGTAATTAACAACTAGATTAGTTTTCTACAAAACTAAATATATTAATCCACCTCACTATACCATACACAATCAAACACAACTCATTTCCACAACAAACCCTAACTTAGTAATCAAAACCCTTTCTTTAAATTTCAAAATTTGAAATTTAAAACCCTAATTTAACACCTAATAGCTAGATTCAAGTAATTTAACAACAAATTAAGCATAAGGTTATGATTATACCTCACAAGCTTGAGATCAAACTTGCAAAAATCTTAGCCTCCAACAATGATTTCATGCTCCAAGATCCATGCTTGAATAGCTAAAGAATAATGGGTAAAGCTTGGATTTAGAATTAGCTTTGAATTTTTGAGAAAAAGGGTGGATTTTTGATAGAAATTTTGGTGATTTTGATGGAAAAATGAGATGAAGTATTTGGGGCTGTTTTGGTTCAGGTTTTGGCCAGAAATCTTGGGGGATTGGGTGAGGGAGGAGAGAGAGTGAGGTGGGGAAAGTTAGTTAAGTCAAAGTCAACTCAAATTATACCATTTTCTACTCTTTTTTCTTTTCTTTTCTTTCATTTCTTTTCTTTAAAATCCAAGTGGGGACAAAAGAGGGGGCTGCTGAATTCTTCAAGGGGATAAGTGAATGGGGGTGTGTGGGTGTGGGTACGGGTGTGGGGTGATGAAAAATGATAAATACAATACCCCAAACATCCATTTACGCTAAAAAAAGCCGTTTTTCTTCAATAATTTCTAAACCATTTTGGCAAATGATTTCGTTCCAAAAACCACATGATAAATTTTTATTTAATGTTTTATGATGCACAAAATTTGTTTCAACTCATTCCAATTTGTAATTTTCCCTAATTAAATGTATTAGTGACGGCTTAAAATAATAATAAAATAATATTTTTTTCAGAAAATTTGAAATTTCACCAGCGGCTCAATAAACACCAAATAATAGCAATTACATAGCTAGAATATGTATATTTAATTTTTATAATAAGATATTTGTATTTTGACTTTTTACAGAAAACCCCCTCATTTTACCGATTTTCCGAAATTTCACCGAAACGATTTTCAAAACGCTACAGTTATAGTTGTGAATCTGATAATGGAAGAGGCATTACTAAGAATACCCGGATACCCCTTCGAAACATTCATATGTTTCAGTTTCACTGTGTATTGTTAAAAGAAAACTGATTTCCCAATTAGCCCTTACTCCAGGGTATGTATTTACCAGGTTTGATTCTCACATCTGTATGGTTTTACAGATGATGAGTGGGAGTAAGTTATTGGTAATTGGGTGATCATCCTCATTATATCGGGATTCGTTGTAATTGGTGATATTTGAGGAAATCGCCGGGGTTGTTTGCCGGACGACAAATATTTGGTTTTGAATATCCGTTGTTATGCACCAATTTCAAATTGATATATCTGTATGTCTATTTTTATAGAGTGAGATATAACTTTTTGAAATTATGTCTATGACATTTACCTATATCAGTGGATGGTTAGGTAAGGAGCATTAAACAGCGGTGTAATTCTTCTTAACCATAAGTACAGTTTTCAACCTACGACACACAGGGATTGAGTTATTAGACTCATGGGACTTATACAGAGTATTGCAAGTTGTCCAGTGTCCATGAGGACAGAGGGGTTGGTACTCGTACTATATTCTGTTTACTTAAAACTTCTCTAGTTCTTAGACAAGCGTATCGTAGAAACATAAGGTCTAAGTTTTGAGATGTTATAGGTATAAGAATAAAGTAGAGAACCAGGTGTTGCAAGTGTCAGGATTCTTCAAGGTGATCGAAGATGTAGATACTTGTGTATGGTGTTCAGTTGATAGTAATGATTAAGAGAACTTGCTTCTCTTTCAGGTTACTCATAATTGGAAGCACTCCTAAGTTGAGTAATGTTGATCGGCCTCTCTCCATTTAGTTGACATACACTGGAGACAGCTGCATGATTTGAATCTGGTTCCAATTAAATCAGTGCCTCTGGTTCTATAATGATATATAATAGTTCATATCTTAACAATGTTAAGGTACGGGGAGTTGTCCGGCTTATGCTTAAAACCAGACTCTAGATAACTCAAGGCATGTTTCTGTAATGGTTGTTTGTGGGTTGATCCGGGCTATGATGAGAGTTGACTTTCTACCATCTGGAAGATCAATAGTGATATTGTTCTTGACTCGCCGCAGTTTTAGTAAAATGGATTTTTTTTTTCAGAAAACAGTAGTGGGAGTACGGTAGAACTGGATGTGATTCCAGAACCGCAAACGATTACTGAAAATTTGATAAGAACCTAAAGATTCAATTTGGTTTGACATTTTATTAGCCACTCCGCAGATATGGTGGGTAACCTCAGGCACCCGAGAGGTACTCCGGTAGTCTCAAGGACGGTGACAGGGAGGTTCTTGTTTACCCAGATTTGACACTACTATTGTTCCAGGCTATGAGACCCGACAGGAGGATGAGTATAGCGTCGTTCTAAACTAGCTTTATAAGTGCACATGTATATGACTCTGCCAGAGGGTTGTCATAATCAGTGGGAGCAGCGAAAGCATAGTGGACAAGTAGTGTATGTCCATTTATGGACTAAAGCAGATTTAGCGGAGATAGACCCTCTATTTCTGATGTAACAGTCATAGGTTTGACTTCATCAGAATAGGGAATGGATTTGTTATGGTATTTGGATGACATACACATAGTAGGAAGTGAAATTCCTATACTACGATCGGTTATACTTTGGTTGTCACACAGTGGTTTCTCCACATAGGATATAGATATAATATCTCTGGTTACTAGATCTATGGTTTTAGATATAGATTTGGGAAGTGTCCCAATCAGGATACTTAGACAGCATTCTAAAGGTGTTTTAGAATGGATGACTCCTGGCATGGTGGTGTACCTGCAGGTGATGGAGTCACCCTCTATAAAGGTGTCTTACAGACTAAAGGGGAGAGGGATGTGCATGATTGGCAGATCACTTGCTTAGGCAATTGAGTCAATCATGAGATGTCAAGTACCACACCAGATGTTGTTTTTGCACGAGATGCGGTAAGTTGATATTAATCCTATCCTGGAGAGACATTCGGAAGCAGTTTTAGAACATAAGTGGATGTTCTAAGGATATGATAACAACAACCTCCTTAAGGAGACAGTTATCATTCCAGGCTTCCAAGGTGACCTGGATGACAGAGTGACTGTCAGAGTTGTAGTTTTCCCTCTGACGAGGGGCAGTATTTTGGACAGGTGGTCCAAGCGGATACTGAGGATGGTGTGGCGCAGGATACTGATTAAGTTCAGTTGACGATACAGTCTAAGAAGTTTGGATTTGGAGTTCATTTATGAGCTAGGTCCCATCAGATATCCAGACATATTCTAAGACAGGTATTGCTCATTTCGGGAGATGGCTTTCTCCACGAACTTGAGAAAAAGAGAGACATAGAAAGAAACATCAGAGCGGATCCACTCACTGAAGCTATTCCTCGAACGCAATAGTTTCGCAAACGGGCTTTGTAAGACTGACTAGTAGAGGGGTTGGGTGTTCGGTATCACACGGGCTGTGAGTATGCGACATCACAATAATCAGCCTTGAGTGCAAGTGGGAGATTGTTGTATACAGTGCCCTCAGAGTCAATTATTGGATCACAGGCACGTGGTTGCAATGATTGAGGGAGGACCTATACCGGTAGGACAGTCTTACTCGAGAGGTTTGTATACTATCTGGTTTGTCTTTATCATCGTGTACATGCTTTAGGTGACATTGTAGTTCACTATTACATGTTGATAGAGAATAGTATGCTACCATGGTTTATCTTTATCATCGTGTACTGTTTTAGGTGACCTTACAGGTCGCTATTACACGTTGATAGAGCCCTTAGGATTCTTGCTTGATGGCCAGCAATATGATGGCGATCATATACGTGGGAGCTGGGGTCTATAAGCACGTCCTTAAAGTGTCCCTAGTCATGGGAGTTTCGAGACTGGGCATCGATACTCCATTAGTAGACTAGTGTATACAGTCGAGACCCCGACGAGGGGCGGTGGCCGGTCTCACAAGCCATTGGTGTCAGTTGGTTCACCTAAGATGTATACAGGTGCTCATTGGGTTATGAGTACACCGGACAAGACTCGCTGGGAACATGCTAGTTGGTATTATACCTGACGTCAGATAGCAGTTCCCTGGTGACATGTGTACAAGTTAGTTCATCGACCTGAGATCGTCATTTGTCTCGTGTGAGTTCCCATTGTGCTTTGATTACTACCCTACCACGGCTCAAAGGAGTCGTGCAAACAGGTTTTAGTTAGGTACAATCCCGAGCCACATGGAGGCAGTGAGCGGATCGGCAGGGGTTTCGTCTCTCCCGGTATTGGGGGTGAGATCGCGCTGTGTCTAGGAGGGCCATTACATGAAGTCCTTGGCCAAGGCAGGAGATTTACTGGTAGGTATTCCAGTAGTATCTCAGGGTGTTCTGGGCTACACTCTGACATGACTTGTACCACTTTTGGGGGTCTGTCTTTTACCAACCCCCTAGGCCCGCCATGCGATGGTCATAGATGAACGGACCGGACTGTACGGATATTGTCACTGATAGGCTCAGTAGGGTGTCAGGATGAGTTCGCTCGTCGACATCCCTTTTAGTCAATACCTGGTAGCCCGTTACATACAGCTAGTACCACTGACATGCTAGTGGTTAAATCCATAGCCAAAGTATTGACGAGTCTTTAGAGTCCCCCACAGATAGTTTCTCAAGTTTCGGGCGAAACGTTGTAGAGGTCGTATGATATATGGTAGGGTCCGATCAATACGTGCAGGAGTGCACGGATCATGATCGGGCAGATCATATTAGTGGGCTTTGGTTTAAGCCGGATCCTAGTATTAGATTTGTTGGATTAGTTTAGTCTCGTCGCATTCGCATTCAGTCGGAATGCGGATGCATGTATATATATACAGGTGAGGGGTATCCTTGTGATCCGTCACGAGTTTACTTTAGATGTTTCCGTATCATTTAATTGTTGCAAACATTTGGATTAATGTTTGTTAATGGAAATTGTGAGCTAAATGTCATCATTTGGAGCATTAATTGTGACACATGCACAAGTGGTGACTCATAGTCTCTTTCTTTGTGCATGTGTCACATAAGGTGATGGATTTGTGATGATATGATAAGAGGAGAGAGAGAGGGGCTGCCATGATGAGGTTAGCTCTCATATTATTCTTCTCTCTCTATCATTTTATCACACATATCACAAAAGGAAAAGAAAGTTTCTTCTTCTTCTTCCTCCACTAGCTCAAAATCTCCATTAATGGCAACACCTCTAACCTCCATCCAAATCAATGGATGCAAGAGACAAAGTGATCACAAACATTCTCTACATCACCTTGGACACGTCGGCTAGCACACTTCATGCCCGTGTTGCTTCGGATGAAGCGGGAGCCCGTAAAAAGACTCGTAGATGTGGTGCCCTTTCCGACGAGGAGATCGAGACCGGAGTTGCCGCGAGGAGCTTGGGATGGTGGCCAAAGACCGAAGGACACGGATCAATCGGTATAGCATTCCAACCCTCTCTCTAGATAGCTAGTTATAGGTTAATGGTTCGATCCGGGAAAAAGTATACGATAGCGCCACTTTCAAGTTAAGAAAAAGTTTTTGTTTCCGTATTTTGGCCTCGGACAGACGGCCGGGGCGCTACCGTAGACTTACAAAAGGTTAAATCCCCATCAGGAGAAAATATATCTTGAGAAGATTACTTGGTGTACATGGAAAGGTTGAGACTTTCATAGCTATGCTTAAGTCCATCCAGATCCTACTTGCCACGGCCACATACCATGACTGCGATATCTAGCGGTTGGGTGTCATGACTGCTTTTCTAAATGATAATTTGGAAGAGAGCGTCTATAAGTACATAGCCAGAGGACTTTGTAGACAGTGGGAGCAGCGAAAATGTGTGCAAGTTATTTTATGTGATAAATCTGGCATCGCGGATGGAACGTCTGTTTTGATGTGGTAGTCATTGAGTTTGACTTCATCAAAATGGTAGATGAACCTTGTATATACAAAGGTAGTAGAGAGTATGGTGGTGATCCTCGTAGAGTACGTGGATGACATACTCTTAATAAGGAAGGAGTTTCCTATGCTACGCTCGGTCAATATTCTCTTATCACAAAGATTCTCCATATAGGATCAAGGTGATACCTCATAAATCCTGAGTTATGGATCTATGAGATAGATCTAATTGGATGCTAGGATTCTCACTAGTTGTAGTGATATGGTATCAATCGATCCTGGTGAGAATCACTGGAAAGGTTCCAGGGTGAAAAGGACGATTGAATGTCAGTCCCAGGCATTGTCTTTACCCTCGGTGGAGGGACGGTATGTTTGAAGAGTCCCAAGCTAGATACCGTGACTTACTAGACGATTAAAGGAAAGATACATCGTTACCAAGGATGCTACCAATGAGGCAGTCTGGATATATTTAGTTCACGAGATGAACTTCGTTCCTGCCATTGTGTGCCAATGGAGTTGTGGCTTAAGGCCTAGGAACTCCCGTCCCATTTGTGATCCAGACATATTCTTAGGCAGTATCACCTGATCTTGGAGATGGTTGATCTCCAGGGAGATCAAGGTTAGGAGAGCAGACACAAAGGACAACAGCGCGGATCCACTCACAAAGGCCTAATTCCCAGTAGAGACTTTTATGGGATGGTTGAGTATGAGATACTTCAACCACAGCTGATTGTTGGGTATGCGATACCACAACAGATGGACCTACTACAAGTGGGAGATTGTTAGTTATATGGATTCCCTAGAGGCCATTACTGTACATACGTTGTATATTGTAGTGGATGCTTGGACATATATAGGGAGGACTTTTTTGCTCCACATGATAGTACGCTATCTGGTTACTCTTTGTCTTAACATGTATTCTGATTGTCTCTATGTTATATGTTGATAAAGTCTTTAGGATGAGTACTTGACTACCAGGACTATGATGCAGATCATACTAGTAGGGACAGTGTAGTCGCCAAGTACATCTTTCAAATGTTCCTACTCGTGAGAGTACCGAGACCGGGCATCGATACTCCAAAGTAGACTAGCGTATGCGCTTCTTGACCCATATGATGGGCGATGGATGATCCCATATCCATTGGTGTTTGACATCAGAGAAGGTATACGGGTGCTCAGTGGAAACTGGGTACACTGGACGGACTCGCCGAGAACTCCCAGATGATATTATACCTCACGTCAGATGGCAGTTCTCTGGTGACACTGGTACAGGTTAGTCTGTAGACCCGAGATCGTCATAGAGTCTTGTGTGATTCCCACTGTGCTTTGATTTCCATCATACCACGTCCAAGAGGGCGTGCAAAAAGGTGGCTTTTGGGTACAGTCCCGAATCACATGGAGGAAATGAGCGATAGGAGGGGTTTCGTCTCTCCCGGTATAGGTTGTTGATGTTGCGCTGTGTTCGATTGGTTATAACTGGAAATCCCTGGCCAGGGTTGCTGAGATTTACTGGTAAGTTATATCAGTAGTTTCTCAAACTGTTATGGACCTCATATCGTCACGACTTATCAAGCTAATGGGGTCTGACGTTTACCATCCCTACGCGAGATATGCGACATATAAGACGAAAAGACCAGACTGTACGGTGGTGTTACTGGTTGGATTCACGGGAGAATGTACAGGCTTGCTTGTTGATCTTCTGATTGCTCAATACCTGGGTGGCTGTTACGTTTAGCTGACTGCTTGCAGCTTGTGGGTGTTTGATATGATCATCACCTACTTCCGGCGTACTGACGATTCTTTAGAGTCCTACACAGAGGTTTCCTGGCTCAGGAAAAATGGAGTAGGAGCACATATGTGATATGTGCGGGACCAAGAACAATACGTGTATGTGATACCGTACTAGATTCTCGCGATATGTGATATCGGACGGGTATATGTGATATAGCCGGGTCATCGGATCAAGTGTTGATTCGATGAACTGATACAAATTATATTAGTCGGTTATTTGTGAAATAGCCGGATTATCGGATCAAGTGTTGATTCGATAATTTAATGTATAATTATATATTTGATATATTAAATTATATTAACTAATATAAGCTCACTAAAAGATTCTTTTTCTCACTCGGATAATACATTGATATATATGCGATATATGTTAATTGTATTATTTTATTTTGTTACAATAAATATTGTATATGTGATATATAATATTGTAACAAGTTAAGGTTACAAATGCAACATGTTTTGTGGAGTTTAAACATGATTAGGGTTTGGATTAGGGTTAAACTTTCTTGAAGCTTCTAGAAGCTTTGCTTTTGTTTTAAGCAAAGATATTTTGTAAGGATATTTTCATTGATATTTCTTAACCAAACCCAAACCCTTAACCATGGTTAATTCTCTACATGGGTTAAGTTATCATTCTTAATCCATGGTTGCATTTCTAACCTCACACACAATTCATTATTCATCACAAATAGATTCTTCTTCTTCTTCCTCTTGAAAAAGCTTTCTAGCTTTTTGCAAAATGATGAAAATGAGTGAGATGAAGAAAACAAATGAGAGCTAAATTCCTACTTCATCATCCTCATCTATTCTAGCCACTTAGATTAGGGTGTTTGCTTTGCTAATACTTGATTATTGAAGCAAAAGGTTGGGCTTGAGTTTCTTCAGGGTAGATCATCTTTGTTATCGAAGATCGGAAGCAAGCTTGCATCTTTCTCTTCATGCAGCCTCTCTGGAGTCCGGGTACTCGATGATCACGGCGAAGGGACCTCAACACGGAGCTTTAGAAGTGAAGGAAAGGACTACAAAGGTTGTAATCCCTAACTCTTAGAAGTAAAGTTGTTTTCTTGCTATTGTTTTCACCTAATCTCTAGTCTAAAATTTTGGTTAGGGTTGTTCGGCACGTCTAAATTTTAAATCGGGCATGGTTGATGCCTTGTAGACCCATGTGATAGTGCCTAGTAACCCTACATGGATAAGGGCAGCAGCAGCAGCAAGAAGATGGAGAGAGGGGAGAAAATGTGGTCAAGGTTGTGAGAAGAGTAAATGATTAAGTCAAAGGTAACCCCCACCTTTCTCTCTCTCACCCAAACATAATTCTTTATCCTTTTCCATTTCTATTTTCTTTTCTTTTCTTCTCTAATTTCCTTCTCTCCTCAATAGTGAACCCAAAACAAATACCATACTCCCCAAATCATATAGGAAAATGTAACAAGTGTGAAAAAAAGACTTGTGCACAAAAAACGCTTAAAGTCTGATTAGCGATTTTAATCACGATTAGCACTAAATTATCATATAATTAATCATAAAAACTTAAAATTTTCATAATTCACATAAAACACCCTCTTTTAGCAATTTCTATAATTTTCCAAATTTTTTCCCAATTTATCGGTATTTAATTATACCGCCTTATTAAAATATTCAATATTTTATTATTAAATTATAAAAATTCCCAAAAATAATATTTTATTTTTTTGAAATGTTACACTAAAAGATAATATCACATGAAAAATTATCAAAAGCAAACAACACCTAAAGTACCAAACCCCAGAGACTTAAACACTGTAAAAATTTCAACCCCTGGGAGTCCGATCTGGCCGGTTTTTAATATGGTGAGCTCGGCCATTTTCTGAGGTAATGGGCTAAAATTTGTACGGTGTTCATATTGTATCAAATAAATCATTCTGCAACTGTTTAAAAAAAATTTGAGACTCTGTAAATTTTTACAGAAACTAGGGTTTGATGTCTGGTGTTGCGGAGTTGTTTCGGTTTCATAATCCTACACTTATCCATCTAATTCTCTAGCTATGATCTGATACCACTGTTGGGTTACCTATAATGGCAGCAAGGTTTTGGGAGGCATCATCCATGCCAAGTTTACATTTTTGCCATTATAGATAACCCTAACCATGAATCTTAAGCTAAAGAATCAAACCAAAACATCATGTTAACAACTTAACATCTAAGTGTTAGGGATTACAACCTTTTGTAGTCCGTTCCGTCGCTTCATAAGCTCCGAGTTGAGGTCCCTTCGCTGCGATCATCATGCTCCCATACTCTTGAGAGGCTCCATGAAGTGAATGATGCATGCTTTCTTGAAGTGTTCACTATCCAAGATAATCTACCTTGAGGAGTCACAAACCCAAGCTATTACTTCACTAATTAGAGATTTGAGAATCTAACATACTAATCTATATGGATAGTATAGAAGAGGATGATGAAGTAGGAATTTTGCTCTCTTTAGTTTTCTTTTTCTCTCAATCTTTCATCACAAAGGAAAATTCTAGCAAGCTTTTTCAAGATCAAGAAGAAGATGAAGAAGTGATGAAAGAATAAAAAGAATTATTGTTGTGAGGTTAGATTTGCAACCATGGGTTAAAATGTGTCATGCTTAACCCTTGTAGAGATTTAACCATTAGCTATGGTTAAATGATAGGTTGCTAAATATCTTAAACTTGACAAAAGAGTGGACTTGGTCAAATAACCTACAAGCTTCTACAAGCATTGAACAATTCCACAATTTTGAATTACTTAAGAATAAAAATAAATCCTAATCTTAACCCTACTATGGTATAAGTCTCCCACACACTAGTTGCATATATAACCCAACATGTCACAATATTATATATCACATATATAATATTTAATGTAACAAAAGAATACATTTAACATATATCACATATATATCAATCTATCCATCAAGTGAGAAAAAGAATCATTTAAGTGATCTTATATTAGTTAATGTAAAGTAATATATCAAATATATAATTATACATTAAATTATCGAATCAACACTTGATCCGATAATCCGTCTATTTAGCAAATAACCGACTAATATAACATGTATTATTTCATCGAATCAGCACTTGATTCGATGACCCGGCTATATCACATATACTCGGCCGATATCTCATATCGCGAGAATCAAATACGGTATCACATACATGTATTATTCTCGGTCCCGCACATATCACATATGTGCTCCTACTCCGTTTTCCCTGAGCCAGGAAACCTCTATGTAGGACTCTAAAGAATCGTCAATACGCCGGTAGTAGGTGATGATCATATCAAACACCCACAAGCTGCAAGCGGTCGGCTAAATGTAACAGCCACCCGGGTATTTAGCGATCAGAAGATCAACAAGCAAGCCTGCACACACTTCTGTGAATCCAATCAGTAACACTCCCGTACAGTCCGGTCTCTTCGTATGATATGTCGCATATCCAGTCTAGGGGTGGTAAACGTCATACCCCAGTAACCGATAAGTCGTGTCGATGTGAGTCTCATAACGGGTTGAGAAACTACTGATAACGCTTACCAGTAGATCTCCATATCAGCCCTGGCCAGGGACTTCCAGTTATAGCCAATCGAACACAGCACAACATCAACCCCAAATACCGGGAGAGACGAAACCCCTCCTATCGCTCATTGCCTCCATGTGATTCGGGACTGTACCTAAAATCCACCATTTTGCACGTTCTCATGAACGTGGTAAGGTGGAAATCAAAGCACAGTGGGAATCACACAAGACTCTATGACGATCTCGGGTCTACAGACTAACCTGTACTAGTATCACTAGAGAACTGCTATATGACGATAGGTATAATACCATCTAGGAGTTCTCAGCCAGTCCGTTCAGTATACCTAGTCTCCACTGAGCACCCGTACACCATCTTTGATGTCAAACACCGATAGATATGGGATCATCCATTGCCCATCATATGGGTCAAGATGTGTATACACTAGTCTACTCCGGAGTATGGATGCCCTTTCTCGATCCACCCTCGACTAGGAACAGTTATAGGATGTACTCTTGGACTACCCTGGCCCCACTAGTATGATCTGCATCATATTCCTAGTAGTCGAGTACATATCCTAAGGGCTTTGTCAACATATGAGAGCAAGACAGTAAACCAATACAAGTCAGCATGTTAAGACAAAGTAAAACTAGATAGCATACTATCATATCGAGCAAGAAAGTCCTCTTTATATATATCCAAGCATCCACTATAATATACATTATATGTACAACAATGGCTTCTAGGGCATATATACAATTAACAAGTTTAAGTATGAATCCAACGAAATCTCAGAAGTCCCCCTAGATCATGAATTCATGTCTACTAACACAAACAAACTATCATGAGGGCCCTTGTTATCTTGCTCCTGGATTATAACATGTTGATTTTAGAATAATTCAACACTATATTAAAGTCATGTTGCTAACACTTGATCCGGGCCTGTGGTTCCTTTCTCCTGGATTACAACCTGTTGAGTTCGAAAACACTCTTGAGATTGATTGACATTCACACTTGAGCTGATGTTAAGTTAGATTATCTTTGTAGAGACCTCTTAGGACACTTACATTCATTTCATGTTCATTATACATACACTGCACAACCATTCTACATTTGGATGCTATGCTCATGTTACATTACCATGCTTATATAGTTTCATATACATTGTCATGTTATATTAGAAATGTCATGTTATATTAATTGCTATACTTAATCACCATATTATTTTTTCTATCCTTCTATTTCGTCATTATACCTTTATACTTCCCATCTTTCCTTGGAGACTTACCGAGCACAAGTTCGCTGATGGGCATCTACCCATCTCTTTCTTTCTTTTGTATGTTCTTCAGATGATGTAGAGACTGAGGAGATAAAAATGAATGCAGGCGATTACGACCAGCTAGCTTCACAGACCAATCTTTAGTTTTCTTTCCAGCTCTAGTTTTAGTATGCCACCTGTTTAGGCATTTCATGTTATTGTACTTAATTTTCAGTTATCTTGTATCCTAACTATGTGAGAATTATGAATGTAAATAAAATTGTTAAAGTTTCAATTCACTTGCTTAATTTTTCTTGAATGTTATATTGCTTATTTTACGTTTAGCGTATTTATCCCGGGAAATGACCTTCTCGAAATAAATGCATTGTGGGCCTCGTCACATACCTGCTCTCGGCTTTGGGAAGCGGGGCATGACAAGTTTTATTAGTGGCTCATGCAGGTCAGTTCTGCATGAAGTCTTAAGCAATATATCACAAGAAATATGAAATTCAACAACTTTACATTCCTTGCATATTAACCCCTTGAATCTATCCTAATCTTTCTTTTCTATCAAGGTGATGGATTCTCCCAACAACACCAGCACCAACATCAACGGCAGTACACCACCACTGCCTACCCTTACTATTCTACCACCTCACCTACAGTTGCAGCTCCACTCACAGAACAGACGATACTTCTGTAGCCTATCAAAAGCCTACTTGAGGGCCAGCAGGCTCAAGGTGTGATTTTGCAGGAGCAGACTGCTCTCCTTCAATGGAGTTTCATCCGCTCTAAATCAGAAGCACCAAGAGTAAAACAATTTAGAGCATTACACCCGAAGAAATTCTCCTGGAAAGAGAGCCAACTTGAAACTGAGGAATGGGCTCAGAGAAAAGAAGACGACATGGCAGCAGCACAAGTTCCAGAAGTAGTTTAGGTCAGAGTAGCAAAACTCCAATTTACTGATAATGCTAGAGTCTGGTAGAAGGACGAAAAGAGTTGTCTTGAGCAGCCAATCGAATGGAAGACTTTTCTTGATCACTTCGACGCCAAGTACTTTCCGGAAACCGCACATTTCGAGATGGAATAGCAATTCATTCACCTGCAACAAGGATCCATATAGGATAAGTCGGTGGATGAGTAAGATACCGAATTCACCATGTTCGACAGATTCGCTGCCCATCTAATCCCTACGGCAGAAATCCTAGTTAGGCGCTTCTAGCAAGGATTAGACACCGAGATCCAGGCTGCCCTGGCAATGGGAGAATACTTAACACATGAAGCGGTTTTGAAATCAGCTCGTCATTATGAAGCTTTCAATAAGAAGAAGGGAAGGCCATAATCGGTTGGTATGAAACATCTAGCCAACCAGATTAGCGAAGGAGCTTTTTCTAGGCCAACTTTTCCAGCGCCATCTATGAGTCCAGGAGAATAATTTTCCAAGAATGAAACAAGATTTTGTATCTATTGCAAGAGAACTGGACGCCAAGTCAAGGGTTATCGTTGAGAAAATGGTCTTTGTTTGATATGTGGATCTTCTTCACATACTATAAGAACTTGGCCGAAGAACCGAGCCGGCCCAGCCCCCGAAAGTAGTCCAGCTATTCAAGCTTCTCTTACCCATTTAGCTCTTACTGCACCACCTCCACGAGGACCACCTTTACCTCATCAATCATTAATGTACCAACAGGCACAGAAAAACGTGCCGAGACGCCAGGTTTTCACTATGTCGTCCATAGAGGCCGAAACCATAGGTCAAAATAACACTAGTATATTTCCATCAGGTAAATTAAAATTCTAGCATTCTTGAACCTCTTCCTCATTCAACTTCGATACAAATTTAGTAATCTCTAACCCAACTTTCACGACTGTTTCAACTTAAAAAATTTCCTTGAATCTGTTACAACATCCTTCTTGTGTAAATTTTTAGGACGAAATTTTTTCTAAGGTGGGTAGGATGTAACGACCCTAAAATCCCGGCACATTTTGTTAATTCAATGTTAATATAAAAGTGTATTTATATTCTGATTATAAGTTATAAGATATTCTAGTTAAATTAGAGCAAGAAACAATTTGTAGCTCACTGGTTAATACTCTCCGCTGTTATCTATAGCCTGTGTGTTCAAATCCTATCAGCCCTAATAATATTTTTATTTATTTTTACGATATTTTAGAAGCCCAAGAGTTTGCACAGATATTACACAGGGATACCAAATGTTGCAACAGAAACAAATAATACAATGATATCTTTATACACAAATTAAACCCTGGCACGAACTTCGAGGCTAGAGGCGAACGTAGGGTCGCCGCTTTCCCAAAACCGACGGCCAAGATTATTCCAATGGGATCCGCCTTTTGCCCATGAGATGCTTGGCCTCCCCACTACCCCTTTTCATACTTTAAAATTTCTGCAATTAACCAGAGACCTGCAGTCCTTCCACCTACCCTTTTATTCTCTCTTTAATCCATTTTAAATTGTTCTTAATTACTTTTAATTCCTCATACACATATTCCTCACTTCCTATAAATACCTAGACATACTAGTCTCATCCTCATTTCTGAAAAATACTTTAATTCCCTCAAAAGTTATATCTCTCTATACTCTCAAGACCAAGCCAAGCTCTAGGATTTGCTAAAGCTCGTTCATGACAAGCTCGTTCCACCGTTATTTATCAGTCTCGGTTCTTCAAACCGAAACTACTTCATTTCATTTTCTCACACGTACATGTTAGTGATATATGCCCTAGAGGCCATTATTGTATCATACTGGATTGCATATTACTTAATGGAAACTTGGGATATACACGGATATAGTAACATTCTTGCTCGAAATGGTAGTATGCTACCTGGTTTGTTTCTACCTCAATATATGCATGTGTTTCTTTAAGCGTATCACTTATACATATTGGTAGAGCCCTTAGGATCTTTGCTTGATTACCAGCGTTGTGATGGCAGTCACGCTAGTGGTGGACGGGTAGTCTATAAGCACATCCTATATAGGTCCCTATTCGTAGGATTATCGAGACGGGGCATCGATACTCCAGAGTAGACTGGTGTATACGCTTCTTATCCTAGCATGGGAGATGGTCTGTCCCACAGCCATCAGTACGTCGTACTGGAGATAGTATGCAGGTGCTCATTAGGTTATGAGTACACTGGACATGACTCGTCGGTAACTGTTGGTAGGCATTATACCTATTGTCGGGTAGTAGTTCCCAGGTGACATGAGTACGGCTTAGTCCGTCGACTTGACACTGCTACTTCTCCTCTAGTGTGATCCCACTGTACTTTGCTTACTACCCTACCACGACTCAAAGGAGTTATGCAAACAGGTAGTAGTTGGGTGCAGTCCCGAAGCACTTGGAGGTAGTGGCGGTTAGATAGGATTCGTCTCCCCCGGTGTTAGAGGATGATATCGCGCTGTGTTCGGAAGGCCATTACATAAAGTCCTTGGCCAAGGAAAGCGGGATTTACTGGTAGGTATTCCAGTAGTTTCTCAGGGTATTTTAGGCTATACTCTGACACGACTTATATGCGATACTCTTAGATGAACAGACCGGACTGTACGGAGATTGTCACAGATAGGGTCAGTAGGAGTTCGGATGAGTTAGCTCATCGGCCTTCTTATCGATACATACCTGGGTAGCCGATACGTGCAGCTAGTACCGCTTGCGGTTTGTCGTTAAACCCACTACCGGCGTAGTGTCGAGTCTTTAGAGTCCCATACAGAAGGTTTCCCTGCACCGGGCAAAAGTTGTAGAGGTCGTATGGTTTTACGGCAGGGCTTCGATCACTTACGTGTACTTGTACACGTATGATGATCGGGAGGATAATACTAATGGGCTTTGGTTTAAGCCGGATCCCAGTATTATATTGATGGATTATTTTCGTCTCTTTGTATTCGTATTCTTCGGAATGTGGATGCGGGTATGTTTATACGGATGAGGGGCATTCTCTTAATTCCTCGGGAAAGCTTCTAGAAGGCAACACCTAATTAGGGTTTTACTTTTTTCTTAAACCTAAATTGGGTGGAGGAAATGAGGTGGAGGCTTGACAAAAGACACCCATGGCTCTTGGTACTCATTCCCATGACTCACCATAGATATTTTGTGAACCATATTAAATATTTGTGTGAGATATTTATCTCACTCAATTATTTAGTTTGGTTCAACTATTCATCACAAAGGAGCAATGGTTTTCTTTAGTTGAGCTTCTCCTCTCCCATTTCCTCAAGTAACCTCCTTCTTCCTCATAACCCTATACTTCTCATGTGTTGAGAACCCTAAGGTTCCAAGAGACAAATTACTCCATCTTCTCACTCTACACCACCTAGGACTTCTAGTTTAGCGAACTAGAAACCATAGTTATCTCGGAATTGAGATGGGAGCTTGGATTATAGACTCTCGGGTGGATTGTCTTTGACTCGAGGAGGTCGTCGAGGTTACCCAATCTGTTTCGATCCTTGGAGCTGACGATGAGGTGGAGGACAGAAGACCCGAAGGACTCGGTATCGTGAGGTATAAATTTCATCCGAGTAGTTAAACCTCATTAAAAGTTAGCTAGTTAGGGTTTAGTATCGATCCTGGAGTTCAAGTCGGTGTTGCGAGCTTTGAAATTTTGTTTTTTGCATATTCCGCCTCCCCGCGAACCCGCGGGGTGCGCGACATCGACTTACAGTGGTATCAGAGCCTAACAAAACCTTTACTGGCTTGTTAGCAAGTTATTAGAACATCGATTGTCGGAAAAATCGAAAACGATACACTCAGATCCCTAACTTTCTGTCGAATTTTAAAACTGTTCTAAAAATTATTTCAGAGGCATGAAAATTCACTGCAGGGAATTATAAGAAATCAGAAGAAAAAAGAGACCCTAACTCGTCACAACCACCACGGAACCACGGCGAATCGGTAGATTTGGCGTCGTTCCGCGGCCGAGTTGTGGCCGAGTTGGCTTGTTTTTTCTCTGTACTTCTTATTTTTGGTGTACAGTTTTCTTGTATATTTGGTTTCTACCCATGATGATCTGAGTGTTGGTTTTCATTTAGGGCAGACATGGAAAATAGTTTTCGATCGAAATTCTAAGTTATTTGCTAATCGGTTTTTATCTATGTTGTGATATGGGTGTTGAACGTCTGCTAATTGTTATACGTCGATTAGTGGGGGTTGCACATATCTGTGATCTGTGATGTTGGACTGTGTCTATGAACTTATTGGATCGTCATGGATGAATAGCCAGGGATGTGAGATGAAGGTTTTTCATTCTTTCATTCGATGTAAATATGTAAAGTGATGTAATATTATTTTGTGCGGCACATCCGGGTTAAGCTTGTAGCCACCGCTGTATTATTTTCTTTTACTGTTTTCTGCTCCTAGGATAAAACCAAGGTGGGGTGCACAAACTACCGGATACATTGAAGTGCCGAGTGTCCTACTCATTTTACCGAGGGAGGTTGCTTCACTTCGGGTATTTGGCGGGTAGTTTGCCGCACCCGTAGGGGTCTAGGGTGGGGTTTGGCTATTCATCACGACCGTAGAATCCGTCTTTTGTTACAGCTTAAACGAAAAGCGGAATTCCTAGTATATCCAATATGTTCATCTGTGATCTAGAATGCCTATTATTGCGTCAGACGAATGTTTATTATATATATGCTATATAGTAGACGTTGCTTATGTTTTTCACCCACTCTAGTCCAGCCCCCACACTGGCGTTAGTTAAGTAACCTAACGGTGTTAGACGGGGTCCAGTGGCGAATGCTGATGGCATAAGTGGACGTGGTATTTTCTCCTTTTTCTGTGATGACAGGTGTAAAAGATGGGACTGCATTACATTAATGCAAAGAAAACAAACCAAAGTTGAATCGTTGGAATAAATTTTAAAACCACTCCGGTATTTTAAAACAGGAAACTTTTAAATGCGGAGCTTAAACCACTCCTTTTAAAAGCTATCAGGTTCCTTCGATTATATCAAGTTCACTACGTTCACGATTTCACCAAAACCATTCTTAGCCCTTCATCATTTCAGTTGAAAATTCAGTAGTATTCAAACTATGCATTTTGACCTTCGCCAAAGCATAGTGATTGGTAGCTGCTGGATATTCATCTGTAGCATAGATAGATGCGTTGGTTTGGGACAGTCGTACTACTATTTTGGCCTTCATCAAGGGTATGTACGGGTGGGTTCAAATTAACCTGGATAATGACGGGTAGAACTTGACATGTGACTTATGATATGTTGGCCTTCGTCAAGGTCATAAGAGCATGGGGCAAAATTCCACATCGGGGGTTTCTAAAGAAACTGAAACTTGCTAGTGCTGCATACCATTTGGAGTGATAATGTTGGTAGGATTCCTTCGGGATTATCACAACACAATGATATTTGGATCCCGATCCTACTGTGAATATCCGCTACTCCTCGGGAGATTCTTCACTTAACGTTCAATGCTATAAACCAAATAGGTGTCTAGAATAGTGTTAGCGGGACTACGCCTCCAGGGAAAAGAGGTTATTTAATTAAGGAACTTCACGAAAGCGTCGTAAAACCTTCCTCGATGTACCGACACCGGCCTGGCCGAACGGTTCAGCAAGTATTATACGGTGAGATTAATCCTAACTAATTCTTTTTTTATGGTTTGAGGAAGGATTAGAGAAACAGTGGGAGCCATCCTGTTTAGATAAATTAAAAACCAATCTAAACTTGCAAGTGTATCATGCTGAGTGTATTCTTCTCTCTCCCATAATTGCAGCGACCAGGTGACCAGATTAGGTTATAGATAGATAATAAAATGATTGAGTTATACTATATGGACTGGCAAAGCTTTGTCTAGATGTCCATTACCTATGACAAGCTGGAACACTTCATTACTACTCAAGCCCCCACTGTCCCAGGTCTAGTTTCCACCATCACGGATGTTGATATCCGTAAGACATCGGAAAAAGACAGTGCGAATGCCAAGTGTCTCGTGTTAGCTTCAGTAGATGGTGTAAACCAGAGGCAGCACGAGAAGATGGACTTAGGTTTCCATCTTCATCCATAACAAAGATTTATATGGAGAGCAATCTCGTATCGCAAGATATGAGACCTCGAAAGAATTGCTTCAAGAGAGGTTGGCTATCGGGTCATCTGTAGGGAACCACGTCCCTACAATGATCAGCTGCATTAAAAAGCTTACAGGACCTGGAGACCATGTTGGAGAACGAGTCATGTACTTACTTGATTCTATAGTCCCTACCTCCTATTTACGTCCAGGGGAAAAAGTTATACTTCCAGTTGAGGACACCCTAAAGGAAACTAGGGAGACACCTGTTCTGCCTATTGGGGAATCTTCATCTTCTGGATCCAAGGCGAAACACAAGGGTGAGAAGATGAAGACCTCCACAAAGCTGATAGGCGGTGTCAGTAAGGTAGAAGGAAAGAGCAAGGCAAAAGTTTCGGGACTAACAGTAGGGAAAGAGGGATGTTCCTATTGTCACGGGAAAAGGCATTGGCATAAGGGATGCAGGGCTTGGAAAGCCAGAATCGAGGATCCGAAGCATGTTGTGGCTTCGACTTCGGGTGTGTTTGTGATTGAAAATAGTCTTTCAATTAACTCTACTTCTTGGGTACTAGATATGGGATCAGGATCTCATATCTGTAATTTAATACAGTTTTTGAGAAACCGTAGAGTTATCAGAGCAGGTGATATGACTCTCAGGGTTACTAACGGAATAAGCGTGGACGATGTATCCGTAGAGGAATATCACTTAGGATTGACAAGTGGGCAGATATTGATTCTACGCAACTGTTTGTATGTACCTAGTCAAGTTTGTAAGCGATGTGGTCCACATCCACCTAAATCAAAGTTTGCTTGGGTCAGGTACACTAGAGGACAGTATATACGTGTTAAATCAAGCTCAGGTTTTCAACATCCAGAACGTACTTAAAATAAAGTCTCCAGAATTAAATAAGGCTTTCTTATGGCATTGTAGAATGGGTCATATCAATAAAACACGGTTGTCGATGTTATATAGAGAGGGATGTTTTAATTCGTTAGAATATCAGTCTTATGCAACTTGTCAATCTTGTCTCATAGGAAAGATGATAAAGACTCCGTTCATTAGACATGGAGTAAGAGCGGGTGAGCTATTAGGACTCATACACAGAAACGTGTGTGGTCCAATATCTACAAATGCATGAAGTGGTTATTCCTATTTCATTACTTTTATGAATGATTACTCTAGATAAGGACATGTCTTCTTGATGAAGCATAAATCCGAGACCTTTGAGAAATTCTGAGTATATAAGAATGAAGTGGAAAAACAAACAGGAAAAAGTGTAAAGACACTGAGATCTGATCGATTTGGTGCATACTTGATTATCGAGTTCCTGGATTACTTAAAAAGAGAATGGAATTCTCTCTCAGCTTACTCCTCCATACACACCACAACACAACGGTATATCGGAAATGCGGAACAGAACCCTATTGGATATGGTATGTTCTATGATGAGTAACGCTGAGTTACCGCAATCCTTCTGAGGTTATGCACTAGAATCAGCTGCATATCTTTTGAATAAGGTTCCTACCAAGACTGTTCCTAAAACACTATATCAGATGTGGAGTGGGAAGAAACCCTATCTTCATTATCTAAAGATATAGGGATGTCAGGCTTTTGTCAAAAAGCAGTATGCGGACAAGTTCGAGGCACTCTCAATACTGTTTATGTTTGTGGGATACCCAAATAACTCCAGGGGGTATCTTTTCTATTACGCAGAGGAACAAAAGGTTTTTGTTTCTCGTCATGCCCACCTTTTAGAAATTCATTTTTTGAAAAAGAACTAGTGGGAGCGCAATAGAACTGGAAGAAATTCCAGAACCACAAACTATTACTGAAAGTAAGGTAGAACTAGAGGTTTCAAAAGAACAGGACATCCATGGGCTAATCCGCAGGACTAGTAGGCAGTCTCATCCGCCCGAGAGATATGATCAGTCGAAAATACTGCATTTTTAACACGTCAATTTCCCTATCATTTGCACTCATCTAGAGGTGTTCGGTATTAATATAGCACATATTAGCAAAACAGCTGTAAAATACCAAATTACCTGTGTTATTCCTTAAAACCGACATTTTGAGGGAAATTGAGTGTTTATCATGGCATCGCATCATCCATGTATAGCACAACACTTGTTTTGAGAATCTGTGCAGGAAATTCCAAGAGAAAAGCCAAATCAATGAAAAGTGCTATTAAAAATATGCCAACTCAAAGACTTGAGAGCTGGTAGTAATCTAGAAGGAATTGTGAGAATCAACATATCAGGAAAATACCAAGAATTCAGCAGGAAGCAGCGCTGGAAATATGAAGCACTAAAGCCATCACGAGACCGCGGATCCGCGGTGGGAGCAGGCACGTGCCGCGGATCCGCGGCATGATGACGTCATCAGAGGAGAAAATTTTTCCCATATGCTTATTTATAATGGCCAAGCTTCCAGAACTCTCCAGAAACTCCACGTGGCTTCATCTTGAAGGCTTGGCGTAACAACCTAGTTCTAGAAGCATCCCTCCAACAAACTATTTCTAGAAGCCTCTCTCTAACAAACTTTTGGAGGGAAATTTGAAATTTGAATCCTAGATCTAGGGTTATGAGGCTTATAAAAGGGAACCTAGATCTAGAGATGAGTGGTTCAAGAATTTTCTTCATCTTCCACCCACAAGTTGAGTGACACAACTTGTGCCTCAAAACCCTAACCCTAATTCCAATTCCAAAGACAAGCTCAAGAATTCCGAGTACCAAATAAAGCTTGAAACCTTCGATCCTTTAGAAAGCAACGCCAGACTTCATCGGAGCAAGTGATCCAAGGAGATCTACGCCTCAAGGAGCCGAGCGAAGCCGAAATCAACGATCATGTTCCTTCCTCTTGTAGATCTTGAGAGTTGTAACTAAGTTGTTGATAAATAAAGGTGAAATTTCTATATCTTGCTTATCTTTTAATTCAAGCATTATGATTCAATCTAGATTCTTGAATGTGTTCTTTGTGATAATGTTTGAGTAAAACTCCGCTCGTAAAGGAGTCGAGACGATCGATAGAATGATGATGATTTAGATTCTTTTACAATTCTTAAGTCCGATAACGTTTGTAAATTCTTGAAAATCGAATGATCGACGATCTAGTTTCGATGCGAAATGCTCTCTTGATTACTTTCGCTCGGAACTAGAGATCAACGATCGATTATTTAATTTACTAGAAGCTAGTTTGTGAATGAGATTCATCGAAAGGATAAAGGATGAGATGAGGAAACCCTAGTTTCGTCGCAAGATCCTTAAACCTCGATAAATCGTCATCGATCTAGTATCAATTCGTTAATGGATTAGAGTATGTAATCATGAGATTTCATCACATTTAAAGGTTCAATCGACTCCTACGAGCCTCACTTCGAATCTTGATATTTGGTTTGGAAATCATAAATTCTTAATTCTTGATTTTAATGTTTTCTAGTTATTAGATCTAAATTTTACTAGTTCTTGAACTTCAATTCTATAAATCATTAATTTTTTCTTTTCTTTTCTTTAAATTTTCGACTCATCTAATTTGAAATACGAACGATTACACTTTCCCTGTGGACGATTCGCACTTACTAACGCACTACAAATCGACACCGTTATTGATTGCAGTCAAATATTTTTGGTTGCGATTTCTATACATTTTCTAAACATACACAACGAGAATCGAATATCAATCAAGATACTACGGTTTTCTCATAGACGGGGATAGAGAGGATTGCATCATTGACAATGATGAGATAACTACCTTCCAGCATGCCATTCAGAGTGGCGACTCAGTAAACTGGATGGATGCAATGTGGACCGAGATGGAGTCCATATACACCAACAAAGTATGCACTTTGAAAATTGCTCCAGAAGGGGTAAAACCCATAGGCTGCAAATGGATCTTCAAAAAGAAGATTGATGTAGATGGACAAGTTGAAACCTATAAGGCTAGACTTGTTCCAAAAGGTTTTCGTCAAAGACCTAGTTTGGACTATGATGAAACCTTTTCTCCAGTGGCTATGCTCAAATCCATTCGGATCCTTCTTGCCATTGCTTCCTTCCAAGATTATGAGATCTGGCATATGAACGTAAAGACGGCTTTTTCTAAATGGTAATTTGGAAGAGTACGTTTATATGGATCAGCCAGAGGGTTTCAATCAGAGTGGAAGCAGCAGGAAAGTGTGCAAGTTGCTTAAGTCCATTTATGGACTAAAACAGGCATCGCGGAGTTGGAACATCTATTTTGATGAGACGGTCAAAGAATTCGACTTTATCGAAAATCCAGATGAACCATGCATTTATAGTAAGATTGTAGCTAGAACTGTGGGATTCCTCGTCGAGTACGTGGATGACATTCTCTTGATAGGAAATGACATTCCTATTCTACAATCAGTCAAAGGATTCTTGTCACTAAGGTTCTCCATGAAATACCTGGGTGATGCCAACTACATTCTGGGGATTCAAATCTATCGTGATAGATCAAAGAGGATGGTGGGACTTTCACAGTCAAGGTACATCAACACAATACTGAAAATATTTAGTATGGACAATTCAAAGAGCGATAGTCTACCGGCTTGTCACGGAATCACCCTCTCTAAAGAGATGTCTCCCAAAGACTGACTTGGAAAGGGCTCGCATGTCGATTATACACCACGCTTCTACGGTAGGTTCTATGATGTATGCGATGTTGTGTACTGGACTATATGTTTCTTACACATTCAGCATGGTAAGCCTGGTATCAGTTAAACCCAGGGGAGAAGCACTGGATAGCAGTAAAGAACATTCTCAAGAACCCGAGAAGGACTAAGGAGATGTTCTTGGCGTATGGCGGAAAAGACCTCCAGATCGAGACCTTTGCTGACTCCAGCTTCCAGAGTGATAAGGATGACTCCAAGTCCATGTCGGGTTATGTCTTTACCCTCAGTAGAGGGGCGGTCTATTGGAAGAGATCTAAGCAGGACACCGATGCAGACTTGACGATGGAAACGGAGTAGTTCGCTGCATGAGACGCCGCAAAAAAGGCAGTGTGGATGAGGAAGTTCTTAACTAAACTTCAAGTGGGTCCTTCCATTGTTGGTCCAATACTTTAGTATTGTGACAACAAACGGCGCTATAGCTTTAGGGAAGGAACTCAGGTCCCATCAGAGATCCAGACATATCTTGAGGCGAGACCACCTGATCAGGGAGATCGTTGATCTCCGAGAGATCCAGGTGAGGAGAGTAGTTATGGAGAATGAAATTGCAGATCCACTCACAGAGGCCATCCCTCATACAGAGTTCAAGAGGCTATTCGAGATCTTAGGTCTGCGATATTCCAGTATGGCCTTAATGCAAGTGGGAGATTGTTAGTGATATATGCCCTAGAGTCCATTATTGTATCATACTGGATTGTATATTACTTAATGGAAGCTTGGGATATACGCGGATATAGTAACAGTCTTGCTCGAAATGGTAGTATGCTACCTGGTTTGTTTCTACCTCAATATGTGCATGTGTTTCTTTTACCATATCACATATACATATTGGTAAAGCCCTTAGGATCTTTGCTTGATTACCAGCGTTGTGATAGTAGTCACATTAGTGGGGGATGGGTAGTCTATAATCACATCCTATACAGGTCCCTATTCGTAGGATTATCGAGATGGGGCATCGATACTCCAGAGTAGACTGGTGTATACGCTTCTCATCCCAGCAGGGGAGATGGTCTGTCCTACAGCCATCAGTACGTCGTACTAGAGATAGTATGCAGGTGCTCATTAGGTTATGAGTACACTAATGATGACTCGTCGGGAACTGTTGGTGGGTATTATACCTATCGTCGCATAGCAGTTCCCAGGTGACATGAGTACAGCTTAGTCCGTCGACTTGAGACTGCTACTTCGCTCGAGTGCGTTCCTACTGTACTTTGATTACTACCCTACCACGGCCCAAAGGAGTCATGCAAACAGGTAGTAGTTGGGTGCAGTCCCGAAGCACTTGAAGGCAGTGGCGGTTAGATAGGATTCGTCTCTCTCGGTGTTGGGGGTTGATATCGCGCTGTGTTCGGAAGGCCATTATACAAAGTCCTTGGCCAAGGAAAGCGAGATTTACTGGTAGGTATTCCAGTAGTTTCTCAGGGTGTTTTGGGCTATACTCAGACATGACTTATTGCGCTATTAGGGGTCTGACGATTACAACCCCTAGGCCCGATATGTGATACTCTTAGACGAACAGACCGGACTGTACGGAGATTATCACAGATAGGCTCAGTAGGATTTTGGATGAGTTATCTCATCGGCCTTCTTATCGACACATACCTGGGTAGCCGTTACGTGCAGCTAGTACCGCTTGCGGCTTATGGTTAAACCCACTGCCAGCGTAGTGTCGAGTCTTTAGAGTCCCCACAGAAGGTTTCCCTGCACCGGGCAAAAGGTGTTGAGGCCGTATGGTTTTACGGCAGGGCTTCGATCACTTATGTGTACTTGTTCACGTATGATGATCGGACGGATAATACTAGCGGGCTTTGGTTTAAGCCGGATCCTAGTATTATATTGATGGATTATTTTCGTCTCTTTGTATTCGTATTCTTTGAAATACGGATGCGGGTATGTATATACGGATGAGGGGCATTCTCTTAATTCCTTGGGAAAGCTTCTAGAAGGAAACACCTAATTAGTGTTTTTCTTTTTGCTTAAACCTAAATTGGGTGGAGGAAATGAGGTTGAGGCTTGACAAAAGACACTTATGGCTCTTGGTGACTCATGCCCATGACTCACCATAGATATTTTTTGAACAATATTAGATATTTGTGTGAGATATTTATCTCACTCAATTATTTAGTTTGGTTCAACTATCATCACAAAGGAGCAATGGTTTTCTTTAGTTGACCTTCTCTTCTCCCATTTCCTCAAGTGGCCTTCTTCTTCCTCATAACCCTAAACCTCTCATGTGTTGAGAATCCTAGTGTTCCAATAGACTAATCACTCCATCTTATCACTCTACACCACCTATGACTTCTAGTTTAGCGAACTAGAAGCCGTAGTTATCTCGGATTTGAGGTAGGAGCTCGAACTATAGACTCTCGGGTGGATCGTCTTTGACTCGAGGAGGTCATCGAGGTTGCCCGATCCGTTTCGATCCTTGGA
Organism: Agapanthus africanus; assembly: GCA_030015575.1. Taxonomy (NCBI): domain Eukaryota; kingdom Viridiplantae; phylum Streptophyta; class Magnoliopsida; order Asparagales; family Amaryllidaceae; genus Agapanthus; species Agapanthus africanus. Next base: position 46,653,163 of record JASDDO010000016.1, read on the forward strand.
GCTGACGACGAGGTAGAGGACAACGAAGAAGACCCGAAGGACTTTGTATCGTGAGGTATAACTTTCATCCGAGTAGTTAAACCTCATTACAAGTTAGCTAGTTAGGGTTTAGTATCGATCCTCGAGTTCAAGTCGGTGTTGCGAGCTATGAAAAATCATTTTTTGTATATTCCGCCTCCCCGCGAACCAGCGGGGTGCGCAACATCGACTTACTTACGAGTGCAAGTGGAATGGGTAAGTCTCCTCTCTCTCTCTCTTTCTCTTGTTCATCCTCTCTCATCCACATAATAATAATATATTTTTTAGCAAGCTAATTTGACCTTGGCCTATTCATTAGAAATCCTCATATTAACAAGAAAACACCAAATTCCAATCTATCATTCTTTCAAGACATGTCTCATCTAGCTTATATGTTTTGAAATGGAACTTGTCTTGGTAAACAAAACTAGAACGCAATATAACGATTAAATACCACATTCTTTATGCTAGCTGAATTACTATATTTAGTGTGATATGTTAACTTAGCTAGCACGGGGTAATGACCTACCCTACACGTACACATGGAAAATATAGCACGATACCATATTTATAATAATATTTTGAAAGAAACGTATTTCGCTAAAATACCCTCAAGTTGAAAATACGATGTTTAAATCTCTTTTCTTTGCAAATGCGCCTCTACAACCCTCTTTAGAGGATCCGTTTATGGATAATGCGGATTATCGCACATCCTTGGGATACTATAGTGAGATGCGGAACTCTCCACGGAGAATTCAGTCTCGAAAAGAATAAAATAAGGTTTTAAAGAAAATACAAAAATATTAAAACAAAGTTGAACAAATTGAAAATAACATAAATCATATATTCGTAATTTCAAAGAAAAACCAAATTTTAAAATTTAGATAAATACTCTAAAATGAAATTAAAGTTTTTAAGAAAATATTCTTAAGTTTCCAAAAGATAGATTTTTTCATTAATATACCATAAACTTTAAAAACTAGTTTTTATCACTAAAATACCAATCAATTTAAAATATATTTTTATTAAGACCTAGACTTTCTAAATTAACATTTTTTTTACTAAAAACACCTTCGAGCTTATTTTGAAAATAAAACATTTTACATAAAACCCCCTCGAGTTTTCAAATAAGATATTTACACAAGTTAACCAAAATATCTAAAATATATTTCTAAGGTATTTAGATATATAGGTTTAATAAATATCATTTCTTTTGAGCCTAGGAGAGCCGAAAAAAGTGAGTGCTTGCCTATCTAATTTAGATAAAACAAACTAAAGGAATTATCATTGGCAATCGTCTTTGAAAAGGTCATAAATGCAACCGGCCATATGCAGTGGTTGCCATATTAAATCACATCGAACTCAAACACGAACCTAAACTCGAACTTGAACTTTTACTTGAATTAAACATAAACCTACACTTGAATTAAACTCAAATTTGATTTGAACCTGAGCCATCGACTTGAAACATGACATGAATACATGAACTCAACAAGTATACCTGAAACCAACTTGACTCGAACCATAAATAAAATTAACATGACTTGCACATGACATGACTACATGAACACAATCTTGATATTACATCACCTTTTGTATTCATATACTTGATCAAGTCTTTTAAACTTAATCATAGATTACATATACACGGGGTGTCGGGGTAGTTTAAGTATGAATCCAACGAAATCTCAGAAGTCCCCCTAAATCATGAATCCATGTCTACTAACTTAATCAATCTATTATGAGGGCTCTTGTTTTCGTGCTCCTGCATTATAGCCTGTTGAGTTTGGAATACTTCAACACATTGTTGAAGTCTCGCTACTAACACGGTATTCGGGCCCGTGGTTATTTGCCCTTGGTTTACAGCCTGTTGGGTTCGAGAACACTCTTGAGATTGTTTGACATCATACTTGAACTGAAGTTAAGTTAGATTATCTTTGTAGAGAGCTCTTAGGACACTTACATTCACTTCATGTTCACTACTCCTACACTACACAGTCATGCTATATTTGGTTGCTATGTACATGTTACATTACCATGCTTATATAGTTTCATTTATATTGTAATGTTATATTAGAACCGTCATGCTATATTAATTTCTATGCTTAATCACCATACTATTTTGTCTATTCTTCTATTTTGTCATCATACCCTTATACTTTCCACCTTTCCTTGGGGATTTACCGATCGCGAGTTCGCTGACGGGCATCCATCCATCTCTTTCTTTTTTTTGGATGTTCGTCAAGTAATCTAGAGACTGAGGAAATAGAAGCAAATGCAGCGGATTATGACCATCTAGCTTCACAGAATGATCTCTAGTTTTCTTTCCATCTCTAGTTTCAATATGCCACCTGTTTAGGCATTCATGTTATTGTACTTTATTTTCAGTTATCTTGTATCCCAACTATGTGAGAATTATGATTATAAATAAAGTTGTTGAAGTTTCAATTCACTTGCTTAGCTTTTCTTTTATATTATATTGCTTATTTTAGGCTTAGCGTATTTAGGGCCTCGTCACGTACCTGCTCTCGTCTTTTAGAAAGCGGGTCATGACACCATTTGATCGAGGACCTACCAACATGGTATATTGATGCGTGATCCTCTACGGCCTTCACAATCCTGCGAACTCCTGCAAAGCGAACCCTCAACCAAAATCGGACCAAAAAGCCTCTACGCACTTCCCGAGCTGCAAATCCAACATAGCCATTCTGAACTTCACAAAATTCTTGGCCTCGGGTTTGAGAACATACACCCACAACTTTCTCTAGAAGTTTTCCATGAAGAAATTATAATTCCTAGCTTCACCACGAGAACAATCCGGTGTCAGAACCACGTGTATCTTCTACTCATACTCCTCACGGAAATCTGTCTTATCGAACTTTTCACCTCCATGTAACTACCTTTTTCAAGACTACTCCAAACTTATTTGACTGATATGACCCAATCTTGGACGCCACATTCTGATCGAATCTGATTCGTCGGAACTAGCACAAGCTTCGACAACATATCCTACGATTGTCTGTCCCTGAAGAAAATATATATTCCTTATCATCATCGTCTTCATGACAATCAAAGCACCTATGAAAATGTTCATGGAAGCTCTATCGGCCACGCACTTGTAACCGAACTCGCCCAAAGCACCTAAAGAGATCAAGATCCTCCTCAAATCTGGCACGTGCCTAACACCTACCAACGTCTAAATGAAAGAGACCTGTGGAAATACATCGGTTTCTTACTGATGCAAAGGAACTCTTTCTTCGAAACTTGGACAACTTATAACGATGTTTTTCCCGCATATCATGCATATGAATTTGAGCTGTGCCCACCTGTTCATCACAGAAAACTACATTTTAATACCGCTCATTCGTTATCTATTTTGTTTATATCGGTACTATTAACCAGTGTCTGCTCAGAATTACATATTACAGGTGCTCATGATAAAAAACTGGAAACACACTCAAAATCACAGATATAACGTTTAGGAGCTGACAATGCAGACAGAACAGAAAAACGACCGATATCCGAAGAGCTTTTGCAAAATAAATGGTGCACACAATTTTGGTCTAACACATTACATGTGTGACACTAGCTCTTTGGCACTAGACCATGATGGGGCTGCCTTGATGCGAGGCACAAGTGGGCATGGGTGTGATGTGCATTAAGTGTGCATTAAATGCATAAAGTAGTGATTTGAAGTGTGAACCCTACACACACCCACTTGATCCTTCTCTGTACATTACTCCAGATTACACTCAGGTGTAAATTAAAAGAAATTGCAATTACAGAGAGTTGCTCAAGAGAGTAGAAGATCACAGACCAAATATGGGCCCACTCTCCTAACCAAGGCCGCAAATAAATTCATCTTGGCCGCAATTTGAGGCCAAGAAGGGCCCAAAGTGGTCCGTTCAGTTATGGTGGGTCCCTGGTGGTCTTTTCAGTTTAGTGTCAGATGCAACTTTTTATTTTTGGTTGCCTATAAATGCAGAACCAGTGAGCAAAGGATATCTCTCTCATAATTCTCACATACTTCTATAGTTTTGTTAGTTTCTTTATTTTTGGCTTAGCTTGAGGGTGAGTGGGCTTCATCATTGGTTTCTTCTTCATCTTCCTTCATGAAGCTTTCTTTGGAAAGCTTTAATAAGGAGGTTGAACAAGTAACCAAAATCTTATAACTCTTCATCAAGTGTTTATATATATTGCTTTGTTTTTGCTTTCTTTGCTTTTTTTCTTTACTTATCATGCTTAACTAATTCTATTTGGTTGTGGTATTGGTGAGAATGTGAGATGAAAGGCTTTTTCCTCCTCCACCTCTTGTTTATGTTTCATGTGCTTAAATTTATGATTCTAACTAAAATATTGTTTATGTATTTATATGATATGATATTTTGAAACTTGGTTACTTTGTAATCTCCTCATATACCATATCCATTCCCTTTCCTCAGTTCAATGTTTAAGTTAAAATCAATTTAGTGTTAAGGTTTCTAGGTTTGGATATCGTATTTTATGATCAAGTGTTTGACAATCTCTTGGATTCATAAACGATATACTATCACAAACACCTAGCAAACTCAACACTAAAATCAATTGCTCTCACTCACTAATTTTGTTTTTGTTGTTGTGTTTTTCTTGCTAACCCTAGTGTTTAGTGTTGATACCCCAAGCTCGGACATACAAACGGTAGGTGATCAAAACGGACTAGTTTCGTGCTTTACGGAGAATATCGGAATTTGATGACTTGTGCCTCGCAACTTCTTCGACAAGTTGTGCTTCATGCCAGGATCAACGTGAGAACGAACAACTCATGAACAAGGGAACGTCGAGGGAATCATCACGATTCAATCTTCCGATCCAAAGCCACAACCATTCTTTCTTAACTTGTTTTCCTTCTTTCTTTTTTTCCGTATTTTCGTATTCTTTCTATTTTTTTGTGATAACTAACCCAATTCATTAATTTGTTGAACCTTAAATCACAATACTTAATACACAATTCCCTGTGGATCGACCCGTGCTTACCGGCTTGCTACAACGCGCCGTGCACTTGCGGTTTATAAATTTTAAAATGAGAACGATCTCGCGTGCGCAATCCGTTTCCTTCATTTCATATCCGTTTCCATAACATACGCGTTTGCGCACGCGGGTGAAATCCTAACAAGTTTTGGCGCCGTTGCCGGGGAGTTGGTAGTCATTAGGTATTGTTATTTCTGGTTCATACTAACAAACTATCTACTAACTCAAAATTCTTTCAAAACTAACAAAACTAACTTTTCTAACTTTTGTTCTCTATCTTTTTGATCCGCTGTCACTCTGAGTTTAAGTATAAGATTTTGCATATAAAATTAGGACACTAATAAGACAAGAACCACACAGTGAAAAGTTGGAGCACCAACTCAATGATTTGGCCGCCAAATAATTCAATCTGGCCACAATTTGCGGCCCATTTTCCACCATTTGTTCAAATTGTTTGTTGTTTTCTTCTTTGTCCCATTTCTGATCTATTGGTATATGCAAAATTTCACAATTATGTGTGTGCAGCTAATTGGCTATATATATCGCTTTTTGCACTAAATATCGTATTTTCCGACATTTTCAGATTTCGACGGAATTACGACCAGCGATCGTGCGGAGCGATGCTCAAATACATTTTCAAGACGTTAGGAAAGTACAGTGCCAAAGTTCCGGGTAGTTTGACCCACGCAATCGAACAATCAAAAGCTCGGATCACTTTCAAAGGGGTTTTCTTAAACCAAATCACATCGGTACGTTTTCCTAACACACTCTTTTCGAATCCGACGCAGTCCAATAATTCTATCTTCTGCAGGATTCTTCGCACAAACTTGCCGCCAATTGAACCGAGAACTAACCGTATTTGCTGCAGCGCTTAAAACTTAAATGAAAAAGAATTGCTTTATTTGATTGAATTCTTGAATTCTTTTATTAATTGTGTATTTGCATCTTAAATACGGATTTAAGAGCACAAAGACCAAACAAGATACGGTAAAGGATTTTATCACCTTTTTCCGTAGCCCACAAATCACAAATTGCATTCTTGCATACCCCCAGTAATTTTTAAAATCAATTAGAACTTTGACTTTAAGGACTTTACGCTCATTAGGAGAAGTTGACCGTGTTCAGAACACGGTTTAACGGTGTATCGTTCACGCGGTGTCTAGGCAAGTGTTCAAGAGAAAGGGATATCTAATTAAGGAACTTCGTGAAAGCGTTGGAAAACTTCCCCTTCTCTCTTGCACTTATCTGGCACGTTGAGCCCGTTTCTCGACACAGTTTTACTTTGACAATCAGGTTCTTGAGTAGGTCTAGTTGACCAGCATACCATAGACTGCTAGGGGTGTGATATTCATTATTTTTGTGATATTCATGAATTCTTGTTAATATGGGCGACACACAATTTAATTCAATTTTTCATGATTCTTATTCTTTTGTTTATACTCAATCCCAATACACTTGTTCAAATTGCCAAAATTCTTCCCACATCATGACAATTGTCCTTTTCTAGGGGTGACCAATCATCCCAGATTTTTGATAATGCTCACCCACCTAACACTCTTTAACCCAGTCCCCCTTCAATTAGAGATCTAATGATTGAAGATTTAGAGAAAGAGGTCGACAGATTGACTGCTTTAGCATCACCACCATCACAACTCCTTCAACCTGAAATAATTGAACCATCATTAGGGAATGATTGTGGTATGGATGGTAGGTTGACTACTTTAGAGAAGGGTATTGAAGTAATGACTGCGATCGAGAATCAATCAGCTTCTACACTGGCCCTTTTCATACAGCAGTCTGAGCAATTTTTTCTTGGTCAAGCTCAATCATTGGCTAGAATAGAGGAACATGCGAAATGTTTAGCTGTGAGGATTCTAGGGAGTGAACACAGTCAATCGGAACCCAATAACGTTAGTATCTGTCATCTAGGAAGTCACCCGAGTGAGATAAATGATCAAACAAATTTTGATGATTTCATAGATGATGATACGATTGAATTGACTGAGTGTTACCAGGACACACAAGAAAGTCCACCGACTGATCTTTGCATTCCAATTTTAGTGGAGGAAGCTTGTGATTTTGACGTGTATGGTTTGGATGGATTATCAGAAGAGATCAATAATCAGGAATCCACAATTTTTGTATCACCTAGTGATATTGTTTCGGAAGAAATGTTAGTGTGGGAACCAACTTTTTTGAATGACATATACCTACCCATTTGTGAATGTGATGAGGGAGAAATTGTATTGGGAGAGTTTGTGAGGTAAAGTGATAAGAATAGAATTGTGAAAAATCATAGGGAGGAAGACAACTTTGAAAAATATTCTTTCATATCGAGTTTTGAGGAAATTTTTGCGGATGAACTTGATATTTTAGGTGCGTTTGAGTCAAGATCAATTTGGGAGCATCCTAGGAATCTTTCTTTTGCCGAAATTTTTGCGGATGAACTCCAGTTTTTACACGAACCTGACTTCGGAACTCAACATGGGCTTCTTGAGTATTCAATTCATTCAAAATACAATTTTTTGATCTCTTCAAAACTTCATCTTCATCTTTAGCGTTTTCTGATCCCTACTTTTACACGCCCATGTCCTTCACTAACACCTAACTTATACCTTTTCTTTTTCTTTTGTATATACCTATTCTTTTGCCAGCCATGTCACTATATAGAAAAAATCTTTCAATGGCCGGTATTAATTTCTGGACTAACCGAATCTTTTAACGGCCGGTATTAATTTCTGGACTAACCCAATATTTTAACTTATACATGTTGTAATTAGTCTTAGTTTTTTTTTCTGAATAAAATTCTCACCCTGATGTCTAAGTCTAGCTACTGGAGACGGGGTCAACGATGAGGACATCGTAAAATTTAGGTTCGGGGGTGAGCACTGCGTTTATCTGCATCAAGTGTATATTGTATATTCTGCATTGCATACATATTAAAAACCCATAAAATTGAAAAAAATTCCTTAAAATATAAAAACTTTTTCATGTTAGCTAATGGGGGAACTTGGATTCAAAGTCTGACGGTTCGGTTGATAAGTTAGAAATAACTAAATCCTTTTTATGAGACCGGCAACTCGAAAAATAACCCTCCTTTGTGTTTAACCATAGCTGATATATGTCTTTTATAACAATTACACGTGTCTTATGTGTTTTGAGATTTTGATAAATGTCTGATATGTCTAAAAAACTTTTAAAAATTGATAAACATCTTTAGGATCAAACAGGTTTGTCTGGGTTAAGTAATATCAAGAATAGTTCATAAAGTAAGGTGAATATGAAGGATATTATTGAGATTTTAACAAAAGCTATAAGTCTGAAAAATAACACATCCGAAACCTTGTTGGAGTAACTACACACCTTATCCACATATAACGTCTTCGGATTTAAAAGAAAAAGCTGGCTATATCTCCGTTTTCAACTGAGTGCAGAATTATTTAAAATAAAAGGAGTCTTTTGTTTTGTGGTCTTGGTAACTTGGGTACTTAAGTCCTTGGGGTGTCTCCACACCTAATTCCCTAAAACCATATGGTTTGGGAGTCATTGACCCAAAGCTCGCTAAGTTTCCAATCGCCGGATAAAACAAGCTAAGCAAGTGTTTTCTCCGAGTTAAAAGTCCTAACGGTTCTTTGTAAGAGAATAATCTAGGCGGAGACGAATTTTCTATTAAAACAGTTTTTTCGCGGAGATATGAAGGTTTGTAATTATTAAAGACGTTTTGCACGATAACTTTGGTGTGTATATACAAAAACAGGTGAAAAGGTGGAGTGAAGTATAAGACTTTGGTTCTCTGTTAAAATTGATATTTATTCTAACTTGAAACCTAACTAGTGAATAAAACTTGAGAAAATCATAACTGCTTTCAAACTCGTGTGATCTTTCGGAAGTTTATCCTGGTCTGCAATTATGACATGATAACCCTAGGCAAACTTCTTAAAACACGATGGACACTATCCGCACTGTCACGTTAAGACGTGAATAAGCTTATGTTAAACAAATTGCGAGGTGTGAAAAATAAGGTTTAACGTTTCTGACTTGGGTAATAGAACTTCAAACTTTGATCTCTAACCTTAAGATTAGAGTCAACAGTTTTTTCGCAATGCTAACTTGACTATATTTTGTGGGTGTAATCCGCTGAAAACCCTCAGGAGATAACACTCCTTCTACTAGGGACACCTAGAGGTTTAACGGCTTGTTGCACAAGCTCAGTGCAATCGCGTTCCCTGCAAAAGTGAGGCTAGGATTTTTTGTATTGCTCGGGACGAGCAATAGATAAGTTTGGGGGTATTTGTTCATCACAGAAAATTACATTTTAATACCGCTCATTCGTTATCTATTTTGTTTATATCGGTACTATTAATCAATGTCTGCTCAGAATAACAGATTACGGGTGTTCGTGATAAAAAACTGGAAACACACTCAAAATCACGGATATAACGTTTAGGAGCCGACACTGCAGACAGAACAGAAAAATGACCGATATCCGAAGAGCTTTTGCAAAATAAATGGTGCACACAATTTTGGTCCAACACATTACATGTGTGACACTAGCTCATTGGCACTTGATCATGATGGGGTTGCTTTGATGCAAGGCATAAGTGGGCATGGGTGTGATGTGCCTTAAGTGTGCATTAAATGCATAAAGCAGTGATTTGAAGTTTGAACACTACACACACCCACTTGATCATTCTCTGTACATTACTCCAGATTACACTCAGGTGTAAATTAAAAGAAATTGCAATTACCGAGAGATGCTCAAGAGAGTAGAAGATCACAGACCAAAGATAGGCCCCACTCTCCTAACCAAGGCCGCAAATAAATTCATCTTGGCCGCAATTTGAGTCCAAGAAGGGGCCAAATTGGTTCGTTCAGTTATGGTGGGTCCCTGGTGGTCTTTTCAGTCTAGTGTCATATGCAACTTTTTATTTTGGGTTGCCTATAAAAGCAGAACTAGTGAGCAAGGATATCTCTCTCATAATTCTCACATACTTCTATAGTTTTGTTAGTTTCTTTATTTTTGGTTTAGCTTGAGGGTGAGTGGGCTTCATCATTGGTTTCTTCTTCTTCTTCCTTGTTCCCCTCCGAACGGCGGCCGCACAGGACTGCTGAAGTCTTGGCGCTGAGGTTCGGGGCAGATGCTATTTGGTTTTATCCGTCTATCTTTCCGAAGATGCCACGTTGATTTATGGCACCGTGTATCGGAGGTTTAGACGGATGCGGCCGATGTAGCAGACTTCGTCAGATTCCCCCTCAGGGTGAGGGGTTTTTGATTGTGGGGACACTCTTCCCTGCAGGCGCAAGCCCCTGCAGTTACTTACGCTACCGCATCGCGGTAACAACTTTCTCCTACTCCAGAATTTCACTTCGTGTCGTGTGTGTTTGTTTTGTTTGTGATTGCCCGTGGATTGTATACGGAGACTGAGTGATGCCGTCGCCCGTAGGACGTGGATTAGTCCAAATCCGTATTTACTTAGATTTGGGTTTGGTGTTTTTAGTTCAAGGATGCATTAGTCGCGTTGCGTCTATGATCGACTTAAACATTCGTTAAGGATACGTTAGTCCTGTTTTAGACTAAGATCAACTTAACATCATGATTGATTTAATTATCCGGCCGTCGGGACTCGTCACCTCTCTGACGTCGTTGAGGGATTACAACGACAGGCGTCTGAGGAGTTCAGAGATGTACCCATGAACCAAAGTTAATTTGGAGTTTTATCGTTTATTTAAATGTCTAAGGACACGTTAACCGTATTTGGGGTTAAGGTCAACTTAGACGGGACCGTTGAGATCCAACAAAAGAGCGTTTGGACCCTATTGTGCCAGTTTAGGGACGTGGCGGTCCATTGCCAGTTTTAGGGACGTGGTGGTCCATTATTAGTTTAGGGACGTTCCAGTCCGTTGCCAGTTTAAAGACGTAGTGGTCCATATTCCAGTTTAGGGACGTGGCGGTCCATTATTAGTTTAGGGACGTTTCGGTCCGATATTAGTTTAAGGACGTCTCGGTCCACGAGTTTAAGGACCCCGCAGTCCATGGTGATGTATGATCGTTGGGACCCGTCACCTCTTTGACGTCGTTGAGGAATTACAACGACGAGTGTCAAAGGAGTTCGGAGATGTACCCTCGAACCGGATGTAAGTTGATTTAGGAGAGCCATTTTGCTCAGTCGATTTAATTTAAGGACTTGTGGCCACGATTGGGCTAAGTCCAATTCAACATCTTTGTTAAGTAATGCATTGCATTTGGGCTCTGCAGAGCATCAATTTATTTTGAGCTCTGCTCATGATGCAATGCATTTGTTTGATTTGGGCTCTGCCCCTGGTAAAAATGCACAGCATTCCGAAGATTCTGTTTGGGCTTTGCCCATTTATAAATGATGCAAAGCATCTGTTTTGATTTGGGCTCTGCCCCTTAAAATAATGCATTTGCGCTTTATTGAGCCTGTTAGGCCTTCTTTTAATTGGGCTTGGCCCTTTTTAATGCATCTGCGCTTTGCGCTAAGTAATGAGCGCAAGTCCATACGGTGACGACACGTGTCGTGCTCTGATGAGTGCAAGCATACTAGCGCAGCGCGTTGCGCTGTTGCGCTGCGCAATTGCGCTGCTGACACGTGGCGCGCTCTCAGCGAGTTGCGCTAATTCCAGAGAGCAGAACTCTATCTTAAGAGCGCTTAGCGCAAGTGGTTTTATGGCTGACACGTGGCGCTCTCTTAAGAGCGCAACGGCGCAACTTGGAAGTGCAAAGCACTAAGAATCTTTTAGATCCAAGAAGGGAAGTGCAAAGCAATGTTTAATTCCTTTGTCTAAATTAGATCAAAGAAAAAGAAGTTTTTTCTTTATTTGATGAACCAGAGGTTCTTAAAAGTGCAAAGCACTATTCTTTTGTTATTTTATTATTTTTATTGTTTTTACAGAACCGAAGGTTCATAAGGAGTGCAAAGCACTGTTTTTTTTTATAAGGATCATTGATCTTATTTTTAGATCGATGATCTATTAGAAAGCCTTTTTTCTACCTCATGGAGGTTCCTTACCTTTTTTTTTTTTTGAAATCTTCTCAGAGTTTTCTCTGTTTAGAGTTTTTTTGATTTTTCGAGAAAATTCTTGATGCCTTTGAATTGAGGTTTAGGGTCCTATTTATAGTGACCACAAATCTGTTGAATTTGTTAACAGGATCTTTCCTGAATGATTTTTGGGAGTTTTCCCACCGTTGGATCTTTGATCCAAAGGCCGAAGAAAGTCTTCTAGTTCTGGAAAGAACAGAAAAGATTTCATAAAAATCTTAATTATGTTTGGCGTAGATGCCCCAGTGCATGACACGTGTCGCGCAGCGCAAGTGCGCTAGCGCATCTGCGCTGACACGTGTCGCGCAGCGCAACTGCGCGAGCGCATCTGCGCTGACGCGTGTCGAGCAGCGCAGAGCGCAGCGCAACTGCGCTAGCGCATCTGCGCTGACACGTGTCACGCAGCGCAGGGCGTGGTGCAGCTGAAGCGTTGCTTCCTCTAAACAGAGCTTTGCTCTGATTGGGTGCGCTTTCTTGGGCGCTGCGCGCGGGACTTGAAGCTTTGCTTCAAAAATTTGAATTTTGAATTCAAATAGAGCTTTGCTCTGATTGGGCGAAACAAATGCCCCCCACCGTTGCGCTCACGTGGCGCACACGTGAGTGCAACGGTGGCCACCTTCTAGACCGTTGGATCAAAGGGGAATCCGAAGAAGCGCAAGCGCCTTATAAATAGGGCGTTTGACCCTCAGAAAATTTTTACCATCTTCAGAATTTTAATTTCCAGAGCTTTGCTCTTGCTTGAGAGTTTCAGAGCTTTGCTCATTTCTGAAGTTAGAAACTTTCGGTAACATTAATTTAAATCAAATTAATTTAAATTAACCTTAACCAAAGAGCTTTGCTCTTACAGATCTTTTTGATCTTAAAGAGATCCCCATTGGGGTTTCATAAACAGAGCTTTGCTCTCAAAAACTTATAGATCTGCAGAGATCTTGTTCATGGGTTCTAATCCATGAACAGAGCTTTGCTCTTTGAATCATCTGTAGATTCTTTTAGATCTGAAAAATGAGACAATTCTTTTTTATGAGTTTTTCATGGGTTTCTCAGGATTCCAAATTTCTTAATTCTTTTAGGTGTAAACATTTTCTGATGGACTTTTCCATTATTACCATAGAGCTATGCTCTTTTAAGGAAACTTATTTTCCAGAGTTTGACAAGTGTCACTCTGTGACAGGGCTTTGCTCTGAAAGAGGAGATTTTCTCCTTGTCCCTAGGGATTCTTCCCCTTTTTTATTAATGGGAACGTTCCCCTGGGGACCAACTGACAATCTCATCCAATGATGAGGTTGTTTTATTAACTGACGTATTGTCATCCAGATTTTGTAGGTCCCTCTTTGGTCCCCTACTCACTGCACTGCTGTGTGGTGTAATTAGTTAATTTTAATTTAATTTAATTAATGCATTTTTTAGACGCCAAACGTTGGGATTACAACACTAACGGCTAGATTGTTCTTTTTGCAGCGATCATGTCTGAAGACACTTCATTCCCGTTTGTCCGTTCAGAGGAGGGGTTTCCAGAGGCGCCTTTGGATCGCGAGGTTCTGGCCATGATCAAGGCCACGACCCGGAGTATAAGAGTCTCCACCTTTGGGGGTCGTGGTACAATCAAATTATTATGGGTCGGCACAGCTTTACATGTGCGGCGCCATCAGAGCCCATAACGGCGATTCACTACGCCAGCCCACCCCCGGTGCAGTATGCCGCGGAGATGACAGATTGGACATCGAAGGGTTTTCTTCATCCGGCCATAGATGCCATCCCGGTCCAGCGTCCGATGGTTTTGGACATCCTAGGGCGCCGTATCTGTCAGGGCGAGGCGAGACCTTGGGGGCAATCATATAACCTTGGTCTGATCCCCCGCCACCCGGTTGGCTATCTGCCATGGGCCCGGTATATCCTGTCGACGAGGAAGTCGCAGTTGATAAGGCTAGGACTGTACACCGCAGTCTACGTCTCTCTCTTCCAGTATCCTACGCTTCCTACTTGGTGGTTCAAGGCCTTCTTGGAGCAGTGGAACATTCCTACTCATACTTTCCTCGCCATGGATCGGGAAGTGTCCATTTCGCTGGAAGAATTTACGGAGGTGTCTGGCCTACCGGCTATGGGGGAACATTATGAGGAATTGCTCCCGCCGGATGAGTACATCTATGGGGCTAAGCCGAGGGTAAGGGAGCTCACGCCAGAGAACGCTGTTCAACATCAGTTTCCAAGTCTGATTAAGGTGTTGAACATCTATGAGAATCTTTTCGTTGAGCATGGGAGCCGTGGAGTTAATTTTGAGGATTTTATTGCTCGGTTCCTTCATCCCAACGTCTTTTCGGCGAAGACTGCCAAGTTTGCTTACCATGAGGATCCTTTCGGCTTAGGTTTGGATAACCTGCCAGCGAGAGACATAGATCAGAAGGACTTTTTTCTTCCCAACTCTTCAACCATGTCTTTTGCGGAAGTTGCAGCCCCCGAGATGGACGAGGAGGCCTTCTTTTTGGGATTTCTTGGGCTTTGGCTGAGTTGGTTTGCACTTCCAATGCATTCTCATCGCATGCGGCCCTCCGTTTTTTACCCGGCCCACCGGATGGTTATCGGGGTAAAGGTGGCCGTCGGGATCGCCGGCTTGGCACATTTATATCATGGCCTTAGCCGAGCGGCAGATGCTAATGAGCCTTGGGCGTTGCATGTGGTTTTCCCAATGCACTACTTCATGTCGTGGCTCGAATTACATACAGCAGGTGTTTTTGGCATGCACAAAAGGCCCTCATTCTACGAAAAGTGCATTTTTCCTCGCCTTTTACAGTTGATTGGCGCATCAATCGTAAATCCATCGCCGCGAGATGCCAGGAGTTTACTCCTTCGTTCCCACACCGTTAGAGCCGGTGTGTCTTTTATTGACAAGGTGCTGACCATTGGAAAAACGTCCGATACTGCAGTGTGGCCATTGCAAGACACTTTCAAGGACGGCGCTTCGATTTTAACGGCCCGGGAGACCCTTCACTTATACTCTATCAGACCGGGCTTTTTGGTGTTTAGGCAAGACGGGGGAGCGATCTTCATGAGATACTGTAGGAGAATGGAAGAGGTGACCATATCAAGAGACAAGAAAACATCAACCATAACATAAACCCATACCTAAATCAAATCCATTCACTTCATAATAAATGCAAGAAAGGATGAAAGATATCATGATCAAATCTTATGCAATAAAACCCTCCACAATGTGTTATTTGCAAACCACTGTAAGTGCACGGCGGCACCCCGGCCGTCATCCGACGGCCAAATGCGGAAACGGTGATAAACTTTAATTTTACGGACTTAGCAAACCGGCACCACCGCGCACTAAACACCCGGATCGTAACCATTAACAAGTCTAAGCTAACTAGAAGATGGGTTAGAGATATACCGACTGATCCGAGTCCTCCGGTCTTTATCTCCACTCCGATCTCCCGCGGATTTCCGTCCATCTCCTCCTCGTCGGAAAGGGCACCACATCGCCTGTAGCTTTTACGGGCTCCCACCTCTGGACAGAGGCAACTCGGGCGCGAAATTGGCTAGCCGACGCGTCCAAGGCTTGCTATAGAATAGTGTAGGAAACTTGTCTCTTGGGGTTTATGATAGTTGCCATGATGGAGGGAATTTTGCACAAGAATTTTCCATGGATGCTTGCAAGGAAAAATCAATGGAGCTTTGCAATGAAAATGAAGGAGCTCGGCCAAAGAAAAATGCTCTCTGGAAAAAATGAAGTGGGAAGTATTTTGGTGCTCTGTTGAATTCTTTATGGGTGAACTCTTTAATTAAAACCATGCAAAATGAATAATAATTCTTCACAGCACACACACACACATAGAAGAGGGGCCCACGAAATTAAGCATCAAAGAAATATTCCACCAAAAATTAACCCCCACTCCATTCCCAAACAGTGCCGGCCATTACCAAACCCCATACTCTATCATGTCAAATTAATGCATCATGGAGCAAAAAAGCAATCATATTAAATTAATCCTTTTGCAATAAACCCCCTACCATAAAATGTTAATTGCAAACTTGCAATTAACACCCTCCAACGAAAAGTCCGACCGGGAAGGAAAAAGAGAAAACCGGCCAGAACGGAATGCAAACTGGCAACCCCAGAAAACTGGTCCCATAAAAAATTACAGGAAAACCCCGATACTGTGCATACACACCCGCATCTGTATTCCGTCCGGATACAAATGCAAAGAGACAAAACTACACTATCAAATACAAAGATCCGGCTTAAGCCAAAGCCGGCTAGTAAAAACCGTCCGATCACGATCCGTGCAATACCGCACGTATCTGATCGAACCCTGCCATATCTCCATACGGCCTCTACAGCGTTTCGCCCGAAAGCTTGAGTAACTGAAAGTGTGGTGGACTCTAAAGACTCGTCAATACTATGGCTGTGGATTTAACCACTAGCACGTCAGAGGTATAAGCCAATACATAACGGGCCACCAGCTATTGACTAAAAGGGACGTCGATGAGTGAACTCATCCTGACACCCTACTGAGCCTGTCAGTGACAATATCCGTACAGTCCGGTCCGTTCGTCTATGAGCATCGCATGTCGGGCCTAGGGGGTTGGTAAAAGTCAGACCCCCAAAAGCGGTACAAGTCGTGTCGGAGTGTAGCCCAGAACACCCTGAGATACTACTGGAATACCTACCAGTAAATCTCCTGCCTTGGCCAAGGTCTTCGTGTAATGGCTCTCCTAGACACAGCGCGACCTCACCCCCAATACCGGGAGAGACGAAACCCCCGAAGATCCGCTCACTGCCTCCATGTGGCTCGGGACTGTACCCAACTAAAACCTGTTTACACGACTCCTTTGAGCCGTGGTAGGGTAGTAATCAAAGCACAGTGGAAACTCACACGAGACAAATGACGATCCCCAGGTCGATGAACTAACCTGTACACATGTCACCTGGGAACTGCTATCTGACGTCAGGTATAAGACCAACTAGCATGTTCCCGGCGAGTCCTGTCCGGTGTACTCATAACCCAATGAGCACCTGTATACATCTTAGGTGATCCAACTGACACCAGTGGCTTGTGAGACCGGCCACCGCCCCTCGTCGGGGTCTCGACTGTATACACTAGTCTACTCTGGAGTTTCGATGCCCTGTCTCGAAATTCCTACGACTAGGGACCTTTTAAGGATGCGCTTATAGACTCCAGCTCTCACTTATATGATCGCCCTCATACTGCTGGCAGTCAAGCAAGAATCCCAGGGGCTCTATCATCGTGTAATAGCGACCTGTCAGGTCACCTAAAGCTGTACACGATGATAAAGGTAAACCAGATAGCATACTATCATCTCGAGTAAGACTGTCCTACCGGGATAGGTCCTCCCTCAATCATCGCAATCACGTGCCTGTGATCCAATAATTGACTCTAAGGGCATTATCTCCAACAATCTCCCACTAGCACTCAAGGCTAATTATTGCGATGTCGCATACTCACAGCCTGTGTGATACCGAACACCCAACTCCTCTACTTGTCAGTCTCACAAAAACCGTTTGTGAAACTATTGCGTTCGAGGAATAGCCTCAGTGAGTGGATCCGCCTTGATGTTTCTTTCTATGTCTCTCTATATCTCAAGTTCGCGGAGAAACCCATCTCCCGAAATGAGCAATATCTGTCTTAGAATGTCTGGATGCCTGTGGGACCTAGCTCATAAATGAACTCCAAATCCAAACTTCTTAGACTGTATCGTCAACTGAACTTAATCAGTATCCTGCGCCATGCCACCCACAGTATTGCCTTGGACCACCTGTCCAAAATACTGCCCCTCGTCAGAAGGAAAACTATAACTCTGACAACCTCCTTGTCGT
This sequence comes from Agapanthus africanus, assembly GCA_030015575.1. Lineage (NCBI taxonomy): Eukaryota > Viridiplantae > Streptophyta > Magnoliopsida > Asparagales > Amaryllidaceae > Agapanthus > Agapanthus africanus. The sequence continues at coordinate 46,671,088 of JASDDO010000016.1, forward strand.
CCAGGTCACATTGGAAGCCTAGAATGATAACTGTCTCTCGAATGAGGCTGTCGTTATCATATCCCTAGAACATCCACTTATGTTCTAAAACTGATTCCGACTGTTTCTCCAGGATTAGATCAATATCAACTTATTGCATCTAGTGCAAGAACAACATCTGGTGTGGTACTTGACATCTCATGATTGACTCAATTGCCTGAGCAAGTGATCTGCCAATCATGCACGTCCCTCCCCCTTTTAGTCTGTAAGACACCTTTAGAGAGGGTGACTCCATCACCTGCAGGTACACTACCGTGCCAGGAGTCGTCCATTCTAAATACTCTTAGAATGCTGTCAAGGTACCCTGATTGGGAAACCACCCAAATCTAGATCTAAAAACATAGATCTAGTAACCAGTATGTCTGATATAATGTCCAAGTCCTATGTGGAGAAACCATTGTGTGACGACCAAAGTATAACCGATCGTAGTATAGGAATATCACTTCCTACTACCTTCTCAACAGATCCATCCCCTATTCTGATGACGTCAAACCTATGACTGTCACATCAGAAATAGATGATCTATCTCCGCTACATCTGCTTTAGTCTATAAATAGACATAAGCCTGATGTCCACCAATGCTTCCGCTACTCCCACTGACTACGACAACCCTCTGGCAGAGTCATATAGACGTGCACTTCTAAAGCAAGTTTAGAACGACGCTATACTCATCCTCCTGCCGGGTCTCGCAGCCTGGAACAACAACAATGGCAAGTGTGGGTAAACAAGAACCTCCCTGTCACCGTCCTTGAGGCTACCGGAGTACCTCTCGGGTGCCTGAAGTTACCCACCTTATCTGCGGAGTGGCCAATGGAATGTCAAATCAGATTGAATCTTTAGGTTCCTTATCAAATCTTCAGTAATCGTTTGCGGTTCTGGGATCACTTCCAGTTCTACCATACTCCCACTACTGTTTTTTTTGAAAAAATCCATTTTTAATAAAACTGTGGCGAGTCTAGAACAATATTTCTATTGATCTGCCAGATGGTAGAAAATCAACCCTCGTCATAGCCTGGGTCAACCCACAAACTGCCATTACATAAACGTGCCTTGAGTTATCCAGAGTCTGGTTTTAATCATAAGCTGGACAACTCCCCGTACCTTAACAATGTTAAGATATGAACTGTACTATATCCAATATAGAACCAGAGGCACTGATTTAATTTAACCAGATTCAAATCATGCAGCTGTCTCCAGTGCATGTCAACTAAATGGAGAGAGGCCGATCAGCGTTACTCAACTAAGGAATACTTCCAATTATGAGTAACCCGAAAGAGAAGCAAGTTCTCTTTATCATTACTATCATCTGAATACCATACACAAGTATCTACATCTTCGATCACTTTGAAGAATCCCGATACTTGCTATACCTGGTTCTCTACTCTATTCAAATACCTATAACTCCTCAAAACTCAGACCCTGTGTTTCTACGAAACACATGTCTAAGAACTAGAGAAGTTAAAAGTAAACAGAATATAGTATGAGGACCAACCCCTCTGTCCTAATGGACACTGGACAACATACAATACTCTGTATTAGTCCGCTGAGTCTAACAACTCTTTCACTGTGTGTCGTAGGTTGAAAACTGTACTTATGGCTAAGAAGAATTACACCGCTGTTTAATGCTCCTTACCTAACCATCCACTGATATAGGTAAATGTCATCGACATAATATCAAAAGGTATATCTCACTCTATGAAAATAGACGTACAGATATATCAATTTGAAATTGGTGCACAACAGCGGATATTCAAAACCAAATATTTGCCGACCGGCAAACAGTCCAGGTGATCTCCTCAAATATCACCGATTACAACGAATCCCGATATAATGAGGATGATCACCCAATTCCCAATGACTTACTCCCACTCATCATCTGTAAAACCATACAGATGTGAGAATCATGCCTGGTAAATACATACCCTGGAGTAAGTGTCTAATCGGGAAATCAGTTTTCTTTTAACAGTACACAGTGAACCTGAAACATTGAAATGTTTCGATGGGATATCCTGGTATTCCTAGCAATGCCTCTTCCATTATCCAGATTCACAACTGTAACCGTATAATTCTTTGCCACCTCTCCAAATCCCTTTATATGTCTTTAGTCATTACCTTCTGTACACCCCTTTAGGCCAAATGGTTTTCTTCCTTCCCTACCGTTCGGCACCAGCCTATGGTTTGGAAGAAGACTATCCAAAAAGCATAAAGGGTGTACTGTCCTAATCCTAGGAGCACTCGCAACGCGAGAGAAGGTGAAGATAAAAGACACCTGAATGTACTTTATTCCTATTTCTCCTGAACCAGGATCCATCCACGAACTGGAACAAATTCCTTTCGAGTTCGTATATAACCATACGATGGAGTATCCAATAAAATGGGATCTTCGTAGTGATACGGAGTGTCCTGGAGAAATACAAAGGTGATTTAGGATTGGCGAAGAAATACTTGGTTTGGTCGTGAATAGCGGTCGCAATTTACTTTGCCCTCTTACTAATCCCTTGCTTTGTCTGAACTTAATACCTTCTGTACACCGTTTAGGATAACTGGTTTTCTTCATTCCCCACCGGTCGGCTCCAGCCTATGGTTTGGAAGAAGACTATCCAATTTGTGTAATAGGTGTACTACTCCTAACCCAAGGAGTACTCGCAGCCTGAGAGAAGGTGAAAAGAAAAGACAACTGAATAATCCTATTCGTTTTCTCCAGAACCGGAAACCATCCTCGAATAAATCCCTTCGAGTTCGTATCTAACCATACGATGGTTTTGTCCAATGGAAGTGGACGTTCGTAGTAAAACGGGGTGTCCTGGAGAAAAGGGTAAAAGCAGGAGTGGCAATGAGGTTTGCAACTCTGACAATCCAAAAGCCAGTGTTAAGTAGGTTCGGTCAACTTGGTCACTGAGTCATAATCTTAGGGTCGGGTCAATGGTCGCTGCCAAAGAGAGAGAGAAAAGAAACACTCAGCGTGCACTCTAACCTAGATCAGAATGGTTACCAATTTATCTAATCTGGAATCCTCCCACTGTACCTCAAATTCTCCTCCAAACCTGAAAGAAGAATTAGTCGGGGTCACCCGAGGAGTATACTAACTCATCAGTGGGAATCGGGATCCAACTCTCATCGCATGACAACGTGACGGAATCCGCTCACGGTATCACACTCCAGAAGGTATGCGCATATCTGGCAAGTTTCAGTACTTTTGAAACTCCCGATGTGATTTCTGCCCCATGCTCTTATGACCTTGACTTTGGCCAACATATCATAAGTCACATGTCAAGTTCTACCCGTCATTCTCCAGGTTAATTTGAATCCACCCGTACATACCCTTGACTTTGGCCAAAATGGCAGTACGACTGTCCCAAACCAACGCATCTATCTATGCTGCATATGAATACCCCAATAGCTACCAATCACTGTGCCTTGACTTTGGCCAACATACACAGCTTGAATACTATTGACCACCCATATGAAACGACGGAGGGCTACGAATGGTTTCTGGCGAAAACCTTTAACGTAAAGAACTTGATATCGTCGAAGGAACGGATAGCTTTTAAAAATATAGTGACGAAAACCGTTGCTAAAGAGGTCACTCCCGGTGAAGGGATCTCGGCTCTTTCCCCGTAGAATGGGGTGCAGGATATTCCAAATGAATACCGCGATGCAAAGCAAAAGTAATCGGCTATAGTGAAGTTAATGCCCTGACGCAAACTTCTGTCCAAGGGGTCACTCCCGGTAAAGGGATCTCGGCCCTTGCCTCGTCGACTGAGGAGCAGGATATTCCAACTGAATATCACGATGCAAAACAAAAGTGAACGTCCTTGCAATAACAGCTTTTTGAAAAAGTGTTCCAACAACATCAGATTAGGTTTGTTTTTAACTTGCATTGATCCGAATCAATGCAGTCCCATCATTTGATCACACCAAAAAGAACGAAAATATACTGATGTACGTATATGCCATCCGCATTCGCCACTGGGTCCCGTCATCACCCGTTAGGTTAGCTTACTAACGGCAGAGCGGGGACTGGACTAGCGCGGATGAAAAACATATACAACATCTACTAATATATATACCAATATATAGTATTTCGCTCAAGGCGTGAAAAGAAATGCAACATCACAGAATGTACAGCATCACAGAACAATACAGATATCTGGGATCCCCGGGTTTCACAGAGCCACTACTGAAACCCGACGTTCCCCTGGTCGTGTGGATAGCCTGTGCAATGAAATCCTAAACCCCTACGGGCGCGGCAAGTCACCCACCAAAACCTGAAGCGAGGCAGCCCCTTTCAGCTCCGTGAATGGACCACCCAGCACTCCACGGAATCCGGCAACTTGGGCACCCCTCCTGGGTCAACCTGTACCCCCTACGAGTGCGGCGAATAGCCCGCCAATCCTAGAGTGAAGCCCCCTCCGTCTCAATGCCATGAGATGCGGGCTTGTTGCCCTCTAGAACCCGGCTACCCGTGCACCCCTCCGCGAGGTAATCCTAGTACAGAAAGTAAAATATACATACACCGGGTACATCGACCGCAACCAGGTCGTGCCCCAAAAGAATAATACAAACGGGCAGTGACGGCAGTCCACAAGTCGGACGCTCGCCCCGCAATATCAAATGTACATAATACCACAACACTGTACTAGCATTGCACCCAGGCTATCCCCCACGATCGATCCGCAACATCACAGCAAATACATAGAACATCAACGTGAAAGTCACGTTCGCAAATCCGTCTAACCGAGCTATAGCAGTTAGACCGGATTTACCGATCGAGTGACATTCACGGTCGCAGATATAATGTAAATACTGTGAAAAATGTGTTTAAAATTTTCCGATTGATCAAACTTAACAAGTGGGCCCCCAAACAAAACTGTAGCACTCACAGAAAACCTGGGCCCAATTTTAATATTCCAAAACCCCTAATTACAGCCCATAAGCCAACTGCAAAAAAATAATCATACGATCTCACTCTTCTGCGGCGGAAGCGCGGCCATAAGGGGATTTTGGCCGCCCTTCCGCGGTCGTACGGAGAGATCGCTTTACCAAATTTTTGCAGTATTCTTAGAACTCCCTGCACATCATTCTGAGACCACCTGAAAAATTTTTAGACTCCAAAAAATTTCGACAGAAACTAATGTGCATGAAAAATGCGGTTTCGGGATTTTGTTCGATCGGAAACGTAAAACACATTACACCAAGCTAGACTATGTTAATGGCGAGGCTCTGATACCACTGTAAGTGCACGGCGGCACCCCGGCCGTCATCCGACGGCCAAATGCGGAAACGGTGATAAACTTTAATTTTACGGACTTAGCAAACCGGCACCACCGCGCACTAAACACCCGGATCGTAACCATTAACAAGTCTAAGCTAACTAGAAGATGGGTTAGAGATATACCGACTGATCCGAGTCCTCCGGTCTTTATCTCCACTCCGATCTCCCGCGGATTTCCGTCCATCTCCTCCTCGTCGGAAAGGGCACCACATCGCCTGTAGCTTTTACGGGCTCCCACCTCTGGACAGAGGCAACTCGGGCGCGAAGTTGGCTAGCCGACGCGTCCAAGGCTTGCTATAGAATAGTGTAGGAAACTTGTCTCTTGGGGTTTATGATAGTTGCCATGATGGAGGGAATTTTGCACAAGAATTTTCCATGGATGCTTGCAAGGAAAAATCAATGGAGCTTTGCAATGAAAATGAAGGAGCTCGGCCAAAGAAAAATGCTCTCTGGAAAAAATGAAGTGGGAAGTATTTTGGTGCTCTGTTGAATTCTTTATGGGTGAACTCTTTAATTAAAACCATGCAAAATGAATAATAATTCTTCACAGCACACACACACACATAGAAGAGGGGCCCACGAAATTAAGCATCAAAGAAATATTCCACCAAAAATTAACCCCCACTCCATTCCCAAACAGTGCCGGCCATTACCAAACCCCATACTCTATCATGTCAAATTAATGCATCATGGAGCAAAAAAGCAATCATATTAAATTAATCCTTTTGCAATAAACCCCCTACCACAAAATGTTAATTGCAAACTTGCAATTAACACCCTCCAACGAAAAATCCGACCGTGAAGGAAAAAGAGAAAACCGGCCGGAACGGAATGCAAACTGGCAACCCCAGAAAACTGGTCCCATAAAAAATTACAGGAAAACCCCGATACTGTGCATACACACCCGCATCTGTATTCCGTCCGGATACAAATGCAAAGAGACAAAACTACACTATCAAATACAAAGATCCGGCTTAAGCCAAAGCCGGCTAGTAAAAACCGTCCGATCACGATCCGTGCAATACCGCACGTATCTGATCGAACCCTGCCATATCTCCATACGGCCTCTACAGCGTTTCGCCCGAAAGCTTGAGTAACTGAAAGTGTGGTGGACTCTAAAGACTCGTCAATACTATGGCTGTGGATTTAACCACTAGCACGTCAAAGGTATAAGCCAATACATAACGGGCCACCAGCTATTGACTAAAAGGGACGTCGATGAGTGAACTCATCCTGACACCCTACTGAGCCTGTCAGTGACAATATCCGTACAGTCCGGTCCGTTCGTCTATGAGCATCGCATGTCGGGCCTAGGGGGTTGGTAAAAGTCAGACCCCCAAAAGCGGTACAAGTCGTGTCGGAGTGTAGCCCAGAACACCCTGAGATACTACTGGAATACCTACCAGTAAATCTCCTGCCTTGGCCAAGGTCTTCGTGTAATGGCTCTCCTAGACACAGCGCGACCTCACCCCCAATACCGGGAGAGACGAAACCCCCGAAGATCCGCTCACTGCCTCCATGTGGCTCGGGACTGTACCCAACTAAAACCTGTTTACACGACTCCTTTGAGCCGTGGTAGGGTAGTAATCAAAGCACAGTGGGAACTCATACGAGACAAATGACGATCCCCAGGTCGATGAACTAACCTGTACACATGTCACCTGGGAACTGCTATCTGACGTCAGGTATAAGACCAACTAGCATGTTCCCGGCGAGTCCTGTCCGGTGTACTCATAACCCAATGAGCACCTGTATACATCTTAGGTGATCCAACTGACACCAGTGGCTTGTGAGACTGGCCACCGCCCCTCGTCGGGGTCTCGACTGTATACACTAGTCTACTCTGGAGTTTCGATGCCCTGTCTCGAAATTCCTACGACTAGGGACCTTTTAAGGATGCGCTTATAGACTCCAGCTCTCACTTATATGATCGCCCTCATACTGCTGGCAGTCAAGCAAGAATCCCAGGGGCTCTATCAACGTGTAATAGCGACCTGTCAGGTCACCTAAAGTTGTACACGATGATAAAGGTAAACCAGATAGCATACTATCATCTCGAGTAAGACTGTCCTACCGGGATAGGTCCTCCCTCAATCATCGCAATCACGTGCCTGTGATCCAATAATTGACTCTGAGGGCATTATCTCCAACAGATACAACCCGCATCGTTTCGCTCAGCAGTTGAGTTATAACCAAGGGGTACCGCTGGAGGCCTTTTTATCGGAGCCTACCGCGAACGAAGAAGGGATAGAGAGGGCGCTGCATCATTTCATGCGTCTAAACACGGGCTCTTACTTCTTTATCAGTGAGCCGTCTTGTGCTCCCCGTCACCTTAGGGTATACACCGAATGGTATAGTCATTCGACGGGAGCGGTCATAAAAGAGGAAAGGCGGTTGCTGATCGACCGTAAGGGTGCACCTCCAGGTAGTGATCGCAGCGCTCCTCTGGTGCCGAGGACTCCAATAGTCGCTCCTTTAAAAGATGCTGGAAGTAAACCGTCACGCGCGCAAAGTCCTCCGCATGAATTACCGCTCCCCGATATCGCGGATGCATCTCCTGCACCCCGCGTTCAGGTGGAAACAGTGGTTGTATCCTCGTCGGAGTCTGGCGCGGGCACGGACATCGGGACCCGTCGTCCCAAAGCGGCTGCCAAGCGTCAGTCGCTTCCCCGTGAGCCCAGGGCTGGAGGGAAAAAGAAAAAGAAATCGCTCTTCGCCGCGGACGTTGCGTTCGGCCAGGAACCCCACGCTCCTTATTCCGAGGGTCTGCTCGAATATGGGACTAACGCGGGATTAGTGATGCCGCCGCCGGACGATACAGATTTGGAAGCTGCTCTCAGAGCTTCGGCATGGCTGGTGAAGCGTGATGCGTGGCTGGCCAAGCTTGTGCAATCAGGTAACTACTAGTCACTCTTTCTTTACTGTAACGTATTTTCTTCCTTATTTCATTATTTTTGGCTAACGCTTTTCTCTCTTTTCCTCTAACAGGCGTTACTGATGAAGAATCCATTGCCGCTTCTCTGAAGACCTTTCAGGAGGAGGAACGTGCCAGGGCGTCTGTCGGCCTTAGTAAGTTTCGACTTCATCGAATTTTTTCATTTTTCTTGCATTTTGGTCGATCTAACCTTTCCATTTAATTGTAGGGACCTCAATGCCTCTTCCTCCTCGCGACGCAGATGTTCTGCCAGCGGCCGATGTTCCTGTTCCCTCTGGGACACTGCAGGGGGCTCGTCTTGAAAAGCCGATGAGAGATGCCTTAAAGGCGTTGGAGGCTTCCCTGAATGAAGATGATGATGCTTTGAGGGAAGCGTCACAGAGGTCCCTCATAACCGCTCGGGAGGAGAGGAAGCGGTTGAGGCGTGAGGCGAAGGCACGCAGGGCTGCCCTGGCCATGGGAGCGGGACCCAGCGCCGCCCTTCGCGCTGATACTCCCTCCGAAGAGGCCCCTGTCACCCTATCTACCGCCCGTAGAGAGGTGGCGCGAGCAGTTCGGAGTGCAAACGGCAAATCCGCTTCGGGTAACATTTCTCTCAGAGTTTTTGTTATAAGGATTTTAACGTCATTGGTCCTTATATCTCTTATCTTTACAGGGCCAAGTCTGATCGAGGGAGAGGCGGAAGCCGTTGACCCGAGGGGAACGGAGGAGGCGACGCCTGCCGAACTCGAGCCGACAGTAGGTAATATTGTTGAGGCCACGGAGCCTGGAGTGGAGGTCGAGGGGCCTACCACTGAGAAGGTCATTGATGCCGAACCTGAAGCGGGGGCAGATGATATGATCATTATAGCTGAGTCTAGGGTGGTGGCGAGTGAAGCGCTCAAGGTCGGCGATCCCCTGGCGATGGCGGACGATACGACCGCCATTATTGAACCTGAGAAAGTAGTGGGTGAGGCGGCCATGATTCCTGAGGACGAACCAAACGCTCCTTCTCTGGAATCTGGCAATACTCCAGTTATTGCCCTCCCCCTCTATGGCCCTCCACCGTCTCCAGGTCTCGCGAGCACGACAACGGTCCCCATCGAGTCGGGCGATGAGGCTACAGGTGGTGGTCTCATGTCGATAGAGGAGGGAGTCGCCTCCGTTTCAGCCGGGGCTCCTCAGGTAAACCCTAAATGGCTGCTTTTTTTTACTTTACAACCATTTCTGACAAGTCCGCCTTTTCGTGATGCAGGTGCAGCTAGTGCCGATGCCCCACCGCTCGAGGGAACGCCTTCGATGACCGCTTTGGCGGTGGTCACCTCTCAACCTTCTCTCATACCCTCGAAGATGTTGGAAGGTATATGCTTACACTTTATTAATCTTGTTTTCTAGATATTTAATTCGCGTACTAAAGTCATCCTGTTGTGTCCTCAGGAGCGCTTTTTGATCACGTTCATCAGATGTTGCTCCCATATTTCTCCTTCCCATCTGAGCTTGCTTCTTCCCCTGGTGGCGTCGGTAAGTATAATTTCTGTCAACATTTTTCCTCTTTCTCTTTTCCCCTTTTTTTTTATTGATGGAATTTTCTCTAAACTCTTTTTCTCATCTCAACTGCAGTGCTACAGATTGAAGAAGGGGATAAAAGCTCAGCTGTACCACCAGCCCTTCCGACCTTGCCACCTGTCTTAACTGGTACAAAGACCATCATATTGGTAACTTTCCTCTCTCTATTTTCTGTACTGTTATCTGATCGCATCCCATCTCTTTCAGCTGCCGCTCTAGCTTCGGCGTCCTTCGAACCTCGCGTCATAATGCCAGCGGGTCCTTACCTGAGGAGTCTGTCTTCAAAGGGCGCTGTAAATAGTCTGCGCATGTTAAGTGATTATGTCGAGGAACTCGATGTTGAAGCTCCTACATCCGCCGCGGACTTCGCTTTGGTGGTTAACCCGATGCTAGCAGTACTCGTGAACTTCCATAATGAGAGCACCATTGCATCCTGGGTTAACCATTGTAAGGAGATCGAGGGTTGCCTATTCCAATTGGAATCGTTGCGTCCCACTCCTGAGACTGTGGCTGCCAATACTCAAAGGACTGCGTGGATCGAGCAGAGCGCTTCTTACTTCCGCCATCTCGAACAAGAGGTTATTTCAAGGCGCAAAGAGCGTGATGATGTTTCGAGTAGGTCTGCTCAACTGCATGCTCGGGTGGAGGCCAACGCTGCACGGCTGAAGGTTATCTTTGAGGGCCTCCTGCAATGTCTCTCCGAAGGATTATCATTGAGGCATAACCTTCACGTTGTCGAGCGAGCTTCAGCCAGCCAGGAAGCAGCCCAGAAGGCGGTAGAGGAGCAACTTTCATCTTCCTTGCAACAACGGGCTCAGGTGGAGGCGGAGGTGGCCGCGGCTGTCACCCGAGAGGAAGTGCTGAAGGGAGTGCGAGAACAGCTTGTGAATTTACTAAAGGCACTTCCTCTTCAGTAGCTATCCATTTTTGTATCAGTCATACTTATAGATAAAAGAATGTATATGTATATGTTTTTTTTTATCCTTTGACATAATGTATCCTGTATTTGATCAAGTTTATGTATAAGAGATACACCCTTTTGTAATGTCTTGTGTCACTTCTTCGCTTTTTCTTTCTTTTTATAATCAGTACGCCACCTTAATAACCATAATTTACAGACGATTGGGACGAGCATCCCGACCTTCTTAAGAAATAGCGATGGCTTAGGCCGCAGGTTCAGATCTGCTGCCTAAGACTTTTCAACTCTATAAGCCGTGAGGGTCTCATAGAGACTCTTCTCCCTACGGATCGAGAGGATCTCGCAGGTGAATTTTCTCCTTAGGAATCGTGAGGATTCCCAAGTGTGGTTTCCTCTCATAAGTCGGAAGGATCCTATAAGAGAATTTCTCCCTTTTACGAGTCGAGAGGGCTCGTAAGCGGTTGTTTCCCTCTTTGTCGAGAATCGACTTCAGAGAGTGAGACCCATGGATAGTATGTAAGAGACCATTTAGGATTGACTTGCAGGGTCCCATTTGTTCAGGAAGTAAGTTTTGAATCCTTACTGCCCAAGATGTGAGTCAAAGAAGCTCTCGTCATGGAGTGTTTGTATCCGTGAGTTGAGAAGTTTGCCGGGATTATTTGTTTCCCGAGCGCCAAGGATTATTTGTGTCCTTGGGGTTTGAAACGAGTCGAGGGTTCCTACGGAGACACTGGTGGCTCTGCGGGTCGACGCGGATCAGAAGGCTCTCGTCAAGGAGTGTTTGTATCCGTGAGTCGAGGAATTTGCCGGGATTATTTGTTTCCCGAGCGCCAAGGATTATTTGTGTCCTTGGGGTTTGAAACGAGTCGAGGGTTCCTACGGAGACACTGGTGGCTCTGCGGGTCGACGCGGATCAGAAGGCTCTCGTCAAGGAGTGTTTGTATCCGTGAGTCGGGGAATTTGCCGGGATTATTTGTTTCCCGAGCGCCAAGGATTATTTGTGTCCTTGGGGTTTGAAACGAGTCGAGGGTTCCTACGGAGACACTGGTGGCTCTGCGGGTCGACGCGGATCAGAAGGCTCTCGTCAAGGAGTGTTTGTATCCGTGAGTCGAGGAATTTGCCAGGATTATTTGTTTCCCGAGCGCCAAGGATTATTTGTGTCCTTGGGGTTTGAAACGAGTCGAGGATTCCTACGGAGACACTGGCGGCTCTGCGGGTCGACGCGGATCAGAAGGCTCTCATCAAGGAGTGTTTGTATCCGTGAGTTGAGGAATTTGCCGGGATTATTTGTTTCCCAAGCGCCAAGGATTATTTGTGTCCTTGGGGTTTGAAACGAGTCGAGGATTCCTACGGAGACACTGGCGGCTCTGCGGGTCGACGCGGATCAGAAGGCTCTCGTCAAGGAGTGTTTGTATCCGTGAGTCGAGGAATTCGCCGGGATTATTTGTTTCCCGAGCGCCAAGGATTATTTGTGTCCTTGGGGTTTGAAACGAGTCGAGGGTTCCTACGGAGACACTGGTGGCTCTGCGAGTCGACGCGGATCAGAAGGCTCTCATCAAGGAGTGTTTGTATCCGTGAGTCGAGGAATTTGTCGTTGAAGTCACTGGCTTCTTCGGTTGAAATGAACCGTTGAGGTTTGGTTTCGTCGTTTGACGGAATCCGCTGGGGAGGTATGGTTTCTTCTTTGTTCACGCCCTTGGATTGTACACAGGGATCGATATGATCTTAACTGTAGGGCCGAAGTTTTATCATTTCTTATATATTTTTTTTTTGTTTTATTTTATTTCCGCGATGCTCTATCATTTCAGCTTTTATATCGCGAAGGTCGCGATTGCCCAAACATTTCGGCTATTTTTCGCGGTGCCCAATCATTTCGGCTTTTTTTTTATTATTTTATTTTTTAATTCGTTGATCTTTATTACGAGCTGCCCGATCATTTCGGCTATTTTGCATGCATACATTTTACTTGCTGCTTTTTATTGCAAGTTGCCCTATCATTTCGGCTATTTTGTATGCATGAGCGGCCTACCGGCTTTCGCCGTCGACCTGAAATTGGACACCGATTTCGGCATCAGCACCGCTACAACTGGGATATTACCAGGAGAGAATCATCATTTGCTTCTATCGTTGTTGGACAAAGGAGGCTCAGCGACCGGGGTTAGGATCCCGTCGGCTAAGGCTTTTGACTTTACGAGCCGTAAGGGTCTCGTGAAGGTATTTCTCCCTACAAGTCGTGGGGATCTTGTAAGTGTATCTTCTCCTTAGGAACCGTGAGGGTTCCTAAGTGTTTTGTTCTCCTGTAAGTCGTAAGGATCCTACGGGAAGGTTTTCTCTTCATAAATCGAGGGGATTTATAAGGGTTGTTTACCATACGAACGTATTCCCAGTCATGGATGAACCTTGGTTAGGGAAACGTTTATTCGCGCCCGTGGATTGTATACAAGGGTCAGTATTGAGCCAATCGTAGGGCAATATTGGAAGTTTGTGGGGGTTTGCTTAAGCCCAGGTTTAGGTCTCTGTGACTTAAGACTTTCAAATCCTATGAGCCGTGAGGGTCCCATAAGAGAGTTCTCCTTACGAGTCGTGAGGATCTCGCAAGCGTATTTTCTCCTTAGGAATCATGGGGATTCCTAAGTGTGGTGTCCCCTTGTAAGTCGTAAGGATCTCACGCGGGTGGTTTCTCCATACAGGGTCGAGAGGACTCCATAAGTGTTCTTTAACGAAGTTGCGCCCTTTCGGGTTTTCACAACATTCGCCGGTAGTCCTGCTGTTTTTACTCGCGGAGCCCTTTCGGGTTTTCATCCGTGCCCATTTTGCTTATGGACTTACCGCCCCCTTTTTTTTTATTTTATTTATATTTCTCTTTTTTTTTATTTATTTTTATTCATCTCGTCAGCCCAAGGATGCCGCAGTATTAGTTTAAAGACGTTTCGGTCTGATATTAGTTTAAGGACATTTCGGTCCGCCGTTGAGAGGGTTGGCTACTACTTATAAAGCTTGAGCTTAGGAAGATAGCGAGCGGACATAGTCGTCGTCATCTACCATTGACCTAGGCTGTGGCTCATTAAGCGTAGTATTTCTTTAGGAAGCGTCCGTTTATTGGCCTGAAAGGCCTTTCACCGTGCATGTCCATGAGTAGATAGGCTCCGCCTTGGTAGACCTTATCAATGATATACGGTCCTTCATAGTTTGGCTCAAATTTTCCCCGCTTGGCGCGATTGGGGATCATGGGCCTTTTGACCACTAACACGAGTTCGCCTTGGTGGAATGTCCTCGGGCGGCTCAATATTTCATACGAGCACGTCATCTTTGCTTTATAGGCTTCCAGATTTTGTTGTGCTAGAAGCCGGATTTCATCAAGGGCGTCAAGCTCTTCAAACCGAAGGTGAGCATTTTCTTCGTCTGTCAGCTCGTAGTGGACTGCCACTCGTAGAGAGGGTAATTCTATCTCGAGAGGGAGTACTGCTTCCGTCCCAAATACCAACACGTATGGCGTTGTGTTCGTGGCCGCTTTAAACGTAGTCCGATACGCCCAAAGAGCCTCTTGCAATCTTTCGTGCCAATCTTTCTTATTTCGTGACACTGTTTTCTTTATGATCTTCGTCAAGGTCTTGTTGAAGGCTTCAGCAAGACCGTTAGCTCGCGGGTTATAAACTGAGGAATATCTCCAGTCTATATTGTGCTGTTGTGCAAAGCGGCTAATTTTATGACTTCGATAGGCTGGCCCATTATCAGAGATGATTCTTCTCGGGGTTCCAAACCGGTAGATGAGATGCGTTTTGAAGAAATGGAGGATGTTCTCCGTCTTCACTTCCCTCAATGGTACTGCCTCTGCCCATTTGGAGAAGTAATCAGTCGTCGCCAAGATGAAACGATGTCCCTTTGACGATGCTGGTTCGATGGGACCGACTATGTCAGTTCCCCACATTTCGAATGGCCAACTAGCCATTGTTGGATGTAGCGGATTGGGATGCTGATGGATGAAGTCCCCATGAATTTGGCATGGATGACATTGCCTCGCGTATTCCAGGCAATCCTGCATCATCGTGGGCCAGTAGTAGCCCATCCGTTTTATCTTCAACTTCATCTTAGGGCCTGCTTGGTGGGAACCGCAGAGTCCGTCGTGAACTTCTTGGACGACCCTTCTCGCTTCGTCAGGTCCTAAGCATCTTAACCACAGAGAGTCGAACGACCTCTTGTATAGAGTATCATTGACGAAGGCGAAAGACAGAGCTCGTTTCGTGAGCTGATGTCTTGTGGACGCCTCTTCAGGTATTCGGTGGAACTTGAAGTAATCTATGAAGACTTCTCTCCAGTCCTCGGTATTTTCCCTGTCTTTTATTTGCAGGGTTGTCTCCTCAGTTGCTCCATTTTCTTTATATGATCCTGGAGATATTTCTGTTGGGGAAAGCACTCGACGGCTTTGTACCACGATTCTAACGTCGTCGAGGTTCTCGTCCGGCAGTTCTTTAGCAAGTTTGGCTAGTGCGTCCGCTTTGCTGTTTTCCGCGCGCGGTATGCTCTCCAAAGTATATGAGGGAATTTGGGTTAGCAGTTGTTGCACTTTTTCGCCGTATTTTACCAATTCCGGTTTGCATGTTTGGTAATCGCCGTTTACTTGACTAACGACCAGTTGGGAATCACCGTATATGAGGAGATCTTCAATTCCCATGTCAAGGGCGATCTCGAGGCCTGCTATCAGAGCTTCGTATTCGGCTTCATTGTTTGTTCTCGGCTCCGTTAGGGAGAATGCGTAGCGCATTATTCCTCCTTGTGGACTTACAAAGATGAGTCGTACCCCTGATTTAATTACAGGGGTACTTTGTTTGCGTTTCTTCATGGAAGATGCTCCATCGAAATAAAGCTCCCATCGAATATTATAGCCGTCGATCGCATCGAACGCATGTTCGTCTGGAAGATCGCAATTCAGAGGAGAATCGGCGTGTATCGGATGCTCAGCGAGGAAGTCGGCGATGGCCTGGCCTTTCACTGCCTTGAGAGGTTGATACGTTATCGAGAATTCCATCAAGAGCAGGGCCCATTTAGCGAGTCGTCCTGTCAATATGGCTTTTGACATTAGGTATTTAAGAGGGTCCACTTTTGAAATCAGACGGACCTCGTGCGCCAACGCATAGTGCCTAAGCTTTGTTATTGCGAAGATCAACGCCAGGCAGTGTTTTTCAATGGGAGAGTAATTGCTTTCTGCCCCCAGCAGAACTCGACTTAAGTAGTAGAGCGCTCTCTCTTTCCCCTGATCGTTCTCTTGTGCCCATAATGCGCCTAAGGAACCTTCGAGGGCGGTTGTATAAAGAATAAGAGGCTTCCCCTTTACCGGAGCAGCCAACACCGGCGGGTTCTGCAGGTATTGCTTGATCTCGTCTAGTGCACCCTGGCATTTTTGGTCCCAAACGAATGGGGTTCCCTTCTTCATCAGGTGGCTGTAAGGACGGCACTTTCCTGAAAGGTTGGCTATGAATCGCCGTATATACGCGAGTTTCCCTTGGAGAGACCGCAGCTGTTTGAGAGTCCTCGGCGGAGGCATTTCCATGATCGCTTTGGTCTTTGACGGATCTATTTCAATACCTCGGTGTCGAACGACGAATCCAAAGAACTTGCCCGAGGAAACCCCGAACGCACATTTAAGAGGATTCATCTTCAAGTTGTATTGCCGAAGGCGTTGAAATACAGTTTTCAGATGCTCGAGATGTTCCTCGTATGATTTGCTTTTAACCACGAGATCGTCGATATAGCACTCGACGATTTCGTGTATAAGGTCGTCGAAGATCTTCGTCATGGCCCTCTGATAAGTAGCACCGGCGTTCTTCAAACCGAAGGTCATCACTTTATAACAAAATATACCAAGAGGAGTCCTGAAGGCTGTGTGCTTCTGATCTTCCGGGTGCATTTTTATTTGATTATACCCCGATGAGCCGTCCATGAAGGAGAAAACCTCATGAGTGGATGTGTTGTCTATCATCAGTTCTGTGACTGGCACTGGGAAATCATCTTTTGGGCAGGCTTTATTGAGATCCCGGAAGTCTACGCATATGCGCACTGTCCCATTTTTCTTCATCACTGGGACAATGTTGGCGATCCATTCAGGGTATTGGACTTCTTGGATGAAGCCTGAATCTATCAGCTTTTTGACTTCGGCGTTGATGCTCATCTCAAGCTCGAGTCGCATTCTTCTCGGCGCTTGTTTGACTGGCTTGATGTCCGGGTATATCGCCAATTTGTGCACAGCAATTTCTGGATCTAGTCCCGGCATTTCGGAATAGTTCCACGCGAAGCAATCTTTGTGCTGTAGAAGCACGTCTTTTAACGCAGCCACCCTTTCTCCCGATAGCAGTTCGCTGATGAATGTCGGTCGCGGGTCATTTTCCGTCCCCAACTCAATTTTCTTGAGATTATCTGCAGTGGTGTGGATTCCATCTTCCAGTTCTTTCGGAGCTGGGGGAAATTCTGAGATTACCTCATCGCTGCCGCTTTCAAAACACCAAGGGAGGTTGTTCATGTCCTCGGACCCTTCTTTTAATATTGTTATCACACGGCAAGTGCAAATTTTCTGCCAATCCCAATGCGGAGTTGGTTTTATTCCTGTGTTTTCGGGTTTGTGCTTTTACGGCGGCGCTACCCTCCAACTGTCAGACAACACGAATTTGCCAAGCTGATATTGGTCCTCAACCCAATTCTTAAAGGTGAAGCAATCTTCAAGCGAATGCCCTACTACTTGATGGTAAAAGCAATACTTCGGGTTGGAGACCTTGCCTGCTTGTTCAGGGTGTTTAGACTCTGGCAACGTAAGCATTTGATGTTTTAGAGCGAGATCGAATATTTTCCTTATTTTGTTCCGAGGAAAAGAGTATGCTCGACCCATTTTCTTCCCGAGGGCTAAGTCAATAACGCTCGATTCTTGGATGCGCGGCTTCTTAGCTCTGCTTTATAGTTGTCGAGCGCCTCTCTTTCCATTCGACTTGTTTTTGTTCTCGCGTCGAACCTCTTTTGTAGCAGGTTGACGAGGAGCGGCATCTTCGTTCTTTACTGCCTGTTGGAGGAGGCGCTGTGTCTTAGCTTTTTCATAGATTGCCATTTCACGATCGTGATCATCTCGGGCTTTTTGACTTGCATCCCTTATAAGTTTGCTCATCTGGTCTTCGGACGATGGACTGGGCGGTTTTGTATCAGGAACTTTTGCTGGTTCAGGATTAGCGTCCTCCCATTGAGCGTCCGCCTCTTCATCGAAGTCATACATGGCATAACAGCTGTTTACTAGCTCCCGCTTCTTTGGCCGGATGTACCCAAGCCCTTTGGTTTCTACTTTCCCGTTAGGCAGTTTGCATTGGGTCCCGGGAATGTTCCAGACCTTGTCATAGAATTTGTCTTTTCTGACGGTCTGTGTGAAGGACATCCCCTGACGTTTTAGCAGTTTCTTCAAACCTTCGGTATAATACCGGGGAAGACGGATAGGCTGAAGCCTGTCGAGCGTAGGATCCGCGCCATGCCAAACTTCTTTTTCTACTTTGTTCTCTTCAGAACGGTAGAATAAGATTGCCTTCTCGCCCCTTCGACCGGGAGGGATATAGAATGTCTGCAATTCTTCTACGCTGTTGGTGTCGAGTGCATCCAGTTCTTTGTAATGTTCAAGTGGCACCAAGGTTATCTGCAGACTTCGCTCTTCATCAGCGGAAATCCGTATCGAAGGCCGAGCAGGGAATATAGCATGAACTTCATCCTCTGAATCACTACCGAAGATCAACGAAGGAACGGATGGTCCTGGCCTGGTAGATTGGGATGGACCTGAATAAATTATATCCTCCTCCTCGGTGTCACTGCCGATGACAGGGATGGTGGCATTAGTTTTGTTCTCCGGTTTGTGACATCTTTCCGCGTCTTCGAAGCTCGGCAAGAAGTATTTGGCATCTTCATACTTGCGAACTTCGTTCACGGAAAACGGATTCAACTCTCCGGCCACAGTGTACTCGAGGCCATCCCTGGAATACTTCGTGCACTGATGCTGTGTAGAAGGGATGATGTTGTACTCGTGTATCCATGGTCGGCCGAGCAGAGCATTATAGCACGTCTTGGCATCTATAACATGGAATTTGATGTCTGTGATGAGCAACCCGAAGCGTAGCGTCAATATCACAGATCCAAGAGTCTTTGAAGATTGAGAGTCGAAACCGGAGATAGTGATCTTGTCCCGGGAGAGGTGTTGGACACTCATGCAAATCTCCTTTAACACTCGTACGTTGAGTAAATTGACGGACGATCCGTTATCGACCAATATTTTACCTATCTTTATGTCATGGCAGTATCCTGAGACATAAAGAGGGCGATTGTGTTCACACGTCCCGAGAAGAAGGTCCTCATCACCAAAAGCAACGTCGGCTGTGTGCACTTCTTCCAATTCGTCTTTCATCTTTTCTTCGGCCAAGAAGGCTTGGAACTGGTCCGGATCTTGTAGCGCCTTAATCAAAGAGTCTCTCGCCTCCTTTGATAGTAACAAGGCATCGAGGATGCTGAGTTGTGAGGGTAGCTTCCTCAGATGCGCTAAGACATTGTAATCCACCTTACTCCTCTTTGGCGGATTTTTGGCGGTTAACTCTTCCGCAACTTGGTCATCCAAAGTGATGTCTTCAGAGACCTTCTCTTTCCCTTTATCTTTTCTATTCGAGGGTCCGAGGTTCTTTTCGGGCAGTGTCCGATTCCGCAGCTGTATATTTTCGCAAGACTTCGGTTCTTCTTCTTTTCCCGAAGTTGATTCTTTAAAGAGAGGGGCAATCTCTAGTTCTTCATCAGAGTCGCTCCCAAATGTGGGCACTTGTGACCTGGTAGCGTTAACCACGTGACAGTTGCCGGCAGTTCTTTCAAGCACTTTGGTCGTGTTTCTTTGCTCCCGACGAACCTTGCGCTTTTCCCGTTTAAAGCGTTGTTGATTAGCGACGTATCCTTGCCACCATTTATCGAACGCTTTGCACTCTTGGGTAGAATGCGAGACCTTCTGATGATATAAGCAATAAGAGGGATGCATTTCTACCACGCTAGTAACTCTTCCTTCTGAGGGTGGTAGCTTCATGCCCATCGATATGGCCTTGGCGAACTTCTTTTTTATCTTAAATTGGCTTTTGTCAGCGGTGGAGGCATTTTGCTCCAGTGGGATCATCTCGGCTCTTTCCTCAAGTCGCTGGCGCTTGGCCCTTTCGAATGTAGCCGTCTCGCGTTCTTGATCAGCTTTACTTTTCAATCGAGCTTCACTAAGAAATGCGTCAATCATTTCTATTGATAATTCCGGAGCCCTTGACTCAGTATTTGCCCCCGGCGTTTTGGTGCTAGAAGTCCCTTCATCGTTCGAGGTCGAGTGAGAGATCATATGACAGCTTGCCACATCTCCGTCGGATTCATCCGATGAAGCTTCTTCCTCATCTTCTTTTTGAAGGACGTGATCAAGGAAATCTTGGAGCGTAATGGGAGTCCGCGCCCTTTGGTTATATTCATCCAGCGCGTCGATTTGCTTTTGTAAGTCCGTGCGTTTGTCGCTAGGCTTCACGGGCTTCTTAGATTTCTTCTTCTTCTTTTTCGAAGATTTTGACGGCTGGTTATGAACGCTTGAACTACCACCATGGGTCTTCGGAGTCGGACGTGGTTTCAACATCCCTTCAATAACCTGCGGCTCCAAGGGGTTCTTCCACTTGACCGCTGGACAGGTCTGCAGATCATTTAGCATTCTCCTCGTTTTGGCTGATAATACAACCTCCCAGGGAGCTTCTTCAATGACGGAGCATGTTGCCCCCGGCGTATTCGTTCCCTTATAGGTGTGGGACTGCGGAGGATTCACCTTCCATTTGTCAGATAGCGCAAACTTGCCCTGACGGTACTGGTTTTCGAGCCAATTTTTGAACACGTAACAGTCTTCGATTGGATGTCCTAACACTCGATGGTAAGGGCAATAATTATGCTCATTAACGTCACTTGGTTGTGACGGACGTTTTGGCTCCGGCAGATTTATAAGCCTATTGCGCAATGCCAGCTCAAATAACCTCCTTGTTTTATCACGGGGGAAGGAGTACGCACGTCCCATCCTGTCCTCAAGGGGTACGTATGGGCGCGTGTTATTTGGACGAGCAACCGGCTTCGAGTCGTTCGGTTGCTGTTGGGCATTAGCGACGATGATAGCTTTTCCCTTTCCTTTGTCGTTTCGAGAGTCGGGCTTCGGGAGAGGGGGTTTATGGCCCATCTGGTCCATTTGCGCAAATTTGTCGATCAAAGCCTGGAAAGAAGTCGGCTTGAAGAACATCATAAACTGCGAAATGGTTGCTTGTGGATCAAGGGTTCCAACAAACATTCCCACCGCAGGGGCTTCTTCTATACGCTGTTCACATTTAGACCATAAATTACGCCACCGTATAGCGTACTGGACCCACGTCTCGCCGGGCTTTACCCTGGCGTTAATCAGCGCCGTCATCGGAGTACGTTCGCTGGCACTTGCAAAGCGTTGGGTGAAGAGCAGCTCCATCTCTGCGAAGGTTTTAATGGAGTTGTTGGGGAGCTCGGAATACCACTCGAAAGCCGTATCTGATAAGCTTCCAACAAACTGGCGCAGCAAGAGCTTGTCGTCGCCTCCAGTGTTACCACAAAGCGCCCTGAATTGGGCAACATGTTGATGGGGATTGCCGATCCCCTTATAGACATGAAACTTTGGAATTGTGTAACCTGGCGGGTACTTGATTTGGTCATACCAGCCCGGGTATGGCCGTCCCGTTTTTACAACGTGGCCGGCTGCTTCGGCCGCGTGATGAACTTTTATCTGCTGGGCTATATATTCGTCCAGATCTGTTTTAGAGATTGTGTCTTCTTTAGCCGTCGATAGAACGGGCTGAGGGTTTGATGTTTCTCCCCTATCATCCCCAAGGACGATCGGGGGTTCTTCAGTCGGGGATTCTGTTTGTATCATCATCCTTATCATATCCTGGAAGAGAAGGCCCATGCGCTGTATATTGGCTGCTTGTTCAGCAGCCTCTTGGTCTCTCCTTTCGAGCATTCGGCGAAGGAACTCGGCGTCGGTCTCTTCTTCTTGACGTTCATCTAAGGACGTCTCAGGATTCTCTTTTGGCCCCGTGAGTGCAGCCATTGTAGTCATCATCTCCTGAAGCTTTTGTTGCTGCTCCTGAGACTTGGTCACTGACCGGGTAAGCGGTCGGTGACCTATAGAAGTACGACTTTCTTCTTTCCCCGAAGCCATATAGACCGTATGAACTGTGATGCCCCCTGACTTGGGGCGTTTAGGTTCACCGCTCTTAGACTTTGTTAGCGTCATGGGAGCTTTTTCTGGCCTCTTCCTTTTATGGGCCTTTGAGGCTGAAGGAGCCGTTGATGCGGGCATCCTAGCATTCGTTGCCCCCTGCCGTTTAGCGGGGCGATTTTTGTCTTTTTCCACCCTTGCCCTGTTCTGGCGACGGAAGTGATCTGAGTCAATCACGGAGTCTTGAACCCTCCGCCAGACTTTATAAACTTTCGCTGACAGCCGTTGAGGGGGCTGTTCCTGTTTCATCTCCGGAGCTTTTTCCATGGGTGGAGGAGACTTTTTCAACGTAGCCACCGGGGAGTTCTTTCTCACTTTCCTCAGCATTTCAAAGCTGTTCCCAGTTGGAACAGCAGCATCGACTTCCACCACTGGAGCAGGTGGGGTTAGCCCTGAGGGGGAGTTGCCCCCTGCTTTCCTTACTCTCTGCCAATGGCGACGTCGCGCACGACGAGCCGCCGGGATTGGCTCGGAGATTGAGATGGTTTCTTGTTGCCCCCTGTTTGAGCGTGGGGTAACTATTGATGTCAGCCTATCGAAGACCGACGCCTTCTGACCAGCTGGGGGAGGAGTAGGAACCGTCAATCTTGTGAAGACTGACTCTCTAATGGGAGAAGCCGCTTTAACGACTTCCAAAGCAGCGGCCGTTGCCCTCTTTGGGACAGCCACCTTATAGTTCTGACCCAGCCTGGTGAAAACGGAGGCTGTTGGTCCAGTAGCAGGCGACCCGCTGACAGGGGTCGCAGTAGCAGTGAGCCGGTCGAACACCGACTTCTTGTTCGCTTCCGGTGTGGGTATCGGCGCCGAGAAGCTTGTAAGTGGGACCATGGTCCCGAAGAACAAGCCGGTGGTGGCCTGAGTCAACTGGCCTACCGGCAGGGTCAGGAAGGAAGCCACCTGCGGCCCATATGCTATACCTCTAGGTGAGGTGGAGCGTCCGTTGCAGTTGCACTTCGAGCAGTCGGTGCAGTTGGTGGCCATTGAATGCTTGAGTTCTGTACCAAACAAAAGACCAAATCTTAGCAACTTGAAATCCGAAGGCAATCATTTAACAAACCGCGATTGGTTCGCGAAGACGACACACGAAGTGTGGAGTGGAAAGAGGAAGAGGTCCCACCGGGCGTGCCAGAATCTGTTCCCCTCCGAACGGCGGCCGCACAGGACTGCTGAAGTCCTGGCGCTGAGGTTCGGGGCAGATGCTATTTGGTTTTATCCGTCTATCTTTCCGAAGATGCCACGTTGATTTATGGCACCGTGTATCGGAGGTTTAGACGGATGCGGCCGATGTAGCAGACTTCATCAGATTCCCCCTCAGGGTGAGGGGTTTTTGATTGTGGGGACACTCTTCCCTGCAGGCGCAAGCCCCTGCAGTTAATTACGCTACCGCATCGCGGTAACAACTTTCTCCTACTCCAGAATTTCACTTCGTGTCGTGTGTGTTTGTTTTGTTTGTGATTGCCCGTGGATTGTATACGGAGACTGAGTGATGCCGTCGCCCGTAGGACGTGGATTAGTCCAAATCCGTATTTACTTAGATTTGGGTTTGGTGTTTTTAGTTCAAGGATGCATTAGTCGCGTTGCGTCTAAGATCGACTTAAACATTTGTTAAGGATACGTTAGTCCTGTTTTAGACTAAGATCAACTTAACATTATGATTGATTTAATTATCCGGCCGTCGGGACTCGTCACCTCTCTGACGTCGTTGAGGGATTACAACGACAGGCGTCTGAGGAGTTCAGAGATGTACCCTTGAACCAAAGTTAATTTGGAGTTTTATCGTTTATTTAAATGTCTAAGGACACGTTAACCGTATTTGGGGTTAAGGTCAACTTAGACGGGACCGTTTAGATCCAACAAAAGAGCGTTTGGACCCTATTGTGCCAGTTTAGGGACGTGGCGGTCCATTGCCAGTTTTAGGGACGTGGTGGTCTATTATTAGTTTAGGGACGTTCCAGTCCGTTGCCAGTTTAAAGACGTAGTGGTCCATATTCCAGTTTAGGGACGTGGCGGTCCATTATTAGTTTAGGGACGTTTCGGTCCGATATTAGTTTAAGGACGTCTCGATCCACGAGTTTAAGGACCCCGCAGTCCATGGTGATGTATGATCGTTGGGACCCGTCACCTCTTTGACGTCGTTAAGGAATTACAACGACGGGTGTCAAAGGAGTTCGGAGATGTACCCTCGAACCGGATGTAAGTTGATTTAGGAGAGCCATTTTGCTCAGTCGATTTAATTTAAGGACTTGTGGCCACGATTGGGCTAAGTCCAGTTCAACATCTTTGTTAAGTAATGCATTGCATTTAGGCTCTGCAGAGCATCAATTTATTCTGAGCTCTGCTCATGATGCAATGCATTTGTTTGATTTGGGCTCTGCCCCTGGTAAAAATGCACAGCATTCCGAAGATTCTGTTTGGGCTTTGCCCATTTATAAATGATGCAAAGCATCTGTTTTGATTTGGGCTCTGCCCCTTAAAATAATGCATTTGCGCTTTATTGAGCCTGTTAGGCCTTCTCTTAATTGGGCTTGGCCCTTTTTAATGCATCTGCGCTTTGCGCTAAGTAATGAGCGCAAGTCCATACGGTGACGACACGTGTCGTGCTCTGATGAGTGCAAGCACACTAGCGCAGCGCGTTGCGCTGTTGCGCTGCGCAATTGCGCTGCTGACACGTGGCGCGCTCTCAGCGAGTTGCGCTAATTCCAGAGAGCAGAGCTCTACCTTAAGAGCGCTTAGCGCAAGTGGTTTTATGGCTGACACGTGGCGCTCTCTTAAGAGCGCAACGGCGCAACTTGGAAGTGCAAAGCACTAAGAATCTTTTAGATCCAAGAAGGGAAGTGCAAAGCAATGTTTAATTCCTTTGTCTAAATTAGATCAAAGAAAAAGAAGTTTTTTCTTTATTTGAAGAACCAGAGGTTCTTAAAAGTGCAAAGCACTATTCTTTTGTTATTTTATTATTTTTATTGTTTTTACAGAACCGAAGGTTCATAAGGAGTGCAAAGCACTGTTTTTTTTTTATAAGGATCATTGATCTTATTTTTAGATCGATGATCTATTAGAAAGCCTTTTTTCTACCTCATGGAGGTTCCTTACCTTTTTTTTTTTTGAAATCTTCTCAGAGTTTTCTCTGTTTAGAGTTTTTTGATTTTTCGAGAAAATTCTTGATGCCTTTGAATTGAGGTTTAGGGTCCTATTTATAGTGACCACAAATCTGTTGAATTTGTTAACGGGATCTTTCCTGAATGATTTTTGGGAGTTTTCCCACCGTTGGATCTTTGATCCAAAGGCCGAAGAAAGTCTTCTTGTTCTGGAAAGAACAGAAAAGATTTCATAAAAATCTTAATTCTGTTTGGCGCAGATGCCCCAGTGCATGACACGTGTCGCGCAGCGCAGAGCGCAGCGCAAGTGCGCTAGCGCATCTGCGCTGACGCGTGTCGCGCAGCGCAGGGCATGGTGCAGCTGAAGCGTTGCTTCCTCTAAACAGAGCTTTGCTCTGATTGGGTGCGCTTTCTTGGGCGCTGCGCGCGGGACTTGAAGCTTTGCTTCAAAAATTTGAATTTTGAATTCAAACAGAGCTTTGCTCTGATTGGGCGAAACATTCCTTCTTGAAGCTTTTTTTGGAAAGCTTCATTAAGGAGGTTGAACAAGTAACCAAAATCTTGTAACTCTTCATCAAGTGTTTATATATATTGCTTTGTTTTTGCTTTCTTTGCTTTGTTTCTTTACTTATCATGCTTAACTAATTCTATTTGGTTGTGGTATTGGTGAGGAAGTGAGATGAAAGGCTTTTGCCTCCTCCACCTCTTATTTATGTTTCATGTGCTTAAATTTATGATTCTAACTCAAATATGTTTATGTATTGATATGATGTGGTATTTTGAAACATAGTTACTTTGTAACCTCCTCATATACCATATTCATTCCTTTTTCCCATTTCAATGTTTAAGTTAAAATCAATTTAGTGTTAAGCTTGCTAGATTCGGATATCGTATTTTGTGATCAAGTGTTTGACAATCTCTTGGTTTCATATATGATATACCATCATAAACACCTAGCAAACTCAACACTAAAATCAATTGCTCTCACTCACTAATTGTGTTTTTGTTGTTGTGGTATGCTTGCTAACCCTAGTGTTTAGTGTTGATACCCCAAGCTCGGACATACAAACGGTAAGTGATCAAAACGGACTAGTTTCGTTCTTTACGGAGAATATTGGAATTTAACGACTTGAGCCTCGCAACCTCTTCGACAAGTCGTGCTTCAAGCCGAGATCAATGTGAGAACGAACAACTCATGAACAAGGAAAAGTCGAGGGAATCGTCGTGATTGAATCTTCCGAGCCAAAACCGCAACCATTCTTTCTTAACTTGTTTTCCTTCTTTCTTTGTTTTCCGTATTTTCGTATTCTTTCTATTTTTTTGTGACAACCAACCCAAATCACTAATTTGTTGAACCTTAAATCACAATACTTAATACACAATTCCCTGTGGATCGACCCGTGCTTGCCGGCTTGCTACAACGCGCCGTGCACTTGAGGTTTATAAATTTTAAATCGAGAACGATCTCGCGTGCGCAATCCGTTTCCTTCATTTCATATTCGTTTCCATAATATACGCATTTGCGCGCGGGGGTGAATTCCCAACACCGCCCCAATAATTTTGCTCGACGCATTTTTTCCTTGAAGACCGAGCCTCCAACAACTGAACGATATGTAGCAAACCAACTCTGATGCAGAGTCACATGCAACGATCTCTCCGAATCCACCATCCAAGAATCATATACGTCTGAAGTTGCACATACCGATAGAACCGAATCATCACTGCCCAAATCTAAATCAGTAACGATCCCAAAATTCATATACCTTTATATTATCTTTTCTTTAATAAAATACTGTATTTATTTCATTTCTGTATTTTTCATATATTCTGTTAAATATATTATTTTATATTTTGTTCTTAATTAGATATATTATTTCTATTTAGTCCACCCATCTATTTTTTTCTTGTTATTTCGTTTGAGCCCAAAAGCCCGTTTATATTATTTAATAACTTAGCTATTAATTCTCTTATTTATATTTTCCTTACAAACCATTCTTATTAAACCCATTTATAATTTTAGAACAAAACAAAACCCATAACTCAAGCCCACTTTCTCTTTTCCATCTCTCTTCCCCTGCTTCTATTTCCTTCCCATTTATTTTCTTTTCTTCTTTATTTCCCTATTAAACCCCCACGCCACCATTGGGGTCCTTGACTCTTCAACCGTGCCACCATCTATCTCTTCACCTCCTTCGTAACTGGTCCCATAATTCAACCTATTACACATAATTCAACATTAATCTCTCACTATGATCTCTCTTCATATAACTGTAGGGTTATGCCAGCGCCCTGGCCATCTACTGTGACCGAATGCGGAACAAAATTTTT
Organism: Agapanthus africanus; assembly: GCA_030015575.1. Lineage (NCBI taxonomy): Eukaryota > Viridiplantae > Streptophyta > Magnoliopsida > Asparagales > Amaryllidaceae > Agapanthus > Agapanthus africanus. Next base: position 46,698,523 of record JASDDO010000016.1, read on the forward strand.
ATAAAACTGGCGATAGAATAGCCCCATAATATGGATCGTCCATTAACCTTAATCTAACAAACATAAAGTGGAGTTAAGAAAGGTTATACCGAATGATCTGTGTCCTTTGGTCTTTAACCATCTTCCTAAGCTCCTAAAGGCCACCATGATCAAGCTTAACCGCGGGTCTCCCTCCATCGAAGATGATCTACCTGAGGATTTGTAGTTCGAGCTCCAACCTCATAGCCGAGTTAACTAGGGTACCTAGTTCACTAAACTAGATAACCTAGAGGATATAGAATCTAATGATGGATTAATTTGTCTCCAAACACCCTAGGTTTCTCAACATATGAGACTTGAAGGGTGGAGGTAGAAGAAGAAGCTTGAGGATGAGATGAGAGTGTGAAGCATGAAGTAACTCAAGAAAAATGGCTAAGTGCTGTGAACCAATAATGAATCAAGCCTCTCACAAAATATCTCACAACAACAAATATCAAGCATGCCACAATAGTCAACTATGAGTCATCCCCATGAGTCATCACAAAGCCATGCTTTCATAAATACCAAGTCACACATCATCTTCCACCTCATTAATCATTTAAACTAAATGGTTAAAACTAAATGAGGTGGCATCTTCTCGAAGTAATCTTTTAATAAATTACAAGAATACCCCACATCCATATATACATACCCGTATCCATATTCCGAAAAATACGAATACAAAGAGACGAAAATAATCCAATAATATAATACTAGAATCCGGTTTAAACCAAAACCCACTAGTAAAATCCGTCCGAATCATGATACGTGCATAAGTGCACGAATATCATCGAACCCTACCGTAATACCATACGGCCTCTATATCGATTCGCCCGAAGCAAGGAAACTCTCTGTATGAGACTCTAAAGACTCGTCAATATGCTGCAGTGGGTTTAACCACAAGCACGTCAGCATCACTAGCTGTACGTAACGTCTACCCAGGTATTGAGCGAAAGGAAGGACGGCGAGCAAACTCATATGAACCCCTACTGAGCCTATCCGTGACAATCTCCGTACAGTCCGGTCTGTTCATCTAAGAGTATCACATATCGAGTCAAGGGGGGTGGATAAAGTCAGACCCCTAATAACACGACATTTCGTGTTGGTATAAAACCCATGACCAACTGAGAAACTACTAATCCAAATCAATAATTCTCGACTACCTTGGATAAGGATTTCTTATGATGTCCACCCGTGCACTACGTAATATTAACCCCCAATACCGGGAGAGACGAATCCCCGACGATCCGCTCACTGCCTTCATGTGGGTCGGGACTGTACCCAACTAAAACATGTTTGCAGGACTCCTTTGAGCCGTGGTAGGGTAGTAATCAAAGCACAATGGGAACTCACACGAGACAAATGACGATCTCAGGTCGACAGACTAACCTGTACACATGTCATCTGGGAGCTGCTATCCGACAATAAGTATAATACCAACTAGCATATTCCCGGCGAGTCCGTCCAGTGTACTCATAACCCAATGAGCACCTGTATACTATCTTAGGTGACAAACAGACACCAATGGCTTGTGAGACAGGCCACCGCCCCTCGTCGGGGTCTCGATAAGTACACACTAGTCTACTCTGGAGAATCAATGCCCAGTCTCGATACTCCCTCGACAAGGGACATTTAAGGATGTGCTTATAGAACACCCAATTCCCATATATATGATCGCCATCATAATGCTGGTAGTCAAGCAAGAATTCTATGTGCTCTATCAACATGTAATAGTAATCTGTAATACCACATAATGCATGTATATGATGATAAAGACAAACCAGATAGTATACTATCATTTTGAGTAAGACTGTTCTATCCGTATAGGTCCTCCCTTAATCATCATAATCACCTGCCTGCGATTACAATAATTTCCTTGAGGGCACTATAACCAACAATCTCTCACTTGCACTTGAGGCTAATTATTGCGATGTCGCATACTCATAGCCCGTGTAATACAGAACACCCAACTTCTCTACTAATAAGTCTCACAAAGCTCGTTTGTGAAACTATTGGGTTCGAGAAATAGTCTCAGTGAGTGGATCCGTTCCAGTGTTTCTATCTTTATCTCTCTATATATCTCAACTTCGCGGAGAAATACTATCTCCCGAAATGAGCAATACCTTGCCTCAGAATTTGTCTGGATATCTGATGGGACTCAGTTCACATATGAACTCCAAATCCAACAAACTTCTTAGACTGTATCATCCACTGAATTTAATCAGTATACTGCGCCATGCCTTCCACAGTATCCGCTTGGACCAGCTGTCCAACATATTGCCCCTAAAAAAGATAGAAAACAATAACTCTAATAGCCACTCTGTCATCTAGGTCACCTTAGAAGCCTGAAATGATAACCGCCTCCCGAAGGAGGCTGCCGTTACCATTTACCAAGAACATCCACTTATGTTCATAACTTCTTCCCAATGTTTCTCCAGGATTGGAGTTATAAATACTTATTGCAGCATGTGCAAAATCAATATATGGTGTTGTACTTGACATCTTATGATTGACTCAATTGCCTAAGCAAGTGATATGTCAATCATGCAAATCTCTCTCCGCATCAGTCTATAATACATCTCTTTAGAGAGGGTGACTCCATCACCCGCGGGTACACCACCACGCCAGGAGTCGTCCATTCTAACACACTTTAGAATAATGTCAAAGTACCCGAATTGGGACACTTCCCAAATCTAGATCTAAAACCATAGATCTAGTCACCAGAATCCCTGATAATATATCCATATCATATTTGGAGAAACCACCTTGTGACAACCACAGTATAACCGATCGTAGTATAGGAAGATCTCTTCCTATTAAGTGCATGTCATCCAAATACCAGGGCATCACTCCCTACTACCTTCTTACTAGATCCATCTCTTTTTTGATGAAGTCAAACTCTATGACTGTCACATAAAAAATAGATGATCTATCTCCGCTATACTTGCTTTAGTCTATAAATAGACATAAGCTACTTGCCCACTATGCTTCCGCTGCTCCCATTGATTACAACAACCCTCTGGCAGAGTCATATACACGTACACTTCTAAAGCTAATTTAGAACGACGTTATACTCATTCTCCTACCAGATTTCATAGTCTAGAACTGCAATAGTGGCAAGTTTGGATAATCATAAATCTCCATGTCACCATCTCTGATGAGACCGAAACACCTCTCGGGTGCCTGAGGTTACCCACCAAATCTGCGAAGTGGCTAATGGATCGTCGAATATAATTGAATGGTTAGGTTCTACTAAATTTTCAGTAATCGTTTGTGGTTCTGGAATCACTTCCAGTTCTACCATATTCCCATTAATGTTTTCTAAAAAGAATCCATTTTACTAAAACTGGTGGCAAGTCACGAACAATATAACTATTGATCTTCCAGATGGTAGAAAGTTAACCCTTGACTAAGCCCGGGATAACCCACAAACTGCCATTACTGAAACGTGTCTTGAGTTTGTCCAGGTTCTGATTTTAAGCATAAGACTATACCTTAATATCGCTAAAATATGAATCCATTCTATATATCCAATATAGAAACAAATGCACTAATTTAATTGAAACTAGATTCAAAAATCATGCTGCTGTTTCCAGTGCATATCAACCAAATGGAAGGAAGCCATGCAGCATTACTAATCAAGGAATGCATCCACCTATGAGTAACATGAAAGAGAAGCAATTTCTCAAAACTATTACTTACAACGGAATACCAAACACAAGTATCTACATCTTCGATCACCTTGAAGAATCCTGATACTTGCAACATATGGTTCTCTACTTTATTCTTATACCTATATCTTCTCAATATCTGGACCTTGTATTTCAACGAAATACTTGTCTTGAACTGAAGAAGTCATGAGTAAACAGAATATAGTACGAGTACCAACCCCTTTGTCCTAACGGACATTGGACAGCATACAATACTTTGTATAAGTCCACTGAGTTTAACAACTCAAACCTTGTGCGTCGAAAATTGAAAACTGTACTATGGTTAAGAAGAATTATACCGTTGTTGAATGCACCTTATCTAACCATCAACTGATATAGATAAATGTCATACACATAATTTCAAAAAGTTATATCTCAGTTTATAAAATAAACGTACAGGTATATCAATTTGAAATTGGTGCATAACAACGGATATTCAAAACTAAATATTTGCCGTCAGGAAAAACCCAGGTGATTTCCTCAAATACCACCAATTACAAAGAATTCCAATATATATAGAGAGGATCTAATCACCCAATTCCCAATATTTTACTCCCACTCACCATCTGTAACGCCATACAGATGTGAGAATCAAATCTGGTAAATGCATACCCTGGAGTTAGAATCTAATTAGGAAAACAATTTTCAATTAACACCGCACAGTAAAACTGAAACATGAAAATGTTTCGAAGGGGTAAGCGGGTATTCCTAGTAATGTTTCTTCCAATATCCTGATTCATGACTGTAACCGTATATTTCTTTGCCCTCACTCCAATCCATTTATATGTCTTTACTCATTACCTTCTGCACACCACACTTAGGCTAATTGATTTTCTTCCTTCCCTACCCTTCGGCACGAGCCTAAGGATTGGAAGAAGACTATCCTCTAAGAGCAGTAGGTGTACTCTCCTAATACTAGGAGCTCTGGCAACCTGAGAGAAGGTAAAGGGAAGGGACAACTGAATAATCCTATTCTATTTCTCCAGAACCAGAAACCATCCTCAAACCGGAACAAGTTCCTTCGAGTTCGTATGTAACTATACAATGGAATACCCAAGTAATATGGATCTTCATAGTGATACAGAGCGTTCCGGAGAAATGCAAAGGTGATATAGGAGTGGAAGGGGGATAGGCTGTTTCGTCGTGAATGATAGCAGTCACAATTTCCTTTGCCCTTAATCTAATCCCTTTATATGTCTTTACTTATTACCTTCTGTACACCACACTTAGGCTAATTGGTTTTCTTCCTTTCCTACACTTCGACACCTGCCTATAGTTTGGAAGAAGACTATCCAATAAGTGCAATAGGTATACTCTCTAATACCAGGAGCTCTCGCAACCTGAGAGAAGGTAAAGATAAAAGACAACCGAATACTCCTATTCAATTTCTCCAGAACTGGAAACCATTCTCGAACTGGAACAAGTTTCTTTGAGTTCGTATTTAACTATACGATGGTATACCCAAGCAATATGGATCTTCGTAGTGATACGGAGTGTTCCGGAGAAAGGAAAAGGTGATTTAGGAGCGGCAATGATATATGCGACTAAATGACAATCCAAAAGCCAAAGTGTTTTTAAGAAGGTTCGGTTAACTTGGTTCATGAGTTTTTAAGGTCAGGCCATGGTCGCTGCCAAAGAGAGAGAGAAAAGAAACACTCCGCGTGCACTCTAACCTAAATCAGATTGGTCAATCACTTTATCTAATCAGGATGGCTCCCACCGTTTTCTCGAATTCTCCTTCAAACCTAAAAAGAGAATTAGTCAGGATCAACTAAAATCACCCGAGGAGTAACACCTACTCATCAGTGGGAATCGGGATCCAACTATTACCGCATGATAACTTGATGGAAGCCACTCAAGTCACCATACTCCAGAAGGTATGCGCATGCCTTGCAAGTTTCCAATATGTTTGAAACTCCCGATGTGGTTTTTACCCCAAGCATCATATGGTCTTGATAGAGACCAACGTACCATAAGACGCAAGTCAAGTTCAACCCGTCATTGTCCTGGATTAATTTAGACCCACCAGCATAAGCCCTTGATAGAGACCAAAGTGGCTATGCGACTGTCTTAATTAATCGCATCCTAAGATGCAACAGATAACTAACATTTAGCTACCATTCAGTATGCCTTGATAGAGATCAACGTATATAGCACGAATATTAAGCGCTACTTTTCTGAAATGACGGAGGGCTGCGGCTGGTTTTTGGAGAAAAACCTTTAACATAATGAAATTGATATCGTTGAAGAACCCGATTAGTTTTACAAATATATAGTGGCGCAAACTTTTGCTAATGAGGTCACTCCCTGTGAAGGGATCTCGGCTCTTTTCTCATCGAATGAGGTGCGGGATATTCCAAACTGAATACCACGATGCAAAACAAAAGAATAGACTATAGTGAAGTTATTACACTGACGCAAACTTTTGCTCAAGAGGTCACTCCCGATAAAGGGATCTCGGCTCTTGCCTCGTCGAATGAGGTGCTGGATTTTCATAACCGAATTCCACTGTGCAAAGAAAAAGGAAATGTCTGTAATGTCTGTTTTTTAAAAACTTGGTTCCAACAACATCATATATAGATTTTTTTTCCTTGCATTAATCGGAATTAATGCAGTCCCATCAGTTAATCCATATCACACCAGAAAAGAACGAAAATACAATATACGTATATGCCATCCGCATTCGCCACGGGGTCCCGTCATGCACCGTTAGGTTACTTAACTAACGGCAGAGCGGGGGCTGGACTAGCGCGGATGCAAAACATATACAACATCTACTAGTATATATATAAATATATATATAACATTCGTCCCAGGCATGATATAAGAAACATGACAGAATCTCAGCAAGCAACACAGAATGGTGGATAATTTTGGAGCCTCGGGTTTCATTTGAGCCGCAAATGAGACCCGACGTTCCCTGTCCTGTGGATAGCGTTTGCAATGAAAACCTAGACCCCTACAAGCACGGCAAGTTACCTGCCAATCCCATAAGTGAGGAAACCCCAATCAACAAAGTGAATGGGCCACCCAGCACTTCACGGAATCCGGTAACTTGATCACCCCTCCGTGGGTCAACCTGTACCCCCTACGAGTGCGACGAATAGCCTGCCAATTTTAGAATGAGGCCCCCTCTGTCTCAACGCCATGAGATGCGGACCCGTTGCCCTCTAGAACCCGGCTATTCGAGCACTCCACCACGGGGTAATCCTAGTACAGAAAATGAAAATATATGTACATGGGTGACATCGATCTAAACCAGGTTGTGCCCCAAACAAATAATATACAAACTGGCAGAGACGGCAGTCCACATGCCGGACACTCTCCTCGCAATATCAAATGTACAAATGAATCTTAACTGTACAACTATCATTGCACCACTGGCTATTCACCACGAAAACCCAACCACAACCTCAGCACAACACAGAACATCAACGTGAATGTCATGTTCACAAACCCGTCTAATAGAACATATAGCAGTTAGACGAGTTATACCGCTTTAATGACATTCACGATCGCAGATAGTAATGTATGTACTGAAAACATTTAAACAGTGTTAAAATACCAACTTCGAAATACTTTGTATTGCCCCAAACTAAGAGATAACAGAATATCCAACCAGGGAAAAAACAAACAATACCCAAAAACCAATATTCAAGAGACTAGAATACACTAAAATCATCAAGTCCCAACTCCCTTACTGGACCGACAAGGCCGGGAAATATCTCCATCTCGTCGGCCAAGTTATAGAATTTGGGGCTCGTGTTTTCAGGGTGTTCAACATATCATACAAGTAGTCTTCTGCAATTATTTAAAAAAAATTGAAGACTATAAAAATTTGACAGAAACTTGAATATTATCCGTATTGTTTCGGAGTTGTTTCGGTTTCGTTATTTAAACATCGTCTAAAACTGCTAGTTTAGGGTTTATGGGTTAGCTCTGGTACCATGTTGGGTTATTCCAGTGTCCTGGCCATCTACCGTGACCGAATACGGAACAAATTTTTTTATAAAACTGGCGCTAGAATAACCCCATAATATAGATCAACCATTAACCCTAATTTAGCAAACATAAAAAGGAGTTAAGAAAGGTTATACCGAATGATCCGTGTCCTTCGGTCTTTAACCATCTTCCCAATCTCCTAGAGGCCACCTTGATCAAGCTTGATCGCCGATCTCCCTCCATCGAAAATGATCCACCTGAGGATTTTTAGTTCGAGCTCCAACCTCATAGCTGAGGTAACTGGGGTATCTAGTTCGCTAAACTAGATAGCCTAGAGGATGTAGAATCAAATGATGAATTAATTTTGCTCCAAACACCCTAGATTTTTCAACACATGAGACTTGAAGGGTGGAGGTAGAAGAAGAAGCTTGAGGATGAGATGAGAGTGTGAAGCATGAATCAACTCAAGAAAAATGGCTAAGTGTTGTGAACCAATAATGAATCAAGCCTCTCACAAAATATATCACAACAATAAATATCAAGCATGCCATAATAGTAAACCATGAGTCACCCCCATGAGTCATCATAAAGCCATGCTTCCATAAATGCCAAGTCACACTGTATCCTCCACCTCATTAACCATTTAAACTAAATGGTTAAAACTAAATGAGGTGGCATCTTCTAGCAGTAATCTTGTAATAAATTACAAGAATACCTCTCATCCGTATATACATACCCGTATCCGTATTCCGAAAAATACGAATACAAAGAGAGGAAAATAATCCAGTAATATAATACTAGAATCCGGCTTAAACCAAAGCCCACTAGTAAAATCCGTCTGAATCATGATACGTGCACAAGTGCACGTATATGATCGAACCCTGCCATAATACTATACGGCCTCTACATAGTTTCGCCCGAAGCAGGGAAACCCTCTGTGTGGGACTCCAAAGACTCGTCAATATGCTGGTAGTGCGTTTAACCACAAGCACGTCAGCGGCACTAGCTGTATGTAACGGCTACCTAAGTATTGAGCGAAAGGAAGGACGATGAGCAAACTCATCTGAACCTCTACCGAGCCTATCCGTGACAATCTCCTTACAATCCGATCTTTTTTTCTAAGAGTATCGCATATCGAGTCTAGGGGCTGGATAAAGTCAGACCCCTAATAACGCGACATTTCGTGTCAGTATGAAGCCCATCACCAAGTGAGAAACTACTGATCCAAATCAGTAATTCTCAACTACCTTGGCCAAGAATTTCTGGTGATGGCCACCCGTGCACTATGCGACATCAACCCCCAATACCGGGAGAGACGAATCCTCGACGATCCGCTCACTGCCTCCATGTGGCTCGGAACTGTACCTAACTAAAACCTGTTTGCACGACTCTTTTGAGCCGTGGTAGGGTAGTAATCAAAGCACAGTGGGAACTCACACGAGACAAATGACGATCTCAGCTCGATAGACTAACCTGTACTCATGTCACCTGGGAACTGCTATCTGACAATAGGTATAATACCAACTAGTATGTTCCCGGTGAGTCCTTCCAGTGTACTCATAACCCAATGAGCACCTATATACTATCTTAGGTGACAAACAAACACTAATGGCTTGTGAGACCGGCCACCGCCCCTTGTCGGGGTCGCGATAAGTACACACTAGTTTACTCTGGAGTATCAATGCCTAGTCTCGATACTCTCTCGACTAGGGACATTTAAGGATGTGCATATAGACCACCCAGCTCCCATGTATATGATCGCCATCATAATACTGGTAGTCAAGCAAGAATCTTATGGGCTCTGTCAACATATAATAGTGATATGTAATACCACATAATGCATGTACATGATGATAAAGACAAACCAGATAGCATACTATCATTTTGAGTAAGACTGTTCTATCCGTATAGGTCATCCCTCAATCATCATAATCACCTTCCCGCGATTACAATAATTGCTTTGAGGGCACTGTAGCCAACAATAAATATATACATATCCATACTCATTTTCTACTACCGCTGATGTTTCTCTTTCTTCTTCCTTCACCCACCACCACCTTGGCCGCTTTGACGACCCCCTCGCCCTACTGCAACAATCTTCCGCCATAACCATCATCGCCGTCGACAGCATCGCCTTCAAACCCGACAACATTAACCCTAGAACTTTGTTCGTCTTTTTGACGCATTACAGGCTGTGAAACGAGGCACCATGGCCAGGCCCGAGACCGCGTGAGCGACACGATCATTTCCATGCTTCCGAATCTCCGTTCTGTCAACGTTTCGATTTTGCGTGAGACGATGTTCGACGAAATGCCCCCAATGAAATTTTCCACGTTCTAATCACGAGCGTAGAGTTCGTTTCGCTTCGCGGGATAAATCGGGAAGTACAGTTCTTAGACCGTCTTGCAATTAGGTAAGCCTCATTCCTTTACTCCATGCTCTCAATAATTTTGCTTATTTTACATCCATTGCTCTATACATATTGTTTTAGATCAAAGCTGAATTTAAATCTTTTCAATAATCATTAAAAAATTAGAATCTCAGATTGCTAAGAGTGTTTCTTAATCATGTTACAGAGAAATTAGTTTCTAGACCCAAAATTTGCACCTCGTTTATTTTAAGAACCCATCACTTTCCAAAATTAATATGGGTAACTGTTAGCTTAATGTTTTTCTTACGGGTTGATTTGGTTTCATCATGCTTCTATATGCTTTAGATGATTCCAAATTTAGTTTATAATTCCATGATCCACTTCTCAGCAAGCTTGTTTAATGCCTCCATTAATAAAGGCTGGGTACCAGCTCATAAGAGATGATTTTCATATAGATTCAATCAATATTTATCGAACCATGTTGTAATGTGAAGTTTACCCATGATTCAAATCTTCAATTGCATGTGTGATAGGCTCCATAGAAGAAAACAACTATAATGATCATATTAGATTGTCGATCATAACACATGTTTCGCCAAGTTTTAGATGTATAGTTTGCAGGGGTTGCAGAGTCAGCGCCCGGCGGCATACAAACTCACACACACACAGCCGGGAATTTCTCTATATAGCATAGTTATTAGTTATCAAATTATCGTGCTATAATTAAATTGGTCATAAGATCTATATTGATATATAAGCATAGCAAGCAGTTAATAAATTTTATCATGAGAATAAGTTACTATATGTAAATTTGCCATTAAATCGGAACTAATTTTTATGCATTAGAAGGAAGCATTTGAATCGTTTTGTCATAAAACTAATGCCAAATTAAAATTCCAGTCTTTACCTTCCACCAATGGCTCATCTCAAAATAGAAGAGTTTGGTTATTCTTCCTAAAGTTTAGCCTTTACTGAATTTATACAGCTATAAACTATGTAAATAAATATTTTAACATGATGTATATACTGTAAGTCCATGTCACACACCCCACGTGTTCGCGGGGAGGCGGAATATATGAAAAACAATTATCAAAGCTTCGTAACACGGACTTGAGCACACGGATCGTGTCTAAACCATTACTAGCAAACTATGAGAGATTTAACTACTCTGATTCGAAGTTATACCGTTACTTGTCCTTAGAGTCTTCATCGTTTTCCTCCACACCTCGTCGGCTCTATGCAACATGGGTACCTCAACGGCCTCCTCGAGTCAAAGACGATCAACCCGAAAGTCTATAGTCCGAGCTCCTATCTCGAATCTAAGATAACTACGGGTTCTAGTTTGCTAATCTAGAAGTTCTAGAGGGTGTAGAGTATTTATATGGATTACTTAGTCACTTTTAAACCTTAGGATTCTCAACTCATGAGAGCTTTTAGGGTTTGAGGAAGAAGATGAAGACTTGAGGAGAGAGAAGTGTTTTGTGATAAAATGAACTATTATCTTTTGTGAATATCATGAAGCATAATAATAACATCAAAATAAATATCTAGCTAATATCCATCATGCTTCATTTAATTCACAAGGTGAATCATCTAATGAGTCACCTAATGAGTCATGGATCATTTAATGAAACTACACCCCATCTCCTCTACCTCATTTAGTTTAAATCTAAAAACAAATAAACACAAATGAGTCACCTCCTTCTAGAAGCTTCCCGACAAATTACGAGACTGCCCCTCCCATCCGTATATCCGAAAAACACGGATAAACTGAGACTGAATAAATCCATCTGTATAATACTAGGATCCGGCTTAAACCAAAGCCCACTAGTATTATCTGCCCGATCATAGTACGTGCACAAGTGTACGTAAGTGATCGTGGCCCTGCCGTAAAATCATACGGCCTCTACATCTTTTGCCCGGTGCAGGGAAACTCTCTGTGTGGGACTCTAAACACTCGAAACTACGCTGGCAGAGGGTTTAACCACAGGCCGCAAGCGGTACTAGCTGTACGTAACGGTCCCCAGGTAGATGTCGATAAGAAGGACGATGAGGAAACCCATCCGAACTCCTACTGAGCCTGTATGTGACAATCTCCGTACAGTCTGGTCTGTTCATCTAGGACTATCTCATATCAGGCCTAGGTGGCGGTAAACGCCAGACCCCCAATAGCGGTATAAGTCGTGTCGGAGTGAAGCTCATTACACCTTGAGAAACTACTGGAGCACCAACCAGTAAATCTCGCTTTCCCTGGCCAGGGACCTAGCGTAATGGCTCTCCATACACAGCGCGATATCAACCTCCAATACCAGGAGAGACGAATCCTGTCTAATCGCCACTGCCTCCAAGTGCTTCGGGGCTGCACCCAACTACTACCTGTTTGCACGACTTCTTTGAGCCGTGGTAGGTTAGTAATCTAAGTACAGTGGGAACACACTCGAGGTGAAGTAGTAATATCAAGTCGACGGACTAAGTTGTACTCATGTCACCTGGGAACTGCAATCTGACGATAGGTATAGTACCAACCTGCAGTTCCCGGCGAGTCCTGTCCGGTGTACTTGTAACCTAACGAGCACCTGCATACTATCTCCAGTACGACGTACTGATGGATGTGGGACAGACCATCTCCCCATGCTGGGATGAGAAGCATATACACCAGTCTATATGGACGGACCATCTCCCCATGCTGGGATGAGAAGCATATACACCAGTCTACTCCGGAGTATCGATTCCCTCTCTCGATAATCCTACGACCAGGGACCTGTATAGGATGCTGCTTATAGACTACCCAGCCCCCATTAGTGTGGCTGCCATCACAACGCTGGTAATCAAGCAAAGATCATATGGGCTTTACTAATATGTATAAGCGATATGTTAAAAGAAACATATGCACATATTAAAGTAGAAACAAACCATATAGTATACTACCATTTTTAGCAAGACTGTCAATACAATTGTGAATATCCTAAGCTTCCATTAAGTAATATACAATCTAGTATGATACAATAATGGCCTCTAGGGCATAAATACTAACAATCTCCCACTTGCACTAGGGCCATGTACTGGCATATCGCAGACCTATCATTTCAAATAGCCTCTCGAACCGCGTCTGAGGAATGGCCTTTGTAATGGATCAGCAGTGTTATTCTCCGTATCTACTCTCTTCACCTCGATCTCCCGGCGATCTACGATCTTCCTGATTAGGGGATACCGGCTTAAGATGTGTCTGGAATTCAGATGGGACCTGGGTTCCTTCGCTAAAGCTATAGCGCCGTCGTTGTCGCAATACAGAGGTATTGGATCAACACTGGTAGGAACCACCTGAAGTTCTATGAGGAAATTCTTCATCCAGACAGCTTCTTTTGCGGCATCACAAGAAGCTATGTACTCCGCTTCCATCGTCGAGTCAGCAACGGTGTCCTGTTTGGAACTCTTCCAACAGACCGCCCCTCCATTGAGGGTAAAGACATAACCTGACATGGACTTGGAGTCATCCTTTTCATTCTGGAAGCTGGAGTCAGCAAAGGCCTAGATCTAGAGGTCCTTTCCGCCATACACCAAGAATATCTCCTTAGTCCTCCTCAGGTACTTGAGAATATTCTTTACTACTGTCCAGTGCTTCTCCCCTGGGTTTTCCTGATACCGGCTTACAACGCTCAATGCGTATGCTACATATGGTCTGGTACATAACATCGCATACATTATAGAGCCTACCGCAGAAGCGTAGGGTATAATCGACATGCGAGCCCTTTCTAAATCAGTCTTGGGAGACATCTCTTTGGAGAGGGTGATTCCGTGACAAGCCGGTAGGTTACCGCGCTTAGAATCATCCATACAGAATCTTTTCAATATGGTGTCTATGTACCTGGACTGCGAAATTCCCAACATCCTCTTTGATCTATCACGATAGATCTGGATCCCCAGAATGTAGGAAGCATCACCGAGGTCTTTCATGGAGAACTTCTGTGACAAGAATCCTTTGACTGACTGTAACATAGGAAAATCATTTCCTATTAAGAGAATGTCATTTACGTACAAGATGAGAAATACTACAGTTCTATCTACAATCTTACTATATATGCATGGTTCATCTGGATTTTTGATAAAGTTGAATTCTTTAACAGTATCATCAAAACAGATGTTCCAACTCCGCGACGCCTGCTTTAGTCCATAAATGGACTTAAGCAACATGCACACTTTACCGCTGCTCCCACTCTGAATGAATCCATCTGGCTGATCCATATAGACGCACTCTTCCAAATTACCATTTAGAAAAGTCGTCTTTATGTCCATCTGCCGGATCTCATAATCGTGGAAGGCAGCAACAGCAAGAAGGACCCGAATGGATTTGAGCATAGCCACTGGAGAAAAGGTTTCGTCATAGTCCAAACTAGGTCTTTGACGAAAACCCTTTGCAACAAGTCTAGCCTTAAAGGTTTCAACCTGTCCATCTACACCAATCTTCCTTCTGAAGATCCATTTGCATCCTACTGGTTTTACCTCATCTGGAGCAATGTCCAAAGTCCATATTTTGTTAGTGTACATGAACTCCATTTCGTTCCGCATTGCATCCAGCCATCTTACTGAGTCGCCGCTCTGAATGGCTTGCTGGAAGCTAGTAGGATCATCATTATCAATGATGCAATCCTCTCGATCCCCGTCTATGCGAAAACCGTAGTATGTCTCGGGTGGATGAACTGCCTACTACTTCTGCGAATAGGCGCTGGGATGTCCCTTTCTTCTGAAACTTCTAGTTCTACCATACTTTCAGTAACAGCTTGTGGTTCTGGAATTTCTTCCAGTTCTATTGCGCTCCCACTCTTCTGATTTTCTAAAAATTCAGCTTCCAAGAAGTGGGCATGACGAGAAACAAAAACCTTATGTTCCTCCGCGTAATAGAAATAATACCCCTTGGATTTCTTTGGATATCCCACAAATTTACAGTGTACTAAGCGTGCCTCGAGCTTGTCTGCATGCTGCTTTTTAACAAAGCTGGACATCCCCATGTCTTCAAGTACTAAAGATAGGGTTTCTTCGCACTCCACATCTGATATGGTGTGGTAGGCATAATCTTGGTTTGAACCTTGTTCAAAAGATATGCAACTGATTCTAGTGCATAACCCCAGAAAGATCGTGGTAACTCAGCCTTACTCATCATGTAACGAACCATATCCAATAGGGTTCGATTCCGCCTTTCCGATACACCATTGTGTTATGGTGTGTATGGAGGGGTAAGCTGAGAGAGAATTCCATTCTCTTTTAAGTATCCCAGGAACTCGGCACTTAAGTATTCGCCATCTCGATCAGATTTCAGTGTCTTGATACTTTTTCCTGTTTGGTTTTCCACTTCATTCTTGTATTCCCGAAATTTCTCAAAGGCCTCGGATTTATGCTTCATCAAGAAGATATGTCCATACCAAGAGAAATCATCCGTAAAAGTTATGAAGTAGGAATGACCACCCCTTGCATGTGTAGACATTGGACCGCACACGTCACTGTGTACGAGTCCCAAGAGCTCGCTCGCTCTTACCCCGTGTCCAGTAAACGGAGTCCTTGTCATCTTTCCCATGAGACAAGATTCACAAGTAGCATAAGATTGATATTCGAACGGACTCAAATATTCTTCTCTATGTAACTTAGTTAACCGTGTTTCATTGATGTGACCTAGTCTACAATGCCATAGAAAGCCTGATTTACTTCCGAAGACTTTCTTTTAGGTGTGTTCTGGACATTAAAAACCTGAGCTTGATTTAATACGTATATACCGTTATCTAATGCACCGGACCCAATCAGAACTTGATTTAAGTGGATGCTTACCACATCGCTTATGAATGTAAAATCATATCCCTCTCTAGAAAGTGAGGATACTGATATGATATTACAAGTCAAACTAGGTACATACAAACAGTTACGTAGAATCAATATCTGCCCACTTGTCAGTCATAGGCGATATTCCCCCACGGATTCAGCGTCTATGCTCATTCCGTTAGCAACTCTGAGAGACATATCACCTACCCTGATAACTCTACGGTTTCTCAAAGCATGTAACGAATTATAGATATGAGATCTTGATCCGGTATGTAGTACCCAGGAAGTGGAGTTAATTGACAAACAGTTCTCAATTACAAACACGCCCAAGGCCGAAACCACAACATACTTCGAATCATGGCTACTGGCTTCCAAAGCCCTGCAATCTTTCTGCCAATGCCCCTTCCCATAATAATAGGAACATCCCTCCTTCCCTACACCAAGTCCCGAAACTTTTGCTCTTCCATTTCCTTCTGCTTCACTAACACCGTATATCGGCTTTGTGGAGGTTTTGTTCTTTTCACTCTTTGCTTTCGCCCTGGATGCAAAAGAAGAAGGCCCCCCATTAAGCAGAGCGGGTGTCTCCTTGGTTTCTTTCTGGGTGTAAGTAGAGGGTAGGGACTGTGTAAATAAGTCAGCATATGACATGTTTCCCAACATGGTCTCCAGGTCCGTGAGCTTATTAATATAGCTAGTCATCGTAAGGACGTCGTCCCTTACAGATGACCCGACAGCCAACCTCGCTTGAAGCAATTCGTTCGAGGCCTCATATCTTGCGATACGAGATTGCTCTCCACATAAATCTTTGTTATGGAGGAAGATGGAAACTAAGTCCTTTTCCTTTTTCTGGTATACACCATCAACTGAAGCCAACACGAGGCACTTGGCATTCACACCGTCCTTTTCCTTTTTCTGACGGATATCCATATCCGTGACGGTGGAAACTGGACCTGGGACGGCGGGGGCTTGAGTAGTAATAGGGTGGTCCAGCTTGTCATAAGAAATGGACATCTGGACCTTTTCCAGTCATAAAAGTCAGTTTCAGTCAACTTGTTATCTAGATGTAACCTAGTCATGGTCACAGGGTCGCTGCAGTTGAGAGAGAGAAGAAAATACTTTAGCATGATGCTCTTGCAAGTTTAGATTGGTTTTTAGTTTATCTAAACAGGATGGCTCCCACTGTTTCTCGAATCCTTCCTCAAACCATAAAAGAAGAATTAGTCAGGACTGATCTCACCGTACAATACTTGCTTAACCGTTCATCCAGGCTAGTGTCGGTACATCGAGGGAGGTTTTACGACGCTTTCGCGAAGTTCCTTAATTAAATAACCTCTTTTCCCTGGAGGCGTAGCCCCGCTGACACCGTTCTAGACACCTACTTAGTTTATAGCATTGATCGTTATGTGACGAATCTCCTGATGAGTAGCATATACTCACAGTAGGATCAGGATCCAGATATCATTGTGTGATAATGCTGAAGGAATCCTATTAACATTATCAAACTCCAAATGGTATCCAACACTAGCAAGTTTCTGTTTCTTTAGAAACTCCCGATGTGGATTTTTTCCCCATGCTTTTATGACCTTGACGAAGGCCAACAAATCATAAGTCACATGTCAAGTTCTTCCCATCATTATCCTTGTTAATTTGAACCCACCCGTACATACCCTTGACGAAGGCCAACAAAGTAATACGACTGTCCCAAACCAACGCATCTATCTATGCTACATATGAATACCCCAGCAGCTACCAAACACTATGCCTTGACGAAGGCCAACAAACATAGCTTGAATACTACTGACCATCCATATGAAATGATGGAGGGCTACGACTGGTTTTAGCAAAACCGTGAACGTAGTGAACTTGATATAATCGAAGGAACCTGATAGCTTTTTAAAAGGAGTGGTTAAAGCTCCGCAATTAAAAATTCTGCTCTTTTAAAATAACTGAGTGGTTTCTTTTAAATTTGTTCCAACGATTCAGCTTTGGTTTGTTTTCTTTGCATTAAAATAATATGTCCCATCATTTATCCTATCATTGCAGAAAACAACGAAAATACAACGTCCGCTTATACCATCCGCATTCTCCACTGGGCCACGTCATTCACCCGTTAGGTTACTCAACTAATGACAAAGCGGGGGCTGGGCTAGCGCGGATGCAAAACATAAGCAACGCCTACTAGATATCATATATAGATATTATACATTCGTCAGACGCAATAATAGGCATTCCAGATCACAGATGAACATATTGGATATACTAGGAATCCGCGTTTCGTTCGAGCTTACAACAAAAGACGGATTACACGGTCGTGATGAATAGACAAACCCCACCCTAGACCCCTATGGGTGCGGCAAACTACCCGTCTAGTACCAGAAGTGAAACAGTCTCCCTCAACGACGTGAGTAGGCCATTAAATACTTCAAAGTACCCGGTAGTTTGTGCATCCCATCTTGGGTCTATCTTAGGAGTAAAAAACAGTAAATGAAATAATACAGCGGTGGCTACAACCTCAACCTGGATGTGCCCCGCAAAAGAATATTACAATATATTACAATTTACATCGAATGAAAAATAAAAACTCTCATCTCACATCCCCGGCTATTCATCCACGATAATCCAATGAAGTTCATATCCACAAACTAATATCCATTACAGAAATGTGCAACCCCCAACTTACCGACATACTAGCAATTAGCGGAGGTTTACGAACACATCAAATAACCCGATTAGCAAATAACTTAGAATTTCGATCGACAACCTTTTTCCATGTCTACCCCAAATGTAAACCAGCACTGAAAAGACCTGGGGTGAAACAAAAAATACAGGAAAATAGAACACCCTAAAATAAGACAAACTGTGTAAATACGAGTCAACTCGGAGTCGACTCGGCCGCGGATCCGCGGCGTATTGCACCAATCCGCCGCGCTTCCGCGGTCGTCTCACCGAGTTAGCAACTCGTATTTCTCCAGTATTCTTAGAATTCCCTGCTGTGAATTTTCATACTTCTGAAATTATTTTTTCGACAAGTTTAAAATCGACAGAAACTTTAGGGAAGCGGGGTTATGTTTTCGTGTTTTTCCGACGATCGAAGTTCTAATTAGTTGCTAACAAGCTAGTAAAGGTTTAGTAGGCTCTGAAACCACTATAAGTCCATGTCACGCACCCCACGTGTTCGCGGGGGGGGGGGGATATATGAAAAACAATTATCAAAGCTTCATAACACGGACTTGAGCACACTGATCGTGTCTAAACCATTACTAGCAAACTATGAGAGGTTTAACTACTCTGATTCGAAGTTATACCTCATGTTACTTGTCCTTTGGGTCTTCATCGCTGTCCTCCACACCTCATCGGCTCTATGAAACATGGGTACCTCAACGGCCTCCTCGAGTCAAAGACGATCCACCCGAGAGTCTATAGTCCGAGCTCCTATCTCGATTCTGAGATAACTACAGCTTCGAGTTTACTATTCTAGAAGTCTTAGAGGGTGTAGAGTATTTAGATGGATTACTTAGTCACTTTTAAACCCTAGGATTCTCAGCTCATGAAAGCTTTTAGGGTTTGAGGAAGAAGATGAAGACTTGAGGAGAGAGAAGTGTTTTGTGATAATGAATGAACTATTCTCTTTTATGAATATCATGAAGCATAATAATATCATCAAAATAAATATCTAGCTAATATTCATCATGATTCATTTAATTCAAAAGGTGAATCATCTAATGAGTCACCTAATGAGTCATGGATCATTTAATGAAACTACACCCCATCTCCTCCACCTCATTTAGTTTAAATCTAAAAACAAATAAACACAAATGAGTCACCTTCTTCTAGAAGCTTCCCGACAAATTACGAGACTGCCCCTCCCATCCGTATTTCCGAAAAACACGGATAAACTGAGACTGAATAAATCCATCTGTATAATACTAGGATCCGGCTTAAACCAAATCCCACTAGTATCATCTGCCCGATCATAGTACGTGCACAAGTGTACGTAAGTGATCGTGGCCCTGCCGTAAAACCATACGGCCTCTACACCTTTTGCCCGGTGCAGGGAAACTCTCCGTGTGGGACTCTAAAGACTCGACACTGTGCTGGCAGTGGGTTTAACCACAGGCCACAAGCGGTACTAGCTGTACGTAACGGTCCCCAAGTAGATGTCGATAAGAAGGACGATAAGGAAACCCATCCGAACACCTACTGAGCCTATATGTGACAATCTCCGTATAGTCCGGTCTGCTCTTCTAGGACTATCGCATATCGAGCCAAGGGGGCGGTAAACGCCAGACCCCCAATAGCGGTATAAGTCGTGTCGAAGTGAAGCCCATTACACCTTGAGAAACTACTGGAGCACCTACCAGTAAATCTCGCTTGCTCTGGCCAGGGACCTTGCGTTATGGCTCTCCATACACAGCGCGATATCAACCCCGAATACCGGGAGAGACGAATCCAGTCTAACCGCCACTGCCTCCAAGTGCTTTGGGACTGCATCCAACTACTACCTGTTTGCACGACTCTTTTGAGCCGTATTAGGGTATTAATCTATGTACAGTGGGAACACACTCGAGGCGAAGTAGCAATGTCAAGTCGATGGACTAAGCTGTACTCATGTCACCTGGGAACTGCAATCTAACCATAGGTATAGTACCAACGTGCAGTTCCCGTCGAGTCATGTCCGGTGTACTCGCAACCTAACGAGCACCTGCATACTATCTCTAGTACGACGTACCGATGGCTGTGGGACAGACCATCTCCCCATGCTGGGATGAAAAGCGTTTACACCAGTCTACTCCGGAGTATCGATGCCCTGTCTCGATAATCCTACGACTAGGGACCTGTATAGGATGTTGCTTATAGACTACCCAGCCCCCACTAGTGTGACCATCACAACGCTGGTAATCAAGCAAAGATCGTAAGGGCTCTACTAATATGTATAGGCTATATGTTAAAAGAAACATATGCACATATTAAAGTGGAAACAAATCAAGTAGCATACCGCCATTTTTAGCAAGACTGTCAATACAACTGTAAATATCCCAAGCTTCCATTAAGTAATATACAATCTAGTATGATACAATAATGGCTTCTAGGGCATAAACACTAACATATATATATAGAGGGGGCCCTAGGAGGCATTTTGCGTTAGAAGGCGGCAAAAAGTATGCCCCCCACTATTTTATCGGCATTTTCTAACTTTATATCCATCCTCTAATTTATCGATACACCAAATTTCATATGATTACAACACCATTTCACCGTTGATTTAGCAATGTAACAAGTTCTATTATCGGTAAACCGTTAATTTTGCACCCACTAAATCAACGGTGAAATGGTGTTGTAATTATATGAATTTGGCGTATCGACAAATTAGAAAATAGATATCAAGTTGGAAGGTGCCGATCGTCGAATAAAATGGTTGAGAGCATACTTTTTGCTGCCACCTAACGCAAAAAGCATCCCAGGGTCTCTTTCCTCCATTATATATATATATATATATATATATATATATATATATATATATATAGTATTTCAAGATAAATTTTGTAGCAAAACAGACAAAAGATTGGTCTGGAATATGAATCTTAGATTACCAATAGTAATATAAAAATAAAAGGAAAAAATTAATGTAATGGTGAATTTGTTTTATTAAACAATTATGGACTTTTTTAAATCTAAAAATTATAATATTATTGTTAGGAATATGTATGCCCTAGAGGCCATTATTGTACATGTGATGTATATTATAGTGGATGCTTGGACATATATATAGATGACTTTCTTGCTCGACGTGATAGTATGTTATCTGGTTACTCTTTATCTTAACATGTTGACCGGTATTCTTTACTGTCTTGCTCTCATATGTTGATAAAGCCCTTAGGATATGTACTTGACTACCAGGATTATGATGAGATCATACTAGTGGCGCCAGGGTGGTCCAAAAGTACATCCTTTAATCTGTTCCTAGTCGTGGGAATATCCGGACTAGGGAATCGATATTCCAGAGTAGACTAGTGTGTGTTAGTTATATGTATGCCCTAGAGGCCATTATTGTACATGTGATGTATATTATAGTGGATGCTTGGACATATATATAGAGAGGACTTTCTTACTCGACATGATAGTATGTTATCTGGTTACTCTTTATCTTAAAATGTTGAGTGGTATTCTTTACTGTCTTGCTCTCACATGTTGATAAAGCCCTTAGGATATGTACTTGAATACCAAGATTATGATGAGATCATACTAGTGGGACCAGGGTGATCAACAAGTACATCTTTTAATCAGTTCTTAGTCGTGGGAATTGTTGGATATATTTATGCCCTAGAGGCCATTATATGATAGTGGATGTATTTGTTAGTTGTATGTATGCCCTAGAGGCCAGTATTGTACAGATGATGTATATTATATTAGATGCTTGGACATATATAGAGAGGACTTTCTTGCTCGATATGATAGTATGCTATCTGGTTGCTCTTTATCTTAACATGTATACTTGTCTCTTGATACTGTCTTATGGCTACATGTTGGAAAAGCCCTTAGGATGTGTACTTGACTACCAGGACTATGATGCAGATCATACTAGTGGGGCCATGGTAGTCCATAAGTTCATACTTTAATGTTCCTAGTTGTAGGTGTATCGAGACAGGGCATCGATATACCAGAGTAGACTAGCGTATACGCTTCTCGACCCATGAGATGGGCGATGGATGATCCCACATCCATTGGTGTTTGATATCAGAGATGGTATACGGGTGCTCAGAGGAGACTGGGTACACTGGACGGATTCGCAGAGAACTCCCAGATGGTATTATACCTCACGTCAGATGGCAGATCTCAGGTGATACTGGTAGAGGTTAGTCTATAGACCCGAGATCGTCATAGTGCATTGTGTGATGCCCACTGTGCTTTGATTTCCAACTTACCACGTCCAAGATGGCGTGCAAAACGGTGGTTTTTGGGTACAGTCCCGAGTCACATGGAGGCAATGAGCGCTGGGAGGGGTTTCGTCTCTCCCGGTATTGGGGGTTGATGTTGCGCTGTGCTCGATTAGGCATAACAGGGAAGTCCCTAGCCAGGGTTGTTTTAGAGATTTACCGGTAAGTGTTACCGGTAGTTTCTCAACCCGTTATGAGCCTCATAACGGTATGACTTATCGGTTATTGGGGTCTGACGTTTACCACCCCTAGACATGATATGCGACATATCAGACGAGGAGACCGGACTGTACGGGAAGTGTTACCATCTGGCTTTTGCAAGAGTTGAAGCAGTCTTGCTTGCTGATCTTCTGATCACTCAATACCCGGGTAGCCGTTACGTCCAGCTAGTACCGCTGACGGCTTGTGGGTGCTTGATGTGATCATCACCTAATGCCGGCGTATTTACGAGTCTTTAGAGTCCAACATAGAGGTTTTAATGGCTCAGGCAAAACGAAATAGGAGCACA
The DNA here is from genome assembly GCA_030015575.1 of Agapanthus africanus. Classification (NCBI taxonomy): domain Eukaryota; kingdom Viridiplantae; phylum Streptophyta; class Magnoliopsida; order Asparagales; family Amaryllidaceae; genus Agapanthus; species Agapanthus africanus. The sequence goes on from JASDDO010000016.1 coordinate 46,721,815, forward strand.
TTTGTGATATGGGCGGGACCGAGAATATTGGTGTATGTGATACCGTATTCTATTCTCGTGACTTTTGTATCAGCCGGTTACATGTGATATAGCCGGGTTATCGGATCAAGTGTTGATTCCATAAGTTGGTACATTTAGTGTTAGTCGGTTATATGTGATATAACCGGATTATTAAGTCAAGTGTTGATTTAATAATTTAGTGTATAATTGTATATGTGATATACTAATTTACATTAACTAACATTGGTTCACTTAAGCATTTATTTTTCACACTTATGCACAACTTAATATATATGTGATATATATTAAATTGTGTATTGTTTTGTATCATGGATGTTGATACACACTACATGGGTGTATGAGACATACCCCATTCTATTTATAATGGTGGGTTATAATTATTTAAGATAATTACAAAATTATTGGATATTTGAAAAGATCATGAAGCTTGTAGAAACTTGTTTTGCTTTGACAAAGTCCACTAACTTTGTTTTTACCTTGGATATTTTGTTAACCTAACTATTTGCCTTAGCCATGGTTATGTCTCTACATGAGTTAGTATATGATATACACTCACCATGGTTAGCTTTCTCACTTGATCATTATCCTCATCTCATTATTTGTTCATCTTCTTCCATGAGCTCAAGAGCTCTCTAGCTTTTGATTAAGTGAGAAAGAAAAGTGATAAAACAAATTCTAAGGTGTACTCACTTCCTATTTCATCATCCTCTACTAGACTAGCGCTTTAGTTTAGGGTGTTTGCTTCACTAAATTTCTAGTTAGTGAAGTAGAAGCTTGAGCTAGCATTCCCTCGACGTAGATCATCTTCGGCCTCGAAGACTTCAAGAAAGGACGTTCCTTTTGCCTCGTGAAGCGATGCAAGTGTCCAGGTGAGCCACTATTGCAGCGAAGGGACTACTTCAATGAGCTTTTGAAGTGAAGGACCGATCTACAAATGTTGTATTTCGTTTTCATTTAGTTGTAAAAAGTTTACATGTGTTTCCGTATTATATCCTAGCTAACGATTCTAGTTTAGAGTTCCTTTTAACGGCAATTTTTTTTAAAATGGCATGAACGATGCCTCCCGAAACCTTGTTGCCGTCGAAGTGAACCCTAACAATGGTATCAGAGCCAGGTTAGGGAATTATACGGACAATGTTAGATTACGGATACGAAACGAACTCCGAAACTTGAAACCCAATATGCCACTCTCTGTCGATTTTAAATAAGCCCAATAAATTTTTTAAACATGTACAGAATGATGTATGTATGATACTATGAACACTGAAGAAATCTGGAGAAAATCTGTGTTGTTTAGGCCGGCCACCCCCCCTCACCGGCCCAATCCAAGCCCCCCTTCCAAATTTCTCCAGTGTTCTATTTCTTGGGTTTTGGTGCTTCAGGTGTTGTTTATTCTTGCTAAATTGTCATGTGATGGTAATTTACTGTAATGACAAATCGTAGTGTTTCGTAGTCATAATTTTAACTATTTTCGGGTATCTTTAGACGTTGTTAAAAAGTTCAATTGGATGTCAAATACCCATTTTAACCCTTGCCGGGAGAATTTCCAAGTGTTGGATTTTTCCCGTAGTTGAAAAGCTTTCAAAGATCATGCAGGTTATTCTTTGGACCCTCTAGAAGAACGTAAACCTTAACTCGATTATGTGGCCGTCAAAACCGCCATTTGAACCCTAGGGTTTGTGGTGGTTTAGCGTTTCATGTGTGAGGCGTTGGTTTGACCCTTCTACGGCTGGTTCATTGGTGCTGTAGCGTGTGCTGAATTATTTTAAACTATGCTCAAGTGTTGAGTTTTCTGGGTAATCTTGGGTGTTCGATGATTCGATTAGAATGTTTAACATCATCAAGTTTTTCTGTGCTGTGATGGCATGTGATGTTATGTACTGCTGGATATGTTATATTGGATCGTCGCGTTTTGAATAGCGGGGGGTTTTATGTGAGATGAGAGTTTTTATTTTCATTCATGTAAAATTAAATGTATGTAATATTCTTTTATTGGGGCACTTCCGGGGTGAGGTTGATGTCACCATTGATGTATATTATTTAGTTTTCCGCACTAGGATAGACCCAAGGAGGAGAGCACAAGTAACCGGGTTCTAGAGTCCAGTGGGAGACCAACTCGAGGAGTCGAGTCCGGGTCTTCTAACTCTCGAATTGGAAGGGTTGCTTGCCGCACTCATAGGGGTCTAAGGGTGTGGGTTTGGTTATTCATCGCAACCGTGGAATCCTTGTTTTATAGAGGCTCAAAATAAAATACGGACCTCCTAGAATATCCATTATTTCATATGTTTCTTTTGCTGCGATATCTGTGATGTGATCATTTGCTATGTTGAGATAGATACTATATATAGTATATATGATATATTATATAGACGTTACTTATGTTTTACACCCGTGCTAGCCCTGCCCCGCTCTGCCGTTAGTTACCTAACCTAACGGTGCACGAAGGGACATCGAGGCGAATGCGGATGGCATAAGTGTACGTCGTATTTATCTGTGATGTTTAGGTGACTTAAATGATGGGACCTCAATAATGTGATTAATGAAAGAAAAGAAACCTAAAAGTTGTTGTGGAATCAAATTTTCAAAAAAAAGGGTAGCTACAGTTTTTGCTTTGCATAGCGATATATATGATATATCCTGCACCTTATTCGATGAGGAAAGAGCCGAGATCCCTTCACCGGGAGTGACCTCTTTAGCAAAACTGGCAGATACTACAATGCCCGGTTTGTCTTTTGATTGCTTTTGGAGTTTTGCTTTGCATAGTGATATATATGATATATCCCGCACCTTATTCGATGAGGAAAGAGCCGAGATCCCTTCACCGGGAATGGCCTCTTTAGCAAAACTAATGAAAACCTCAAAATCACTCCATTTCAAAATTCACTCGATTCTACAACGATATCAAGTTCATTACGCAATAGGTTTTCAGAAAAACCTGTCGTAGCCCTCCGTCATTTCAAATAAGTCCTACTTAGTATTCGTGTTGTGTTTGTTGACCTTGTCTAGGCATAGTGTGCGGTAGCTGACTTGTATTTATCTGCTTATGCATATGATGCAGATTGGATTAGGGTAGTCGTACGGCCTTGTTGACCTTGTCAAGGGTCGTGCGGGTGGGTTTAATTCAATCAAGAAATGACGGGTTGAACTTGACTTGTGGTCTATGGTTTGTTGACCTTGTCAAGGTCATAGATCGTTAGGAGAAAAATATTATTGGGAATTTCAAAGGTTGAAATTTGCAATGAGATTGCATACCTTCTATGAGATAGTTGGATCCCGATACCCACTGCGAGTAATAGTTACTCCTGAGAGAGTTTTACACAGGACAGTTAGCCGATCAAGTAGGTGTCTAGAAAGGTGTCAACGGGGTTACACCTCTGAAAAAATGAGGTTTATTTTAATTAGGTCCGTGCGAAAGTACGGGGAACCTCCCTCAAAGTATCGACACTGGCCTGGCTGAAAGATTGGCGAAATTGTAGGGTGTAATTAATCCCGACTAGTCTTTCCTTTTAGGGTTTGAAGGAAGATTTGATAAAACCAGTGGGAGCCATCCTGATTAGTGTAACGTTTTAAAAATAAATAAATAAAATCTTTTAGATGAATTTTCTGATAATCGGTAAATAAATCGTAATTTTCGTAGAACTTAACTATAATTATTTTTTCAACATAGATTTAAATACATTTAGTTTAACTATGTAATTGTTAGTAATTGGCATTTATTTAGTCACTTATAAATTGTTAGTTTACTTAAATATTTTTCCTTAATCAATTATTTTAAATATTATTAATATAATCTTTCGCTAATACATTTAATTAGTGATAATTAAAAAAATTGGACCGGGTTAATTTCCCACTTGTGCACCATGACAACCTAATATATATAGTTGTAACAATTTCTTCCTTCTAACTTTGTCTCCATGGTAATAGATTTTTCTAGGGGGGAATTTTTTTTATTGGAAATAAAATTTAATGGAAAAGAATAATAAGATGTTCATGTATGTGTGGGGTTATGGTCACTTCTTTCTCTCGCTCACCCCACTCTCCTCCCCACTCTCATTTCGTTGGCAGCAGCCCCCATTCCCCCGTTCCCCACTTCCTTTTTCCCACTTCAAAGTTTACATTGAAATGAAAATTTAAAAGAAAGCAATAAACAATTAGGTATGGGGTTTTTTTTTTCTTCACATAGGAAACTTCCACACACATTTCTCTCTCTCCCTCTTCATTCCTAGGCCGAGCCCCCCAGCAGCAACCAATTGTATTTTTTTTCCTTTTCAATTCCTCTAAAACTTCATCCCATTTCTTTAACCGACGCGGTCAAAGAAAAAAGCAACGCCTTCTTCTTCTCCGGCGACTCCGCCGCTGCGATCAAGCACTTCTCCGACGCCATCGCCTTTGCCCCCACCAACCACGTCCTCTACTCCAACAACTCCGTCATCTGTGCCTCCCTCACCCGCTTCGCTGAAGTCTTATTCAGATGCCCAGAAGATCGTCGAGCTTAGCCGTAGCCATGTCTTCGATCGTCACAGGCGACCGCTACCTCGAATCCCTCGTCAGGTTCGTCGATCGCAACGCCGGCCAACTCCTTGACAGAACCCTAACCCTAAAGTTCAATCCTGTCGTCCTTCACTACGAACAGTCCTGCCTCGAGGCGCTCCAAGAGCTCAAATCTCTCCTCGCTGGTCTGCCGTTGATTACCTTCGAGCTTACATCTTTGGATCTAGGGGATCATCGAGCGTTGGAGCAGCTAAGGAGAATTCTAGGGCTGTTGAGTTTGTTGAAGGTGACATCTATTTTATCGCCGCCGACGAGAGGTCCGACGTCGTTGTCCCTGGTGCCGTTTAGGACATTGAAGGTTCTGGAGCTGAGAGGGGTGCGATTTGTCCTCGTCGGCTGTGAATGGGTTTCTTGAGTTGAGGCATAGCTTGGAGAAGCTCATTAGCCATAATTCTTTTGATGCAATCAGGCATATATTTGCCAGAAATATTGTTGATATAAGGACTCCCCACTGTGGAAGAGGTTAGTATTTGTTTCATGTGCTTGCAATGATTCACTGCAATTAGCAGGTCATCCTAGATTGCCTTAATAATACACCAATAGCATGCAACAATTATTTGACCACATTCATTAATTGAACAGGAATTGATCAAACGAAATAATGGTTTGGTACTAATGGATGAACCCTTGCAATTGCTACCTGTTGCTGAAACTCTTGACCTGAGCCGGAACCAATTTGCAAAGGTGGCCAATCTCCGCAAATGTACAAAAATTGCAACACTTGGATCTTGGGTTCAATCACTTGAGATCAATATCATCATGGAGTGAGGTTGCTTGCCCGATAGTCAAGCTTGTTTTGAGGAATAATGCCTTGACCACAGTATGCTGGGGTTAAAAATTTGAAGTCACTTGACGGGCTTGATCTTTTCTACAATATTATTTCCAGTTTCATAGAGTTAGAGATTCTTGCAAGTCTTCCATGCCTCCAGAACTTATGGTTGGAAGGAAATCCACTTTACTGTGCACGGTGGTATAGGTCACATGTGTTCAGTTTCTTCTTGCATCCAGAGAAGTTAACTTTGGATGATCGTGGCATGACCACAAGAGAGTACTGGGAGCATCATATCATTTTGGTGAGTAGACAAAAACAACCTTCAGGATATGAATGCTATTTTCATGTGAATGATGAAGCTGAGGACGAGAGAAATTTGAATACAAGGGATCGGGCGCGGAGGCGTTGGACGTGGCGAGAAGTGACATGGCGGAAATCGGATCAGATTGGTCGAGGCGTCCCGGTGAGTAGATGTATACATCTACGGGGGAAATCGTCTAGATGGCGCGAGGCACCCCAAAGTTAGGACCACTTTATTACTTGCAACTATATGCCTAGTTAGTTAGTTTAGCATCTCATTCATTGCATACCTTAATAGCTATTCGTCTGCTAGCATTGCATGGTTATCCATATACACATGTGCGATATCACCTCTTAGGACACGTACACCATTACCATTGGCTCATGTTGCACGCGCACTATTCATGTGACACACACGCCTTTGGTAATTGCCATTCCACGAGCACTGTAGAACCTGTTTAGTTTAGTATCACCACTTGCATTACACTCGATATATTGAATCGCATAGCATGTATATACCTCGCATCATCATCATGCTTATATAGATTTCTAGCCACAAATCACATCGCATACCTTGATATCATAGGCATTTATCATATACAACATGTTGGGTATTATGATTTTCTTGAGGATTTCAGTATTGCTGCGATTTCTGGATTTTGGGGGAAAACTGCAAGAATTTAACAAAAACTTATTATTATCATTTTTAAAATAAAGTTGCGGTTTTCTTGTGATGTCTGTGTCGTCCACCATGAGTTTTCATGTTTTCTGTTATATTTCGAGACCCGATTCGAGGAGTGGATGAACCGTTTCGGGTACATGGTGGGCCCGGTATGGTACCCTAGGGCAAGAAGATCGAGTTGTAGACGATGAGCCTGGCAGGGGAGGACTACCTACCGGTGATGTTTGGCACGGCGGATATCCGAAGGATACCGACCGTTGTCGTGAGATTTGATGATATGGGCCGATCCGGACTGACGGAGCTTGATGTATTGAGACATTGATACAGTGAGACATTGAGACAAATATATTTCCATATCTGGTATCGATGCTTGACACGGTTTTCAGATGATTTCATTGATGTTACTTTAGTTATTGCACAGATATTCTTTTTTTTTAAGTCAAGAATGCAGAGAATCATCGTATTTAAATACTTAAAGATTTTTTTATTGATGTTGCATACATGTGCATATATACTAGTGGCATTACATCACATCTAGACATACATGTTGTGACGCATTTACGTGCATTCTTACGATAGCCTTACTAGATGTTATATTCTACTCACGAGCTGGCAACTCACCCCCGTTGTGCCACAGTGTCTTGCAGGTCAGACTCGTCAGCCTAGTAGCGGCGGGCTTATATTGTTGTTGGCTTCTTTCGCTCAGACTCGCGACATGGCTCGTAAGTGTGTTGCGAGAACACTTTTATCTCTTTTTGTACTATCTTTGTATCTAGTATTCTCCATCTACCACTTCTTATTTGTATATGTGACCTAGTGTTGAGACCGAGAGATTTGAGTATATGTGGTTTCTCTGGGGTCGAGCTCACTTGAGGCGACGTTGTGTTTTCTTTATTTTTGTGCTTCTTATGCCTATTTGCTTGATACTGCATATATATTACGTGTGGTTGTGATCCGCCTTAGGCGAAGAGCTAGCTCCCGCTTGGGGATGCCATTTTGTTATTACAGGTTTACAAATCTTGTTGTACACATTTTGGCGGATAGAATTTACAAGGGAGTCTCTACCGAAATTTTCAGAAATTTTTGATGCATTTAAAAAGGAGTTGATGCAACTTAATTGATTTTAAAGTAGTTTTCATAAAAGGTTTTCCTTCACTCTTATGATTTGGGTTTAGATTTTCTGGGCTTTGGCTGATTTAGTTTACGTTACGCCTTTAGACGTCTCGTAATCTAAGTGCCATTCACATTCCGTAGCTTCGGGTCGTGACAATTAGATAAAATAATAACTAATCTGATCTTGCAAGAGCATACGCTAAAGTGTTTTCTTCTCTCTCTCTCTCCAGGTAGCGACCATATCATGCCTTAATCAAGATAATAATATGGATGTATTGACCGAACCCGCATGCTATACTATGCTGGGGAACGTTGGTTCAGTTCTTTCTTATAAAAGTTATAAGACTGGACAGGATATAGGGGAATACCAGGATTCCCATGCCACCCGAATGAAGAAGTGCATGTTGATGCATTTTCTTTGGGTGTGTTCGTTACAGAGAACTGTTTCTTCATTTGCTCTACGTCCTGGGTATTAGATACCGGGTCAGGATCCCATATATGTAATCAGTTACATGGGCTTAGAAAAGGTAGAGAACTTGGAGAAGGTGATAAAGACATAAGGGTTGGAAATGGTGCAATTGTTGCAGCTAAAACCGTCGGGGAATATCATCTTGTATTACCAACTGGTAATACATTGATTCTGAATGAATGCTATTACATGCCGAACCTGATATGCAACATTATATCATTTTCTTTATTGAGTAAAGAGGGATATAATTTTGTATTAATGGATAATGTTATGAACATCTTCCTGAACCAAAAGTTGGTTGGATCAGGCATGTTGTGCAATGGCATTTATGTTCTAAATCAATCAACAGTTCTGAGCATAACAAAAACACACAAGAGGAAGAGTTCAGAATTGAACGAATCCTGCTTGTGGCATTGTAGACTGGGTCACATCAATGCGGCACGACTAGCTAAGTTGTATAAGGATGGATATTTGAATCCGTTTGAATTTTCATCTTATGACACTTGCCAGTCATGTCTCAAAGGCAAGATGACCAAAACTCCATTTACGGGACACGGAGAAAGAGTTACGGAACTCTTGGAACTGGTACATAGTGATGTATGCGGTCCCATGTCTACATATGCCAGGAATGGTTCTGCGTACTTCATTACATTCACTGACGATCTCTCTAGATTCGGATATGTGTTCCTGATGAAACACAAATAAGAAGCTTTTGAGAAATTTAGAGAATATAAACAAGAAGTTGAGAACCAAACCGGGAAAAGTATTAAAATCCTTCGATCTGATAGAGGAGGAGAATACTTGAGCAATGAATTCCTAGACTTCCTAAAAGAGAATGGGATTCTCTCTCAGCTAACTCCTCCATATACACCACAGCACAACGGTGTATCAGAACGGAGGAACCGCACCCTATTAGATATGGTGCAATCTATGATGAGCACAGCTGAGTTACCTATTTCCTTCTGGGGTATGCGCTGGAGACAACAACATACCTATTGAATCAAGTTCCATCTAAATCTGTACCACCACACCATATGAGATATGGAGTGGGAAGAGACCATATCTTAAACGAGTTAAGATATGGGGTTGTTCGTCCTATGTAAAAAGTCAAAATCCAGACAAACTCGAGACATGATCAGTTCTTTGCAAGTTTGTGGGATATCTTCATATGGATATTTTTTCTACCACAGTGAGGAACAAAAGGTGTTTGTTGCTCAACATGCCACTTTTTTAGAAAAGGAATTTCTTGTAAAAGAAATTAGTGGCAAAGTGGTAGAACTGGAAGAGGTTCCAGATACACAAACTGCGACTGAAGATTTAGTGGAACCAGGGGATTCGGTAGTACCCAACGAGCCTCAGCCTCTCCGCCGATCCAGTAGGGTTCCTCACCCACCTGAGAGATACTACGGTTTTCTCATGGATGGTGAGAGGGAGGATTGCATCATGGAGGATGATGACCCAACTAGCTTCGAGCAGGCCATCACGAGTGGGGACTCAGTGAAATGGCTGGATGCAATGCGGTCCGAGATGGAATCCATGTACACCAACAAAGTATGGAATTTGGAAGTTGCTCCTGAAGGGATAAAACCCATTGGGAGCAAGTGGATCTTCAAGAAAAAACTTGGTGTAGATGGGAAAGTGGAGACTTTCAAAGCTTGACTTGTTGCAAAGGGTTTTCATCAGCGACCAGGTGTCGATTATGACGAAACCTTTTCTCCAGTGGCTATGCTTAAATCCATCCGGATCATGCTAGACATCGCTGCATATCATGACTACGAAATCTGGCAAATGGATTTTAAGACCGCCTTTCTAAATGGTGATTTGGAAGAGTGCATGTACATGACTCAGCCAGAGGGCTTCGTAGATAATGGGAGCAGCGGAAAGGTGTGCAAGCTGCTTAAATCCATCTATGGGTTAAAGCAAGCATCGCGGAGTTGGAACATCTGCTTTGACGTCGTTATCAAAGAGTTTGATTTCGTCAAAAACGTAGATGAACCTTGTATATACAAGAAGGTGGCAGAGAGTAAGGTTGTCTTCCTCGTATTGTACATGGATGACATACTCTTGATAGGAAATGACATTCCAATGCTGCAATCGGTCAAGCTCTTCTTATCACAAAGATTCTCAATGAAAGATCTAGGGGATGCCTCCTGCATCTTGGGGATTAAGATCTATAGAGATAGATCTAAAAGGATACTGGGATTGTCCCAATCCAGGTACATTGACACCATACTAAAGAGGTTTAGTATGGAAGAGTCCAAGAGTGGGTTTTTACCCACAATCTTAGGGCTCACTCTTTCCAAAGAGATGTCTCCCAAGACTGATTTGGAGGGAGCTCGCATTCAAGGGATACCCTATGCTTCGGCAGTAGGCACTATCATGTACGCGATGCTGTGTACCAGACCTGATGTAGCACACTCACTAAGTGTAATGAGCAGGTATCAAGATGATCCTGGAGAGAGTCACTGGACAGCTGTGAAGAGCATTCTCAAGTACTTACGAAGGACTAAAGAGATGCTCTTGGTGTATGGTAACGGAGAACTCCAAGTTGAGTCCTTTACCGATTTGAGCTTCCAGAGTGATAAGAACGACTCTAAGTCGCACTCGGGATTTGTCTTTACCCTCTACGGAGGGGCGGTATGCTGGAAGAGTTCCAAGCAGGAAACCATGGCAGACTCGACGATGGAGGCTGAATACATCGCTGCCAACGATGCTGCCAAAGAGACCGTCTGGATCAAGAAGTTCATAACTGAACTTGGAGTGGTTCCATCCATTAAGGATCCAATACCTTTTTATTGTGATAACAATGAAGCGGTGGCTTTGGCCACGGAACCCAGGTCTCATCAGCGATCCAGGCATATTCTGAGGCGGTATCACCTGATCCAGGAGATAGTTGATCGCCGGGAGATCGAGGTCAGGAGGGTTGACACGAAGAAAAACACTGCAGATCCACTCACGAAGGCCATTCCCCAGATACAGTTTGAAAGACTCTTTGGGATGCTTGGTATGCGATACTACAGCAGCTGGCCCTAGTGCAAGTGGGAGATTATTAGTTGTATGTATGCCCTTGCTGCCAGTATTGTACAAATGATGTATATTATATTGGATGCTTGGACATATATAGAGAGGACTTTCTTGCTCGATATAATAGTATGCTATCTGGTTGCTCTTCATTTTAACATGTATACTTGTCTCTTGATACTGTCTTATGGTTACATGTTGGTAAAGCCCTTAGGATGTGTACTTGACTACCAGGACTATGATGCAGATCATACTAGTGGGGCCATGGTAGTCCATAAGTTCATCCTTTAATGTTCCTAGTCGTAGGTGTATCAAGACAGGGCATCGATATACCAGAGTAGACTAGCGTATACGCTTCTCGACCCATGAGATGGGCGATCGATGATCCCATATCCATTGGTGTTTGATGTCAGAGATGGTATACGGGTACTCAGTGGAGACAAGGTACACTGGACGGACTCGCAGAGAAATCCCGGATGGTATTACACCTCACGTCAGATGGCAGTCCTCAGGTGATACTGCTACAGGTTAGTCTGTAAACCCGAGATCGTCATAGTGTCTTGTGTGATTCCCACTGTGCTTTGATTTCCACCTTACCACGTCCAAGAGGGAATGTAAAACGGTGATTTTTGGGTACAGCCCCGAGTCACATGGAGGCAATGAGCGATAGGAGGGGTTACGTCTCTCCCGGTATTGGGGGTTGATGTTGCGCTGTGCTCGATTGGCCATAACAGGCAAGTCCCTGGCCAGGGTTGTTTTAGAGATTTACCGGTAAGTGTTACCAGTAGTTTCTCGACCCGTTATGAGCCTCATATCGGCATGACTTATCGGTTATTGGGGTCTGACGTTTAACACCCCTAGACTTGATATGCGACATATCAGATGAAGAGACCGGACTGTACGGGAAGTGTTACCGTCAGGCTTTTGCAGGAGTTGGAGCGGGCTTGCTTGCTGATCTTCTGATCGCTCAATACCCGGATAGCCGTTACATCCAGCTAGTACCGCTGACGGCCTGTGGGTGCTTGATGTGATCATCACCTACTGCCGGCATATTGACGGGTCTTTAGAGTCCTACATAGAGGTTTTACTGGCTCAGGAGAAACAAAATAGGAGCACATATATGATATGTGCAGGACCGAGAATAATGCGTGTATGTGATACCGTATTCTATTCTCGCGACTTTTGTATCAGCCGGTTATATGTGATATAGCCGGGTTATCGGATCATGTGTTGATTCGATAAGTTGGTTCATTTAGTGTTAGTCGGTTATATATGATATAACCGGATTATTAAGTCAAGTGTTGATTTAATAATTTAGTGTATAATTGTATATGTGATATACTAATTTACATTAACTAACATTGGTTCACTTAAGCATTTGTTTTTCACACTTATGCACAACTTAATATATATGTGATATATATTAAATTGTGTATTGTTTTGCATCATGGATGTTGATACACACTACATGGGTGTATGGGACATACACCATTCTATTTATAATGGTGGGTTATAATTATTTAAGATAATTACAAAATTATTGGATATTTGAAAAGAGCATGAAGCTTGTAGAACCTTGTTTTGCTTTGACAAAGTCCACTAACTTTGTTTTTACCTTGGATATTTTGTTAACCTAACCATTTGCTTTAGCCATGGTTATTTCTTTACATGAGTTAGTATATGATACACACTCACCATGGTTAGCTCTCTCACTTGATCATTATCCTCATCTCATTATTTGTTCATCTTCTTCCATGAGCTCAAGAGCTCTCTAGGTTTTGATTAAGTGAGAAAGAAAAGTGAGAAAACAAATTCTAAGGTGTACCCACTTCCTATTTCATCATCCTCTACTAGACTAGCATTTTAGTTTAGGGGGTTTGCTTCACTAAATCTCTAGTTAGTGAAGTAGAAACTTGAGCTAGCATTCCCTCGACGTAGATCATCTTCGTCCTCGAAGACTTCAAGCAAGGACGTTCCTTTTGCCTCTTGAAGCCATACAAGAGTCCGGGAGAACCACAATCACAGCGTAGGGACTACTTCAAGGAGATTTTGAAGTGAAGGACCGATCTACAAAGGTTGTATTTAGTTTTCACTTAGTTGTAAAAGTTTTACATGTGTTTCCGTATTATATCCTAGCTAACAATTCTAGTTTAGAGTTCCCTTTAACGGCAAATTTTTTTAAAATGGCATGAACGATGCCTCCCGAAACCTTGCAGCCATCGAAGTGAACCCTAACAATATTTATACATGTATATATATATACAGATGACATTCTTGCTCGATATGATAGTATGCTATCTGGTTCTTCTTTATCTGACATGTTGACTTGATCATGCTTTTATTCATTTACACATATTGATAAAGCCCTGAGGATATTTTCTTGACTGCTGTGATTATGATGGAGATCATACTAGTGGGATGTCTGTAGTTTATAAGCATATCCTGAAATGTCCCTAGTCATAGGTGTATCGAGATGGGGCTGTAGGGTGTTTTTCGTCACCCCATTGAGATGGGAATACGCGCACGCTTGTCAGACGTACTACAGATTCCCCTGCCTAGGGTAGGCCGGGGTTTAATGATTGTGGGGATCCGAATCTCCGGCAGCCGTGGACTAATCTGCTGTTAATTACCCCTCGCTTTTGGAGCGAGGGAACCTCCGATTGACGGGTTAAACTGGTCATGTGAACTCAATGTGCAGTGTACGTGCGTTGTGTTTTGGAGGGGGTTATGGATATATCGGAGGCCCCGCAGAGTTTTTACGGGGGTCCTGCTACCCGGATAGAGGGCTGGGGGTCAAGGGGGCCAACGGCCCCCTTGCGGGGTGCGGGGCAGCGCCCCGTTAGAATTTTTTTCTAACGGGGGAGGCATATTTAGTGTGGAGTGCATAAAAAAAGGGGGAGAAAAGCATCATAAATACGCATGCGCAGCATGTGGGCGCCTTGGCGTCCCGGCGTCACGTGGGCACACGTGACCAATGGGCGCCTTGGCGCCCCCGGGATCACGTGGGCACACGTGACCAATGGGCGCCTTGGCGCCCCGGGGTCACGTGCGCACACGTGACCGATGGGCGCCTTGGCGCCCCGGGGTCACGTGCGCACACGTGACCGATGGCCGCCTTGGCGCCCCGGGGTCACGTGGGCACAGATGACCGATGGCCGCCTTGGCGCCCCGGGGTCACGTGGGCACACATGACCGATGGGCGCCTTGGCGCCCCGGGGTCACGTGCGCACACGTGACCGATGGGAGCCTTGGCACCCCGGGGGTCACGTGCGCACACGTGACCGATGGGCGTCTTGGCGACCCAGGGGTCACGTGCGCACACGTGACCGATGGACGCTTTGGCGCCCCGGGGTCACGTGCGCACACGTGACCGATGGGCGCCTTAGCACCCTGGGGTCACGTGGGCACACGTGACCGCGGGAAAAACCCGCGGAAAGGGAAGCCTAGCCCCTAGGCTGGGCAGTTGAACTCCTAACAGAAACAAATTTATGGAGTTAAACTCCAACAGAAATTAATTTATGGAGTTGAACTCCAGCAGATTTAGAAAGGAGTTAAACTCCTGGGGACTTATTGCTCTTCTTTTGAGCCTTGGGTCTGTCCAAAGTTAGATTTTTGGAGATGGGTCTCCTTCTTCTTGCTCTTGACCGGCGGGATCTTGGAGAAAAGGGGGTGAGACTTAAAAGTCTCCCCTTTTCGAGATCTGACTGGAGATCCGAGCTCCCCTTTGTGGGTTTTGTGGTGAAAAACTAGGAAGAGTTAAACTCTCGATTTAATTCAAAAGAAAGGAGAAGGTTTTTGGAACCTTGGAGAAGGAGCAGTAGGCACAAAGAACCCTAGTTTTTGGGGGAATGAAAAAGTGTATATTTTATTCATCATCATGTTGCCTTATATAGGCTTACATATTTACATATAGCCCCTTGGGCTTTACAAAAATGGCATTTTAGCAATCCTATGGCTCATGTGCCATTTCATTTTTGCACATAAGCCATGGGCTTACAAAATATCGGCTTTATGCCCATTTTATTTACATTCATGCATAAAAAATTACATAAAAATTATTTATGACATGATTTATATTTTGGCATGGAGGAGGCTGGCCGCGGGCTCGACTTGGGCATGGGCCCGCTTGACCCGGGCTTGGGCCCACCTGGGTTGGGGTTGACCTTGACTTTGACTCGGTCAACCGGGGGTGTAAATTTTGACCCCAACAAAGTGCCCCCCATCAATAAATGCACACCGCACATGTGGGTTGTGTGCATGAAATTGTTGGATCTTCTTTCACGTGGAGGCGACTTGCTTTGGTTCCCACTTTTGGGGATGCACTGCCCTTTTTACGACGTGGACGGTCGACGCTTGACGCGTCCCCGAGACAGAGTGTTCGTGGTAGACGTTTCCCTTGCCCGGAGCGATCCGGTTCCTGGTTTGTAGGAAGCTTGCACTGCTCTTTTTACGACATGGACGGTCGACGCTCTGTTACGGAGCGATTTGGGTTCCCAATTTGCGGGAGCCTGCACTGCCCTTTTTGCGACATAGACGGTCGACGCTCTGACCCGAAGCGATTTGGGTTCCCAATTTGCGGGAGCCTGCACTGCCCTTTTTGCGACATAGACGGTCGACGCTCTGACCCGAAGCGATTTGGGTTCCCAATTTGCGAGAGCCTGCACTGCCCTTTTTGCAACATAGACGGTCGACGCTCTGTTACGAAGCGATTTGGGTTCCCAATTTGCGGGAGCCTGCACTGCCCTTTTTGCGACATAGACGGTCGACGCTCTGATCCGAAGCGATTTGGGTTCCCAATTTGCGGGAGCCTGCACTGCCCTTTTTGCGACATAGACGGTCGACGCTCTGACCTGAAGCGATTTGGGTTCCCAATTTGCGGGAGCCTGCACTGCCCTTTTTGCGACATAGACGGTCGACGCTCTATTACGAAGCGATTTGGGTTCCCAATTTGCGGGAGCCTGCACTGCCCT
Organism: Agapanthus africanus; assembly: GCA_030015575.1. Lineage (NCBI taxonomy): Eukaryota > Viridiplantae > Streptophyta > Magnoliopsida > Asparagales > Amaryllidaceae > Agapanthus > Agapanthus africanus. The sequence goes on from JASDDO010000016.1 coordinate 46,737,714, forward strand.
TTTTGCGACATAGACGGTCGACGCTCTGATCCGAAGCGATTTGGTAGACGTGTCCCCGGTACGGAGTGTCGCTGGTCGACGTTTCCCCGAGGCGGAGTGTCTGTTGTCGATGTGCCCCCGGCATGGAGTGTCTGCTTCATGTTTCCCCGAGGCGGATTATCGGCTGGTTGACGTTTCCCTGATGTGGAGTGTCTGTGTTGGACGTTTTCCCCGATGCAGAGTGTCGCTGGTTGACGTGTCCCCGGCACGGAGTGTCGCTGATGGACTTTTCCCCGGCGCGGAGTGTCAGGTTGACTTTTCCCCGGCACGGAGTGTCGCTGATCGACTTTTCCCCGGCGCGGAGTGTCGCTGATCGACTTTTTCCCGGCGCGGAGTGTCGGTGGTTGACTTTTCCCGGGCACGGAGTGTCGCTGATCGACTTTTCCCCGGCGCGGAGTGTCGGGTTGACTTTTCCCCGGCACGGAGTGTCGCTGATGGACTTTTCCTCGGCGCGGAGTGTCGCTGGTCGACTTTTCTCCGGCACGGAGTGTCGCTGATGGACTTTTCCCCGGCACGGAGTGTCGGGTTGACTTTTCCCCGGCACGGAGTGTCGCTGATCGACTTTTCCCGGCGCGGAGTGTCGCTGGTCGACTTTTCCCCGGCACGGAGTGTCGCTGATGGACTTTTCCCCGGCGCGGAGTGTCGGGTTGACTTTTCCCCGGCACGGAGTGTCGCTGATCAACTTTTCCCCGGCGCGGAGTGTCGGTGGTTGACTTTTCCGCGGCACGGAGTGTCGCTGATCGACTTTTCCCCGGCGCGGAGTGTCTGTGTTGACTTTTCCCCGGCACGGAGTGTCGCTGATGGACTTTTCCCCGGCGCGGAGTGTCGGGTTGACTTTTACCCGGCGCGGAGTGTCGGGTTGACTTTTACCCGGCGCGTAGTGTCGCTGATCGACTTTTCCCGGCGCGGAGTGTCGCTGGTCGACTTTTCCCCGGCACGGAGTGTCGCTGATGGACGTTTCCCCGGCGCGGAGTGTCGGGTTGACTTTTTCCCGGCACGGAGTGTCGCTGATCGACTTTTCCCCGGCACAGAGTGTCGCTGATCGACTTTTCCCCGGCGTGGAGTGTCGGGTTGACTTTTCCTCGGCACGGAGTGTCGCTGATGGACTTTTCCCCGGCGCGGAGTGTCGGGTTGACTTTTCCCCGGCGCGGAGTGTCGCTGATCGACTTTTCCCTGGCGCGGAGTGTCGGGTTGACTTTTCCCCTGCACGGAGTGTCGCTGATCGACTTTTCCCCGGCGTGGAGTGTCGGTGGTTGACTTTTTCCCGGCACAGAGTGTCGCTGATCGACTTTTCCCCGGCGCGGAGTGTCAGGTTGACTTTTCCACGGCGCGGAGTGTCGGTGGTTGACTTTTCCCCGGCACGGAGTATCGCTGATGGACTTTTCCCCGGCGCGGAGTGTCGGGTTGACTTTTCCCCGGCACGGAGTGTCGCTGATCGACTTTTCCCCGGCGCGGAGTGTCGCGGGTTGACTTTTTTCCAAGACGAAGCATAATTTCGACAGGGAAGGCAGGTACACCGAGGCGAAGCATCATTTCGACACGGGGTGCATTCCGAGACGAAGCATAATTCCGATGCAGAGCTTGCTGGTTGATTTGATTCCGAGGCGGAGCATAATTCCGGCAGGGAAGGTAGATATCCCGAGGTGAAGCATGATTTCGACACGGGGTAGATTCTGGGACAGAGCATGATTCCGCCGTAGAGGTTGTTGGTTTGATTTGATTGACTTGAGTCGACATCAGCATCGCTATACTGGAATATGGTACCTGGAGCGAATCATCATTTATCATGTGAGGGTTTGGGGATTTTGGTTTTGGTTTGGCATCTGCATTGCTGCACTGGAATAATGCCAGGAGCAACTCATCATTTGCCCCGGGAGGATTTGGGAATTGGTTTTTGTTTGGCATCAGTATCACTACACTGGAATATGGTACCAGGAGCGAATCATCATTTGCGCTGAGTGGATTTGAGGATTTCGGTTTTGTTTTGGCATCTGCATTGCTGCACTGGAATAATGCCAGGAGCAACTCATCATGTGCCCCGGGAGGATTTGGGAATTGGTGGCTTAGGAGACAGGTTTAGATCCCTGTCACCTAAGGCTTTTCCATTTTATGGGTCGCGAGGGTCCCACAAAGCATTTTCTCCCTACGGGTCGTTAGGATCTCGCAGGTGTATTTTCTCCTTAGTAGTCGTGGGGACTCCTAAGTGTGTTGCTCCTTTGTGAGTCGTAGGGATCTCACGCGGGAATTTTCTCCTCACAAAGTCGAGAGGACTTTGCGAGTGCATTTCATTTCTTTTTTTTACGAGTTTGTGTCCTTTCGGGTTTTCACAAACTCGCCGGCAGTCCTGCTGTTTTTACTCACGGAGCCCTTTCGGGTTTTCATTCGTGCCCGTTTTTCTTGTGGACATACCGTTCTTCTTTTTTTCTTTTTTTTTAGAGAGATCGGGATTGTTTTACGCCCGTGGATTGTATACGGTTTTGCAGGATGTATGATCCAGACCGTAGGGCCGGAAAAATTTTGGGACATTGTTGGCGTCTGCATCGCTGCACTGGAATATGGTACCAGGAGCGACTCATCATTCACCACTTGGTGATTGGGATTTGGAATTTGGTTGGCGTCTGCATCGCTGCACTGGAATATGGTACCAAGAGCGACTCATCATTCGCCACTTGGGGATTGGGGAGCGATGGCTTAGGAGACAGGTTTGGATCCCTATCACCTAAGACTTTTCAATTTTATGGGCCGTGAGGGTCCCATAAAAGCATTTTCTCCCTACGAGTCGTAAGGATCCCACAGGTGTATATTCTCCTTAGGATTCGTGAGGACTCCTAAGTGTGTTTTTTCTTTGTGAGTCGTAAGGATCTCACAAAGGTTTGTTCTCCTCATGTATCGTGAGGACACATGAGTGGGTCTTCTCAATGGAGCATAATTCCAAAGGCGGAGACCAGCTGCGTAACTGGTGGTTGCGGTGGGGCATGGGTATGCTGAGAATTATTTGAGCCCGTGGATTGTATACGGCAGTCAATTTGGGGACTGGCCGTAGGGCTGGAAGAATTTTGGAAATTTGAATTTTTGTTGGCGTCTGCATCGCTGCACTGGAATATGGTACCAGGAGCGACTCATCATTCGCCGTTGTTTTTTTGTTTTGTTTTTGTTTTGTTTTTTTTACCGCGATTACTCTATCATTTCAGCTTTTCTTATCGCGAAGGTCACGATTGCCCTATCATTTCGGCTATTTGTTCGCGGTTGCCCTATCATTTCGGCTTTATTTTCATTTTTATTTTTACTCGCTGATTTTTATTGCGAGTTGCCCCATCATTTCGGCTTTTCTCTATTTTTTTTATTTACACATTTTTTTTGTTTATTTACATATATATGTATACATATATTGTTACATTCCCAGTTTAACGACTTAGAGGTCGATTGTTCCCAGTTTAATGACGTGGTGGTCCTTTTTGCTTATCCCAGCTCCTTGAACTTTGATCTTGGCGGAGCTTTGTTGATGACCTAGCTCTGTGGCTTGCCGATACATCCGAGGATTGTGAGGTTTTTCCAAGTTTATATTGGTCCTCTGCCCAATCTTTGAAAATATAGCAGTCTTCGATGGTATGACCCACCACTCTATGATATGGGCAGTATATGGGATTGCCGGTCATGTTCATTTCCTGTGGCCTCTTTGGAACGGGCAGTTGCAGACCGCTGTTCAGGGCGTCCATGAATATTTTGCGGACTTCATCCCTCCTGAAGGAGTATACCTTCTTCTTTCCCTCCTTGGAGTAGGTGCCTTTACTGATGCTGGTCCTCGAGGCACATGTCTGGGAGGATTAGGTTTCCGAAAGGTTTCGGTCTCTATTCGCATGAAATCGGCGATCGTAGCTTGACTGTTTGCTAACACTCCTTTAGACTGTTCTATCTCTCCCATCTTATATTGCCTTTCGACCCAATCTTTGAAGACGAAGCAGTCCTCAATGGCATGACCTATCACCCTGTGATAGGGGCAATATTCTGGGTCGTCGGTCATATTCGCTTCTTGCGGTCTCTTTGATTCTGGCAGTTGTAGACCGTTCTTCAGGGCGTTCTTGAATATCTTGTGGACTTTTTCCCTTTTGAAGGAATAAACCTTTTCCAGCTTCTCTTTCAGAGGCGATTCCCCCCCGGTGTATGTATCGGAGGGACTGGAGGCTGATTGCGGCCGTTTTTCACGAAGGCGCTCCGCTTTTAGGTTGAAAGGGATATCAGTTGGCTGCCTCCGGGTATCAATCCCTGGCTCATGAGCCAAAATTTGATTCTGTTGTAATTGCAATCGGGCGACTTGGGTCGCGAGATCTGCCACGACGTTTGCCAGCTCGTCGACTTTGGAATAGACCTCGGAAATCTTCTCATCACTGTCCTGAAATTGCCTTTGAAGCCATTGAAATAATGCTTGTTCTGTAGTTCCGGCTATGACAACCGGATAATCTTTATTGCCTGAGCTCAATTCTGTAGTAACCACGGGCTCCTCTGGCTTATCGGCCTGAGCGGGCTATTCATCATTTAGATCGAGCCGATGCTGGGTAACGTCAACCATATCATCACTATGGCTGTGAAGAAGAGGAGGGTTCGTTTTTTCATGTCCGGCCATGTAGACAGTGTGGATAACACATCCAGCCATTCTTTCATCACTGGCAGCTGGTTTCGCGGAGCAGTCCGGGCTTTGGAAATTCATAAGTTTTAACATGGCCAGAGCCCTAGCCCTTTTGTTGGCTCTATATCTGAGCCGCTTCTGCCTCAGCTTCTTGATTTTGAAGGCTTGGCGGGCATCCGCTATCCGGGAAGCCATTGTGAGTTGATCAGCGGGGAGCTTAGAGAAGACACCCGATCGAGCATTTTTCAGGGGCGCCGCTGGAGCTTGCTCGGGACGCGTTGTAGCTTTGTTGGTGTTGATGGCCTTGCCCCCAGCTGTGGCCAAGGAAAGTCGTTCAGATACCGACTTGTGTTTGGGTTGGGGCGCCCTTGAGATCACCACATTTGGCCTCCTGCCTTTCGAGACTGGTTTGTCTGCCACCGGGGCTTGAGGAGCTGGGATGGCAACAACTGGCATGAACATAATAGAGCCGAATGGTAGTAGCGGTCCTCCCATTGTCGCCCGAGACTGGCTGGAAGGACCGTCCAGGAGTCTATCTTCATCGTGTAGGAGACGGGAGCTGAGTTCATCATCGAAGACATCGTCAGAAGGTGATTGTTTAAAAATCTGCATGAAAGAGCATTATTTCAGTATAAATATAGGTATATATATTGACTGAGTTTGCATGAACGTTTAACCCGAATATGGGAGGGGAGATAAGTCCCACCGGGCATGCCAGAATCTGTAGGGTATTTTTCGTCACCCCATTGAGATGGGAATACGCGCGCGCTTGTCAGGCGTACTACAGATTCCCGCTGCCAAGGGTAGGCCGGGGTTTAATGATTGTGGGGATCTGAATCTCCGGCAGCCGCGGACTAAGCTGTCGTTAATTACCCCTCGCTTTTGGAGCGAGGGAAGCTCTAATTGACGGGTTAAACTGGTCATGCGAACTCAATGTGCAGTGTACGTGTATTGTGTTTTGGAGGGGGTTATGGATATATCGGGGGCCCAGCAGAGTTTTTACGGGGGTCCCGCTACCCGGATAGCGGGTTGGGGGTTAAGGTGGCCAGCGGCCCCCTTGCGGGGTGCGGGGCAGCGCCCCGTTAGAAATTTTTTCTAACGGGGGAGGCATATTTAGTGTGGAGTGCATAAAAAAAGGGGGGAAAGTGTCTTAAAGACGCGTGCGCAGCATGTGGGCGCCTCGGCGCCCCGGGGTCACGTGGGCACACGTGACCGATGGGCGCCTTGGCGCCCTCGGGGTCACGTGGGCACACGTGACCGATGGGCGCCTTGGTGCCCTCAAATGCGCACGCATGACCGATGGGCGCCTTAGCGCCCCCGGGGTCACGTGGGCACACGTGACCGATGGGCGCCTTGGTGCCCCAGGGTCACATGGGCGCACATGACCGATGGGCGCCTTGGCACCCCGGGGACACGTGCGCACACGTGACCGATGGGCGCCTTGGCGCCCTAGGGGTCACGTTGGCACACGTGACCGATGGGCGCCTTGGCGCCCCAGGGGTCACGTGCGCACATGTGACCGATGGGCGTCTTGGCGCCCCAGGGGTCACGTGCGCACACGTGACGGATGGACGCTTTGGCGCCTCGGGGTCACGTGCGCACACGTGACCGATGGGCTCCTTAGCGCCCTGGGGTCACGTGGGCACACGTGACCGCGGGAAAAACCCGCGGAAAGGGAAGCCTAGCCCCTAGGCTGGGGAGTTGAACTTCCAAGGGAATTTTCGGAGTTGAACTCCTAATAGAAACAAATTTATGGAGTTAAACTCCAACAAAAATTAATTTATGGAGTTGAACTCCAGCAGATTTAGAAAGGAGTTAAACTCCTTGGGACTTATTGCTCTTCTTTTGAGCCTTGGGTCTGTCCAATGTTAGATTTTTGGAGATGGGTCTCCTTCTTCTTGCTCTTGACCGGCGGGATCTTGGAGAAAAGGGGGTGAGACTTAAAAGTCTCCCCTTTTCGAGATCTGACTGGAGATCCGAGCTCCCCTTTGTGGGTTTTGTGGTGAAAAACTATTTATTTTGGGAAAAGGAAGAGTTAAACTCTCGATTTAATTCAAAAGAAAGGAGAAGGTTTTTGGAACCTTGGAGAAGGAGCAGTTGGCACAAAGAACCCTAGTTTTTAGGGGAATGAAAAAGTGTATATTTTGTTCATCATCATGTTGCCTTATATAGGCTTACATATTTACATATAGCCCCTTGGGCTTTACAAAAATGGCAATTTAGCCATCCCATGGCTCATGTGTCATTTCATTTTTGCACATAAGCCATGGGCTTATAAAATATTGGCTTTATGCCCATTTTATTTACATTCATGCATAAAAAATTACATAAAAATTATTTATGACATGATTTATATTTTGGCATGGAGGAGGCTGGCCGCAGGCTCGACTTGGGCATGGGCCCGCTTGACCCGGGCTTGGGCCCACCTGGCTTGGGGTTGACCTTGACTTTGACTCGGTCAACCGGGGGTGCAAATTTTGACCCCAACAGGGGCATCGATATACCAGAGTAGACTAGCGTGTATGATACTAGACCCTTATGATGGGCGATGGATGTTCCCATATCCATTGATGTTTGACATCGAGATCATATACGGGTGCTCAGTGGAGACTGGGTACACTGGACGGACTCGCCGAGAACTCCTATATGGTATTATATCTATCGTCGGATAGCAGTTCTCAGGTGACACTGGTACAGGTTAGTCGGTAGACCCGAGATCGTCATAGAGTCTTGTGTGTTCTCCTACTGCACTTTGATTACCACCCAACCATTGCTCTACTGAGTCGTGCAAAGAGGTGGCTTTTGGGAACAGTCCCGAGACACACGAAGACGATGAGTGATAGGAGGGGTTTCGTCTCTCCCAGTATTGGGAGTTGATGCTGTGTTGTGCTCGATTGGCTATATCAGTAAGTCCCTGGCAAGGGATTTTGAGATTTACTGATAAGTGTTATCAGTAATTTCTCGATCTGTTATAGACCATTCTTCGGCACGACTTATTGAGTTATTGGGGTCGACGTTACCAACCCAAGACTCGATATGCAGCATATCTGACGAAGAGACAGGACTATACGGTAGTGTTGCCGGTTGGCTCGATGGGAGTTTTGACAAGTTCACTTGTTTTCTTCTGATCTCTCAATACCCGGGTGGCCGTTACGTTTAGCTGAACTCTTGCGGCTTGGGGGTGCTTGATATGATCATCACCCATTGCCGACGTACTGACGAGTTTTAGAGTCCCACAATGGAGTTATCTAGCCCAGGCGAAACGATGTGGTGCGCATATGAGATATGCCCGGGGACCCGATTAAATGTGCGCATGTGATACCGTATATTAATTGGGCGGTTTGCTATTGGTCGGGTCGTATCAGATATGACCGGTTTGCTAAATCAAGTGTTGACTTAACATTGACCATTAGCTTTTCACTTTAGACCCTTTTGTCTTTTTGGGTATGCATGCATGTATGCACATGTTCACATTGATGCACATATAGATGTGCATGCACACATACATACATACTCAATTGTATCATGGTTGTTGATACATTAGATGGTGGCAATATAAGACTCACACCTTTATATATATGTTGATATTTATTTTTGGATAAATGGAAATAGAAAGTTATCATGGTTGATTATTTTATTATTCCAATAAACCTTTGTATTAACCATGAGTTATTTTCCATGGCCATTTTGCATCCAAAATAAATATCTAGATATTTATTAACTAGGGTTAAGAAAGAGAACAAGAATATATATATATATATATATATATATATATTCATTTCTCATTTTTAATCCTAAGCTTATCATTATCTTGAGCTCTTCATTTGCCATCTTCTTCTTCCTCACTCTCTTGCTCTCTAGGTTTTGATAGTGAACAAAAGAGTGATCAAGTTAGGGTTTTGAAGTGAGAAAATAAACCACATCACCATTCTACACTACTCTTGCCCATTAGTTTAGAGTGTTGGCTTCTACTTCTTCTCTTGATCAAGTGAAGCCTTGATCTTGGACAAAGAGGACTCCGGGTGGATCGTCGTGGACTTGGAGGATCTCAAGCAAGCTTCTTTCAACCCTCAAGTTGCCGAGGAGTCTAGATAAGGGAACTACAAAGGTTGTATTCTTTAAACCTAGCCTTTACTTCTTGTGGATTGCGTATAAAGTTTTGTTAACCTAGCTTTTCTAGTTTGATCCATAGGATAGTTTCATTAGCACCCTCTAAATTTTTAATATGGCATGTGTGATGCTACTAAACCATAGTAGTGGTGCTAAGGAAATCCTTTCATGGTATCAGAGACTAACTAGAAACCTAGACGATATTACGATAATCCGAAACCGAAAAACTCCGCAAAACATGATTTTAGAAAACCCATGAAATGCTCTCTGTAAATTTTTTAAAACGCGATCTAAAAATTATTTTAGTAACTGTAGAGTGACATTTAAGAGAATATAAGAACACAGGCGAAACACGCGGGGGGGTGGGGTGGGGGTGGTGGTGGTGGTGGTGCTCGGTTCCCGACCGGCGACACGACCAAATTTTCCAGCGATGCCGACCCCTTTTGCTCCCCTCCTCCTCGTATTACACCTGTGATCTTTTAATCATTATTTGGGGTTTCCGATATTGTTTTGAAGTCCAAATTTGCATGAGATGTTAGTTTGGAAATGGGCTCTTTGCAGAGTATTTCGTATTCGTATTTTTATAGTATTGTATTGGTAACTTTGGCGACGTTAAACAGGTCGAACGAATCATCAAACACTAGTATTTTCTAGGTTGAACATACTCGATATATAATGCTGGTATTCCTATGGACCCTCTAGAAGAATGAAACCCTAACTCGAGATGTGACCACCAAACTGCGACTAAACCTTAGGGTTTACCGTAGTTAATGGCGCCACAAATGAGGCTTGGGTTTTCCCTTCTACGGCTGGTCATTAAATACTGTGGCAGAGACTTTGGGTATTGTTTAACGGCGCTCAAGTGTTGAGATTGCTGGGGAATGCGGGTATTTGTTAATTCGATCGAAGGGTTTAACATCGCCTAGTAGTATCTGATACTTGTTTCTGCGACCGTAAGAGTAGTATGCGTATCACCGATTTCGTTGCTATATGTCAAGGACAATTGGGGTACGCATACTTGCTTACGTTGATGACATGTGATGTTATGTGTTGCTGTGCTATGATGTATAGGATCATCGTGATCGAATAGCCGGGGATTTTTTTATGTGAGATGAGAGTTTTACTTTTCATTCATGTAAAATTTATTTGTAATGTAATATTCTTTTATTTGGGGCACATCCGGGTTGAGGGTGATGTCACCATTGTTGTATATTATATACTTTTCCGCATTAGGATAGACCCAAGGTGGAGAGCACAAGTGACCGGGTTCTGGGGTCCAGTGGGAGACCTTCTCGAGCCGTCGAGACCGGGTTTCCTAACTCCAAAATTGGCAGGGTCACTAGCCGCTCTCGTAGGGGTCTAGGGTGTGGGATTGGCTATTCATCACGACCGTGGAATCCGTATTTTCTATTGTTGGCTAAATACTAAATATAGACGTCCTAGTATATCCTCTGTAGGGTTGCTAGGCACGCGCACAAGGGTCTACGAGGCATCAACCATGCCCGATTAAAAGTTTAGCCGTGCCGAACAACCCGAATACGGATCTTTAAACTAGAGATTAGGCGAAAACTAACATGTTAACAATTTTAACACTAAGTGAGAGCGATTACAACCTTTGTAGATCCGGTCCTTCACTTCATATGCTCCGTGTTGTGGTCCCTTCGCTGCGATCATCGGATTTCAGACTCTCCAGAGGTTCCACGAAGAGAAAGATGCAACCTTTGCTTCCGATCTTCGATACTAAGATGATCTACCTTGAAGTTTCGTTAACACAAGCTAACACTCATGAAATGATGTGAACACCCTCATCTAAATGACAAGGGAAGATGAGGATGATGAAGTAGGATTTTTGCTCTCTTTATTTATCTTTTTCTCATATTTATTCATCACTTGAAGAAAATCTAGAAAGCTTTATCATGAAAGAATGAAGGAAGAAGAAGATGAATAATGATTGAATTTCTTTTGTGATGAACAGAAAAAGAAATAATATGATGAATAATGCAACCATGGTTGACTAAACCCATGTAGAGAATTAACTAGGGTTAGGGTTTGGGTTGGGTTAAAGCATGAGTCACTTGAAAATATCTTTCACAAAACAAAACCAAAACCTTCTAGAATCATCTAGAAAGCTTAACCCTAATCCAAACCCTAATCATGTTTAAACTCCACTAAACATGTTGCATTAGTTATCATATCATGTTACAATATTATATATCACATATATAATATTTATCGTAACAAAATAAAATAATACATTTAACATATATCGCATATATATCAATGTATTACCCGAGTGAGAAAAAGAATCTTTTAGTGAGCAAATATTAGTTAATGTAATTTAATATATCATATATATTATTATACATTACATTAAATTATCGAATCAACACTTGATCCGACAATCCGGCTATATCGCATATAACCGACTAATATTTATCCGTACCGATTCATGGAATCAACACTTGATCCGATGACCCAGCTGATATCAAATATCGCGAGAATAGAATACGGTATCTCATATCGCATTACCCTCGGTCCCGCTCATATCACATATGTGCTCCTACTCCGTTTTGCCTGAGCCAAGAAACCTCTGTGTAGGACTCTAAAGAATCGTCAATACGCCGGCAGTAGGTGATGATCATATCAAACACCCACAAGCTGCAAGCGGTCAGCTAAACGTAACAGCCACCCAGGTATTGAGTGCTCAGAAGATCAACAAGCAAGCCTGTACATTCTCATGTGAATCCAAACAGTAACACTACCATACAGTCCGGTCTCGTCGTCTGATATGTCGCATATCTCGCCTAGGGGTGGTAAACGTCAGACCCCAGTAGCTTGATAAGTCGTGTCGATATGAGGTCTATAACAGTTCGAGAAACTACTGATAACACTTACCAGTAAATCTCAGCAACCCTGTCCTGGGATTTCCGGTTATAGCCAATCGAACACAGCACAACATCAACTCCCTATACCGGGAGAGACGAATCCCCTCCTATCGCTCATTGCCTCCATGTGATTCGGGACTGTACCCAAAAGCCACCTTTTTGCACGCCCTCTTGGACGTGGTATGATGGAAATCAAAGCATAGTGGGAATCACACAAGACTCTATGACAATCTTGGGTCAACAGACTACTCTGTACCAGTATTTCCGGAGAACTGCCATCTGACGTATGGTATAATACAATCTGGGAGTTCTCGGCGAGTCCGTCCAGTGTACCCAGTCTCCACTGAGCACCCGTACACCATCCTTGATGTCAAATGCCGATGGACATGGGATAATCCATCGCCCATCATATGGGTCAAGATGCGTATACGCTAGTCTACTCTGGTGCATCGATGCCCTGTCTCGATACACCCTCGACTAGGAACAGTTATAGGATATACTCGCCGACTACCGTGGCCCCACTAGTATGATCTCATCATAGTCCCATTAGTCGAGTACATATCCTAAGGGCTTTATCAACATGTAACATAGAGACAATCAGAGTACATGTTAAGATAAAGTACAACCAGATAGCATACTATCATGTCGAGCAAGAAAGTCCTCCCTATATATGTCCTAGCATCCACTACAATATACATCGTATGTACAGTAATGGCCTCTAGGGCATACATATAACTAACAATCTCCCACTTGCACTAGAGCCATCTGTTATAGTATCGCATACTCAACAATTAGCTGCGGTTGAAGTATCTCATACTCAACCATCCCATAAAAGTCTCTACTAGGATAAAGGCCTTCGTGAGTGGATCCGCGCTGTTGTCCTCTGTGTCTACTCTCCTAACCTCGATCTCCCTGGAGATCAACCATCTCCATGATCAGGTGATACTGCCTAAGAATTATATCTGGATTTCTGATGGGACGGTAGTTCCTTGGCTAAAGCCATAACTCCATTGTCACACAATGGTAGGAACAAAGTTCATCTTATAAACTTATATATATCCAGACTGCCTCTTTGGTAGCATCCTTGGTAACGATGTATCTTGCCTTTAATCGTCTAGTATGTCACGGTATCTAGCTTGGAACTCTTCCAACATACTGCCCCTCCACGGAGGGTATAGACAATGCCTGCGACTGACATTCAGTCGTCCTTATCAGCCTGGAACCTTTCCAGTGATTCTCCCCAGGATCGATTGATACCATCTCAGTACAACTAGCGAGTATCCTAACATCCAATTAGATCTATCTCATAGATCCAAAACCTATGATTTAGGAGGTATCATTTTGATCCGATATGGAGAATCCTTGTGATAAACGGAGATTGACCGAGCGTAGCATAGGAAACTCCTTCCCTATCAAGAGTATGTCATCCACGTACTTTACGAGGATCACCACCATACTCTCTACTACGTTTTTGTATATACAAGGTTCATCTACCATTTTGATGAAGTCAAAATCTTTGACTACCACATCAAAACAGATGTTCCAACTCCGCTATGCCTGCTTTATCCTATCAAGCATCTTGCACACGTTTCCGCTGCTCCCACTGTCTACGAAGCCCTCTGGCTGTGTACTTATAGACGCTCTCTTCTAAAACATCATTTAGAAAAGCTGTCATGACACCCAACCGCCAGATATCGTATTCATGATATGTAGCCGTGGCAAGAAGGATCTGGATGGACTAAAGCATAGCTTTGAAAGTCTCAACTTTTCTATGTACACCAAGTAATCTTCTCAAGATATACTCGCTCCTGATGGGGCTTTAACCCTTCAGATAAAGCAACCAAAGTCCATACTTTGTTGGTGTATAAGGATTCCATCTCATATCGATAAGCATCCAGCCATTCTTACAGAGTCCCACTCCTGATGGCCAGCTCGAAACTAGTTGGGTCATCATCTCATGATGCAATCCCTTGCTCCCACTGTCATAGAGGAACCGAAGTATCTCTCAGGTGGGTGAGGAACCCTACTAGATCAGCGGAGAGGCTGAGGTTCGTTGGTAACTATTGAATCCTTTGGTTCTACCAAATCATCAGCTGCATTTTGTATAGCTGGAACCTTTCCAGTTGTACATAACAGACCTTACCTCGAGCTTGTCCGGTTTTTGCTTTTAGACATAGGCTGGACAACCCAAATCTTAACTACTTAAGATATGAGCTCTTCCCTTTCCATATCACATATGAAGTGGTAGGCAACTGATTTGATTCGAACCCTATTCAATAGGTATGCAGCTTCTCAAGTGCATAACTCCAAAAGGAAATAGGAAACTCAGTAGTACTCATCATAGAGCACACCATATCACATAGGGTGCTATTGCTCCGCCCCGATACACCAACGTGCTGTGGTGTATACGGAGGAGTAATGCTGAGAGAGAATCTCATTCTCTTTTAGAATAGTCAAGGAATTCTGTGCCCAAGTATTCTCCTCCTTGATCTCATCAAAGGACATAATACTTATACCCGTATTTTGTTCTCTACTTCTAACTTATATTCTGTGAATTATCTCAAAAGTTTCGGACTTGTGTTTCAACACGAACATATGTCTGAATCTTGAGAGATCATCAGAGAATATAATGAAGTACAAAGAACCGGTCTTGGCATGTGTAGACAGGGGGAGTTTCATACATCATCGTGTATCATTCCCAAGAGTTCACTAACTCTTTCTCTGTTTCCAATAAACAGAGCTATGGTCATCTTATCTTTGTGACATGACCGGCAAGTTTCACAAGATGTAAATTCAAACAGATTTAAATATGCATCTAAATGTAACTTAGCTAGCCAGGTCGCATTGATATGACCTAGTCTACAATACCTCAAGAAGGATTCGTTCATTTCTGAACTATTCCTCTTGTGTGTGTTCCGTATACTAAGAACTGTAGTTTTGATTTAGAACGTCAATGCTTTTAGATAACATGCCTGAACCGATCAACTCTTGATATAGGAAATGTTCAAAACATTATCCAACAATACAAAATTATATCCTTTCTTTACTAATAAAGAGACTGATATGATTTTGTATATCAGGTTCGGTATCTAATAACATTTGTTCAGAATTAATGTATTCTGGTAATACAGGGTGCAAGTGACCAACAGACTTGGCTGCAACACTTGCACCGTTTTCTATCTCATGAAACTTATCACCCGTTCTCAGTTCTCTACCTATCTGTAGCCCCTGTAACAGATTACATATGCGGGATCCTGATCCGGTATCACATACCCAGGACGTAAAGCATACTGAGAAACAGTTCTCTGTAATGAACACACCCGAAGATGATGCATCAATATGCACTTTCTTCGTTTGGGCGGTACGGGAAATCTGGTATTCCCTAATTTCCTACTCTGTCTTATAACAATTATAAGTTGGAGTGGAACCAACGTTCCCTAGCTCAGTATAACAAGTGGGTTCGGTCAATATATCCGTATTATTATCTTGATTAAGGCATGATATGGTCGCTATCTGGAGAGAGAGAGAAGAAAACACTCAGCGTATGCTCTTGCAAGATTAGATTGGCTATCTAATATATCTAATCAGGATGTCTCCCACTGTTTTAATCAAATCTTCCTTCAAACCCTAAAAGGAAAGACTAGCCGGGATTAATTACACGCTACAAGTTCGCCAATCTTTCAGCCAGGCCAGTGTCGGTACTTTGAGGGAGGTCCCCCGTGCTTTCGCACGAACCTAATTAATGAAAACCTCGTTTTCCCAGAGGCGTAACCCCGTTAACACCTTTCTAGACACCTACTTGATCGGCTAATTGTAATGTGTAAAACTCTCCCAGGAGTAACTCTTACTCGCAGCGGGTATCGGGATCCAACTATCTCATAGAAGGTATGCAATCTCATTGCAAATTTCAACACTTGAAATTCCCAATAATATTTTGCCCCATGCGATCTATGACCTTGACTGAGTCAACAAACCATAGACCGCAAGTAAAGTTCAACCCGTCATTTCTCGATTGAATTAAACCCACCCGCACGACCCTTGACTGAGTCAACAAGGCCGCACGACTACCCTTATCCAATCGCATCATATGCTTTACAGATAAGCACTAATCAGCTACCGCACACTACGCCTTGACTGAGTCAACAAACACAGCACGAATACTAACTATTACCTATCTGAAATGACGGAGGGCTACAACAGGTTTTTAAGAAAACCTTTTGCGTAATGAACTTTATATCGTTGTAGAATCAAGTGATTTTAAATGGAGTGTTTTTTAGGCTTTTCTAGTTTTGCTAAAGGGGTCACTCCCGATGAAGGGATCGTCGGCCCTTTCCTCATCGAATAAGGTGCAGGATATATCATATATACCACTGTGCAAAGCAGAAACTATAGAAGCAATCAAAAGACAAACCGAGTTTGTAGCATCTGCCAGTTATTGCTAAAGGAGTCACTCCCGGTGAAGGGATCTCGGTCCTTTCCTTATCGAATAAGGTGCTGGATGTTCTACAAGAAACACCGCTATGCAAAGCAAGAACTAGAGCTACCAGTTTTTAAACAAGTTTTTACAACATCTTAGGTTTCTTTTATTTCATTAATCTCATTAATGAAGTCCCATTTTATTATGCTTCACAAGCATCTCTTTTTGAAACGAAATCTGCAATATAACATATATCTCATATATATAAAATATAAACATTCGTCTCAGGCAGTAATATGATCTCATCACAGAACATTGCAGCAGAAGAACATATATGAAATATTGGATATACTAGGACGTCTGTGTTTTCAATACGAGCCTGTATAAAACACGGATTCCACGGTTGCGATGAATAGCCAAACCCACATCCCCAGACCCCTACGAGAGCGGCAAATAACACTGCCAATTCTAGGGTTAGGAGACCCGGTCTCGACTCCTCGAGATGGTCTCCCACTGGACCCTAGAACCCGGTTACTTGTGCTCCCCGCCTTGGGTCTACCTAATGCGGAAAAGTAAATAATATACAATGGTGACATCTTCCGCAACCTGGAAGTGCCCCAATAAAAGAATATTACATACAAATCAATTTTACATGAATGAAAAAGAAAAAACTCTCATCTCACATAAAACCCCCGGCTATTCAAAAGCGACGATCCAATACAACATATCACAGCAACACATAATATCTCATATCATCAACGTAAGCAAGTATGCGTATCCCGATTGTCGTTGATGTATAGCAACGAAGCCGGCGATACACCACATACTACGCTTACGGTCACAGAAAAGAAAGTGTAAAACTACAACAGTTAGAATCCGCAACCTCTTTAGACATCGCATGCCTATCCAAATGAATTCCTTAGACATCGCATGCCTAACAATTATAAACCCCGCATTTTAGTCTCATTATCGAAAACTCTTTTCAATGTCAAGTCGGACAATTCAACAAGATTCCCGAAAAACTGATCGAATGCTCGTCGCAAACTTTAGTAGACGGCCGCATCCCAAGATGCCGTCGACGAAGTACACTAAGGCGGAACGCCGCTGCCGCGAGCACCCAAATGGATGCTTTCGGCGACGGGGTTCTCCTACAGTCACTTGGTCGGGGCTAAGAGGTGTAGCTGTCTATTAAGTTTATCCGGCGAGTATCCGCGTACGCTACGTGATTGCGACGGACTTTTGATCACATCAAAATTCCGTGGCAACCGATCATTTGAGACTAAACTGCTATGTTTATAATATTCAAATTAGTTATCTCATAACTTTTTGTGGATTCCAAATATTGTATCACATTCCAGATAAAACAGAAAATGTTAAACTTTCCGATCGAACAATTAAACACCCAAGATTTCCCTAATTTATCTCAACACTTGAAATCAGCTTAAAAACATCCATCACATGCCACAGTACTAATGGTCCAACCGTAGAAGGGTCAAGCCAACGCCTCACATGTGGCACGCCGTACTACCCCAAACCCAAAGGTTCAAAAGGCAGTTCAAGACGTTCACATAATCGAGTTAAGGTTTGTTGCCTTCTAGAGGGTCCACCGCGTTACTTGCACGACTTAGAACATTCTTAAACACGAGAAAAAATCCAACTTTTGAAAAATTTTCCGACAAGGGAAAAAGTGTGTTATTGATATCCGTTCGAACTTTTTAACAGTTTCTAAAAATTATCCGGACAAACTAAACAAAGTTAAATTATCCGATCAAATCAACGATTCCCCAATACAATCCTTGAAAAATCAACACTTGAGTGGAATTAAAATATTCCCAGAAAAAATTAACAAGAAAGGGCCAAAAAATAATTACATGAAATTTCAGGGACTAAGTCCAAATTTTGGCCGTGGAACCGCCGCAAAACCCATGGTTTCACCGCGGTTCCACGGTCAAAATTTCTATTTAGAGGTCCGTACTTCACAGTAATTCTTAGGTTTTCCTGCTTAATTTTATGAGAATTTTTAATTCAAAAAAACCGCATTTTTGAAAAATGTACAGAGAGGATTCCGTGTCGGGGTTTCGGCGTTCGATCGGACTTTAAACTTCGTCTAGACTTTGCCTAAACCTCTAGCTTGGCTCTGATACCACTGTAGGGTTGCTAGGCACGTGCACAAGGATCTACGAGGCATCAACCATGCCCGATTAAAAATTTAGCCGTGCCGAACAACCCGAATACGGATCTTTAAACTAGAGATTAGGCGAAAACTAACATGTTAACAACTTTAACACTAAGTGAGAGCGATTACAACCTTTGTAGATCCGGTCCTTCACATCATATGCTCCGTATTGTGGTCCCTTCGCTGCAATCAAAGGGTTTCAGACTCTCCAGAGGTTCCACGAAGAGAAAGATGCAACCTTTGCTTCCGATCTTCGATACTAAGATGATCTACCTTGAAGTTTCGTTAACACAAGCTAACACTCATGAAATGATGTGAACACCCTCATCTAAATGGCAAGGGAAGATGAGGATGATGAAGTGGGATTTTTGCTCTCTTTATTTATCTTTTTCTCACATTTATTCATCACTTAAAGAAAATTTAGAAAGCTTTATCACGAAAGAATGAAGGAAGAAGAAGATGAATAATGATTGAATTTCTTTTGTGATGAACAGAAAAAGAAATATTATGATGAATAATGCAACCATGGTTGACTAAACCCATGTAGAGAATTAACTAGGGTTAGGGTTTGGGTTGGGTTAAAGAATGAGTCACTTGAAAATATCTTTCACAAAACAAAACCAAAACCTTCTAGAATCATCTAGAAAGCTTAACCCTAATCCAAACCCTAATCATGTTTAAACTCCACTAAACATGTTGCATTAGTTATCATATCATGTTACAATATTATATATCACATATATAATATTTATCGTAACAAAATAAAATAATACATTTAACATATATCGCATATATATCAATGTATTACCCGAGTGAGAAAAAGAATCTTTTAGTGAGCAAATATTAGTTAATGTAATTTAATATACATATATATTATTATACATTACATTAAATTATCGAATCAACACTTGATCCGACAATCCGGCTATATCGCATATAACCGACTAATATTTATCCGTACCGATTCATGGAATCAACACTTGATCCGATGACCCGGCTGATATCAAATATCGCGAGAATAGAATACGGTATCTCATATCGCATTACCCTCGGTCCCGCACATATCACATATGTGCTCCTACTCCGTTTTGCCTGAGCCAAGAAACCTCTGTGTAGGACTCTAAAGAATCGTCAATACGCCGGCAGTAGGTGATGATCATATCAAACACCCACAAGCTGCAAGCGGTCAGCTAAACGTAACAGCCACCCAGGTATTGAGCGCTCAGAAGATCAACAAGCAAGCCTGTACATTCTCCTGTGAATCCAAACAGTAACACTACCGTACAGTCCGGTCTCGTCGTCTGATATGTCGCATATCTCGCCTAGGGGTGGTAAACGTCAGACCGCAGTAGCTTGATAAGTCGTGTCGATATGAGGTCTATAACAGTTCGAGAAACTACTGATAACACTTACCAGTAAATCTCAGCAATCCTGGCCAGGGATTTCCGGTTATAGACAATCGAACACAGCACAACATCAACTCCCTATACCGGGAGAGACGAATCCCCTCCTATCGCTCATTGCCTCCATGTGATTCGGGACTGTACCTAAAGGCCACCTTTTTGAACGCCCTCTTTGACATGGTATGATGGAAATGAAAGCACAGTGGGAATCACACAAGACTATATGACGATCTTGGGTCAATAGACTACTCTGTACCAGTGTTTCCGGAGAACTGCCATCTGACGTATGGTATAATACAATCTGGGAGTTCTCGGCGAGTCCGTCCAGTGTACCCAGTCTCCACTGAGCACCCATACACCATCCTTGATGTCAAATGCCGATGGACATGGGATCATCCATCGCCCATCATATGGGTCAAGATGCGTATACGCTAGTCTACTCTGGTGCATCGATACCCTGTCTCGATACACCCTTGACTAGGAACAGTTATAGGATGTACTCGCCGACTACCGTGGCCCCACTAGTTTGATCTCATCATAGTCCTAGTGGTCGAGTACATATCCTAAGGGCTTTATCAACATGTAACATAGAGACAATCAGAGTACATGTTAAGATAAAGTACAACCAGATAGAATACTATCATGTCGAGCAAGAAAGTCCTCCCTATATATGTCCTAGCATCCACTACAATATACATCGTATGTACAGTAATGGCCTCTAGGGCATACATATAACTAACATCCTATATCATCATATCTGTGTTTCTGCTGCTTACATTCTGTGATGAGATCGCTTAATATATCTGAGACGGATGCTATATTATATATGAGATATATAATAGACGTTGCTTATGTTTTACACTCGCGCCAGTCCCATCCCGGTATGCCGTTAGTTAAGTAACCTAACGGTGCATAACGGAACATTGCGGCGAATGCGGATGGCATAAGCGTATGTTGTATTTTCGTTTCTTTTCTATGATTGGCTTAAGGACTTAAATGATGGGACAACATTAATATGACTAATGTGAAGAAAAATAAACCTAAAATGATGTTGTAGAATCGGATTTGAAAACCATTCGGCTTTTTAAAAAAAGCTACATTTCAAAACTGTGGAGCTTAAGCCACTCCTTTTGAAAACCATTTGATTCTACGACGATATCAAGTTCAAAGCGTTAAAGGTTTTCTTAAAAACCATCTGCAACCCTCCGTCATTTTAGAAAATAGAGTACTTAGTATTCATGCTACGTTTGTTGACTATAGTTAAGGCGTAGTGTACGGTAGCTAAGTGATGTCTTCCTACGATGCATATGATGCAGATTAATTAGGACATTCATGCGACTTTGTTGACCATAGTTAAGGGTCACGTGGGTGGGGCTAATTAATCAAGAAATGACGGGTAGAACTTGACTAGTGCTTATGATTTCTTGACCATAGTTAAGGTCATGAGTACTAGGCTAAAAACCATATCGGGAATTTCAATAGTTGAAATTTTCAATGAGATTGCATACAATCCATATGATGGTTGGATCCCGATCCCACTATGGGCAATAGTTGCTCCGAGGAGAGTTTTGCAGTTTACAATTAGCTAACCTATTAAGTGTCTAGAAAGGTGTTAACGGGGCTACGCCTCTGGGAAGACGAGGTTTATATTAATTAGGTCCGTGCGAAAGCACGGGGAACCTCCCTCAGGTACCGACACTGGCCTGGCTGAACGGTTAGCGAAGTTGTAGACTGTAGTTAATCCTGGCTAGTTTTCTTTTTAAGGTTTGAAAGAAAAACTTGATCAAAGCAGTGGGAGACATCGATTTGATAAGATAATAACCAATCTGATCGTTGCAAGAGCTTTCGCTGAGTGTATTCTTTTCTCTCTGTTAATGGCAGATACCAATGACAGGACTCAAGCTTCTACTAGATAAAAATAAACTAAATGAGACCAATTATAAAGACTGGCTGAGGAACCTTAACATTTCCTTGACTTATGATAAGGTATCATATGTCCTCACGGCTCCAGCCTCGCCCATCCCAGGTCCTAAATCTTCAGTTGCGGATAAGGAAGTCTGCCAGACATGGGACGCTGACTGTGCCACGGCCAAATGCCTCGCGCTTGCATCAATGGATAACATACATCAGAAGCAGCACGAGAATATGGACGTCCAAACCATATTTCTCCATACAAAGGAGTTGTATGGGGAGCAATCTCGTGTCTTACGATACGAAGCGTCACGAAAGCTGTTTCAGATGCGGATGGGCCCTGGCACACCAGTAGGAGACTATGTTCTGAAGATGATAGCTCTCATAGAAGAGCTTGAGGACCTTGGGTGGACAATGGACAATGAGCAATATACTGATATTATTCTTCAGTCTCTCCCCTCCATCTTTGCTCAATTTATAGTTAACTTCAACATGGACAACATGGAGAAGGAATTACCTGAACTCCTTAATATGTTAAGAAGTGCAAAGAGCACGCTGAAGTCAGTGAAGACTCCCGTTTTGAGTGTTGGGCCATCTTCCACCTCTCGCCCAAAGCCTAAGGCCAATGGAAAGATGAAGAAGAAACCCACCAAACCTAAGGGTGGAGTCAAAAAGGCTAAGGGGAAAGACAAGTCCATGGCTGGGGAATCGGGGAAAGGGTAATGTTATCACTGCCACAAAGCGGGACACTGGAAGCGCAATTGCACCGAGTACTTGGAGCTCAAGAAGAAGAAGCATAAGGATGCTTCCGCTTCAGGTGTGTTTGTGACAGAAAACTGTTTTTCAATAAACTCTGCTTCCTGGGTATTAGATACCAGTTCAGGTTCTCACATTTTCAATTCTATGCAGGGGCTGAGAAATAGTAAGGTTTTGAAGACAGGTGACCATACTCTCCGCGTTGGAAATGGTTCCAATGTACATACAATTGCAGTGGGAGAGTATCACTTGGGGTTGCCGTCTGGATGTATATTGGTTTTGAACCCATGTTATTATGTACCTAGTATGCTTTGTAATATAATATCCGTTTCTTTATTAGACAATGAAGGATATAATTTTGTATTGCAGAACAATGTTATGAACATTCACCTGAATCAAATGTTGATTGGGTATGGTACGCTAAATAACGTGATATACGTCCTAAATCAACACACAGTTTTCAACATACAACACACTAATAAAAGAAAACTTTCAGAAATAAATGAAGCTTTTCTTTGGCACTGTAAACTTGGTCATATTAACGAAACAAGACTAAACATGTTACACAAAGATTGATATTTAATCCCTTTTGAATATAAATCTTATGCGACTTGCCAGTCTTGCATCAAGGGTAAAATGACCAAAACTCCGTTTACTGGACACGGAGAAAGAGCTACTGAGCTCTTAGGCCTCATACATAGTAATGTATGTGGGCTAATGTCTACACTGGCTAGAGGCAGTTTTTCGTACTTCATTACTTTCACTGATGATTTCTCAAGATTCGGTCATGTATTTTTATTAAAGCACAAGTTCGAAGCTTTCGAGAAATTCACTGAATATAAACTCGAAGTAGAAAAACAAACCGGCTTGAGCATCAAAATGCTTCGATCAGATCGAGGTGGGGAGTATCTCAGTACAGAGTTTGCAGACTTCCTAAAAGAGAATGGGATTCTCTCACAGCTCACTCCTCCTTGCACACCACAACACAATGGTGTGTCAGAACGACGGAATCGGACCCTATTAGATATGGTTCGTTCCATGATGAGTGATACTGAGTTACCCGTCTCATTTTGGGGGCATGTATTGGAGACTGCAGCATTTCTACTGAACAGGATCCCAACCAAAACCGTGTCTACCACGCCATATGAGATATGGCATGGGAAGATACCATATCTTAAACGAATTAAGATTTGGGGTTGTCCGGCCTATGTTAAAAAGCAAAATCCGGACAAACTCGAGACATGGTCAGTCATGTGTAATTTTGTGGGATATCCAAAGAATTCTTATGGATATCTTTTCTACCACAAGGAGGACCAGAAGGTGTTTGTTTCTCAGTATGCCACATTTTTGGAAAAAGAGTTTTTCACAAATGATACAGCTGGCAGTGTGGTAGACCTAGAAGAAGTTCTAGAAACACAAATTACGAATGTCGACTTGGTTGAACCGGATGTTGCAACAGAAACTGATGAACCTCAGCCACTCCGTAGGTCTGGTAGGACTTCTCGCCCATCGGACAGGTACTACGGTTTCCTCATTGATGGTGACATAGAAGACTGCATCATGGAGGATGATGATCCTACCAGTTTTCCGCAAGCTATCACGAGTGGAGACTCTATGAAGTGGCTGGATACCATGAGATCTGAAATGGAGTCTATGTACACCAACAAAGTATGGACTTTGGTTGTTGCACCACCTGGGGTAAAACCTGTGGAGTGCAAATGGATCTTTAAAACAAAGATTGGTGTAGATGGGCAGGTAGAGACCTATAAGGCAAGACTTGTGGCGAAGGGTTTTCGTCAAAGACAAGGTCTGGACTATGACGAAACTTTTTCTCCCGTAGACATGCTTAAATCCATTCGGATCCTACTTGCTATTGCTGCTCGCTACGACTATGAAATCTGGCAGATGGATGTTAAAACTGCATTTCTAAATGGAGATTTAGAAGAATGTGTTTATATGGATCAGCCAGAGGGTTTCATTGACAATAGGAGCAGCGGGAAAACATGTAGATTGCTTAAATCCATTTATGGATTAAATCAAGCATCACGGAGTTGGAACATCTGTTTTGATGATGTTATCAAAGAGTTTGATTTCATCAAAAATCCGGATGAACCTTGTGTTTATAAGAAGGTTGTAAGGAGAGCTGTCACATTCCTCGTATTATACGTGGATGACATTCTTTTGATAGGAAATAACATTCCTATGCTACATTCGGTCAAATCTTTCTTATCACTAAGGTTCTCCATGAAGGACCTGGGTGATGCCACATACATTCTGGGCATTTGGATTTATAGGGATAGATCCGAGAGGTTATTGGGATTGTCCCAAACCAGGTACATCAACACCATCCTAAAGAGATTTAGTATGGAAAACTCCAAGCGAGCTGCCTTACCCGCTTGCCATGGAGTCACTCTCTCCAAGGAATTTTTCCCAAAGACCGATGAAGAGAGAGCTCGCATGAGCATTATACCCTATGCTTTAGCTGTAGGATCTATAATGTATGTGATATTATGTACACGCCTAGATGTAGCTTATGCACTTAGTGTAGTAAGCAGGTATCAATCCAACCCAAGGGAGAATCACTGGATAGCTGTGAAGAACATTCTTAAGTACTTGCGAACGACTAAAGAATTGTTCTTGGTGTATGGTAACGGAGATCTCCAAATGGAGGCCATTACCAATTCGAACTTCCAGAGTGATAAGGACGATAGCAAGTCTATCTCTGGGTTTGTATTTACCCTTAATGGAGGGGCGGTAAGTTGGAAGAGTTCCAAACAGGATATCGTTGCAGACTCTACGATGGAAAGCTGAGTACATTGCTCTGAATGATGCCGCCAAGGAAGCCGTCTTGATGAAGAAGTTCGTCTCGGAGCTAGGAGTAGTTCCAACCATTATTGATCCAATACCATTGTATTGTGAAAATAATAGGGCTATGGCGTTAGCCAAGGAGCCCAGGTCCCATCAGCGGTCCAGACACATCCTAAGACGTTTTTATTTGATCCGGGAGATTGTAGATCACCGCGAGATCAAGATTAGGAGAGTAGACACAAAGAATAACACCGCGGATCCACTAACCATGGGGCTCCCTCAGCCGCAGCATGAGCGACTTTTTGAGATGATGGGTATGAGATACGCCAATAACCGGCCTTAGTGCAAGTGAGATATTGTTGGATATATTTATGCCATAGAGGCTATTATATGATAGTGGATGTATTTATACATGTATATATATATACAGATGACATTCTTGCTCGACATGATAGTTTGCTATCTAGTTCTTCTTTATCTGACATGTTGACTTGATCATGATTTTATTCATTTACACATGTTGATAAAGCCCTGAGGATATTTGCTTGACTACTGTGATTATGATGGAGATCATACAAGTGGGACATCTGTAGTTTATAAGCATATCCTGAAATGTCCCTAGTCGTAGGTGTATCGAGATGGGGCATCGATATACCAGAGTAGACTAGTGTGTATGATACTAGACCCATATGATGGGCGATGGATGTTCCCATATCCATTGATGTTTGACATCGAGATCATATACGGGTGCTCAGTGGAGACTGAGTACACTGGACGGACTCGCCGAGAACTCCTATATGGTATTATATCTATCGTCGGATAGCAGTTCTCAGGTGACACTGGTATATGTTAGTCTGTAGACCCGAGAACGTCATAGAGTCTTGTGTGTTCTCCCACTGCACTTTGATTACCACCCTACCACGGCTCTACCGAGTTGTGCAAAAAGGTGGCTTTTGGGTACAGTCCCGAGACACACGAAGACGATGAGCGATAGGAGGGGTTTTGTCTCTCCCGGTATTGGGAGTTGAGGTTGTGCTGTGCTCGATTGGCTATATCAGTAAGTCCCTGGCTAGGGCTGTTGAGATTTACTGATAAGTGTTATCAGTAGTTTCTCGATCTGTTATAGACCATTCTTTGGCACGACTTATTGAGTTATTGGGATCGACGTTACCATCCCTAGACTCGATATGAAGCATATCTGACGAAGAGACCGGACTGTACGGTAGTGTTGCCGATTGGCTCGACGGGAGTTGTGACAAGTTCTCTTGTTTTCTTCTGATCGCTCAATACCCGGATGGCCGTTACGTTTAGCTGACCTCCTACGGCTTGGGGGTGCTTGATATGATCATCACCCACTGCCGGCGAATTGACGAGTCTTAGAGTCCCACAATAGAGTTACCTAGCCCAGGAGAAATGATGTGGTGCGCATATGAGATATGTGCGGGGACCGATTAAATCCACGTATGTGATACCGTATATTAATCGGGAGGTTTGCTATTGGTCGGGTCGTATGAGATATGACCGGTTTGCTAAATCAAGTGTTGACTTAACATTGACCATTAGCTTTTCACTTTAAACCCTTTTGTCTTTTTGGGTATGCATGCATGTATGCACATGTTCACATTGATGCACATATAGATGTGCATGCACACATACATACATACTCAATTGTATCATGGTTGTTGATACATTAGATGGTGGCAATATAAGACTCACACCTTTATATATATGTTGATATTTAATTTTGGATAAATGGAAATGGAAAGTTATCATGGTTGATTATTTTATTATTCCATTAAACTTTTGTGTTAACCATGAGTTATTTTCCATGGCTATTTTGCATCCAAAATAAATATCTAGATATTTATTAACTAGGGTTAAGAATGAGAAGAAGAAAAAATATATATTTTCATTTCTCATTTTTAATCCTAAGCTTATCATTATCTTGAGCTCTTCATTTGTCATCTTCTTCTTCCTCACTCTCTTGCTCTCTAGGTTTTGATAGTGAACAAAAGAGTGATCAAGTTAGGGTTTTGAAGTGAGAAAATAAACCATATCACCATTCTACCCTAATCTTGCCCATTAGTTTATAGTGTTGGCTTCTACTTCTTTTCTTGATCAAGTGAAGCCTTGAGCATGGACAAAGAGGACTCTGGGTGGATCGTCGCGGACTTGGAGGATCACAAGAAAGCTTCTTTCAACCCTCAAGTGGACGAGGAGTCTAGAGAAGGGAACTACAAAGGTTGTATTATCTAAACCTAGCCTTTACTTCTTGTGGATTGTGTATAAAGTTTTGTTACCTCAGCTTTTCTAGTTTGATCCATAGGATAGTTTCATTAGCACCTTTTTAATTTTTAATATGGCATGTGTGATGCTTCTAAACCCTAGTAGTGGTGCTAAGAAAATCCCTTCATGAATATGGAGACCAGGGCATCGATATTCCAGAGTAGACTAGTGTGTACGTTTCTTGTCCCTTAGAGGGCGATGGTTGATCCCACAACCATTGGTGTGTGACATCAAAGATTGTACACAGGTTCACATTGGAGAATGGGTACACCGAACAGGACTCGCCGATGACTCCTATGTGGTAGTATACCTATCGTCAGATAGCAGTGTTGGATATATGTATGCCCTAGAGGCCATTATATGATAGTGGATGTATCGGTATGTGTATATATATTCAGGGGACATTCTTGCTCGACATGATAGTATGCTATCTAGTTGTACTTTATCTTGACATGTTCATTTGATCTTGCATATTACTCATTTGGTACATGTTGATAAAGCCCTTAGGATATTTTCTTGACTACTGGGATTATGATGTGGATCATACTGGTGGGACATGTGTAGTTTATAACCATATCCTTGAAAAGATCCTAGTCATGTGTGTATCGAGACAGGGCATCGATATTCCAGAGTAGACTATCATATACCATTCTTGTCCCATATGATGAGCGATGGATCATCCCATATCCATCTGGTGTTCTGACACTAAAGATTGTATACGGGTGATCAGTAGAGACCGGGTACACTGAACGGACTCGCCGAGAACTCCTATGTGGTATTATATCTCACGTCGGATAGAAGTTCTCAGGTGACACTGGTACATGATAGTCTGTACACCCAAGATCGTCATAGAGTCTTGTGTGTCCTCCTACTGTACTTTGATCTCCACCCTACCACGGCTCTACTGAGTCATGCAAATAGGTGGATTTTGTGTACAGTCCATGTAAGTCTACGGTAGCTCCAAGGCCGTCAATCCGAGGCCAAATGCGGAACAAAAACTTTTTACAAAACCGGCGCTATCGTAGTCTTTCACCTGGATCGAACCATTAACACTAAACTAGATAACTACAATAAGTTAGAATGGCTATATCGATCGATCCGTGTCCTTCAGTCTTTAGCCACCATACTTACCTCCTCGCAGAATCTCCGATCTCGCTCGATCTCCGGTCTCCTCGTCGAAGTGGCACCATATCTAGAAGTCTTTTTACGGGCTCCCGCTTCAAACCGAAGAACATCAGACATGAAGTTTGCTAGCCGACATGTCCAAGGTGAAGTAGAGAATGTGTGTGATAACTTTGTCTCAAGCATCCATTGATTCTCAACACATGAGATTGTATGGATGGACGTTGAAGAAGATGCCCATGGAGGAAGAAGTGAGCTCAAGAGAAGAAGAAGAAAATAGCTTATGTTATTGTGTGATCTTTTGAGAGAGAGATATATCAATATATCAAAGCCCCAAGCCAATACTTGGCTGCCCCTCTCTCTCCAAAATATCCCCACAAAACATAATTAGCCACAAAATCAATCCATGTCACATTTAATTTCACCAAAACCAATACCATGAGTCACCATGTTCATGTGGCATGAAAAGATGCATATGGACAAAACTTGCACTCATATTTTCCTCCATTAAACATTTAAACCAAAATGTTTAATCCAACAAAAATATATGGCATCAACTAAAGTAAACTTGTGATACGATGGATTAAGATAAACCTTATTCCTATTTCTCCTGAACCATAATCCATCTCCGAACTGGAACAAGTTCCTTCAAGTTCGTATATAACCATACAATGGATTATCCAATAACTGTGGATCTTCGTAGTGATACGGGGTGTTCTGGAGAAATACCAAGGTGAAGTAGGAGTGGCGATGAGATACTCGGTTTGGTCATGAATGATAGCAGTCGCAGTTTATTTTGCCCTCTTTCTAATCCCTTTATTTGTCTTTACTTATTACTTTCTGTACACCACACTTAGGCTAATTGGTTTTCTTCATTCCCTACCTTTCGGCACCTGCCTATGGTTTGGAAGAAGACTATCCAATAAGCGTAATAGTTGTACCATTTCCTAATCCTAGGAGCCCTCACAACCTGAGAGAAGGTAAAAGGAAAAGGCAACTGAATAGTCCTATTCAATCTCTCCAGAGCCAGAATCCATCCTCGAATCTGGAACAAGTTCCTTCGAATTCGTATGTAACTATACGATGGATTTATCCAATGGAAGTGGATGTTCGTAGTGATACAGGGTGTTCTGGATAAATGCAAAGGGTAGAATAAGGAGTGGCAATGAAGTATGCAACTCAGACAATCCAAAAGCCAGTGTTTTAAGAAAGTTCGCTTAACTTGTTCACTGAGTCATAGTCTAGGGTCGGGCCATGGTCGCTTCCAAAGAGATGTTAGTTATATGTATGCCCTAGAGGCCATTACTGTACATACGATGTATATTGTAGTGGATGCTTGGACATATATAGTGAGGAATTTCTTGCTCGACATGATAGTATGCTATCTGGTTGCTCTTTATCTTAACATGTACTCTGATTGTCTCTATGTTACATGTTGATAAATCCCTTAGGATGAGTACTTGACTACCAGGACTATGTTGCAGATCATACTAGTGGGGACAGTGTAGTCGCTAAGTACATCCTTCAAATGTTCCTAGTCATGGGTATATCGAGACAGGGCATCGATATACCAGAGTAGACTAGCGTATAGCTTCTCGACCCATTGTCACGTCCCGAAAGTACGGAACATGACCGGCTCTGAAACTACGAAACGTCTCGAGGCGTACGTAATCTAAGTAAACCGAAAAACCAGAAATCCAAACCAAGAAAAGAAGTAGAGTGAAGGAAAACCAATTTAAAACAAGTAGTTTTAATAGCATAAGCCGAATTATGCGGTTTTTAAGAACATCAAAATTTACTGAAAATTTCGGCAGAGTCTCCTTTGTAAAAACTGGCTCCCAAACGGGATACAACATGAATAGTATACGAAATCAATAAAAAAGCATCCCCAAGCGGGAGCTAGCTCTTCGTCAATCGACGGTCACAACCACACAAGCAATATAATATACAACGCCAACGGCGAGGATCAAAACTCAAAAGGAACTCAAAACCACCAGAAATATAACGAGCGGCTCTAAGGTCGAAAGAATAAACACTGGTCTCTAACTCAATAAATACATGTTTGGTTGATGGAATTTACTAGATACAACTGAATAATATCAAACAAGGTAAATAATGGGAGTATGATACAAGTATATCCACCTACTAGCAAATCACCCGAATGAAACTATCCCCGCAAGCCGTAAAGAAACCTGTACGGCAAACCTGCAAGATACTGGGGCACAACGGGGGTGAGTTGCCAACTCGTGAATAGAAAATATCTACGCACAGAAATCGCATAAATAACGCAATCCTAGGTCAATGATCATAATATAGCCTCAAAAATGTATATAACATGTAGCCTATAACAAGGCTAGGGTAAATATCTAACCGAGTGAAATCTCATGTGCCCGTGTCGGTGCCTCAGGTATCAATATATCGTATGAATGAGGTATGAATGCATGAAACCGAATACATGTAATGAAGAAACTGTTTTCATAAATTAGTGAGATTTCCTTCGTATTTTTAAACTGAGGTATCATAATGAAATCAGTATCAACAGTGTCTAGCATCGACACAAAACATAAATCTCACTGTCTCGAAATATCAATGTCTCAATCTCAATATCTAGGGCGCCGTCAGTCCGGACCGACCCTACCATCCATCTCAAGACTACGACGGTATCCTCCGGATATCCGACGCGTCGGATAATATCACCGGTAGGTAGTGCTCCCCAGCCAGGCTCAACGTCAACACCACATTCCTCTTGCCCCGGGGTACCATACCGGGTCCACCATATACCCGTGACGGTTCCTCCACTCCTCGACACGGATCTCCAAAACCACAGCAAACTCATGGTGGACGACACTTTACATCAATAGAAAACCGCAACATTTTATATTTTAAAAGATCATAAGTTGTAAATTTTGCGGCTTTCCCCGAAATCCAGAAATATCATAAATCTCAAGAAATCATCACAAGTGCATATGTCAATGATAATGAACTAGGCGTGAACAACTGAATAACAGTATGCATGAAGTGGTAGGTAATAACTACAATGTCTAATATGGTATATAAGGGAAGTACACTAATATCATGTCAAAACTACCAGCTAACAATCTAAGTCAAGCAATTATATTCTCTAAAGTGTACGTGACATGGCAATTACCGATGAAGATGTGTGTGAGCCGGCAAGTAGGTGTACGTGGTACATACGCATCATCGGTAATGGTGCTGGTGTCCTAACAGCATGATATCAATAATGGAATATGCAGCAAAATAAATATGCGAGGCAGAGCGAACAGCAATAATGTGCGGGAGCTGAATACTAGACACAACGATAACTAATCTACAATAATCTAATATAAGTCCTACGAATGGTGCCTTTTGAAATAACACGAATCATGGGTTTTTGAAAATAGGGCTACGGTGTTTTTATGAAAGGATACATCGTTTTTGAAATATCCGTAGATTCCCTTGAGCTGTCTTTAAAAATGCCCACGATTCGTTAGTTTTTGAAATAGGTAAGAAGTCTAATCTAATCTAACAACTACACTAAACTATACGGCTGAACTAACAAGCTGAACTACAGGTAAGGAAACCGCATATCATCTGAGTCGATACATATACATACCTGTATATGTATAGTCGGTGATCCCGCCTCAACAATATCATATCCGATACCATATCTATAATCAGGCATCCCAAGTCAAGAGTGCGGATCAATCATCAATATAGCTCGTACGTAAATCTGTCGTACGGCATCCCAAATCTGGGTACGGGTCAATATCACATTCAACATACTATTCACCTGGTATCCTCTTTATCAAATATTATGATCGGGGTACTGATCTACGTATAGTACCATACTGATACCGCCTACGTATGCATGGACGTGTGTGAAACACTACGTCAAGGACCCGCTACAACGTCATGTCGTATCTAAGATACGAACCCTGCTATATCACCGATCTCACGGCCTCAAATCGAATCTCATCGACTCAGCTCAATCCCAAGTATCATCCTCAATCCGTATGTGAACACATAGTCCCATACCCATGTGAACACATAACTATAAAGAATCCCATGAGTACATATCAATAGGAATGTATGCAAGTATGTATGTGTGTATGTGTAGTGCAACACTACCCTAGGGTTCGCAACACTAAAAATAGTCCAACACACCAATATCCATCCTAAGCATCGTTATTAATCCTAAATAACATATAATAATTGTTGGTGTGTATACGCATCTGTATACACCACCACGGACTGCGGGGGTGCTATACGCCATCCACCCGACTTCTCCCCGTAGATATAAATCTACTCACCTGGTCCTCGCTAGCCGGTGCCGACGTTGCCACGCGCTTGCTTGTCGTCTCGAAGTCCACATGGGGGTACCTACATATCATAACGCACCATATCTCATTAAAATCCGACTCATGATCAAAACGACGCACGAATCCCACATAGGTCAAAACCTATGGTTGCTTTCACAAATCAATCCAAAAACCCTCGGCGTCGGCGTACAACCGCCAAACCATCGAGAAAAACCTAAATACACTCATTTGCACATTCACGAACACTAATTTTAATACAAACTAGGTTAAAATTCACAAAAACCTCAATTTTGCTTAAAAAGTCATTTTTCCGAAAATCTAGCAAGCACAAATCACCGTTTTTGTACAAAACTCGATGTATAAATGAATCTAGCGGCCACAATATTCGCTAAATATCTTAAATAAGTCATAAAAACAATTCCCATAATTTAATCTCATTAAATTCCAAAAGCCCTAAAATTCTAGTTTGCAAAATACCTAAATTTTAACAATTTTATAGCAAAAATGCACAAACTACAATCTAGCTTGGATTTTCATGAACTAAAAGCATTAAACCACTCAATATAATATTTATAATGACATGAAACCTTAATTTGAATTTTATCTCACAAGAATATATTTATTTTAAAACCCTAGTTTACAATTTAGCATAATTAACAAATTTTTTTAAACTAACCAATAACAACTAGCTACTAATCTTGTTTTAATATGTCATAAGAGCCTAAAAACATCACACAACCATACACCAATCTCACAAAACCCTAACTTGATTTTAAAACCTAAATTCTAGAATTTCCAAACCCTAACTTGAAGATTTATAACTAGCAATTCAACCACTTTAACACTTAACTAAGCTAACATAAGTATTAATCAACAATTTAACTACAAGGTTAACATTATACCTCCACAATTTTGTAGATCCCATTTGAAATCTTGCCATCCAAAATGCTCTCTTGTCACCCCAATCCATGCTTGAAATGCTAAGGAATAATGGGTAAGTCGGATTTGGATTTAGATTTGAATTTGCATGGATTTTGAAGTGATTTGTGGATTTTTTTTTGATGAAGAAAAGAGTGGGATTTGGGGGGGCTGCTGCTGTTGGGAGGGGGAGAATTTCGGCCAGAAATGGGAGTGAGGAGAGAGAGGGAGGTAGAGAAAATACAAGGGAGGAAAGTCCAAGTCAACATAAAGTCAAAAGTCCACCTAATTCATCCATTTTCTTTTCTTTTCTATCATTTCTTTTCCTTTGAAATTCAAGTTGGGAAAAAATGGGGGCTGCTGAATTTGGCTAAGGGGAGGAGTAAATGGGGGTGTGTGGGTGTGGGTACGGGTGTGTGGTGATGAAAAATGATAAATACAATACCCCAAACATCCATTTACGCTAAAAAAAAGCCTTTTTTCTTCAATAATTTCTAAACCGTTTTGGCAAATGATTTCGTTCCAAAAACCACATGACAAATTTTTATTTAATGTTTTATGATGCACAAAATTTTTTTCAACTCATTCCAATTTGTAATTTTCCCTAATTAAATGTATTAGTGACGGCTTAAAATAATAATAAAATAATATTTTTTTTCAGAAAATTTGAAATTTTACCAGCGGCTCAATAAACACCAAATAATAGCAATTACATAGCTAGAATATGTATATTTAATTTTTATAATAAGATATTTGTATTTTGACTTTTTACAGAAAACCCCTTTATTTTACCGATTTTTTTCGAAATTTCACCGAAACGATTTTCAAAACGCTACAATCTTCCCCCCTTAAAGAAATTCGGTCCCCGAATTTAAATTCAAACCTCCCCAAATACTAAAACATCTAAGAAAAACCATCAAGTCGTCGGGGCTCCGAAACTGTAAATACATAAAACAAATCGTAGCGCAGTGCATGCGCTTGAAAAAAAAATGAGTATATAACTCAAATCAAAACTCCGTCAAGCATCCCACAATCATCGGAGTCATGGAGAAGACATCAATGCCAAATCCAAATCAAACCAATATGATATAACTCGAAACTATACATGTAAATATCGAATCTATATCTGTAAGTATCTGAAGGAAATGCATGCCAAATCTCTTTAAGTCGCTGTGTAACGCGTATAACACTGCACAGTGGCGGACGTATACCATAAGAAAATAACTATATACATATATACCTTTGTTTGAAATGTACGTTCCGCCGTTTTGGAAACAATTTAGAAGGATCTCCTTGTTTTAAACATTTCGTGTCATATCAGACACGTAGGTAAATACTGAGGCTATAGCTCGCTTTTTGGAAATCCCTTCAATAACTATCAATGCATGCAAAATGTATTCAGGTACTGTCCTCTGACTAGTCCTGCTCAGTACGGAAACACATAGCAATATCATAAAAACGTACTGCTCTATAAGAAATCAATCCCAAAATATGCACATGAATACTACGTGCATCTGGTGCGCACGGAAATCAAAATCCATGAATGTGCCATACATGCGCACAGAAACAACATCTAAGTGCATCGGGTGTGCACGAAACATCCGTCGTAGGCAACATGTGTGCCTAACAGCAAAATCAGGTGCATCTGACATGCACGAAAAATCTCGATTTAGTGCATCTGGTGTGCACCAAAATCGCATCTCAAGACATGCGCGAAAATTCAAATCAGGTGCATCCATCGTGCACGAAATCATGAAATCCAATATCAAGCGCCGAACGTGCGCAAAATCAATCAGGTGCACAAGGTGCACAAAACAAATATCGAGTATCACAATCGAAATCGAAGTCCAGTGCATCTAAGTGCACAAAAGGCGTATCACTGCACTGCAAGCATATATAAACTATACAGAGTGCAGGAACGAAATCGTGTGCGTGCATACGCACAAAATCAACTCAAATGTCTGAAACCGTAAAATCACAAACATGTGAAACCCAAGCACGAAAACGATATCAAGTGCAACACTGTGCAAGAATCGTAAATTCTCAATCATCAAAATCAAATCATGCGAATAAATCACCCAAAACATCGAAATCGATAATGGCGGAATAGTACCGCTCAAGTGCATCCTCTAAGAATCTCGGGCTAACTGTCGCGGTCACTAGTGGGACGTCTCGTCGATGATCATGAACTCTGTCCTGCTGGCGTGCGTAACCATGACCACTCCTGGGTCAAGGTCTTCACTGTGAATTACCAATCTTTCGGTCCATCGGCTCATCGGTCCTGTCAGGTGTGCTAACGGGGACGATTCCGTTCTGGAACTTCTCTGGTCATCTCTTGGTCAATCATCGCGACCACTCGTAAGACAGCATATTACTGGCGTCGGCCTCTGGGTCTCTAAATGTACGTGATACATCTGATCCTGGGTGCAAGTATCATTGCAGCAGTGTCCTGAAAGGAATCCTGCTCACGGTCTCTTCCATGTCTTATCCCTGCCAACTGTCCGGAAGTCATTGTCCTTTCCTATATCTGCATCTTGCTCTGGAACGACTGCATACTCATCGCGACTCCTTCTGGAAGGTAAGTCCAAGTACCATGCCTCGGCATGCGCAACGCCTCTCTGATGTCGGCGGAGTGGAACGTCATCTCATCTAGATCTGGTGCGAACCTCTTACTCCACTTTTCTCTAATGTCGTCTGCTTTGGAATCGTCTCATCGCGGCTGCATGGATTGAGCTCCAACGGCTATCCTCGTCTCTGGAGTCTCCCAAGAATGCATCTTACCACCTAGCATCCGAATTAAGTCGAGCCATCCGATCGAGTCGTCAAAACCTCATAATCCCCCCCAAAGAGCTCAACCTCTTGGGCACAGTTTAATAGTATCGAGTACATACCACAGCATCGGTGGTCCAGCCATAGAAGGGCAAACCCAAGCCTTACTAATGGCGCCGTAGAACTGCCGCAAACCCGAAGGTTCAAAGGCTTTCACACGGTCATTAAGTCGAGTTAGGGTTTCATTCTTCTAGAGGGACCATAGAATTGCCTGAATGTCTTTCCGACTACTTAAAACTTGGAATAATAGGTTGCTGACATTCGATCGTCTCTGTCGACTCTCAACGTCTCCGCGTGAAATCGTCTCCAGCTGGAATCAATCTATCTGATGACCTCGCATCGGGTTAGGCGAACGATCCACAAGTCCTAGTCATTCATCCTCGATGACTAGCGACCTTCTATCATCTCTTAGTACAACTCGTTCTGCACTAACGCCAGCATCTGGGGCAATATCTCGTCGTTCGCAGCAATAACTAGCTCGCTCGTCTGCACGCTGAACAGTGCCTCGACCATCATGAATAAGCAACACACCAACGGTCATCAAAATCTGGTTGGCCTCTGTCAGTGGCCCAATCCTTTGATACTGATCGGCACGTCCGAGAAATCTCATAAAGGCGATCCGCCAAACGCTCGTGGCGCGGAAACACAGTCAAAAGACACCTCTCCATAATCGGGTGTCGCCGGAATCATGTCCTGGTCAGTCCTCGTTCGTGCCGAGCTCGTGCTGACCGCAACTCTAGCCGTAGCTCTCCCTGCCCGTAATCGTGGCAGCAAAACCAAACTGGTACCGACGAGGCTAGATCAGGAAGGAATATAATACTGAACAAGGAAATGTACATCCTAAGGCTTCATAAGTGGAGTGGCGTGTCGTAAATATGCCGCGGAACATACCAACGATACGTCACTCTACTTTAGTCACCTATTCCATCAACCAAGGGTCATCCTACACTCCGAAGGTAAAACCTAACGCTCTGATACCAACTTTGTCACGTCCCGAAAGTACGTAACATGACCGGCACTGAAACTACGAAACGTCTCGAGGCGTACGTAATCTAAGTAAACCGAAAACCCAGAAATCCAAACCAAGAAAAGAAGTAGAGTGAAGGAAAACCAATTTAAAACAAGTAGTTTTAATAGCATAAGCCGAATTATGCGGTTTTTAAGAACATCAAAATTTACTGAAAATTTCGGCAGAGTCTCCTTTGTAAAAACTGGCTCCCAAACGGGATACAACATGAATAGTATACGAAATCAATAAAAAGGCATCCCCAAGCGGGAGCTAGCTCTTCGTCAAACGATGGTCACAACCACACAAGCAATATAATATAAAACGCCAACGGCGAGGATCAAAACTCAAAAGGAACTCAAAACCACCAGAAATATAACGAGCGGCTCTAAGGTCGAAAGAATAAACACTGGTCTCTAACTCAATAAATACATGTTTGGTTGATGGAATTTACTAGATACAACTGAATAATATCATACAAGGTAAATAATGGGAGTATGATACAAGTAAACCCACCTACTAGCAAATCACCCGAATGAAACTATGCCCGCAAGCCGTAAGGAAACCTGTACGGCAAACCTGCAAGAAACTGGGGCACAACGGGGGTGAGTTGCCAACTCGTGAATAGAAAATATCTACGCACAGAAATCGCATAAATAACGCAATCCTAGGTCAATGATCATAATATAGCCTCAAAAATGTATATAACATGTAGCCTATAACAAGGCTAGGGTAAATATCTAACCGAGTGAAATCTCATGTGCCCGTGTCGGTGCCTCAGGTAGCAATATATCGTATGAATGAGGTATGAATGCATGAAACCGAATACATGTAATGAAGAAACTGTTTTCATAAATTAGTGAGATTTCCTTCGTATTTTTAAACTGAGGTATCATAATGAAATCAGTATCAACAGTGTCTAGCATCGACACAAAACATAAATCTCACTGTCTCGAAATATCAATGTCTCAATCTCAATATCTAGGGCACCGTCAGTCCGGACCGGCCCCTACCATCCATCTCAAGACCACGACGGTATCCTCCGGATATCCGACGCGTCGGATAATATCACCGGTAGGTAGTGCTCCCCAGCCAGGCTCAACGTCAACACCACATTCCTCTTGCCCCGGGGTACCATACCGGGTCCACCATGTACCCGTGACGGTTCCTCCACTCCTCGACACGGATCTCCAAATCCACAGCAAACTCATGGTGGACGACACTTTACATCACTAGAAAACCGCAACATTTTATATTTTAAAAGATCATAAGTTGTAAATTTTACGGCTTTCCCCGAAATCCAGAAATATCATAAATCTCAAGAAATCATCACAAGTGCATATGTCAATGATAATGAACTAGGCGTGAACAACTGAATAACAGTATACATGAAGTGGTAGGTAATAACTACAATGTCTAATATGGCATATAAGGGAAGTACACTAATATCATGTCAAAACTACCAGCTAACAATCTAAGTCAAGCAATTATATTCTCTAAAGTGTACGTGACATGGCAATTACCGATGAAGATGTGTGTGAGCCGGCAAGTAGGTGTACGTGGTACATACGCATCATCGGTAATGGTGCTGGTGTCCTAACAGCATGATATCAATAATGGAATATGCAGCAAAATAAATATGCGAGGCAGAGCGAACAGCAATAATGTGCGGGAGCTGAATACTAGACACAACGATAACTAATCTACAATAATCTAATATAAGTCCTACGAATGGTGCCTTTTGAAATAACACGAATCATGGGGTTTTGAAAATAGGGCTACGGTGTTTTTATGAAAGGATACATCGTTTTTGAAAAATCCGTAGATTCCCTTGAGCTGTCTTTAAAAATGCCCACGATTCGTTAGTTTTTGAAATAGGTAAGAATTCTAATCTAATCTAACAACTACACTAAACTATACGGCTGAACTAACAAGCTGAACTACAGGTAAGGAAACCGCCTATCATCTGAGTCGATACATATACAAACCTGTATATGTATAGTCGGTGATCCCGCCTCAACAATATCATATCCGATACCATATCTATAATCAGGCATCCCAAGTCAAGAGTGCGGATCAATCATCAATATAGCTCGTACGTAAATCTGTCGTACGGCATCCCAAATCTGGGTACGGGTCAATATCACATTCATCATACTATTCACCTGGTATCCTCTTTATCAAATATTATGATCGGGGTACTGATCTACGTATAGTACCATACTGATACCGCCTACGTATGCATGGACGTGTGTGAAACACTACGTCAAGGACCCGCTACAACGTCAAGTCGTATCTAAGATACGAACCCTGCTATATCACCGATCTCACGGCCTCAAATCGAATCTCATCGACTCAGCTCAATCCCAAGTATCATCCTCAATCCGTATGTGAACACATAGTCCCATACCCATGTGAACACATAACTATAAAGAATCCCATGAGTACATATCAATAGGAATGTATGCAAGTATGTATGTGTGTATGTGTAGTGCAACACTACCCTAGGGTTCGCAACACTAAAAATAGTCCAACACACCAATATCCATCCTAAGCATCGTTATTAATCCTAAATAACATATAATAATTGTTGGTGTGTATACGCATCTGTATACACCACCACGGACTGCGGGGGTGCTATACGCCATCCACCCGACTTCTCCCCGTAGATATAAATCTACTCACCTGGTCCTCGCTAGCCGGTGCCGACGTTGCCACGCGCTTGCTTGTCGTCTCGAAGTCCACATGGGGGTACCTACATATCATAACGCACCATATCTCATTAAAATCCGACTCATGATCAAAACGACGCATGAATCCCACATAGGTCAAAACCTATGGTTGCTTTCACAAATCAACCCAAAAACCCTCGGCGTCGGCGTACAACCGCCAAACCATCGAGAAAAACCTAAATACACTCATTTGCACATTCACGAACACTAATTTTAATACAAACTAGGTTAAAATTCACAAAAACCTCAATTTTGCTTAAAAAGTCATTTTTCCGAAAATCTAGCAAGCACAAATCACCGTTTTAGTACAAAACTCGATGTATAAATGAATCTAGCGGCCACAATATTCGCTAAATATCTTAAATAAGTCATAAAAACAATTCCCATAATTTAATCTCATTAAATTCCAAAAGCCCTAAAATTTTAGTTTACATAATACCTAAATTTTAACAATTTTATAGCAAAAATGCACAAACTACAATCTAGCTTGGATTTTCATGAACTAAAAGCATTAAACCACTCAATATAATATTTATAATGACATGAAACCTTAATTTGAATTTTATCTCACAAGAATATATTTATTTTAAAACCCTAGTTTACAATTTAGCATAATTAACAAATTTTTTTAAACTAACCAATAACAACTAGCTACTAATCTTGTTTTAACATGTCATAAGAGCCTAAAAACATCACACAACCATACACCAATCTCACAAAACCCTAACTTGATTTTAAAACCTAAATTCTAGAATTTCCAAACCCTAACTTGAAGATTTATAACTAGCAATTCAACCACTTTAACACATAACTAGGCTAACATAAGTATTAATCAACAATTTAACTACAAGGTTAACATTATACCTCCATAATTTTGTAGATCCCATTTGAAATCTAGCCATCCAAAATGCTCTCTTGTCACCCCAATCCATGCTTGAAATGCTAAGGAATAATGGGTAAGTCGGATTTGGATTTAGATTTGAATTTGCATGGATTTTGAAGTGATTTGTGGATTTTTTTTTTGATGAAGAAAAGAGTGGGATTTGGGGGGGCTGCTGTTGTTGGGAGGGGGAGAATATCGGCCAGAAATGGGAGTGAGGAGAGAGAGGGAGGTAGAGAAAATACAAGGGAGGAAAGTCTAAGTCAACATAAAGTCAAAAGTCCACCTAATTCATCCATTTTCTTTTCTTTTCTATCATTTCAATTCCTTTGAAATTCAAGTGGGGAAAAAATGGGGGCTGCTGAATTTGGCTAAGGGGAGGAGTAAATGGGGGTGTGTGGGTGTGGGTACGGATGTGGGGTGATGAAAAATGATAAATACAATACCCCAAACATCCATTTACGCTAAAAAAAGCCTTTTTTCTTCAATAATTTCTAAACCGTTTTGGCAAATGATTTCGTTCCAAAAAACACATAAAAAATTTTTATTTAATGTTTTATGATGCACAAAATTTGTTTCAACTCATTCCAATTTCTAATTTTCCCTAATTAAATGTATTAGTGACGGCTTAAAATAATAATAAAATAATATTTTTTTTCAGAAAATTTGAAATTTCACCAGCGGCTCAATAAACACCAAATAATAGCAATTACATAGCTAGAATATGTATATTTAATTTTTATAATAAGATATTTGTATTTTGACTTTTTACAGAAAACCCATTTATTTTACCGATTTTTTTCGAAATTTCACCGAAACGATTTTCAAAATGCTACACCCATGTAGATCGGGGATGGATGATCCCATATCCATTGGTGATTGACATCAGACAGTATACGGATGCTCAGTGGAGATTGGGTAGACTGGACGGACTCGCCGAGAACTCCCAGATGGTATTATACCTCACGTCAGATGGCAGTTCTCTGGTGACACTGGTACAGGTTAGTCTGTAGACCTCAGATCGTCATAGAGTCTTGTGTGATTCCCACTGTGCTTTGATTTCCACCTTACCACGTTCAAGAGAACATGAAAAACGGTGGCTTTTGGGTACAGTCCCGAATCACATGGAGGCAATGAGCGATAGGAGGGGTTTCGTCTCTCCCGGTATTGGGAGTTGATGTTACGCTGTGCTCGATTGGCTATAATAAAAAGTCTCTGGCCAGGGATGCTTTAGACATATATTCATAAGTGTTATCAGTAGTTTCTCGACCCGTTATGAGACTCATATCGACACGACTTATCGAGTTACTGGGGTATGATGTTTACCACCCCTAGATGAGATATGCGACATATCAGACGAAGAGACCGGACTGTACGGTAGTGTTATTGATTGGATTCGCAGGAGTGTGTGCAGACTTGGTTGTTGATCTTCTGATCGCTCAATACCCGGGTAGCCGTTACGTTTAGCAAACCGCTTGCGGCTTGTGGGTGTTTGATATGATCATCACCTACTGCCGGTGTATTGACGAGTCTTTAGAGTCCTACACAGGAGTTTCCTGGCTCAAGTGAAACGGAGTAGGAGCACATATGTGATATGTGCGGGACCGATATTGATACGATATGAGATACCATATTCTATTCTCGCGAATTGTGACATTGGTCGGTTATATGCGATATAGCCGGGTTATCAGATCAAGTGTTGATTCGATAAGTTGTTACACATAATATTAGTCGGTTATATGTGATATAGCCGGATTATTAAATCAAGAGTTGATTTGATAATCTAATGTATAATTATATATTTGATATATTATATTACATTAACTAGTATTAGCTCACTTATGATTTCTTTTCTCACTTTGGATACATTGATGTATATGTGATATATGTTAAATGTATCAAGCTAGGTTACAAATGAAACTAAGGTTATTAAGGGTTA
The DNA here is from genome assembly GCA_030015575.1 of Agapanthus africanus. Classification (NCBI taxonomy): domain Eukaryota; kingdom Viridiplantae; phylum Streptophyta; class Magnoliopsida; order Asparagales; family Amaryllidaceae; genus Agapanthus; species Agapanthus africanus. Next base: position 46,780,874 of record JASDDO010000016.1, read on the forward strand.
AACCATGCAAGGGTTAAGATTAGGATTTTATATTTATCATTAAGTTATTCAAAATTGTGGATTTTATCATGGTTGATATTTGTTGAAAGCTTGTAGAAGCTTGTAAGCATTTTTGACTTTGTTCACTCTTTTGTCTAGCTTAGGATATTTGTTTAACCCAACCCTTTAACCCATGGCTATGGTTAACTCTCTACAAAGGTTAAGCTTGACATGCTTAACCCTTGGTTGTATTTCTAACCTCACACATAATTCATATGATGAGTTCATTCTTCTTCTTCTTCCCCAAAAGCTTTCTAGCTTCAATGGAGGTATGAGAAAAAGTGTGAGAAAATCAAATCTAAAGTGATCCCACTTCCTACATCATCATCCTCTACTACTTGCCATTTAGTATAGGGTGTTTGCTTCACTAATTTCACAATTAGTGAAGAGATAGCTTGTGTTAGCGTCTCATCGACGTAGATCATCTTCAGCCTCGAAGTCTTCGAAGCAAGCATGTTCGTTTCTTCATGGGATCCTCTCTAGAGTCCATAGTTCACGATCACAGCGAAAGGGACTACTACACGGAGCTATTGAAGTGAAGGACCGGTCTACAAAGGTTGTTTTCCTTGCTCACTAGACTTGCAAAGTGTTTGCATTTTATATTCCGTCGATTTCTAGTTAACGATTCTTAGTTAGGGTTAGCTAAAACGGTAAATTTTTGAATTTGGCATGGACGATTCCTCCCGAAACCTTGCTGCCGTGGTAGACAACCCTGCAGTGGAATCAGAGCCATACTAGAAATTTAGACGGATTGTGTTAGGATTACGAATCCGAAATACTCCGTAACTTGAAACGGAAATATCATGTTTCTGTCGATTTTAAATAATTGTCAAATTTTTTTTAAACAAGTATAGAGTGTTATATGGGATATGACATGAACACAGAAGAAATTTGAGGGCATTTTGGTAATTTTTTGCTTGCCACCACCATGCCCATATCTGCCAAATCCGAGCCCCCACTGAAATTTTTTTTGTGTTCCAGAAACTTGGTTTTTATATTTCAGGTGTTGTTTGTTTTTGGTAATTTTGCATGTGATGTAAACTTACACTATAAGAAATTCGGAGTGTTTCATATACGTAGTTTTAACAATGTTTCGAGTTATTCACATATTGTCTAGACGAAGTTAGAAAGTTCGATCGATTGTCAAAAACTCATTTTTCCAAGTTTAACGTTTTCTGAAAAATATACAAGTGATTCTAAGAACCCTCTAGAAGAATGAAACCCTAACTCGACTTTTTTTATCGCGGAACCGCGGTCAAACCGAAGGGTTTGCCGTGGTTCCGTGGCGACACGAGTGAGTCTTGGGTTTGCCCTTCTACGGCTGGTGCATAGGTACTGTGGCATATTCTGGGTTTTATTAAAACCGTGCTCAAGTGTTGAGCTGTCAGGAAATTGTGGGACTTTGATGAATCGATCGAAAAGTTTAACGTTCGTCCGGGTATCATGTGATGAGATACAATATTTGGAATCCACAAGGAGTTATGGGATAAGTAATTTGAATGTTATAAATCTAACAATTTAGTCTCATTTGATCGGTTGCCACGGGATTTTGATGTGATCAAAAGTCCGTCGCAATCACGTAGTGTACGCGGATACTCGCCGGGTAAACTTAATAGATAGCCATTCCCCATAGCCCCGACCAAGTTACTGTAGGAGAACCCCTTCGCCAAAAGCATTCGTTCGGGTGCTCGCTGCAGCGGTGTTCCGCCTTAGTGCACTTCGTCGACGGCATCAGGGGGTGCGGCCGTCTACTAAAGTTTCCGACGAGCATTCAATCAGGATATCGGGAATCTTGTTGAATTGCCCGACTAGATATTAAAAAGAGTTTTCGAGATTAAGACTAAAATGCGGGGTTTATAATTGTTAGGCATGTGATGTCTAAGGAATTCATTTGGTTAGGCATGAAATCCAAAGTATGAGATATTTCGGGTTTATGTTGTCTAAGGTGGTTGCAGATTCCAATTGTTGTAGTTTTTCACTTTCTTTTCTGGGACCGTAAGTGTAATATATGGTGTATCGCCGGTTTCGGTGCTATATGTCAACGGCAACTGGGATACGCATATTTACTTACGTTGATGATATGTGATGTTATGTGATGTTATGTGTTGCTGTGATATGTTATATTGGATCGCCGTGTTTTGAATGGCCGGGGGGTTTTATGTGAGATGAGAGTTTTTATTTTCATTCATGTAAAATTCATTGTATGTAATATTCTTTATTGGGGCACTTCCGGGTTGAGGATGGTGTCACCATTGTATATTATTTACTTTTCCGCATTAGGATAGACCCAAGGCGGGGAGCATAAGTAATCGGGTTCTAGGGTCCAGTGGGATACCATCTCGAGGAGTCGAGACCGGGTCTCCTAACTCTAGAATTGGCAGGGTTGCGTGCCGCTCTCGTAGGGGTCTCGGGGTGTGGTATTAGCTATTCATCACGACCGTAGAATTCGTGTTTTATACAGGCTTAATTTAAAACCCGGAAATCCTAGTATATTAAATATTTCATATGTTTTATTCTGCTACGATATTTTGTGATGTGATCATTGATTATATTCTGAGACGAATGCTTATATTATATATATATATATATATATATATATATATATTATATTGTTGCTTTCGTTTCATATGTGATGCCTGTGAAGCATAATAAAATGGGACTTCATTAATGAGATTAATGAAATAAAAGAAATCTACAGATGTTGTAGAAACTTTTCTTAAAAACTGGTAGCTCTAGTTCTTGCTTTGCATAGAGGTATTCCTTGTAGAATATCCAGCACCTTATTCGATAAGGAAAGAGCCGAGATCCCTTCACCGGGAGTGACCTCTTTAGCGAAACTAGCAGATGCTACAAGCTCGATTTGTTTTTTGATTGCTTTTATTGTTTTTGCTTTGCATAGTGGTATTTGTGAAATATCCTGCACCTTATTCGATAAGGAAAGAGCCGAGATCCCTTCACCGGGAGTGACTTATTTAGCAAAACTAGTAAAAGCCTAAAAAACACTCCTTTTCAAAATCACTATTTTACAACGATATCAAGTTCATTACGCAATAGGTTTTCTGAAAAACATACCGTAGCCCTCCGTCATTTCAGATAAGTAATAGTTAGTATTCGTGCTGCGTTTATTGACCTCCGTCAAGGCGTAGTGTGCGGTAGCTGATTAGTGCTTATCTGCATAAGCATATGATGCGATTGGATTAGGGTAGTCGTACGACCTTGTTGACCTCTGTCAAGGGTCGTGCTCATGGGTTTACTTCAATCAGGAAATGACGGGTTGAACTTGACTAGCAGCCTATGGTTTGTTGACCTCTGTCAAGGTCATAGGACGCTTGTGGCAAAACATTATTGGGAATTTCAAGTGTTGAAATTTGCAATGAGATTGCATACCTTCTATGAGATAGTTGGATCCCGATACCCACTGTGAGTAAGACTTACTCATGGGAGAGTTTTACACATCACAATTAGCCGATCAAGTAGGTGTTTAGAAAGGTGTTAACGGGGTTACTCCCCAGGGAAAACGAGGTTTATTTTAATTGGGTCCGTGCGAAAGCACGGTGAACCTCCCTCAAAGTACCGACACTGTCCTGGCTGAAAGATTACCGAACTTGTTGGGTGTAATTAACCCCGGCTAGTCTTTCATTTTAGGGTTTGAAGGAAGATTTGACTAAAACAGTGGGAGCCATCCTGATTAAATAAATTAATAACCAATCTAATCTTGCAAGAGCATACGCTGAGTGTTTTCTTCTCTCTCTCTCCATGTAGCGACTATGTCATGCCTTAATCAAGATAATAATATGGATGTATTGACCGAACCCGCTTGTTATACTGCGATAAGGAACGTTGGTCTCGCTCCAACTTATAATTGTTATAAGACCGAGCAGGAAATAGGGGATTACCAGGATCCCCGTGCCACCCAAACGAAGAAAGTGCATGCTGATGCATCATCTTCGGGTGTGTTCATTACAGAGAACTGTTTCTCAGTATCCTTTACGTCCTGGGTATGTGATACCGAATCAGGATCCCGCATATGTAATCAGTTACATGGGCTACAGATAGGTAGAGAACTAAGAATGAGTGATAAGTTTTAAGAATTAGAAACGGTGCAAGTGTTGCAGCCTAATCTGTTGGCTGTTATCACCTTGTATTACCAAATACATTGATTCCGAACGAATGTTATTAGATACCGAACCTGATATACAACATCATATCAGTCTCTTTATTTAGTAAAGAAGGATATAATTTTGTATTGTTGGATAATGTTTTGAACATTTTCCTATATCAAGAGTTGATCGGTTCAGGCACGTTATCTAAAAGCATATACGTTCTAAATCAACCCACGGTTCTTTAACGTACAGAACACACAAGGGGAAGAGTTCAGAAATGAACGAATCCTTCTTGAGGCATTGTAGACTAGGTCATATCAATGCGACCCGACTTGCTAAGTTACATTAAGATGTATATTTAAATCGGTTTGAATTTACATCTTGTGAAACTTGCCAGACATGTCACAAAGATAAGATGGCCATAGCTCCGTTTATTGGAAATAGAGAAAGAGTTACTGAACACTTGGAATTGATACATTATGATGTATGAAGGTCCCCTGTCTCAACATACCTGGACTGGTTCTTTGTACTTTATTACATTCACTGATGATCTCTCAAGATTCGCATATGTGTTCCTGTTGAAACACAAGTCTGAAGCTTTTGAGAAATTTAAAGAATATAAGTCAGAAGTAGAGAACCAAAATGGGTATAAGTATTATGTCCTATGATGAGATCAAGAAGGAGAATACTTAAGAACGGAATTCCTAGACTATTCTAAAGGAGGATGAAATTCTTTCTCAGCATTACTTCTCCGTATACACCACAACACGTCGATGTATCGGGGCAGAGAAATCTCACCCTATGTGATATGGTGCGCTCTATGATGAGTACTACAGAGTTTCCTATTTCCTTTGGAGGTTATGCACTTGTGAAGCTGCATACCTATTGAATTTGGTTCTAACCAAATCAGGTGCCTACCATTCCATATGCGATATGGTATGGGAAGAGCCCATCTCTTAAGAAAGTTAAGATTTGGGGTTTTCCGGCCTATGCCAAAAGAAAAATCCGGACAAGCTTGAGGCAAGGTCAGATTCTGTGGAAGTTTGTTGGATATCCCAAGTATTCGCAAGGGAATATCTTCTACCACACTGAGGAACAAAAAGTGTTTTGTTTCTCAGCACACCACCTTTTGGAAAGGGAATTTCTTGTGAAGAAATTATTGGTCAAGAGGTAGAATTGGAAGGAGTTCTAGCTATACAAACTACAGCTGATGATTTGATAGAACCGGAGGATTCTATAGTTCCTAACGAACCTCGGCCTCTCCGCCGATCTAGTAGGGTTCCTCGCCCACCTGAGAGATACTTTGGTTTTCTCTATGACAGTGGGAGCGAGGATTGCATCATGAGATGATGATCCAACTAGTTTCGAGCAGGCCATCAGGAGTGGGGACTCTGTGAGAATGGTTGGATGCTAAGCGATCTGAGATGGAATCTATGTACACCAACAAAGTATGGACTTTGGTTGCTATATCTGAAGGGTTAAATCTCCATCAGGAGCAAGTATATCTGAAGAAGATTACTTGGTGTACATGGAAAAGTTGAGACTTTCAAAGCTAAGACTAGTTGCAAAAGGTTCTCGCCATCGACCAGGTGTGGATAATGGTGAAACCTTTTCTAGTGCCTATGTTTAAGTCCATCCCGATCCTACTTGCCATTGCTACATACCTTGACTACGATATCTGGCGGTTAGGTGTCATGGCTGCTTTTCTAAATAGTGATTTAGAAGAGAGCGTCTATAAGTACACAGTCAGAGGGCTTCGTAGACAGTGGGAGAAGCGGAAACGTGTGCAAGATTCATTATGAGTTAAAGCAGGCATCGCGGAGTTGGAACATCTGTTTTGATGTGGTGGTCAAAGAGTTTGACTTCATCAAAATGGTAGATGAACCTTGTATATACAAAAAGGTAGTAGGGAGTATGGTGGTGATCCTCGTATTGTACATGGATAACATACTCTTGATAGGGAAGGTGTTTCCTATGCTACACTCGCTCAATCTCCTCTTATCGCAAGGATTCTCCATATAGGATCAAGGTGATACTCCTAAAAGCTGGTTTTTGGATCTAGAAGATAGATCTAAGTGGATGTTACGATTCTCACTAGGTGTAGTGAGATGGTATGGATCAATCCTGGAGAGAATCACTGGATGGCATCCAGGGTGGTAAGGACGACTGAATGTCAGTCACATGCATTGTCGTTTCCCTCAGTGGAGGGACGGTATGTTGGAAGAGTTCCAAGCTAGATACCGTGACAAACTAGACGATAAAGGCTTAATACATTGCTACCAAGGATACTACCAAAGAGGCTGTCTAGATATATATTAGTTCATAAGACGAACTTCGTTCCTACCATTGTGTGACAATGGAGTTATGGCTTATGCCTAGGAACCCCCGTCCCATCAGTGATCCAGACATATTCTATGGCAGTATCACCTGATCATGAAGATGGTCGATCTCCAGGGAGATCGAGGATAGAAGAGTAGACACAGAGGAGAACAAGGCGGATCCACTCACAAAGGCCTTTCCCAAGAAATACTTTTATGGGATGGTTGAGTATGAGATACTTCAACCACTGCTGATTGTTAGGTATGAGATACTGCAACAGCTGGCCCAAGTGCAAGTGGGAGATTGTTAGTTATATGTATGCCCTAGAGGCCATTACTATACATACGATATATACTGTAGTGGATGCTTAGAAATATATAGTGAGGACTTTCTTGCTCGACATGATAGTATGCTATCTGGTTGCTCTTTATCTTAACATGAACTCTGATCGTCTCTATATTACATGTTGATAAAGCCCTTAGGATGAGTACTTAACTACCAGGACTATGATGCAGATCATACTAGTGGGGACAGTGTAGTCGCTAACTACATCCTTCAAATGTTCCTAGTCGTGGGTGTATCGAGACAGGGCATCGATATACTAGAGTAGACTAGCGTATAGCTTCTCGACCCATGTAGATGGGCGATGGATGATCACATATCCATTGGTGTTTGACATCAGAGACAGTATACGGGTGCTCAGTGGAGACTGGGTACACTGGACGGACACGCCGAGAACTCCCAGATGGTATTATACCTCATGTTAGATGGCGGTTCTCTGGTGACACTGGTACAGGTTAGTCTGTAGACCCGAGATCGTCATAGAGTCTTGTGTGATTCCCACTGTGGTTTGATTTCCACCTTAACACGTTCAATAGAATGTGCAAAACGGTGAATTTTGGGTACAGTCCCGAATCACATGGAGGCAATGAGCGATAGGAGGGGTTTCGTCTTTCCCGGTATTGGGAGTTGATGTTGCGCTGTGCTCGATTGGCTATAATAAGAAGTCCCTAGCCAGGGCTGCATTAGAGATATATTGGTAAGTGTTATCAGTAGTTTCTCAACCCGTTATGAGCCTCATATCGACACGACTTATCGAGTAACTGGGGTCTGACGTTTACCACCCCAAGACGAGATATGCGACATATCAGACGAAGAGACCGGACTGTACGGTAGTGTTATTGATTGGATTCGCAAGAGTGTGAGCGGGCTTACTTATTGATCTTCTGATCGCTCAATACCCGGGTGGACATTACGTTTAGCAGACCGCTTGTGGCTTGTGGGTGTTTGATGTGATCATCACCTACTGCCGGCGTATTGACGAATCTTTAGAGTCCTACACAGGGGTTTCCAGGCTAAAGCGAAACGGAGTAGGAGCACATATGTGATATGTGCGGGACCGAGACTGATACGATATGAGGTACCGTATTCTATTCTCGTGAATTGTGACATGGGTCGGTTATATGCGTATAACCGGGTTATCGGATCAAGTGTTGATTAGATAAGTTGTTACGCATATTATTAGTCGATTATATGTGATATAGCTGGATTATTAAATCAAGAGTTGATTTGATAATCTAATGTATAATTATATATTTGATATATTACATTACATTAACTAGAATTAGCTCACTTATGATTTCTTTTCTCACATTGGATACATTGATGTATATGTGATATATGTTAAATGTATCAAGCTCGGTTACAAATGCAACTAGGGTTATTAAGGGTTAAACCATGCTAGGGTTAAGATTAGGGTTTTATATTTATCATTAAGTTATTAAAAATTGTGGATTTTTCAGGTTTGATATTTGTTGAAAGCTTGTAGAAGCTTGTAAGCTTCTTTGACTTTGTCCACTCTTTTGTCTAGCTTAGGATATTTGTTTAACCCAACCCTTTAACCCATGGCCATGGTTAACTCTCTACAAGGGTTAATCATGACATGCTTAACCCTTTGTTGCATTTCTAACCTCAAATATAATTCATATGATGAGTTCATTCTTCTTCTTCTTCTTCCCCAAAAGCTTTCTAGCTTCAATGGAGGTATGAGAAAAAGTGTGAGAAAATCAAATCTAAAGTGAGCCCACTACCTACTTCATCATCCTCTACTACTTGCCATTTAGTATAGGGTGTTTGCTTCACTAATTTAATAATTAGTGAAAAGATAGCTTGTGTTAGTGTCTCCTCGACGTAGATCATCTTCGGCCTCAAAGTCTTCAAAGCAAGCATGTTCGTTTCTTCATGGGATCCTCTCTAAAGTCCGGAGTTCATGATCGCAGTGAAAGGGACTACCACACGGAGCTATTGAAGTGAAGGACCGGTCTACTAAGGTTTTATTCCTTGCTCACTAGACTTGCAAAGTGTTTGCATTTTATATTCCGTCGATTTCTAGTTAACGATTATTAGTTAGGGTTAGCTAAAATGGCAAATTTTTGAATTTAGCTTGGACGATGCCTCCCGAAACCTTGCTGCCATCTTAGGTAACCCTGCAAGAGAGAGAGAAAAGAAACACTCTGTATACACTCTAACCTAAATCAGAATGGTTAATTATTTTATCTAATCAGGAAGCCTTCAACTGTATTCTCAAATTCTCCTCCAAACCTTAAAGAAAAATTAGTCGGGATCACCCGAGAAGTAAACCAACTCGTCAGTAGGAATCGGGATCCAACTATAATCGCATGATAACCTGATGGAATCCATTCACGTTATCACACGCCAGAAGGTATGCGCATGCCTGGCAAGTTTCAGTTTCTTTAGAAACCCCCGATGTGAATTTTACGCCATGCTCTTATGACCTTGACGAAGGCCAACATATCATAAGTCACATTTCAAGTTCTACCCGTCATTGTCCAGGTTAATTTGATCCTACCCATACATACCCTTGACGAAGGCCAAAATAATAGTACGACTGTGCCAAACCAACGCATCTATCTATGCATCAGAAAAGTAATAAATAACTACCATACATTATGCCATGACGAAGGCCAATAAACATAATATGAATACTAAGTGCTACCCGTCTGAAATGACGGAGGGCTACGAGTGGTTTTTAGCGAAAAACCTTTAATGTAATGAACTTGATATCGTTGAAAGAACTGGATAGCTTTTTACAAAAATATAGTGGCGAAAACCTTTGCTAAAGAAGTCACTCCCGGTGAAGGGATCTCGGCTCATTCCCCATAGAATGAGGTGCAGGATAGTCCAACTGATTACCACGATGCAAAGCAAAAAGTAATCGACTATAGTGATGTTATTACCCTGTAGCGTCTTGAAAAGTCGTTTTGGTGTTTTCCTGAAAATCGATGAAAATTCGGTATTTTTCCGAAAACCGTCTTTCTCGTTATTTTGCAGTTTGGGGCAAATTATACTTAAAATGGATAGGTAATTGCTTGTTTTTAGTAGCTAATGAGTTGCTTATGAAATTTTGGTCATTTAAAATTTTTTCCCTATTTTTCAATTTTTTAATATTATTTTAAGCCGGTAAGAAAATACATTAAATTAGCGATAAATACAAATTTTTCAGGGCTAATTTTAATCTTTAAAATTATGATAATTAAAATCTAGTTGTAACATAAATTTTTAGTATTTTATTTTGATTTTTAACTAATTTTTATGATAGGAAACGAATTTATTGAATTTTAAGCTAAAACTTGCAATTTTTGACTTGTAGGGGGTCTTTTTGCATAAAATTTCTTTTGTAAAACCCCTCTCTCTCTTCCCTCAGCCCTAGGACAGCCCCACCTTGTTCAGGTCCAGAAATTTCTGGCCTCATTTTGGTTTTCTTTCTTGTGTTGAATTGGGTTGTTTATGAATTTATTTTAAATATAGTTTGTTAAAGTATGGTGCATTGACTTTTGGGGGAGTTGACTCTTGACTTTTCCCATACACCCACACCCTCCCCTTACCTCTCCTCTGGCCGAAACCTGCACCCCCTCCTCTTCATCTCTTTTCTTTTCATTTTCTTCAAATTTCTTCAAAAAAACAAATCAAAATCCACAATTTATTCAAAAATCCAAACAAAATCCTTATGCTATCATTTATCCTTAGCCATTCTTGCTTGAATCTTGGAGCTAGGAAGCCATCCTTAGAGGCACATGCTTGATCCATAGGAATTGAGGTATAATTCTTACCCATTCAACACTTGTGGCTAAATTCCTTTAATTATATGGTTTTAGTGTTAAAAGTTTAGCTAATTTCTAATCTAGTTTATAAAAGAGTAGTTTGTTTTAACTAGGGTTTTTTTTAGCACACCATTATTTGGTTAATTAAATTTATTTTGCTTGCTAGTTCCTACACAACCAAATCAAAGAAGTTACTTTGTTTATGTGGTCTTCAAATTATGCTAATTTAGTTAATTTTAAAAGTGTGATTTTGGTTGTAAATTGTTGTTTTAGGAAATTCAAGAAAGGGTTTGTGTATGGAAATGGGTTGTGAAGCATGATAAATGAGTTGAATTTATGTGATTGTGGCTAACTAGTTGTGTGGTTGGATTGTGATAACCGTATCGCTAATTTTCGATATTTGCACCAAAATTGCTAGTTTTGTGCTTACTAGGTTTTTATTAAAATTATTTGGTGAATTATTTGTGATACCTTGGGGATGTTTTTAGCATCTCCTATGACGTTTAGGATGCGTGAGTGCGGAGTTTTGAGTAGTCGGGTTTTAGTTTTGCCGGGCGACCAAATCGACGATTTTTGGCAGTTTTTGCGATTTTCGCGTATGTTCCGCGCACCTTGTGCACGTTGTACCTAGCTAGCGAACTTTGGTAGTTTCGTTTGGGTTTTGCGTCGTTCGTGTTATGTAACCTTATGTTGGTATTGATGTAAATTCCAGGTTCGGTCGCGGAGACGTTAGACGCGGCGCGAAAGGGGAAAGCGGTGATTGGACACAGCTAGCCAGGGATTCCGGTGAGTAGATGTAACATCTACGGGGGACTATCGTTGGATGGCGCAAGCCGCCCGATAGTTTTAGTAACTTACAAGATTCTTAGTGATGTTAGTAATTAGGGGTGAAATACGTATATGATCATTTGCTACATTCATACCCTATATTGACATACCTATACGAAACCATTTTATAGGACACCTGCACCATTGCCAGGGTTTTTATATGCAGCACGAGCACTATTCATGCTTACACACACACCCTGGTAATTGCCATGCCACCACACTAGATAACCTTTAAATTGAAACCTTTTACTATAATTGATAATTAAACTCGCACTATTGCTTTAATTCCTTAAAATGAAATCGTAGGATTGCTATTCATGTGCATGTGCTTCATCATATTATTTGTTCATGCCTAATCTATTAATCACACATCGCAACTTGATTATTGATACCATATGCATTCATTATCATTGACATATGCACTTATGAGGATTTTTTGAGATTTTATGATATTTCTGGATTTCGGGGGAAAGCCGCAAAATTTCTAAACTATTATATTTTTAAAATATGTAAATTACGGTTTTCTAGTGATGTAAGTGTCGTCCACCATGAGTTTGCTGTGGTTTTGGAGATCCGTGTCGAGGAGTGGAGGAACCGTCACGGGTACATGGTGGGCCCGGTAAGGTACCCCGGGGCAAGAGGAATGTGGTGTTGACGTTGAGCCTGGCAGGGGACGGATTACCTACCGGTGACTGTTTGGGACGGCGGATATCCAGAGGATACCGACCGTGGCCGCTAGATGATGAGATATTGATATTTGAGATGGGTCAGCCGGACGGCTGAGGCCAGAGATACATTGATATGAGATTTGAGACAGTTTTGAGGTGTCGATGCTGGACACAGGTTCTTGTTGATTCTATTGGTATTGTGCTGGTATTTCAAAAGACATTCTTAAAGGGAAAAACATGATTTCTTATACTTACACATTCAGATCACGAGTTGATTCGCATTGCATTCATACCTGCTAGTATATCCATATTGCATACATACTTTCCATTATGTCCTGCCTTACCTGTATTTAGATGCTAGGATGCTTGTGTGCATGCATTCGATAGCCTGTGTAGATGTTATTTATTACTCACGAGTTGGCAACTCACCCCCGTTGTGCCATAGCCTTTTTCAGGTCCGCTCCGTCAGTACAGTAGCGGCGGGTGCACTTGCTTCTTTTGCCTCTTTTGCCTGGACTCGAGATTTTGCTCATAGGTGGGTTATGTTATTATTTTTGTACCACCTTGTATATTCTTTGTATCTAGTGTACTCCATCTACTGTTTCTACCAGTATTATTGTATATTGACCTAGAGATGAGACTGTGAGGTTTGTGGACTTTTATGCTGTATTTTGGGGTCGAGCTCACTTGAGTCGACATGATGTTTTCTTATGCTTCATTATGATTATTTCGCATGTTGTTGCTTTATATTACGTGGGATTTGTGACCGCCTTGTGGCGAAGAGCTAGCTCCCGCTTGGGGATGCCTTATTTGTTGGATTTATATATATATTCTTGATGTACCCATTTTGGGGGCCAGTATTTACAAAGGAGACTCTGCCGAAATTTTCGGAAAAAATTGATATTGTTTTTAAAGAGGTTTTATATGACTTATTTGATAACTCGTTTTCAATTGATTGGGTTCTCTTCACTCTTTTGCTTATTTGGTTTTGGTTTCTGGGCTTTGGCTTACTTATTTTACGGACGTCTTGAGACGTTTCGTAACCTAAGTGCCAGTCACGTTCCGTACCCTGCGGGTCGTAACAAAGTTAGTATCAAAGCGATAGGTTTTACCTTTTTGAGTGTAGGATGACCCTTGGTAGATGGAGTAAGTGACTTAAGTAGGGTAACGTAGCGTGTGTATGTCCGCGGCATACTTGCGATACGGTACTCCGCCTAAGTGACTTTAGGATACTTGCTTGAAATTCCTTCTTCAATTCCGTGTATCCTATGATTCTTTTGCACTGTTCTTATTATCCTTTTTCTGTACCAGCCACTATGCCGCCGAAGGCTACGAGGGCACAGAGGGCTGCCGCCAGAGACGAGATTCGAGCTGGCTCGTCCGAGACTAGGACTGAGCAGGGTGGTATGCCTACGCCGCAGGGACAGACCGATCTACCTTCCCCATGCCGTATGGATAGGCTCGAGACCGGTATGGAGGAGTTGCGACAGATGATGGGAGGCATGCAGGAGCTACGTCAGATGGTAGGATCCTTAGTTGCAGCCAGTCGTACACCAAGGTCGGATGACGTACCTACTACATCACAGACGACCATGATACCTGCTCCTACTACTACCACCGTGGCCATTCCGGTTTCACTACAGGATTTCATGAGACTGAGACCTCCAGTATTCACCGGCACCGAGGCAGCGGAGGACCCACAGACGTTCCTTGACAGTTTAGCCAGGATCTGCCGTTCGCTGAGATGTTCGGATGATCGATGGGTAGAGCTTGCGAGTTTCCGACTAGAGGGTCTCGCGCAGACATGGTGGGAGTCAGTCTTGAGAGGTCGAGCTGCAGGTCTACCGCCTATGACTTGGGCCGAGTTTACAGCGGTCTTTCTAGCTCGTTTCCTCCCAACAGCTTCGAGGCCTTAGTCAAGACACCTGGGATGACGGTGTCTGAGTATGACATCCATGTAACACCTTAGGATAAGGGTTAGTGAATAATTATAATTAAATAATGATTTTTAATTAAAAGTTTACCAAACTGTGTTTTAAATATTTTTCCTAATTTAATAAACATTTTTTCCAAAATTTTCCTAGGCTTGCACACACATGTGCATGTAAACTAGGGTTTTTAAATCAAGTAAATACAACAATTATTAACCATGGTGGGTTAATTGTAGGATTAATTCTTTTGGGGTTTAAGCAAGTTTAATTAATTAGTTAAATTAAAAGATTACTTTAATTCAAATGGTAAGGGTGTTGACTTGTGAGAAGGAGAGAGAGAGGGCATCATGGCTCAAGCCATGCTTGCCATTAATGAGGTGAGAGAGAGAGGGGGGTGACTTTTGTGGGAATGATTGTGGTGGCTCTCATTTCTTTTTGTGTTTTTCTCTCACACTCTCACAACACACCAACACACTCACACACACACTTACCTCTTCAAGCAGCAGCAGAAGCAACTGAAGCAGTAGCAGAAGCAACTGAAGCAGCAGCAGAAGCACAAGCAGCAGCAGCAACATTCAGCAACAGCAGCACAGTGAGTAGCAGTGAGCCCCAAGCTTCACAACAGCAACTGCAGCCTCTTCTCTTCTCTTCTCCACCTTCCTGCAGCTCCCTAGGGTCAAGAGTGAGGTATAATCCCTATCTTGCTTCACTAGTTTGCCTAGTTAGTGTAGTTTTGCATCGGTTATTGGATATTGGTGCGTTTTAGTGCGATATGGGGTGTTTAGTGTGAACTTTGTGCTAATGAGGTGTAGATTAGTTCCAGTAGGATGATTGTGGTCTGTTGAGGCCATTTTGACTTAGTCGAACCCCGATTACACTAAAATACCACCAGTTTCATGTTTGATGCAAATGTCGTATTTGGGCAAAATGTGAGTTTTCTGGAACTGCTATCAACTCGATGAGTGCAGTTTGATTTTGGGAAGACTGTAGTGTAGTGGAGTAGAGATGATGCACCAGGTGAAACCCGACCCCCATACAGCTACAGTAGGCCGCCAATTTCCTCATTCTGGCCGCCAATTGCGGCCAGATGGGTAGGGTTTGGGTTGGGGTTTGGTCCAGTGGGTGTCTGCTACTGTGGGTAGTGTTTTGGTATATATATATTTTTAAGATCATTTCTGTAGGAAAATCTGGGACCAAATACCTGTTTTGCAGTTTTTCTAAACCTTCGCGACACGCGTGATACGTGAGTAGGTTTGGGTTCTGCGTATCGCGGCGCGTCGGGGTAGTTTCGTGGCGCGTGAGTACACGTTTTAGCGTATCGCGCACACGCGCGATTGGTTTGCGACACGGTTTCTTGTTGGATTATAATGTCGCGTTTTGTGACTTAAGCTTATGTGTGATATGTGTATGTGATTTTAGGTTCGCAGGCCAGTGAGACGGACGCTGCGAAGAAGGGCAAGCAAGTGGTTGGATACACTTAGCGCGAGACACTGTGAGTAGATTTCACATCTACGGGGATATCGCCCGCATGGCGTTATGCGTCAGGGCTGATAGGATCTTAGTATTACATATTGCATTTACCTATGGACTGTCATCTCATATTGCATTTCCCTGCTATGTGTTATTGATATATGCTAGGACTGATAGAACACCACACTATTACTGACGGTTTATGTTGCACGAGCACTATTTACATGCTACACACACACCGTTAGTAATTGCCATGCCACACTCACTGTAGAACTGCCATGATTATACTGTTGTGTTATTGCTGTAGTTCACCATACATGTGATTGACTATGATTTCCTGGACATTGGGAGCCGCATGACATCTTTAAAAACGGAAACTATTTTAAAAAGCGGCTTTCCCTTATATACCTGCCATGGATTGATTATATTGTACCTCGCATTGGATTGACTTATTGATGATGGATTTTTCATGTGATTTCTGGTTTTGAGGACCGTGGAAATATTTAAGGAAATGATGCATTATTTGAAAACCCGGTACCTCGTGATATGATATTTTGGTGTGTCCACCACGCGTTTTCTCGGTGCTGAGACGTGTGCTTGAAACCCGATTCGAGGAGTGGATGTTCCGTTTGCGGGTTCGTGGTGGGCCCGGTATGGTTCCCCTCGGCGAGATGATCGATGGGATTTGCCGATTGAGCCTGGAGGCGGGCGAGTACCTACCGGTGATTGGTTGGACCTGGCAGTTGTCCGGAGGATACTGACCAGAGTCGAGTGATGGATGCGGGGTGACCGTGCTGCCGGGGCCGAGGGCCGATACCGCAGACGGACCCCGTGGGGCCTGTCCGGACTGACGGCTCCCGATGTTCGAGGATTTACGTGTCGATGCTGGACACGGGTATTTTATGATGTTTTGGGTGCCGATGTTGGGCACTCGTGATTCCTCCGGGATATACAGGATTTGAGGGCTGATGGGTGTGCCGGCGCCTGAGTATATGTGGGATTTGGGTGCAGTTTGAGGCACCGATCATTGCTTTCCATGTTGACATAGTCCATGTAGATATTATTTATCCCATACTCAGTATTGATTACTATACATCTCATCCTGTGGCATTTACCTGTTAGAGTACATGCATTACTATTGTATCCACTGTTGACATGCATTGATATCATCTGCTGGCATTAGTAGAGCCACGCTATATGTGCATGCCTGCGATCACCTTTATATGTTATCTCTATTCACGAGTTGGCAACTCACCCCGTTGTGCCACAGTGTTTGCAGGTTGCCCTTGGAAGTAGTCACGGCTGGCTGTTACCTCATCTTTTGGCGCAGATACCCCTTTTGAGCAGAGATAGCCCTTTTGCTGTTTAGGTGGGTTTTGTACGGTATCTGTTATCTTTCAGTTGTATATTGATGTATCTAGTATTCTCCATCTACCTTTCTGTATTGACTTAGAGACAGTTGTGAGGACGATATGCATGGTTTTATATTCTGGTGTCGAGCTCGCATGTGAGCCGACTTTACTTTATGCAGTATCACTTTTTATGATGTTGTCCTTGTTTTACTGTGTATTCTTCGCTACGGCGTCGTATATCTCATTTATGATGCTTTATTCATGTCACTTGTTATTTCCGCCACACCCCACTTTTACCCGACTTTCGGGGCTAATGTTTTAAAAAGGAAATGTTACCAAAATTATAAAACTCATAACTTGTGAACTTAAAAAAGGATTTCTACTAAATAAATGGAAGTTTTTCAGACCTTTACTATTGCTTTTACAAAACGTTTTAAATCACTCTATTTATTGGTTTTGATTTCTGGGTTCGGCTTACTTAGGCGCGTTACACCTGTCGACGTTGCGTGGTTAAGTGCCGGTCACGAGTCGAATTCTTGGGTCGTGACAAAGTTGGTATCAGAGCGTAGGTTTTACCTTCGGAGTGTAGGATGACCCTGGTATGATGGAGTAGGTAGCTGCGGCAGGGTAGCATAGCGTGCGTATGTTCCGCGGCATACTCACGACACGGTACTCCGCTTACGCGACCTTAGGACTTGTTGACTTGATTCCTCCTTATATTCTTGTGATTCGATTTCCGTGTTCTTATCGAATCCAAATTTTCTTTCAGCCATTATGCCGCCTAAGACTACGAGGGCACAGAGAGCGGCCGCGAGGGCCGAGATTCATGTTGACTCGTCCGAGACGAGGACTGATCCGGGCAGTACGCCGGTGGTACCCGAGCAGGCTGTTCCTGCCGTGACAGAGCAGATCGCCTCGTTAGGGGCTGGTATGCAGGAGATGCGCCAGATGATAGGATCGCTAGTTGAGACGCTTCGAGCGCAGCGATCAGAGGTAGCTCCACCAGTTCCAGAGACCGTGATGGTGCCTACCGCACAGCCAGTTGCCCCTGCAGCCACGGAGGTGATTACAGTATCGCTATCAGAATTCATGAGGCTGAAGCCTCCAGTTTTCACAGGCACCGATACAGCCGAGGACCCACAGTCTTTCATAGACAGGATGGCCAGGATATGCCGTTCCCTCAGATGTGCAGATGCGAGATGGGTTGAGTTCGCGAGCTTTCGCCTGGAAGGTCTTGCGCAGAAATGGTGTGATTCAGTGGAGAAGGGCAGAGCAGCAGGTCTTCCTCCTATGACCTGGACGGAGTTCGTGACCATATTTCTAGCCCGTTTCCTTCCCCGGAGTGTTAGAGATGCCCGAGCACGCAGGTTTGAGTCCTTGCGCCAGACGCCAGGGATGACAGTGGCAGAGTACGACGTACTGTTTACAGAGCTAGCAGTCTACGCCCCACACTTAGTGGCCACCGAGGAGTTGCGAGTCCGGAGATTTGTTCGAGGCTTGCTTTCACCAGTGTTCCTCGCGATCAGCGCGCAACACTACGAGACCTATGCAGCAGCCGTAGACGCAGCCCTACTGGTCGAGGAGCACCTTGTTGAGACTTCGGTATTTCCAGAGCCGAAGAGAGTTCGTACCAGTATTTCCGCACGGAGGCAGTCATTCAGACGCCGCGACAGGTTTCGTTCCGGTACGAGGGGTAGCAGAGATTCGGGACGGGGTCGGATGTTTAGTTCGTATCCCCAGGACGGTCAGCAGTCGCCGCGGGGTTGTTACAGATGTGGCAGCCTACTTCACCTCGTTCGAGATTGTCCAGAGACACACCGGAGGGAGGAGGCAGCACCGCATGTTACCTTACCACCTTCACCACCCCAGAGGGCGTTGCCCGTTGTGCCTACCGTTGCTCCGCGCCAGACTTATGCACAGAGAGGTCGCGGGCGTGGACGAGTTGCTCAGAGAGGACGAGATGACCGAGGCAGAGGTCAGTCAGTTACAGGTGGTGGACAGGCGAGGGTCTTTGCTTTGACACATCAGGACGCGCAGGCGTCCAATGCAGTGGTTTCAGGTATCCTCCCTGTATGTTCAGTTGATGCACATGTACTGTTCGATCCCGGATCCACACACTCGTACGTATCCACGCACTTTGTGCCGAGTTTGGGTAGAGAGTCCGGCTTGCTTGATCAGCCGCTTATGGTGACTACTCCTGTGGGAGAGTCGTTTGTTGCTAGGCACGTGTACCGATCCTGTGTCGTCTGTATTGGCGAGAGAGAGTTGCCTGTCGACTTGATCCTTCTGGAGATGTTGGACTTCGACGTTCTTTTGGGCATGGATTGGTTAGCCACGTGCTATGCTTCTGTGGACTGCCGCGAGAAGACAGTTAGATTCTGTTTCCCCGGTGAGTCGGTTTTTGTTGTGTTGGGGGACCGTGGTGCCGCCCCTCACAGTGTGATTTCTTCTTTTCGCGCTGGACAGCTTTTGAGGAAGGGATGTCAGGGATTTCTCGCTTATGTTTGCGATGCTCGCGCTACAGAGGTTCCATTGGATCAGGTTCCGGTTGTTAGCGAGTTTCCTGATGTGTTCCCTGACGAGCTTCCTGGGTTGCCGCCCGAGCGCGACATTTCTTTTTGTATTGATTTGGTTCCTGGTTCGGGGCCTATTTCCACACCGCCTTATCGGATGGCCCCGGCGGAACTTCGTGAGCTGAAGGAGCAGTTGCAAGATTTGCTGGACAAGGGACTTATTCGACCCAGTGTTTCTCCTTGGGGTGCTCCAGTCCTGTTCGTCAAGAAGAAGGATGGCAGTTTGCGTCTTTGTATCGACTACCGCCAGCTGAACAGGGTGACAGTGCGGAACAGGTATCCTTTGCCGCGTATCGACGATTTGTTCGACCAGCTTCAGGGGGCAGGGTACTTTTCGAGGATCGATTTACGATCGGGCTATCATCAGCTGCGGGTTCGACAGGAGGACATTCCCCGGACAGCCTTCCGTACGCGCTATGGCCATTACGAGTTTTTGGTGATGTCGTTCGGACTCACCAATGCGCCAGCAGCCTTCATGGACTTGATGAACCGCATTTTCCGGCCTTATTTGGATCTGTTCATCATAGTCTTCATTGACGATATCTTGGTGTATTCCCGGAGTAGTGACGAGCACGAGCAGCACCTGCGGATTACATTGCAGACATTGAGGGAGCACCAGCTTTATGCGAAATTCTCCAAGTGTGCTTTTTGGCTGGACAGCGTAGATTTCTTGGGTCACGTGATTTCACGAGATGGTATATGTGTTGACCCGAGGAAGATCAAGGCCGTTCAGAGTTGGCCCAGACCCACGTCGGTGACGGAGATTCGCAGCTTCTTGGGATTGGCCGGTTATTACAGGCGTTTTGTGCAGGACTTCTCCAGTATTGCTACACCGTTGACCGGGTTGACCCGGAAGGGAGTTCCCTTCGATTGGACGGAGGAGTGCGAGCACAGTTTTCAGCAGTTACGGACACGACTGACGACAGCACCGGTGTTATCTTTACCTTCCGGATCGGGCGGATTTGTGGTCTTTTGTGATGCTTCTCGAGTGGGATTGGGATGCGTTCTGATGCAGCATGATAGGGTGATCGCGTATGCCTCGCGACAATTGAAGAAGCATGAGCAGAACTACCCCACTCATGATTTGGAGATGGCAACAGTGGTCTTCGCACTTAAGATCTGGCGACACTACCTGTACGGCGAGTCGTGCCAGATATTTACGGATCACAAGAGTTTGAAATACATATTCCAGCAGCGGGACCTGAACCTTCGACAGCGTCGATGGATGGAGTTAGTGAAGGATTACGACTGCGAGATCTTATATCACCCGGGCAAGGCAAATGTGGTGGCGGATGCTTTGAGTAGGAGGCCCGGGAGTAGTTTATCTTGTTTGAGAGCAGTGCAGGAGCAGTCATCCGCAGATTGGCAGATATTATGCGACAGTCGAGTACAGTTCGAGTTCACGCCGATTGGGGGACAGATAGCGCATGTCCGTGCACGCCCACAATTGATCGATCGTATACGTGAGGCACAGCTCAGTGATGACCGATGTTCAGAGATCATGGCACAGATTGGACAGGGCAGATTTTCCGAGTTCGTGATCGATGATCAGGGGGTCCTACGGTTTTTAGTCAGACTGTGCGTACCAGATGCTGAGGGACTGAGGCGCGAGATTCTTGAGGAGGCACATCGATCGGTATATAGCGTCCATCCTGGTTCCACCAAGATGTATCATGATATGAGAGATGTTTACTGGTGGGACGGGATGAAGAGGGACATTGCAGATTTTGTATCGAGATGCCTGACTTGTCAGCAAGTCAAGGCTGAGCACCAGAGGCCCGCGGGAGAGCTACAGCCGTTACCCATTCCGGAGTGGAAATGGGAACAGATTTCGATGGACTTTGTGGTGGGTCTACCCAGGACTAGTAGGGGGTATGACTCCATCTGGGTGATCGTGGATCGTTTGACGAAAGCGGCTCACTTCCTACCGGTGAAGACGACTTTCGGATTTACTCAGTATGCCCAGATCTATATTGACGAGATAGTGCGACTACACGGAGTCCCGACGTGCATTGTGTCCGACAGAGGCACCCAGTTTACCAGTAGACTTTGGCAGAGGCTTCAGGAGGCTTTAGGCACTCGCTTGAGTTTCAGCACGGCTTTTCATCCGCAGACCGACGGGCAGTCAGAGCGGACCATTCAGACTCTCGAGGATATGCTCAGAGCTTGTGTATTAGATTTCGGAGGTAGCTGGGATCATCATTTGCCCTTAGTAGAGTTCTCCTACAATAACAGCTACCAGGAGACTATTCAGATGGCACCATTTGAGGCTCTTTATGGGAGGAGATGCAGGTCACCTACTTGTTGGACGGAGCTCAGTGAGAGCAGTATCTTAGGGCCACAGATCGTTGAGGAGACGACAGCGAAGATCCAGTTGATTCGTGACAGGATGAGAGCAGCGCAGAGTAGGCAGAAGGCTTATACAGACCGTCAACGACGCAGACTTGAGTTTTCTGTTGGTGATCATGTTTTCTTGAGGGTCTCCCTAATGAAAGGTGTGATGAGGTTTGGGAAGAAGGGGAAACTCAGTCCCAGGTATGTGGGCCCCTTCGAGATCCTCGAGCGTGTTGGTGCAGTAGCTTACCGGTTAACCCTTCCGCCCAGCTTTCCAGATGTGCATCCTGTATTCCATATTTCGATGCTCCGCAGATATCTACATGATCCTTCGCATGCGATTCAGCATCCGACGATCCAGCTTGAGCGTGATCTTTCCTATGCAGAGCAGCCGGTGATGATCTTGGATCGACAAGTGAAGAAATTGAGATCGAAGGAGATTCCATCAGTTAAAGTGCTTTGGCGTGGTCAGAACCGTGTAGAGGTCACTTGGGAGACCGAAAGCGAGATGATAAAGACGTATCCCCATCTTTTTGAAGGTAACCTTAGTTAGATTTTTGAAATTCGGGGACGAATTTCTTTAAGGGGGAGAGATTGTAACCCCTTAGGATAAGGGTTAGTGAATAATTATAATTAAATAATGATTTTTAATTAAAAGTTTACCAAACTGTGTTTTAAATATTTTTCCTAATTTAATAAACATTTTTTCCAAAATTTTCCTAGGCTTGCACACACATGTGCATGTAAACTAGGGTTTTTAAATCAAGTAAATACAACAATTATTAACCATGGTGGGTTAATTGTAGGATTAATTCTTTTGGGGTTTAAGCAAGTTTAATTAATTAGTTAAATTAAAAGATTACTTTAATTCAAATGGTAAGGGTGTTGACTTGTGAGAAGGAGAGAGAGAGGGCATCATGGCTCAAGCCATGCTTGCCATTAATGAGGTGAGAGAGAGAGAGGGGTGACTTTTGTGGGAATGATTGTGGTGGCTCTCATTTCTTTTTGTGTTTTTCTCTCACACTCTCACAACACACCAACACACTCACACACACACTTACCTCTTCAAGAAGCAGCAGAAGCAACTGAAGCAGCAGCAGAAGCACAAGCAGCAGCAGCAACATTCAGCAACAGCAGCACAGTGAGTAGCAGTGAGCCCCAAGCTTCACAACAGCAACTGCAGCCTCTTCTCTTCTCTTCTCCACCTTCCTGCAGCTCCCTAGGGTCAAGAGTGAGGTATAATCCCTATCTTGCTTCACTAGTTTGCCTAGTTAGTGTAGTTTTGCATCGGTTATTGGATATTGGTGCGTTTTAGTGCGATATGGGGTGTTTAGTGTGAACTTTGTGCTAATGAGGTGTAGATTAGTTCCAGTAGGATGATTGTGGTCTGTTGAGGCCATTTTGACTTAGTCGAACCCCGATTACACTAAAATACCACCAGTTTCATGTTTGATGCAAATGTCGTATTTGGGCAAAATGTGAGTTTTCTAGAACTGCTATCAACTCGATGAGTGCAGTTTGATTTTGGGAAGACTGTAGTGTAGTGGAGTAGAGATGATGCACCAGGTGAAACCCGACCCCCATACAGCTACAGTAGGCCGCCAATTTCCTCATTCTGGCCGCCAATTGCGGCCAGATGGGTAGGGTTTGGGTTGGGGTTTGGTCCAGTGGGTGTCTGCTACTGTGGGTAGTGTTTTGGTATATATATATTTTTAAGATCATTTCTGTAGGAAAATCTGGGACCAAATACCTGTTTTGCCGTTTTTCTAAACCTTCGCGACACGCGTGATACGTGAGTAGGTTTGGGTTCTGCGTATCACGGCGCGTCGGGGTAGTTTCGTGGCGCGTGAGTACACGTTTTAGCGTATCGCGCACACGCGCGATTGGTTTGCGACACGGTTTCTTGTTGGATTATAATGTCGCGTTTTGTGACTTAAGCTTATGTGTGATATGTGTATGTGATTCTAGGTTCGCAGGCCAGTGAGACGGACGCTGCGAAGAAGGGCAAGCAAGTGGTTGGATACACTTAGCGCGAGACACTGTGAGTAGATTTCACATCTACGGGGATATCGCCCGCATGGCGTTATGCGTCAGGGCTGATAGGATCTTAGTATTACATATTGCATTTACCTATGGACTGTCATCTCATATTGCATTTCCCTGCTATGTGTTATTGATATATGCTAGGACTGATAGAACACCACACTATTACTGACGGTTTATGTTGCACGAGCACTATTTACATGCTACACACACACCGTTAGTAATTGCCATGCCACACTCACTGTAGAACTGCCATGATTATACTGTTGTGTTATTGCTGTAGTTCACCATACATGTGATTGACTATGATTTCCTGGACATTGGGAGCCGCATGACATCTTTAAAAACGGAAACTATTTTAAAAAGCGGCTTTCCCTTATATACCTGCCATGGATTGATTATATTGTACCTCGCATTGGATTGACTTATTGATGATGGATTTTTCATGTGATTTCTGGTTTTGAGGACCGTGGAAATATTTAAGGAAATGATGCATTATTTGAAAACCCGGTACCTCGTGATATGATATTTTGGTGTGTCCACCACGCGTTTTCTCGGTGCTGAGACGTGTGCTTGAAACCCGATTCGAGGAGTGGATGTTCCGTTTGCGGGTTCGTGGTGGGCCCGGTATGGTTCCCCTCGGCGAGATGATCGATGGGATTTGCCGATTGAGCCTGGAGGAGGGCGAGTACCTACCGGTGATTGGTTGGACCTGGCAGTTGTCCGGAGGATACTGACCAGAGTCGAGTGATGGATGCGGGGTGACCGTGCTGCCGGGGCCGAGGGCCGATACCGCAGACGGACCCCGTGGGGCCGGTCCGGACTGACGGCGCCCGATGTTCGAGGATTTACGTGTCGATGCTGGACACGGGTATTTTATGATGTTTTGGGTGCCGATGTTGGGCACTCGTGATTCCTCTGGGATATACAGGATTTGAGGGCCGATGGGTGTGCCGGCGCCTGAGTATATGTGGGATTTGGGTGCAGTTTGAGGCACCGATCATTTCTTTCCATGTTGACATAGTCCATGTAGATATTATTTATCCCATACTCAGTATTGATTACTATACATCTCATCCTGTGGCATTTACCTGTTAGAGTACATGCATTACTATTGTATCCACTGTTGACATGCATTGATATCATCTGCTGGCATTAGTAGAGCCACGCTATATGTGCATGCCTGCGATCACCTTTATATGTTATCTCTCTTCACGAGTTGGCAACTCACCCCGTTGTGCCACAGTGTTTGCAGGTTGCCCTTGGAAGTAGTCATGGCTGGCTGTTACCTCATCTTTTGGCGCAGATACCCCTTTTGAGCAGAGATAACCCTTTTGCTGTTTAGGTGGGTTTTGTACGGTATCTGTTATCTTTCAGTTGTATATTGATGTATCTAGTATTCTCCATCTACCTTTCTGTATTGACTTAGAGACAGTTGTGAGGACGATATGCATGGTTTTATATTCTGGTGTCGAGCTCGCATGTGAGCCGACTTTACTTTATGCAGTATCACTTTTTATGATGTTTTCCTTGTTTTACTGTGTATTCTTCGCTACGGCGTCGTATATCTCATTTATGATGCTTTATTCATGTCACTTGTTATTTCCGCCACACCCCACTTTTACCCGACTTTCGGGGCTAATGTTTTAAAAAGGAAATGTTACCAAAATTATAAAACTCATAACTTGTGAACTTAAAAAAGGATTTCTACTAAATAAATGGAAGTTTTTCAGACCTTTACTATTGCTTTTACAAAACGTTTTAAATCACTCTATTTATTGGTTTTGATTTCTGGGTTCGGCTTACTTAGGCGCGTTACGCCTGTAGACGTTGCGTGGTTAAGTGCCGGTCACGAGTCGAATTCTTGGGTCGTGACAATCCAGTTTACACAGTTATCCCGATACGCTCAGTATTTGGTGGATATCGAGGAGAAGATGGTGAAGAGGTTCGTACAGGGACTTGATGCCCAGCTATATCTTGCCATTGGCGCCCAGCACTATGACACTTATTCAGCTGCTAGGGATACGGCATTGCGGATGGAGGCACGCATATCACAGACTTCGGCCGTTTCTGGGCCGAAGAGGATTCGCACCGAGGTACCGTCTCAGAGGCAGCGCGCCAGATTCTTTCCGAGAGATAGGCCTGGCAGAGGATTTGGGCGGGGATAGTTATATGGTTCTTATCCCCAGGGGCAGCAGCCGTCGCCAGGGTGTTTTGGTTGCGGGAGTTTGCACCATCTTGTCAGAGACTGTCCGGCGAGACGACAGGGAGCAGCGACAGTTCCGCACGTGACCCTACCACCATCACCACCCCCTCCTCAGAGAGCTCTACTTCCTACCACCGGCGATGCTCCACGCCAGTTAGGTGCACCCAGAGGCCGTGGACGCGGCAGTCCTGTTCAGAGAGGACGAGGAGGCAGAGGCCGAGGTCGAGGTCAGCCCGCTATCGGTGGAGGACAGGCCCGAGTTTTTGCTTTGACACCGCAGGATGCGCAGGCATCCAATGCCGTAGTGACAGGTACCTTGCCAGTTTGTTATTTCGACGCACGGGTATTATTCGACCCAGGTTCTACACATTCGTACGTATCTACACACTTTGCACCGATGTTGGGCCATGAGTCATCGTCGTTAGATCAGCCGCTTGTTGTTGTTACTCCGGTAGGCGAGTCGTTTGTCGCTCGTTTTGTTTTTCAATTGTGTTCCGTTCGTATCGGGGAGAGGGATTCATCGGTTGATTTGATTCTCCTCGATATGTTGGACTTTGATGTGCTTCTGGGCATGGATTGGCTAGCCACTTGTTATGCTTCGGTGGACTGCCGTGAGAAGGCAGTCAGATTTAGCTTTCCGGGAGAGCCAGTCCTTGTTATTCAGGGAGACCGCAGCGTCACCCTTCCCAGCTTGATTTCGTCTCTTCGTGCTGGTCAGCTCTTACGGAAGGGTTGTCAGGGATTCTTAGCGTTTATTTATGATACTCGAGCTGCAGAGGTTCCGTTGGACCGGGTCCCAGTAGTTTGTGAGTTCCCTGATGTTTTCCCTGATAAGCTACCTGGGCTACCGCCTGAGCGCGATGTTGAGTTCTGCATTGATTTGATTCCCGGCTCGGGGCCTATTTCTATACCACCTTATCGGATGGCCCCGGCAGAGCTTCGAGAGCTGAAGGATCAGTTGCAGGATTTGTTAGATAAGGGGCTTATTCGACCGAGTGTTTCTCCGTGGGGTGCTCCGGTCCTGTTTGTCAAGAAGAAGGATGGAAGTTTGCACTTATGTATCGACTACCACCAGCTGAACAAAGTTACCGTTCGGAACAGATATCCGTTGCCGCGCATTGATGATTTGTTCGACCAGCTTCAGGGTGCGGGGTATTTTTCGAGGATCGACTTGCGATCAGGATACCATCAGCTGCGAGTTCGACAGGAGGATATACCGAGGACAGTTTTCCGCACGCGCTACGGCCACTACGAGTTTTTGGTGATGTCGTTCGGACTCACCAACGCCCCAGCAGCATTTATGGATTTGATGAACCGTACATTCAGGCCGTATCTTGACTTGTTCATCATCGTGTTTATCGACGATATCTTGGTGTACTCCCGGAGCAGAGAGGAGCACGAGCAGCACTTGTGGATTACGTTACAGACTCTGAGGGAGCACCAGCTGTTCGCAAAGTTCTCCAAGTGTGCATTCTGGCTGGACAGCGTCGAATTCTTGGGTCACGTGGTTACGAGAGACGGCATTTGTGTGGACCCGAAGAAGATTGAGGCTGTTCAGCAGTGGCCCCGACCTACATCGGTTACTGAGATCCGTAGTTTTCTAGGCCTGGCGGGCTACTACAGGCGTTTTGTTCAGGACTTCTCCCGTATAGCTGCACCGTTGACCGGGTTGACCCGGAAGGGAGTTCCTTTCGTCTGGACAGAGGAGTGCGAGCGCAGTTTTCAGCAGCTACGGACTTGTTTGACTACGGCGCCGGTATTATCTTTGCCTTCGGGATCAGGCGGATTTGTTGTCTACTGTGATGCTTCGCGAGTGGGATTAGGATGCGTATTGATGCAGCATGGCCGGGTGATCGCTTATGCTTCTCGGCAGTTGAAGAAGCATGAACAGAACAACCCCACGCATGATTTGGAGATGGCTGCAGTGGTCTTTGCACTGAAGAGTTGGCGACATTACCTGTACGGCGAGTCGTGTCAGATATTCACCGATCACAAGAGCTTAAAGTACATATTTCAGCAGCGAGACCTGAACCTCAGACAGCGTCGTTGGATGGAGTTGGTGAAAGACTATGACTGCGAGATCTTATATCACCCCGGCAAGGCAAATATGGTGGCAGATGCGTTGAGTAGGAGGCCCGGGGGTAGTCTATCCTTTTTGCGCGCAGTGCAGAGGCAGTCGTCAGCAGATTGGCAGATGTTATGCGACAGCCGGGTTGAGTTTGAGTTCACTCAGACAAGGGGACAGCTCGCGCATGTTCGTGCACGCCCACAGTTGCTTGACCGTATATATGAGGCACAGCGCAGTGACGACCGTTGCTCAAAGATCATGGCACAGATGGGACAGGGCAGATTTTCCGAGTTCGTGGTTGACGATCAGGGGATTTTACGATATGGATCTAGACTGTGCGTACCAGATGCTGATGGATTGCGGCACGACATTCTTGAGGAGGCATACCGATCAGTGTATAGTGTCCACCCCGGTTCCACCAAGATGTACCATGATATGAGAGAGACCTACTGGTGGGACGGGATGAAGAGGGACATTGCGGAGTTCGTTTCGAGATGCCTGACTTGTCAGCAAGTCAAGGCCGAGCACCAGAGGCCCGCAGGAGAGCTACAGCCGTTACCCATTCCAGAGTGGAAATGGGAGCAGATTTCGATGGATTTCATTGTGGGTCTACCCAGGACCAGTCGAGGGTACGACTCCATCTGGGTGATCGTGGATAGATTGACGAAGGCGGCTCACTTCCTACCAGTGAAGACCACTTTCAGCTTCGCTCAGTATGCTCAGCTCTATATTGACGAGATCGTGCGACTACATGGCGTACCGACTTGTATCGTGTCAGATCGAAGCACTCAGTTCACCAGCCGACTTTGGCAGAGACTTCAGGAGGCTTTGGGCACTCGTTTGAGCTTCAGCACAGCGTTTCATCCGCAGACAGACGGACAGTCAGAGCGGACCATTCAGACTTTCGAGGACATGCTCAGAGCGTGCGTTTTAGACTTTGGTGGTAGCTGGGATCGTCATTTACCTCTAATGGAGTTCTCCTACAACAACAGCTTCCAGGATACTATTCAGATAGCACCTTTCGAGGCATTGTATGGGAGGAGATGCAGATCGCCCGTCTGTTGGACAGAGCTCAGCGAGAGCAGCATTTTGGGGCCGCAGCTTGTTGAGGAGACGACAGCGAAGATACAGTTGATCCGAGACCGGATGAGAGCGGCTCAGAGCAGGCAGAAATCCTATGCAGACAGGCGCCGTCGTAGATTAGAGTTCGCAGTTGGCGACCATGTTTTTCTGAAAGTCTCTCCGATGAAGGGCGTGATGCGTTTTGGGCGAAAGGGGAAGCTTAGCCCTAGATTCGTAGGTCCCTTCGAGATCCTAGAGCGTGTCGGCGCTGTTGTATATCGTTTGGCTCTTCCACCCAGCTTTCCCGATGTTCACCCCGTCTTCCATGTTTCGATGCTCCGCAAGTACCTTCATGACCCTTCGCATGCGATTCAGCACCCGACAGTCCAGCTAGAGCGCGACCTTTCTTTTGCAGAGCAGCCGGTAGCCATCTTGGATCGGCAGGTGAAGAAGTTGAGGTCGAAGATTATACCAACCGTCAAGGTCCTTTGGCGTAGCCCGAGCAGCGAGGAGGTTACCTGGGAGACCGAAGGCGAGATGAGGAAGAAATATCCCCATCTCTTTGAAGGTACGCGTAGTTATATTTTTAAATTCGGGGACCGAATTTCTTTAAGGGGGG